>CM053784.1:456206375-457406375 GCA_028749045.1 Cupressus sempervirens
GGTCGGGTGGTAGTGCTTTTTCACTCTTATCATTTGAGATCTTTTTGAGACACTATGGCTGATGCACTCTTTATGATGGTGGACACGTATCCTGACATTGATGATTTTCATATGTAAGATGATGTTATCTTATGCTTTATTTTGCATGATAGATTTTTTTCCTGCATATGATGTAGTATGATTTAGGAGTGACATTCCTACTATGTTAATACTGATGATCTCTTCAGTGATTTGGAATGTTGCGCATAGAGGGATGGCTAGGGCCCACAATGGTCTAATGATACTATTTACGATTGGGAGGAACCATGCACTTAGTTATGTTTTTGATGATGATGTATCGTGTATGACATGTGTTTTCATTTACTTTATTGCATTAAGGACCAGAATAGGATGATGTACTTTATTTCACATATGTATATTCTTTTAAGCCTTTCATACCATGTGGCATGTACAATGGATGATTGAGCATTCAAAAATGTAATTTATGAACATTGGAATTTTTATTATCATTTTATGTGGATGCAGTATTAGATAGAATCATTAATAGTTAAATTAGATGTGATTTAACATTAAGGAATCCTTAAGAATGTAATCAGTTATGTATGCATGTTCATGTCTACTTTCAGTTGGATATTTTTATTACTTCCGCTATCATGTGTGAGATGTAGATGGTTTAAATTTCCTATTTAAAAAAAAAAATGCTACCAAACTTAGTGAAACTTTAGGTTAATTCTTTGGATCCCTTGGCGGGGCATTATATGTGTAGTTTCTCATGTAGTACATGTCATTTTCTTGCATGGGCCTATGAAGAATTTTGTGCAAAATTCAACATCAGTAAATGAAAAATGTAATTTTTAGATTCTATTTTTATCATAATGATTTAACTAATGGTTTTTTTTGAAGCATTTTAATTTTTTATTTATGATTTTCAAAATCTTGATAGTGGTTTGTAGAACACTTATCAAAGACACCCTATTACATGCTCTTAAATAGTACTGACAATTTGATTATAGGACATTTTTTCAAAGATACGCATGTCAAAGAATATATTCAAACCCACTAAAACATTGTGTCTTCTTTACTACTTTCTTACACATAGTTTAATAGGGTTTGTGATCTTCATAGGGCTCTAGACAAAGAAATAGGGGAGTATGCTCTTTGCTACTTGTAAGTGATGCCCAAGAGTAAATCTAAAACCTAGATACCTTTGGAAGATGATACTCACGGGAGGCAAGAAAGTTAGTGGTTCTCCCAAGCAAAGCCTTTTATGAAGAGATGATGATTTCTTTTAAGGGGATCAAAGTCTTGGAATAGGACAAGTTGGGATTAATAAGCTAACATGGTGATGAACATGTTTTGTGTGTTTGGGTAAGGTGACAAGCTAGAGGAGTATGTTCTTTCCCCTTGTGGGAAATTAGAAACTTGGACCCTTAGATCTGAACCACCAGTCCAACTCACTATAATAAAGAAGCTTTGTAGAGAAAAAGACTCCAAACCCATGTTAATTTCTTCCTCTTGATTCCTAACATCGCATATCAAGAGGAGGCTTTGTCTATTGTACTGGCTAGCACCAACCCCAATATTGCTAGTCAAGTGTGTATACTTTTAGATGCTAGTGTAGGCTATTGTCCTTAACTTCATTCAAGAAGCCATTGAGGATTAATATGAATGGAAGCCAAGTAAAAACTTTTAGATAGTTTCTACCTAATTCACCTCTGAAAGGGGGCATAATCTTTGTGCAAGGAGGGGAAGAATCTCTACTATAGATATTCACCATAGGCATGTACCCTGGATGTTGGAAGATGGTATATGTACTTGATCCCTACTACAAGGGTGCTCACTTAGCATATATGTTTTTGAGTCCTTGGAATACACCAAAAACATGCATGCCCTTTAATGGGGTAACACATTTGTGTGAGGTGAACACATGCACATAAGTTGTGAGAAAAAGGTTTTGCTTCCTCTACCATTTTTGGTTATAGGGATATTGTGCATCTTTAAACTTGTCCAAACATGTTAAACAAACAAAAGGTCAAGACTCCCTTGTCCCTCTGAGTTGCTTTTTCCTCAATTGGATTGTTTGCAACTACTGCTTGCTTCCCATGTTTGAAAACAATTTTCTACTTGAAAACCAAAATGATGTCCAAAACTTGAAAACTATATTGATATCTACCTAAAATTTATAAACATAGTCAATCTTCAATTTAGAACTATCAAAACCATTGAAAACCTCTTCAAGTTCAATCAAAAACTGTCAATCTGTCTCTTTTCTCATGTCTAATTCTCCAAAATTTCATGCAATAAAACCCTCTGTCTACACTTCCTCATGGGGTTCCTTGTAGTTCCTCATATGACTATTGGTGAATCTCAGTGTGATATTTTTCCTAATGTTGTCTTTCTATGCCACAATTATGTCTTTTTAAGTAAACTATCAAATCCTCATGCAGCTTTGTGCAAGTCCTTGCATGAGAAAACTAGTTCAAATTTATTGTTTTGAAACTTTTCCTGGTTCATTGTGCTTTCTCACACAATTCTCTATGAATCTTTACATGGGAACTTGTCTAAAAACTATCAAAACTACTCTATTAGTTGTGTCTACTCACCTAGTTTTTTGTACTTCCTCACCTTGGAGTCATTTCCTCACATGAATCGATCAAAATATGTCAAAAATAGCAAGCTATTGTAATCTCCCTCTTTAAAATCTGATCCAAGTCTAATATGTGTCTAGAATACTTAATCATTTCTCTGTCTACAATAGTGTCAAATAGTGACTTCTTGGTTAGTTGACAACTTGCAATCTACACATGAACTAGTATTCTCACTCAATTATCTTATTCTATTTTTTTGTGTTTTTCATACTGTGTCATGATAGTCATAACCCTTAGCTATTCTAGCCATTACTTAGATGACTTGTACATAATTATACAACATTCTTATCTCACTTTTTGAGGCTACATTCTAGTGTGGTCCTTGTCTAGGCTTTTTCTTTTCATCATTGTCTATGACTATTGCAACAAGAAGAGGAAATGTGTTTCAACCCCATAGACTTAGACGAGGAAGAGCTATGGGTTGTAATCATGGAAAATGCCACTTCTTAGTTTATACACTGTCTATATTTAGTGAATCTAGTGAGGAATCTTTACAAAGACCACCTTATGTTCAAATAAAATTTTCAATAAACTTATAGAAAAATAGGAATCCCTTGTATCAATAGGATCCTAGAACTAGCAAAGCACATACGTCTCCAAACATCACAACTAAATTCTTATTCAAGAAACCTTTTCAACCAATATACACTGAAACTTATGATGCAAGAGCATCTTGGGTTTGCTTACAATCCTACATGTTTGGAGGGATTTTGGTTAAGTATTGTGGAGCTCAGCAGATACTAGTGTTCAACATACATTGGGAGCTCAGAATGGTCTTGGAACTTAGCATGGTCTAGGAACTTAGCATGGTCTAGGAGCTCAACATGGTCTAGGAACTCAGAATAGTCTAGAACTCAACAAGGTTTCAGAACTTGGCATGGTCTTTGGTTTCTTGGCATGATTTGGAACTTGGCATGGTCTATGGAGCTTAGCTATGCTTGAAAATTTACTATTGCTTAGTTTGTTCTTGGTCTCTATTGGTGCTGAGTTGTCTGTGAGATGACTATTGGCATTTAATTTATGTATGGTATTTAATTTAGTGTTGTAGCTAACTTGTGGCTCAACATATATTTAATGTAAGGGATTTAATTTAGTTTTTAATGAGTTGGGATGACTTGTGGCTTAGTTGGGTATAAGTAAGAGGTTTTGTGGAGTCTTTACAGAGTAGTGATCATTCCAGCTTTGAGAAAGGGATGAAGGGTAGATGCAAAATTTAAAGAGCTAGGGTTATAGCATGAGAAAAAAGGATTGCTTGGTGGACCTAAGTGTACAAGTGTGGATTCTTATTGGTGTTTTTACCCAATTGTGTATCTCAACTAGATGGGATTGGATTTGTAATTGGATATTGTTGGTCTTGCAGAACTAATTCTATAATTGTTTTTTGTATTTGGATCTAACTCTTAAGGCCTTACAACCGAGCATATTGTATGTAATTAGTTATTGTATGAATAAAGAGTTGTGATTGGTATCAAATCTTGCATTGTTCTTATATTGTTGTATTTTTTATGTTGTGTGGTTGTTTGCAGGGGGCTTGGACATCTTCTTTGGGGATTCTCCTTCCTTGTATTGCATTAGATAGTATCAGAGCTAGGTTTTTCTTGAGTGTGTTGACAGATTGCCAAAACTAAGGTAGTTTACACTAGGATTTGTTGAATAGGTTGATCTTGTGGCTAATTGACCTTCAGGATTGGTGGATCTATTGCTTAGGGTTTGCTAAAATTTTGGAAGATGCCTCTAAGAAGATTAGACCCTAGTGCAATTGATGATCTTAGTGATGCTATGGAAGAAAGGTTCTTAGAGAAGATTAGATCAAAGTTCAAATCTAAGATTGCATTAATGAAAGTGACATGATTGTTAAAATTGTAAGTGCTTTAGGTGGTGTACCTAGGCATGTGGGTATTAAAGGTAGCTATGAGGAAGTTGTTGAAGACTTTAAAGTTACTAGATCTAGTGGTGAGGATAGAACTAATCATGTGGAGAGACCTATTGGAACTAGAGATGGTCAGTTTGCTAGACCTGGATCTCAGTTGAAGCTAAAGCATAAGATGTAGGTTTCTAATTTTTCAAGTACTTTGACTCCTGAAGACTTGATTAATTAGATTAGTGAATTTGAAGACTACTTTGATCTTGAGGATATTGAGGATCCACTTAGAGTGAGGTTGGTACAAACTAAGTTGAAAGGACATGCTACTCTTTGGTGGAAGGAACTACAAAGAGACAGAGAAGAAGAAGGTGAAATGAAGATCTCTAGATGGAGATTGATGGTGGCTAAGTTGAAGGTTAAGTTCATTCTTACTAATTATGAACTTGATTTGTTTAAGAGATTGTAGAATCTGAAATATAAAGATATGTCAATGAAAGATTATATTGAGGAGTTCTATGAGTTGACTATTTAGTCTAGTCACGGGGAATTGACAAAGGAAAAGGTAGCTCGGTACATTAATGGCTTGAGATTCAATATTCAGGATAGGTTGGTATGCTGAATATTTCTTTTGTTGAGGATGCTTATCAATATGCCCTAAAGGTAGAGTATACGTTGAAAAAGAAAATTTAAGGTAATGCTAGAGGGAAGGAGAAATGGGATAACTTGGAACAAGCTAAACTGAGTGCAGAGGGTGAACCAAAACTTGATGATTAAAGAATGTGAATAGATGGAGGTGGCTTCAAAGGTAATTATTTCAAATGTGGGAAAGGACATAGATCTTTTGAATGTCCACTTGGTAGGATAGCTACTATTGTGAGTGAGGTTGTAGTTCAAGATAGTTAGCTTGAGAAATGAGAAAATTTGGTAGCATGGCGAGTATTGGTTGGTGAGAAGACATTGGAATCTTGTCAGAGGACTAGTTTGTTTAGGACTTGTTGTAAGTCTATAGTAAAGTCTGCAAGGTGATTGTGGATGGTAGTAGTATTAATAACCTTGTTACTAGGAAGATGGTTTAGAAACTTGGTTTGAAGAGAGTGATACATTCTTATCCTTATATGATTGGTTGGTTGCAAAGTGAACATGCTTTGGAAGTGAGGAAGCAATTCCTTGTTGATTTTCAAATTGGGCAGTATAAGGATCAAGTGTTGTGTGATATTGTGGACATGAATAGTTGTCATGTGTTTCTTGGTAGACCTTGGTAGTATGATTGTAGGGTTGTGCATGATTGTGTCAAGAATGTATTTACTACTAAGAAAGATGGCATGAAATTTTCCCTAATTCCTTTGCAAAGTGAAGAACTCAATCAAAGGAACCTAAGTATTGGCAAGCAAGTTGAGTTGGTAGATTTTGAGAAGGTTGGAGATCAGAATGGAAAGTAGACCTATAGCACACCTAAGTTAAATGTGAAGAAGTAGAAGAAGAACAAGGGAAATAGTGTACAAGTTATAGACTTCATGGATATGTATGTGAAGAACCAGTTTGGGATTTATGTGTTAAATTCTAGAAGATGTTCTTCTAGCTACTGAGAACATCTTTTCAAACTTGGGGTGTCTAATGTAGGAGCATCTTGGGTTTGCTTACAATCCTTAATGTTTGGAGGGATTTTGGTTAAGTGTTGTGGAGTTAAATAGATACTAGTGTTCAACATACACTAGTAGTGCAACATGGTCTTGGAACTTGACATGGTCTAGGAACTCGGCATGGTCTAGGAGCTTGACATGGTCTAGAACTTGGCATGGTCTAGAAGTTGACAAGGTCTAGAACTTAATAGGGTTTGGGAATTTGGCATGGTCTATTTTTTCTCCACATGGTCTAGAACTTAGCATGGTCTATAGAGCTCGTCTATGCTTGGGAACTTACTGGTGCTCGATTTGGTCCTGGTTTCTATTGGTGCCAAGTTATCTGTGAGTTAATTTTTTGCATTTAATTTATGTATGGGTATTTTATTTAGTGTTGTAGCTAACTTCTAGCTTGACATATTTAATGTAAGGGATTTAATTTAGTTTGTAATGAGCTAGGCTGACTTGTGGCTTAGTTGGATATAAGTAACAAGTTTTGTGGAGTCTTTAGGTAGTAGTGATAACCATTCCAACTTTGTGAAAGGGATGAAGGGTAGATGCAAAATTTAAATAGCTAGGGTTGTGGCATGAGAACCAAAGGATTTTTTGGTGGACCTAAGGGTCCAAGTGTGGATTCTTCTTGGTGTTCTTATCTAGTTGTGTATTTGGACTAGCTGAGATTGGATTTGTAAGTGGATCTTGTTGGATCTTGTAGAATTGATTCTATAATTTTTGTTTTTATTTGGCCCTAACCTAAAAGGCCTTATAGCTAGGCATATTGCATGTAATTAGTTATTATATAAATAAGAGTTGTGATTGGTATCAGATCTTGCATTGTTCTTGTATTGTTGTGTTGTTTCCACTATGTAGTTATTTGTTGGGGGCTTGGACATCTCCTTTGGGGATTCTCGTACCTTGCACTATGTCAACTTATCATATTCATGACATGGTTGATCAAGACCAAGAACACAGATAACATACTAGAGAACAAGATCACCCAAGGAATAAAAGACATAAAAAATCCTTTTACTAATGAGAATGAGGAAAATGAAGAGATACTTCTTGAAGATTTTGAATGCTATCATAAAGATAAACACTTCCAAAAAGTCATGGAAATATTGATTAATGAAGAGAAAAATAAATACTTTCTCAAACTTGCTCAAGAAGGAGCCAAAATACCTCATCACTTTAATGTCAAAACAATCATTACACCTGAAGAGGAAACTAAAATGTCTAAGTTGAAAAGACAACTAAAGATCATGCAAGAATAGCTAGCCCAAATGATGCATGATAAGGAAAAACCTATAAAAACATACACATTAGACACTCTTTGTCCATTTCCTATTGATAAGAGTATAGACATGCCTCATTTTCCAAAAGGAGTTGAGTTACCAGGTATGATAAATACTTTAGGTCTTTCAATCCTCAAGATCACTTGTAGGAATTTGGTGCTTTGTCTATGGAATTCATGCACAATTAGACATATCTTATGCATTTATTCCCACAAAGTCTAGGTGGTCAAGCCATGGAATAGTTTCATGATTGCCTACTAGTATCAAAACATTCAATGAGATTGCTAACCTATTTGTTCAGCAATACTCACACAACATACAAAATCTAGTTAACATACATGACTTGTGTAACCTTAAATACAAAGGTGGGGAACCTTTCCTCACATTTCTTTAAAGGTGGTGACAACTATACACCAAATATTTATGAAAGATCCTTAAAATGGAAAAACTTGATATCTTCACGGATAACCTTTTACCTGACTTTGGATATAAAGTTCAACTTTAGAGTCGACACACCTTTGAAGACATGGTCACACAAGCTATCTAAATAGAAGAATTCATGGTAAAAAATGGTGAAATAACCATTTAAAAGGACACTAAACAAGGATCAACTTCTAGTAAGGATAAGACCAAGCATGTGAACAAGAACCAAGAGGTAGTACATGATGGAGTCATTAACAACATTACTCGTAAACCTACTAAAGCAACTTTCAACCTTATAGACAATATCAAAGCATTTGAGAATGTTGACAAACCTCCTCCTAACAACAAGACATTTGGAATATATACCTCTTGGTGAACCTCTGAATCTGGTCTATAAGGCCTTACTACAAAACAAGCTCATTTCTCCACTGGATAACTCTCATCCTTATGATCCACAACCATGAATTTCATGGTAGAATGAAACTACATTTTGTGAATATCATCAAAACATAGGTCACAAAACCAGATATTGCATCAACCTACATCAAAATGTTTAAGACTTAATTGACGATGGTGAAATTGTTGTGGATGGACATAATAAGAACTCAAATCATAAGGCTTCCAAAGAACCATTCCCATCTTATCAAAAAGGAGAAAACTCTAAGTAGAAACCTCATAACAAGGTCAACTATATGTACTCCAATGATGATGATGTGATCAACATGGTTGAACCTATGTATTTTGAGTATTGTGATGTCATCATCATCAAGGGAAAACAAGACAACACCAAACCTAAGACACTATTTGTCTTGGGTGGTGCTACATCTACCATCTTTTCCAATGAACCATCACAATCATGTGTCAACACTATTATGTGTTCTTGTGCCAAGGTATTCCTTAAAGGCCCTATGCCTCCTAATCCTAAGTTAGAAAAATACAAAGAAAAACCTCTTTCTAGTCTATCTAGAAAAAGGCACAAAAGTTACAACATCTTCTATGGATACTAGCTACAATATCCTTGATCAATTGCAATGGATAAGTGCTCAAATAATGATCTTTGAATTGCTCAAAATCTCACTTGCTCATAGGAAGATTCTCAACAAATCCCTCACTAAGGAAAATGTACCTCAAGATCTTGATCTTAATAGGTTCTAATCTATGGTAGGTCATCTAACCTCACCTTACTAGATGTCCTTCTTTGAGGAGGATGACAATTCATTGAACCATCCATATAACCAACCATTACACATTGACGCCATGATACACTAGAAAATTTTCCACAATGTGTTCATTGATGATGGAGCTGGTTTAAACATTGTCTCTACTACTTTTCTCAGACAATTAGCTCTTCTAAAGAGTCCATTGATTCTTGTTGCAAGATAACCATCAAGGCATATCAAAAAGTTGAGCGTAAATCTTTAGGTCTTGTTGCATTGCCTCTCCAAGTTGGTCTTGTAGAAAGGGATGTCACTTGTCAAGTCCTTGACATTATATTAACATACAAAAACTTGCTAGGGAGACCATGGATGCATGAAATGCTAGTTGTACCTTCAACTTATCATCAATGCATCAAGTTTCCATTTTATAGCTCTAGAGTCACCATACCTATAAATACTAGCCACACCTATAACATGTTGAAATCTTCTAAAATCTTTGTACCTACTATTTTGGAATCTATAGACCATCATAATTATAAGCTAAAACAAATCAAGTAGTCACTCAAGTTGAAAGAAACTGGGATGGGTGAATATCACATAGAAATTGTTTTGTCTTTGACATCTCTTCCTAATTCTCCCCATCATTATGGGAGGCCATCAAAAGGAAAGAGACCTTTTGTGATCTCACCTCAAAATAAGTACATTGGTACCTTTGTTAAAGCTACTAACCCTCTAGAGGAGGAAGATGAAAATAGAGCCATTGATACATGGGTATATAGAGAGAGGAAACTCTAGTTGACCTCGCAGAGCAGTTCCATGAGATTACTCTTGAAAAGTATGGTCCAGGTCTTAAGCTTATGAAATGCTTTGGCTACAAAGGGAATGGTCCAATCAGATGCAACAAAAATGGCTTGATTGATCCTATCAAAAAGATAGCTAGAATGTCTTGAGATACATCTAGCCTAGGTTTCTAGAAGATTCCCTTCTATCTAGGGATTAACAAGTTTATACTAGAATCTAAGAGTTCATATGAACATGAGTCACAAGCTAAGTTGGATGGCCATGAGGATGATGTTGATGATGAGGATCCTTATCCTTATCATCTTCCTATTTATTTTGCTAAATTCTTTGCTGATCTAGATGACTTTGTACCATATTTCAGCACTTCAAATGTTGATATTGATTCTTTTGATAATACTATTGATTCCCCCAAATTCAACAACAACAACAAGATTCAAGTCATGCTTTAGTTATTGAGTGACTTTGTAAAATTATAGATGATGAAGGAAAACTTGTCCCTATCACTATTGGGGAATTCTATAGTGTAGCTCCACATAGCAAAAATTCTTGAGAGTATGAATTTGACTCTCTTAGAAGCAACTACAGACAAAGATATAGATCAAGTTCATGTCTATGAAAACCAGCTTGAAGTAGGTGAATTGTCTAAGGTTAGCTCAAATGAGTCTCATCCAACTAGTGTCATTGATTCTTTGATTAATGATGTTAGAACTCTAAGGAATTCAAACACAATTGTGGACAAAGCTGCTCTAGGTCTTGAATTGCTTGTCCAAGCATTTGATGACTATACTTTGAATGCCATCGAACCTACCACATCTCTTTCACTCACCAATCCTAAGCTCATAGAATAGAATTCCAATGCATCTAGTGAAGTCCCTACACTCCAAAATGACTATTCTCTTGCCTACTACTTGAATACTATCAAAACTATAACATATTCTACTAGTGAACACAACATAAACATGACTGAAGTTGATGTTAAATATATCAGTCACATAATAAAAAAGAAAATAAATAGAAGGTTTGATGGTGAAAACCACATTGTGGTAGTATCAGAACCAAAAATAGTATTAAAAAGGCATATCCAAAGATGAAAACCTCTCAGAGGCACCTAAGGATGAGATATTTGATGCACTTCCTAGTCACTTTCAGAAAGATCATCAGTGTTGATAGAACCAACATAGCCAATCAACTTGGGAATAGAGGAACAACCTCACATGATACATCTTGCATAGTCATTATCTCTAGAAGAAAAAGAGGAATTTATTGCCTTCTTCCAAGAGAAAAAGATAAATTTTAAATGGACATACTCAGACATGCCAAGCTTGGATCCTAATCTCATAATGCATCATTTATATATTACACCAGGAGTTAAACTAGTCAAATAGAAACCAAGGAAAATGCATCCTCATGTTGCATCACTTGTAAAAGTTGAACTAGACAAGCTTCAGAAAGCTAGTTTCATCTATGCTATTGATTACATTTAATGGATATCAAACATTGTTCTAGTCTCCAAGCATGAAAAATCTATTAGAGTTTGAATAGATTTCTGAGATCTAAATGTAGCATGTCCAAAGGATAATTTTTCACTCCCTACCATTGATATGATAGTGGATATGATAGCAAGATATGAAATTTACTCACACATGGATAGTTTTTTTGGTTATAATTAGATCAAAATTGCACTAGAAGATTAGGAAATGACTACTTTCACTTTTGTGTGGGGAACCTTCTATTGGAATGTGATGCCATTTGGTTTGAGAAATGTTTGCACCATGTATCAAAGGGTAGTTACTACACTTTTCCATGATATGATGCATAAGATAATGGAGGGCTATGTTGATGATACCTTGGTTAAGAGCACAAAATGCAGCACTCACCTACAAGATTCAGGACCCATCCTAGATTATATGGAGAAATTTAGCCTAAGACTCAACCCCAAGAAGTGTGCATTTGACATAACTTCTAGGAAACTACTTGGTTGTCTTATCTACAAAGGGAATTGAGGTAGATCTCGAGAAAGTTCAAGCAATCATGGAGATGCCTCAACCCTGTAATATTTGTTAGATGTCGGGCTTACAGGGAAGACTTCAATCCATTCATAGATTCATTTCTTAGTTGGTGGATAGATCACAACCTTTTATAAAGAATCTACATAAGGGCATGAAATATGATTGGAACAAATATTGTGATCAAATTCTAATATAGATAAAACAATACCTTGCTAATCCACTGACTCTAATGCCTCCTATCTATGGGAAAACTCTCATTTTGTACATCTCAATAATAGAGTCATCTCCTAGCATCTTACTCACCTAGGAGGATAATGATAACAAGGAAAGAGCTATCTACTATCTGAGTTGCATGCTGATTTCTTATGAAATGAACTATAGTATCATTGAGAAAGCTTGCTTTGCAGCCATCGTTGCTTCCCAAAATTTGAGACACTACATGCTAACTCATACTACATGACTGGTTGCTAAAATTGATCCACTAAAATATTTACTCAGCAAGGAAGCTCTAACAAGAAGGTTAGCTAAGTGGATCATGATACTAAGCAAGTTTGATATTCAGTATGTTGAGAGAAAGGCTATCAAAGGACGAGCAATTGTTGATCAATTAGTAGAAGCACCAATGAAATTTTTTCTTCCACTAAATATTGACTTCCCTAATGAATCAATTCTAATGCTAACATACCAAACTTGGGTGATGTTCTTTGAAAATTCCTTCACATAATAGGGATCTAGTATTGGGCTCTTGTTCATAACACCATAGAGGTATTCACTGCCTAAGGCATACAAGATTTTTTTCCTTGTACAAAAACTATTGTAGAATATGAAGCCCTAATTAATGGCGTGAAGATTCCAATTGAATGGAGAGTGGATGAATCAAACATTTTTGGGGATTCATAGCTCATAATCAACAAGGTCAATGATGTGTATCAGATGAAGGATGAGAAATTGATACCTTATAAATGCATGGTGGATGACCTACAGAAATACTTTTCTCATATGACTTTTTAATAAATTCCTTAGGTAGACAACAAAGTGGTTGATCTAATGGCTACTCTTGCTTCCATATTACAGATGCCAGAGAATGATCTTCAACATGAGTTCCTATTGGTGATGTTACTCTACCCTTCCTATAATTCCCCTAAATCTTGGATGATCTATTCTATTGTAGGACACGACTCATCCCACTACCACCATATAACTCTTATCTACATGACCAAATAATTTAGAAAAATCTAACCCAGAATGAAAAATGTCACCTTATTTGCAATGCTTCATGGTATGTTATTATTATTAATGATTTCTTTAGGAGAGGTCTCGACAAAACACTCCTTAGGTGTCTAGAACCTAATGAGTCTAAAAACACATTAATCGATGTACATTACATGAGGGCATTTGCAAATTTCACTATAATGGCTTGAAACTAGCTCGTAAACTTATTAGAGTTGGTTACTATTGGTTGAATATGGAGCAAGAAGAAATCAAATATGCCAAGTCCTACAAATAATTCCAACTCCATGGAAACCTAATTCACACTCGAGCCAGGGAGCTAATTCCATCTATTATGCTATGGCCATTCCAACAATGGGCCTTTGATCTTGTGGGTCAAATTCATCCATCCTCTTCAAATGGATACAAGTTCATCATTACAACTATAGACTACTTCACTAAATGGGTAGAGGCAGTCCCTCTCTCTATAGAAAAGGGCAAAACTATATCTTTTTTTATTATGAATTACATCATATGTAGGTATGGTGTACCTTCCTCCATCATTACTGACAATGGAGGATAATTTAAAAACAAGGATCTCAATGAGTTGTGCAAAAATTTTAGAATCACACAACAGTGGTCTTCTATTTACTATCTTTAGGGTAATGGTCAAGCAAAGGAATCCAACAAGGCGATCCATAAGATCTTGCATCACACAGATAATAAATTTGGAAGGGACTAGCACCTTCAAATTAATCTAGCTTTATGGGCTTATAGAACAAGTATCATAACTCCAATGTGTACAAAACCGTTTACTTTGGTATATGAAGTGGATGTTTTGAATCCAATTGAGGTTGAGATTCCTACTTTTATAATCTTTATGAAGGGTCTCATTACTGATGATGACTATAGAATATCTCAACTTCAAGAGCTGAAATTATTAGATGAATGTTCACAAGTGGCATGTGATTATCTTTGAGCTTATCAACATCATATGTATAGAAGCTACAATAATAAATTTAAGCCATGTGACTTTCAACTAGGTGATCTTGTTCTGAGAGAAAACCCTAAGAATAAAAAACAATAGGTATAAAAATGGAAGTTTGAACCCAATTGGCTTGGTCCATATATAGTTACTGTAGTTTTTGGATCTGGTGCTTACCAACTTTCTATAGCCAAGGGGGATGCAATCAAGGAGCCCATCAACACTCTCCATCTGAAGTGGTTCTATAGTTGAACTAATTTCAAAAGCTCTTTTTATATACTTAAAAGTCCTCAAAAATCATTATCTTGGTGAAAAACTAGCAATAGGCACCTTGGTAATACCAAATAAAAAATTCAAAACTCAAAAATACAAAAAAATTGAAAAACATAAAAAGTGTCATTGATGAAAACTTGGCAAATAGGAACAATGGTAGCAAAAAAAAATCTCTGTCAAGAAGGTGAAAACTTGGTAAATAGGAACCTCTTATTTCAAATCCTACATCTTACATCACATCTTTTGGCTCCTATATAGCTACTTTCCTACTTTAGTTTGTTTTTTTCGCTCATGCATCCATAGATTGAATCTTGTCACAACTTGGGGGAAACACCCTATAGTTTCATAGGAATCTCTTTCATGTTAGTCACAAGTTTCTCTAACTACATTTTCCTATATCACTTTAGAGATCCCTCTCATGGAAGATCTCTCATGTCAATCACTAGTTGTTTTGACTCTATCTGCCAATTGTTGCTCATGTCACTTTAGAGATCCCTCTCATGAAAGATCTCTCACGTCAGTCACCAGTTGTTCTAACTACATCTACATATTGCCACTCATGTCATTATTGAGATTCCTCTCATGAAAGATCTCTCACATTAGTCACCATTTGTTCTAACTACATTTTCCTATTGTGCTTGTGTCACTATTAAGATTCTTCTCATGGACAATCTCTCTTGTCTCAGTCACCAGTTATTCTAACTGCATCTGTCTATTATCACTTAGTTTCCTACTAACGTTCTTCTTACTAAAGATTCCTCTTTGAATTAATTCACTAGTTGTTCTAACTATATTTGTCTACTATCATCATCCTACTAAAGAGATTTCTTGCATATATGTTCCAAACATTGACACTTGACATCAATCCTATAACACATAAACTAAACTAAAAATGTTGAACTTGTTAGGGATATGTTGAGCTTTTCTTTATTTGTTTTGCTTTCACTTTATCATTTCTTTTTTAGCAACTCGGTGATGTCTCTTTTGACTAGAGAAGTGAGGATAGTAGGCATGATCGTTTCTTTGCTTTCTATTTGATGGTCTAGTTCTAATGATCTGAAATGTCTATATAAAAGGGGTGTCCACTATAAGAGCCTCAATCTCATATTAGATGGTCATGTGTACTTTGATTCCTTTTATATGGATAATTTAGTGAGTTTGGTTCTTTTCCTAACTCGACAAGCTGATCTATTACCTCCTAACTAGAATGATTATGTAATTCACTCTCAGAATGAGAAGCTAGCAACTAGACATCTAGAATGAAGGATTTTAATAGCTATATGATATGTAGTATTTATGCTAGATGAGATAAAATATTAATCTATAAATATGAAGAATGAATTAATCTAGATGTATGAATTATTAATCTATTTGAAAGTAATATGAAAATATAAGCTAAGAATGCAAGAATGATTGAGTCAACAATTTAGCATCAGTTTGATGCAATTTACTTTTCATCCCCCAAAATGAGGAATTGAAGGCTTCTTAAATAGAATCCAAGAACTTGATCAACGGTTGAGGTCAAATTGAATGAACGGTCAAGATCCAAAGAATATTCAGTCAGAATAGAAAGTTTACTTATGGAAAATAAGTTAAACAATTTTCTTTTGAGTGGAATAAGGAGTTAACTAATTTAATTCATTTCCTAATTTTAGTCCACTCAGATTTTCAATTTCTGAACTAAAGAGAAGATTTGGAGAATATATTTAATTTAATAAAATATAATATGACCTCATAAATGGATATTCTTAATTAATTAAATAATTAAGCTCAATAATTAAAATGAGGATATATCTTACTAAATCAAATACATTTAATTCCTTAATGTGTATTTTAGAAAAAGGGGTAATTTTAACTTAATCAAAAGTGCTCAGACTCATAATTAAATCAAAATGATTAATATTTTTACTTTTTCTAATTTTATTAGACTTAGGAATTATTTAGCATAAGTAATTAATGTAGATTAGGGATTTTTTGCATTTGATACTTAAGTGAAGTAGTGATTATTAGAATCAAGATTTCCTAGTAAAACAGGACTTAGAATTGATTAAATAGACCAAAATTGGTTTAGCATGGCAATGTGCCAATTTTGGGGTATTACAATATCAACTTGATTGATCTTCAATAGAGCTTGGTTGATGCTTCACTATCTTTTGCTTTAGTGAGCACCAGATAGGGGAATAACCCCTAGTTTACCTCTTAGATACATAAATGCATCCTTATAAAGCCTTAGTAAATATATCTACTATTTGTTCCTTGGTGTTCACATATTCCAATCTAAGTTCTTTGTCTTGAACCAATTCCCTTAAGAAATGATACTTGATTGCAATGTACTTCATCTTTGTGTGCTTTACAAGATTTTTGGATATGTTGATTGCAATATGTTTTGTCTTTGTGTGCATCACATGATTTATGGATATGTTCATTGCACTAGTGTTATCATAGTAGATAACCACTAGTTCCTTCATTTATGACATTAGTTTCTTGATCCATATTATGTTCGAACAATTGATTGATGCACAAACATACTTTGCTTCTACTATGGATTGAGAGATACAATTATGTTTCTTTCTTGTCCAAGACACTAGCCTCTTTCGAAGAAATAATGCTCCTCCACTAGTTATTTTTCTGTCATTAATGCTTCTTGCCCAATCTACATAAATAAAGGCTTTGAAATCAATATTGTCTCCTTTCTTGTACCATAACCCATATTATTCAGTTCCTTTTAGATATCTCAAAATTATTTTGACTTCCATTGTGTGATTTTCTTTAGGATTAGCAGAAAATCTTGCAACTATACCAATTACTATTGCACTATCTAGTCTAGTGTGTACCACATACTAAAGTTTTCCAATCATTGATCTATAAGTAATCTGGTTTACCTACTTTGAATCATCATTCTTTGAGAGCTTATTTCCAATAGACATAGGTGTTCCAACTAGTTTTGAATATTTCATTCCAAATACTTTTAATGTTTTCTTGATGTACTTTGATTGAGTGATGAATACCCTATCCTTCATCTGATGAACTTGTAGACCCACAAAGATTTTAATCTCTCCAAACATAGACATTTCAAATTCTTTCCCCATTTCTTCAAAAAATGTCTTGCATAACATCTCATTCCCTCAAAATATGATATCATCTACAAGTCTTGCAATAGGGGCAAATGTTTCCTCATAATCAATACCTTCTTCTTAAGAATAACCTTTGTGTACAAGTGTTGCCTTGTTTTTTGTCACCTCTCCTTTCTCATTCAACTTATTTCTGAATATCCATTTTGTACCAATCATATTTTTATCCTTGGGTCTAAGAATAAGAGACCAGGTTTTATTCTTTTCTATTCACTCAATTTCTTCATTCATTGCTTTTATCCAACTTTCATTTTCTAAAGCATTTTTTAGAGAACTACACAAATTCACAAAGAAAATATGTACCTTTTAATTTTTTCCTTACCAATATGACTTCTATCTCTTCTCCAATTAATTTTTAGGTGCATGATGTGTTCTAAATAATTTTGCAATTCTTGGATCTTTCTTGCTTGATTTTGAACTTGGTTTACTTGGTTCTTCAAGATCTTCATTGATTTTCTTGGGCTCTTCTAACTGATCTAGTTGCAACTTAGGTTGTATTTCTTAAGGCTACAACTTGGGTTGAACTATCTATGACTCGGGTGCCTTTTTCTATGACTCAAGATGAACTACCAGTGAGTTGTTAGGTACACTTTATTTCTAATTGGCTTCAAATTTTGAGGTAAAGTCTCAAGTTCCTTCTCACAATAGACAAAATTTTTGTAATCTTAGGCTCTTTGTTGCTCTATTCTTCACTTCTTTCTACAAACTCATCAATCTTTACATGTACACTTTCTATCACTTTGTGAGTAGTATGATTCAAACATTTGTGTGTCTTTCATCTATTGGAGTACCCTAGGAATATCCCTTCATATAATTTTTCATCAAGCTTTCCTTTCCTTACATCTTTTAACATATAACATTTTCTTCCAAATAGTTTTAGATAACAAACATTGGGCTTGTAAGCATACCATAATTCATAGGATGTTTTGTTTGTACCCTTCTTTAGCTAAACTCTATTTAGTATATGAACTATTATGTTGATTGCTTCTCTCCACCATTTTGGTGCAATATTCTTCTCTATCATTAGAGTTCTCGTACATTCCATGATGGATTTGTTTCATCTTTATACTATTCATTTTTCTTTGGAGTTCTAGGTTTTGATACCCATCTTTTGATTCCTCTTTCATTGTAGAACACATTGAATTCATTTGAGATGTATTCTCCTACTCTATCTGATCTCGAACATTTCAGATTCTTCCTTTTTTCTTTTTCAACTCTAGCCAAATACTATTTGAACTTTTGAAAAGTATCAAACTTATATTTTAAAAATATTACAATCATCATTCTAGAATAATCATCAACAAATAGAATCAAATATATGTGTCCATGGTATCTTTCCGCTCCTATTGTTCCACAAAGATGCCTATGAACTAGTTTTGGAACTTCTTCAAAATTGTAGGACTTATGTTTGAAACTTCTTTTACTCATCTTCCCAATTTGACACTATTTGCACGTGCCTATCTTAGGTTTCTTTAAATAAGGTATGCCTCTTACTCTTTTGTTCTTTCTTATGGAGATTAGGTTATCAAATTTAACATGCCACATCCTCCTATGCCATAACCAACTTTCCTCTAGCTAATATAGAAAACATGTATTTTTAGTAAGATCTAGGTAAAACAAATTTCCTTTTATCTAATTGCCAATTTTAACTAAGTTTCATTTTTCATCCAATTATTTAGCTTTTCCATTCATGAATTGTACCTTGTATCATATATTATTCAGTTGTGCTACACTAAGTAGATTATGTTAAAACCTTCAACCCAGTAGGTATTCTCACTTGATTCCTTTAGTTAATGCTATGATTCATTTTCCTTTTACATATCATGGTTCACTATTTCCAAATCTAACACTTCCACCATTATAGTGTTCCAAATGTTCAAATTTAGTCTCATCACTACTTAGCTAATGAGAACAACCACTATCTATGATATGTTAGAAGTCTAAATTGGAAACCAAGATACTGGGGGGGGTCGGGTGGGGGGTTGAATCGTAATCTGTAGCACTTTAACCTTTTGAACAATACATAGTGCCTTTACCACATTTACTATCTCATATCTAATGTCTTATGCATGCATAAATAAAACTATCATAACATGTAGATCTATTCTATCACTCACATGCATGAAAAGTAATCACATGAAAAAAATATTTGGTTACCCATAAACCCTCCAAGGTGGAGCTATAATTAGGGTGGGGATGACACCCACAAATCTTCACTACTACAGTAATAAAGTTAACCTATTAGGGTTATAATGTTTGACCATATCCAATTATCTACCTTGTGAGGGGTCTTCCCTATTAAAGGAATTTGAGACTATTAGATCTCACCCTATAAAAGGATTTTACACTTACAACAAATTAAGGACTATGTTAGGGTATTCACAAAGATCTATTAAGACCACTCTATTAAGATATTATCTCTAACTCAACCTGATAACACTAATTTAGTACATGATCCTCAATTTATTATGATAAGCTTATTTTGGATCTCCTCTCTTCAATCTAATCTGATCTCTAATCTAATTTAAATTTTCTACCCTTCATTGCTTTGACAGGATCTCTTTCTCTATTTTTCAATAATAGAACTCAACTATTTTGCCTTCTTTGTAAAGTTCACACACTCACACTTGAATTGCATGAATAACTTGTTCTCTCATTCTCATCACCATACAATCCTCTCTCTATATATCAAAATAGGTCTTGATCTTCTCTATTTAAATATTTCATAAAGATTTTTCTAGATGCTTCCTAATTTAACCTCTTCATCTAATTGGTTCATTCATATAACATAGTGATTTGTGATCCATGTCATAAAATATGTAATAACCTCTATAACAACCTCTATAAGTATTAAATATCTTGTACATGTCAGCCTAAAATGGTTCACCTTAAATTTTGTATCATTCCTAACTTGAATTTCTATTATGTATTGCTTGACACATATTTTTTCTTATACTCGACACTTACTATACATTTTCTTGACTTTCAATCTCTACTATGCTCAACACCTATTGTGTAACTCAACTTCAATGTACTCAAATTGCTTAACAATAATTGAACTCAGCTTACATTGAAAATACTTGATGACCAAAGACTTTCTTGTCTCTTATAGAGCTTGGTATAAATGTTTATTTACAAGTATATCTCATGACTCAACCTATATATAGTAGCTTAGTTCTAGTGATGACCTTCTAACTCTTCTTAGTATATGATTAAGTTTTTGACACTAATAGACAACAATAGTTAGTGATACCAACAATCTCCCCCTTTGACATTAGTGACAAAAACACTTTGTCTTGATTACATTATTACAATGATAATATGAATACCCCCCTAAGCCTATGACTTAGTTCTAATAGAACTAGAAAACTTTGACTTATGTTGAATAAAAAATGAATAGAAAATAATGTACCAATACATATATACACATGACTCTAAATAGTTTGATTATTTTAGTGTCATACCCTATTTGCCTTCTAAATTCTAAGCTCTAATCTCTTGAATGTTGATTCATGTTGACCCTTCTAATCATTACATCCCTTATTTCCTTTTTTCCTCTGTTGTTACCTCCATTCAAAATATGTAATCATTATTACATCCCACCTTGTTTTTATCACTTATGGCCTTTGCTAGGTTCTAATGGGTGGAATCAAACCTAAAATTTCAATGGATGGTTTGTGAATTTGGTTGATCATATAAATTGCATGATCCCAAGTCATTCTTGCTGATTCAAAAATACAATTCTTCAACTCCAATCTAGCTACCAAGTTAATCAAACTCTCAACAACAAAAAGATTATGATCTTCATGAATAAGATCTTGCATCAATTTCATTTCACGTTGCATGACCTCCAAATGAGGTATCAATATAGATTGGATGGAGATCAACTTTGATCTCATGTTTCTATCAACTACCTAAAGCTTGGTCAATTTTCCCTGAGCATTCAATAACTTATTATAATGTTGGGAGCCAAATTTAGTTGACTATGAAATAAAGCTTATTGTTCTCTACATATCAACCTAAATATACCAGATCTTTGCCTTAAGACCACTAGTGAATCTTGGCACATCACACAAAATTATGTACTCTCTATATAAGTTTCATTGTATTATGTACATGTTCTTGCAATTGAAATTTTTTCTCAGCAATGGTTGTTAAAACTTTTTCCACAACTATATTCTCAAAATTCTTAGCTAACCAAGCCATAAACCTCTCATTAGTTTTTATATCTCTAGTGTTTATTTGTTCAATAATAGTTAAAAGATTAGAAATAACTAGGGCTTGCCAATCAAAATTGTGTATATCAAATCCCTCTACAAAAATGTCCTTAACATCATGTAATACTTTATGTTATTGATATTCTCTTGTGAGCTCTTCTTGTTTGTTCTTCTTAGCCAAAATATCTTGTGACAGGATAGTTTTCTCAAGAATGAGATTTTCCAAATCCAATTGTGGTATCTCAATAACTTTGTCTAGATAACTTCAATATCTAGAGAGATTTCCTTTATTACTTTCTCTTTTGAAGGTGTAGGAGTTTTTCTTCTCAGCACTACTTTACAAGATGGCGAGGGGGTGTCACCACTCAGTCTTTCTTGTATATTAGTACTAGAAACAACAATAATTGCACTTGACACATCCTTATTTACCTTATTATTTTCCTCAATGTGAGGTCTTGACACATTTAGTACTTCATGACCTATGGTAGAAATGTCTACACTTGTGTATTTATTAGTTTTTTTTTTCTCTTACTCCTCCTTATCTGCATCTAAGGACTTCTCTTGTTCAATAACTAGAATGTCAAGGGTGTCAACATGAACTAGTGAAATGATGCCTTGCAGACTTAGCACACCTAAAATTATTTCATCACTTTAATTGTCTTACTATTTCAATGTCTTTTTCTTGTGTTACTTCTTTAGTTATTAGGCCAAAAATGTTTTTCCAAAGTGACTAATTTTTGTGAATTATAGCTTCAGTCATATTTTGAAAAATCATTAAAATTTTGAATTTAGGAACAAAAGGGTTCCTATATTTCTCCAAAAATGTTTCCTTCTATTCTTGTGATAGATTAGGCATAAATTTGGTTGATGTGCCACATCTATTAATTTTCTCTTCGTCAACTACCTTTTGCCACCTTCTATTAATTTTTCTATACAAACCCATTCTAATTTTGTTCTCTAATATAGAAATAGCCAACTTCTAACTTGCCATCATGTCCACCATGGATTCTTCAATTTTTTATTTGTCTTCATCATTTAATGTATCATATTTCACATATGAAAACTAGATAAATCTATGGAACCTCATATGTCAATACATACCTCATCAATAGTTTTTTTTCTTCTTTTTCCTAGTCCCTTAGTTAATCTTCTCCTCTTTTATTGGCTAGTAGGGGCTTGTGAGATTTCCCTCTTTATTCTTGATCTACTTGACTCAGTAGTCTCCACTATTTCTTGGTTTGCAGATTACTTAGTGCTAGATTTTGTTGCTCTAGTCCTTGGTTTAGGTAGTGATGGAGGAGAGAGGGGTGTCACCATAGGCTTTGCAATTTCCTTTCCTTGGGCATTGACTATTTTATCCTTCTTTATGGGTGGTGAGACAAAAACTAGGGCTTTACCCTTATCTCCTTCTACTTCTTCATCTTCCTCGTCACCACTATCTTTTTCTACATCTTCTCCAAGATCTTGAGTGAGCTACAAAGGTTTCTTTCCTTTGCCTTGGGTTCCTATCTTTGCCTCTAGGTCTTCTATCATTTTCTTTCTTTTGTTTTCCTTAGAAGCTATGTTGATATCTATGGTGATTCTTGCCTACATGACATAGTATTCAATATGCTTGATTGATAGAATTTCTGAGAAATTACCCTTGCTACAAATTCAATCAATGGATTAAAAATGTTTGAGATGGACAATCCTTGTCCATTCTACTTGGCTCCTATGTTAGCTTCAACTTCCTCATGACTTAATGGGATAACTAATAACCTTGTGAGTCATCTTCTTGGTTATCTCAACTAGTCCATTGTGTAGCCACAATTTCATATCGTGAATCCTTCTCATTACAACCTTGATCCATTTGATCTTAAAATTTATTATAAAATTTTGGGCACAAGTTAACCCTTTCCTTTCGACAATTTTGAATTTGTCTTTAAAAACTCCTTCATTACACAATTTCTCATAAGCCTCTAAAATCTTGTAATCACTAACTTCTCCAATATTGCACATGTAGAAACTCTATACATCATGTATCTTGATTACTTTAGGTGGTATCAAAGATAACACACCCATTGAGTCACCTTTCATTGCAATCTCAAGAATAGCACAAAATTAGGTGGAGGATAAGTGTCACTCCTCACCAATTGAATATTACTAACCTCTATTCCTTGACTCTTTCCTGTAAATGATGAAGCTACCATTTTTCTCTAATAGGGTTTGAAATTTCTTCTCTCTAGATAACTTGGCACTACTCAAATATTTACTCAATCAAGACTCTATCTCATATTTTATCTTTATCACCTTAGGATCTCTTTGTAAATCACTCTCTTGAATTATGTATGGAAGGTATGAAACAATGTCTTCAAGTCTTGATATATACTTCCTTCTACTCAATTTAGGGTCTCCATTAATGTTGTGTACTCAAGTAGGTGGAAGCTAGTTATCTCAGTCAACATTGTGCCTTTGAACTAGGTCTTCACTATACAACTCAATCTCTTCCATCTAACTCAGCCTATACATTAGTTTATCTTTTGAAGTACTTGGTTCATATTACAATGCTTGGTCAATATAGATAATTTTATTGATGTTCAAAATTGTCTATCTAAATGATTCTTTTGTACTAGGCCTTTCATAAATATGTTCTTATTTAATTATGGAAATATGAACTTTGGCTCATTTATGTTAGGAACTTATGTATGATATATCATTGGATATATAGTTCCTTATATACCTTTCATTCTTAATTTGAAGTGATAAGATCACCTTCTCCATTGGATTGGGTGATCTTGACTCCATTTGTTCCACTATTTCTATCTTATTCCTTTTTCTTGCATGTTTTATTCATCTCCTTCCTTGTTTGATCAATGTCTACTTTTCCTTTACCCTTGGTGTTATTGTGATTTTATGCTAGTACTTGAGTTCTATAGTATTTTCTTGAATGTCCAAACTTGTGACATTTTGAACATACATTGTTAGGTGAATAATTCTAACTTTGATTAGTCCAATAGGATTTTTTCTATGATCTTCATTCATAAGCTCTATGTCCATAGTTTTGGTAGTTGTAACAGTAGCCCTCAAATCTAGGTGTATTAGATGCATTCTTCATTCTTGATCTAGACTTGTGTTTATGATGCCCTTGTTTCTTACACTAAAAATAATGACCAGTATACTTAGGTTTAGGATTTTGCATCCCATTTTTGCTTCTGTATATGTTTTTAGTATGATCAAGTTTTCCACAATGATAACATGTTGGCTTGTTGTTCAATTTTTTGTTTCTCAATTCTCCACTCTTGAATGATTCTCCTTGCTTGGTAGATTAATGTCCTAAACCAAAAGTGTTTCCAAGTGACCTCATTAGTTATTCAAAATATTTCATTGCTTCATTGGGTTTTTTGAATCCTTCCACAAGTTATTTCTCAATTGTTAGTTCATTCTTCAATAAGTCCTTTTGTGATCTTAGAATTTCTATTTCCACATCCTTTATATTAAACTCCTGATTTGCAAGCATTAATTGATTCATCATGTCAAGTTTAGTGTTTGTGAGATTTCTTACATTAGATATGATTTTTTCAAGTCTATTTTCCATTTGTCTTTTTTCTTCTTCAGCAACAAACTTGTCTTCCTTAGTTTTCTTCTTTTTCTTGGTAACTACAAATAGCCTTACCGACTAAATCTCATGTTCCCTTGTTAGTCCTTCAACTTCTTCATTTAGGATTCTATTATTTTCTAGTAGATCTATAGCTATTGTTTCATTCTCACTTAAACTTCTAGTTCCAAATAGTCCTTTAGTTTCAACTTCTTCAAAATTGAACTCATTTTGTAGAATGACCAACTCATTTCTCCTTTTTAGGGATTTCTTTAATTCTTGTCTTGTTGTTTCAAGTTGTTTTGGTATGAGATGGATGTCCATCACCTTGTTGTCAATAAATTTGTCCAATTTATAAGCCTCCATCTCCAAGAGAACACTACTCTGCTACCAATTGTTGGAAGTCTAAATTAGAAACCAAGATACTAAGTGGGGGATGAATCAAGATTTTTCACACTTTAACCTTTTCAAAAATACATAGTGAATTCACCATATTTACCATCTCATATCTAATTTCTTATGCATGCATAAATTGAATTGTTATAACATATAGATCTAGTCTATCAGTCACGTGGATGAAAAGTAATCACTTGATACAAAGATTTGGTTATTCAAAAACCCTCCAAGGTGAAGGTAAAAATTAGGTGGGGATGACACCTAGAAACATTCACAACCTTAGTAATAAAGTTAACCTATTAGGGTTATAATATTTGACCATATCCAATGATCTACATGTAAACACTCAAAAATGGACCATATCATATCTAATGTCTTATGCATGCATAAATCAAATTGTTATAACATATAGATCTAGTTTATTAGTCACATGCATGAAAAGTAATCACTTGACACAAAAATTTGGTTATTCAAAAACCCTCCAAGGTGAAGGTAAAAATTAGGTGGGGATGACACCTAGAAACATTCACTACCATAGTAGTAAAGTTAACCTATTAGGGTTATAATATTTGACCATATCCAATAATCTACTTGTAAACACTCAAAAATGGTTCATGTTTGTAGTTTAATCACATTTTCATACTAACTCATCATATTTTCTCATTTCACTAATTCTAATCTTTTGGCCAACTTGATTGTCATTTGATTGTATCCTCCATCATTTGTATCCATTTTCACATCAATTGTAGATCATTTTAAAATCATATATGATCAATCCAAAACCATTTCAACATCATTAAAATAATTCCAAATCAACCCACAATCATTCCTAATCAACCCAAAATCATTCCAAATTAACTCAAAATAATTCCTAATCAATCCAACATCATTCCAAATCAACCTAGAATCATTCCTAATCAACCCAAAACCATCCCAAATCAACCATAATAAACCAAAAATATGTTAGACATCTCAAATCAATCATCATCTATCCAAACCTAGGCATTGTCATGTCTCTTAGTGCCTTGGTAACGTATCAAAACCTATCAAACTTATCAAATTGTACCTTATCATTGTCATGTCTCTCAGTGCTAGGTCAAACTTTCATTCACATGATCCAATCTTTAACATTTTTGAGTCTCTCAGTATCAGATCATGATATCATCAAACCAATTTAATAACATTGACAACATCTCCCAATGTTATTATGATCAACCTTATCAATCAATCTTGATCTTGTAGCATTTACGATGTTAGTTATATGTTACGTGTCCTTAATCCATGTCATGTGTCCTTGGCATGTTATCAATCCTAATTAGTCATTCATTTTGATCATGGATTTGATCTACCCATCATCATCCTAGTTGATCTACATAATCACCACATTTCATCAAAGGATATTGTCACATTTTATCAAATCAAATTGGCCAATCATTTACTAATTTCTCCTATAGGAATAGATAGCCCATAATCTAATCATATATTAGTCTGATCATCTTTTCCTTGCATTACTAATAATTTTTCATAACTAACATTCTCAATAAATTGATATTCATTAGTTAATTAATTTCACTTCACAAAATATGGGAATTCATTATTTCCTAAGTTATATTTTCTACCTCTAATTTCCACATTACTAATTTCCATTTGTGTGGAATAATTAATTTTAAATTCAAATATTCCACATAATTTTGACATAATCTTGACATCATCATGACACAAACATTTTATATCATGGATTTTATCCTTACACTTGGCTAAGATATGTCATAATCCATATATTCTTATTTCTTATGCATATCTATATTTAGCCTTCATTGTCATAGATTCTTGGCTATAAGTGGCTTTGAGGTGTCACATGATGCGTCATATATCCTCCTCCATTTTTAGCAATGTTGACTTCCACACATCATAGAATCCTACAAGTGGCTTGGAGATGTAATATGCACATCATAGGTTCTCCTCCATTTATAGGCATGTTGACTTTTGAGCATCATAGAATCTTACATTTGGTATCTTGTGTCATATGTGTCATGGATATCTTAAGGAATATCATGCCAAGTTGTTCATTTCCATTAACAAGTGTCCATCCTCTCATTCAATCCTCTCCTCTTGCACATTGGCTATAAATTGAGCCTTCTTTCTCCCTTTTTTGATCCTAAGTCCTAAGTATTGAATCTCTTGAGTCCTTGATCTATTAGCATCCATAGGCTTCAAATGACTCTTCTAGTATTCTCAATAGCATCATCCCATCATAGACTTTTTCTTTTCAATTGTCTACCTTATAGGCAATTAGAGCTACATCATATGGAGAAGAAAGAAGGACATAGGAGCTACAACTAAAGAGGTATTTTTTACTTTATGTTGCTTTCTTTATTTTAGTTGGCTTTCATGGTAGACTAGAGGGTATTAGCATATGATTATTGAGTTTTATGATTTTTTTATAGTATGTTAGATATTATATTATTTTCTTATCCTACACTACCCTATGAGGGATCTACCTTGTTAAAGGCATTTGAGACTATTATATCTCACCCTTTGAAATGATTTTACACTTAGAAAAAAGTAAGGACTCTGTTAGGAGATTTACAAAAATCTATTAAGACTACTTTATTAAGAAATTATCCCTGACTCAATCTGATAAAACTGATTTAGTACCTAATCCTTGGTCTACTCTAATAAGTTATTTTTGGATCTCCTCTCTTCAATCTGATTAGATCTCTGATTTGATTTATCTTTTATATCCTTTACTACTTTGAAAAGGTTGCTTTCTCTATTCTGCAATAACTGAACTCAACTCTATCTCCTTCTTTATAATGTTCACACATTCACACTTGAATCACATGAATAGCTTGTTTTCTCCTTCTCATCACAATATAATCCTCTCTCTATATCAAAATAGGTCTTGATCTTCTCTATTTAAATATTTCATAAAGAATTTTCTAGATGCTTCCTAATATTTCCTCTTCATTTGATTGGTTCATTCATAGAACATAGGGATTTGTGATCTACATCATAAAACATGTAACAACCTCTACCATTACTAAATATCTTGTCCATGTTGGCCTGAAATGGTTTACCTAAAAGTTTATATCATTCCTAACTTGAATGTCAATTCTACATTGCTTGACACTTACTATTTCTAATAATCAACACTCATAGTACATTCTACTAATATTCAGTCTCTACTATGCTCGACACCTTTCATATAACTTAGCTTCAATGTGCTCATACTAATCAGTTATCATTGAACTTTTCTTACATTGAAAATAATAAGTGATCAAAGACTTGCTTGGATCCTATAGAGCTTAGTATATATATTTGTTTACAAGTTTATTCATGACTCAACTTTTATAGAGTAGCTCAGTGTTAGTGATGACCTTAACTCTACCTAATATATGACTAAGTGTTTGACACTAATAGACAATAATAGTTAGAGATTCCATCATAGTGTTGCAAATTTTCAAATTTAGTTTTATCACCAATTATTTGATGAAAAAAACCACTATCTATGATCCATGTATCATTTTTCTAACATGAGAGAAAAGTTTTATCTTTTCATTTTCCTCATTATCATATTCATCTTTAACAACAATATAGACTACTTCATCTTCATCATTATCACTATCAGAATCTTTTGCAAAGTAACATGATTTATTACCTTTGTGTTTATAGTCCCTGTAGCCTTTGAATTCCTTCTTACCTTTTAAATTGTTGTATATTTTCTCATTTTTATCTTCTTTTTTTAGACACCTTGCAGCAATGTGACCAACTTCTTCACATGAGAAGCAAATCAACAGAATTTTACCGTTGAATTGTTCTTTCCCTTTTGCTACTCTTTTTCCAAGTAGGGCTTTAATGACTTCAAAGTTTTCATTTGATTCTTCTTCTTCTTTACTATCAACTTGTTTTCTTTTAGAGTTCCCTCCTTTTCTACCAAGAGTTAGTTGGACTTTGAAGGAAAATTCAAGATTGTTAGAAGTAGGAGCATAGTTATCAAAGTTATCCAACTCAAAAGTAGTTAATCTCCCCACAAGAGCACCTATGTTTGAATCATTTTTTGGATTGTATCTCATCTCTTAAATAGATAAAACTCTAATTGCATTAATAGGAAGAAGAGTTCTTAGTACCTTGTTGATTACTATTTATCATCAATTTTACCTCCTATAGCTCTAATTGCACTTACACTTTCTTTGATTCTTTCACCATATTGGGAAATGTTCTCACCTTTTTTTTATTTTTCAATCGATCAAACATACCTCTTAAACTTCATGCCTTGGCTCTTTTCACATTTTTATCACCTCCATATACTTTCTACAGCTTTTCCCACATATCAAATGTAATAGGACAATCTTTGACCTCATCAAATTTATAATAGTTTAGAGGAAGCTATATCAAGGATCATTATATTGTGATCTTTTTCTTCTCTCACTTGTTCTATAGTCATAGGTTTGGGTGGTGGTACATATTTGTTCTCCAAGTAGAACATACTGACATCACTAATGCTTGATAGATGCAGCTTCATCAACTCCTGCCATGCTAAAACATTATCTATGTCAAGCTTAGGGATCTCCCTTCTATAAGAGATCTTAATCTTTAGCTTAGGTCCTTAAAAAAATTTCTAGCAAGCACCAATTATAATGATACCAATTGTTGGAAATGTAAGAGTGTAACTGAGAGGGGTAGGGCGAATCAGTTACCACAAAAAAAATTCCTTGTTTCTTAGATGTCAATACAAACTTCCACTATTCATGCAATATTGTTCATCTAGGTTAACATTAAGCTATTACTGATACTCAATTAATAAAGAAATCTTAAGATTTATCAATCTACTTTATCCTTTAGTAACTTAGTTGTAGAAATAATAAGCATAAGAAAATAACACAAACACAAATGACACCAATATATTATGTGGAAACCCAATTTGGAAAAAACAACCTTGCAACTAGTCACAATAATTTTCACTCTTCTAAAGTGAGCCCTATTTAGAGCTAACCCTATTAAAGGTTACAAAACATATTGTTAAATATGACCGTATTAAAGGATTTAGATCACCTATTAGGAGTGGCCTGGTTAGAGGTCTTTAAACACTTCAATCATAAAATGTTGCCTTGTTAGAGGATTTAAAAACTTACTATTAAATCAATTCTATTAAGAGATTTCTTTACTGCTACAATGGCTAGAAAGCCACAACAGTTTTGGTTTGATTGATGAAGAAACTTCCTTTGTAGATTTAGATCTTTATTCTAGCTAGACTTCTAGATCATTCCTAGTTAGATGTTTTTTGTAGCTTATCTTCCACACTTTCCTACCCTTCTTTTGCCTTCACTTACATAGTCATCTTATTCCATATTCTACTTCTTCTCTTATATTCACAACTTGACCTTTCTTATATATCATAATATTAGACAAGTCAGCTTGAATACCCTTCCAATTAATCAATAAAGATCCAAATAGTCAGTGTTAATTAATAAAATATTAGAAAATTTCCATTTTATTGTTACGCAATCAATACTAGGATTGAATGCTCAATCAATACTATGAGTCCTTTAATGCCTAACCACTTAGGTCAAAACTTAATATATGAAAGTGATATATTTCAATATTAGTGTGTGATACATTTATAAAAAGTGTCACACTATAGTACTAGCAAACTTCATCTGACACTGGAAAAATATCGCCCAAAATATGTTACTGTGAAAAAAGAAAATTTTCCAACAAAATGTAGAAAATGCAATAATGCAGCAAGATGACAAGAAAAAATAAGGCATTCTACCCCATGGTGTGCATCAATAATGTACACTATAAATGTGTCACACTCTAAACCCTTCTATCCAAGTGATTCCATGAGCTTAGAATGCTTGGATGTCAACTTAGAGTTCCCTACCCATGGAGTGCAAGAATGTATATTTGAATGTATGAGGGCTCTCAGCTAAGCCTTAGAAATACATTTCTTTCTAGTAAACCATGCAATGATAGGTTCTCTTAGATATGAGATGCAAGAGTGAAAATGTCTACAAATAATGCCTCAATAATGCAATGCAAATGTAGACTAAACTAGTATGGGTATGCAAAAATGTAACTATGTTAACAAGAATGAGAGTGTTACCACCAATCTAGTTAAGCTATGTGAGATAAATCATTGAAAAAGAGAAACTAAACTAACATGCAACATCATATTAAGCTAGAATGGGATGGAATGATAGAATGAAGACAAGAAAATGGAAGTTCTCCATAAAGCTCTAAAGAAACCTGTTAGAAAACCAGCATCATAACAATATTCAAAAGGTGGATGGATCCTTTGAGGGAGAAGGCTCTCTCTCTTTTAAATTCATATAGATGATAGAAATCAAGGTCAATATGATGGAAGATCAATGGTGGAGTTCAAAAATAGGAGTGATCCATGTGCACAATCAAGTCAACCAATAAAATAGAAGCTAACTTCCCATATAAGAAAAAAGTCACAAAGCCTTTTCTTTTAATTTGAAAGATAGAAAATAGACTTTATGTGTGCACTTTAAGTGGGTTAGAAGAATTGGATTTTTTATTTAATTAGAAAGGGACATGTTCTTTTAATCAAATAATGAACTTAGGATAGAATATTCAAACTAAAAAATCAAATTAATTGATTATTAGCAATTTGGTCTAGGTAAATGATTAATTAAATTAGCCAAAATGTTGAGAAGGCGCTAATAGTCTAGATGACCATTTTTAGGTGATTACATTTGCCCATCTTTGACTAATGTGTGATCAATCTGGGAACACATTAAATCAAAGAATACATAATCCAAGTAAGCAGCAATAAATAGAGATATTTGATTCTAAAGAATGAAATGCAAAAGTAGATAGAAAATCCAAACTATATAGCCTAATAGCAATATAACTGAATGCTAGGAAAAAGACAATGTCATAATTCAAGAAGAATACTAACACCTAGCAAAGAAGATAGATCAAGAGAAAATTAAAAGATCAATCATATACTTCTAAGAAATAGATAGTTGTAGTAAGCGATGATAGAGTATTTCTACCCCTTGGGGATTGAAATAAAAAATTAGGTAAGGGAAATGAAGAAATGAGTGAGATATGAGAAAATTGAGATATAGAAGTGTCCAAGATAATAGATAGATGATTAGAACTAAAGAGTTTTTGGAAATAATCAAGACTAGCTAGGTTATTGAGAGGGGAGGGGTGAATCAGTAACCTCAAAAATTTTAACAAATTCAGGACTTAACAACATAATCCATTCACCATTAATTGATCTAATCTACTGCATGCATGAGAAACTGGAAAATAAACATTCATGGCACATAAACACAATATTTGGTGACCCAAAAACTTTTCAAATAGAAAGTAAAACTAGGGTGAGGATGATACCCACAAAAATTTAATACTACAATATAAATTTGGCCTATTAAGGCTTACAATGATCACTTATGATGATCTGCCCTATTAGAACCAATTAGGACTACTAGGTCCACCTTGTTAGAGGTTTTACAAACATACAATGAAGTATGCACTCTATTAGGAGATTTAGAGAAAAGACTATTAAGTCTACCCTATTAAAGGATTTGAATCTAATTCACCTATTAGGATGAAATAGTATATTTGACTTACAACTTGATTGTTGATTAGATCCTTGAAATGTTGATCACCTCTTTGTGATGGATTTAACTTGACTACTCCTTATTTGACCTTGTTGAATACACTACTCTACTGATTTGAATTCACTCTTCTCAAAACATTATCATTTCATCATGCTTGGGAATGATACAATACATTACACATATACTATCCCAATTCTCATAGTTACAAGGTCAGCCAAAACACAAATTAACACCAATATTATTGAGTTAGCCCAAATGTAGAAACTCAGGTCCTGAAAGCTGACTTGGTGACCTTCTAATACTTGGCATCCGCTATATTACTCGGCATCATCATGCATTTGGTGGAAGTAGAGGCTCAATCCATACTAATCACTCAACATAGCTTTGAACTCGGTGAACATTGGAGACTTGGTGGATATAATGTAACTCAGTAGAAACTGAATATCATGTTTACCTTGCATTCACTTGGTAAACACTGCTTATCCCATTAGTTGGTAGGCACTAGCTTCACATCATAGGAATTGATGACTCAATAAATACTGCGAAGCTCGATAACCACTAACTGCTCGATCTAAACTACTGAACTACTGAACTCACTTGGTAACCATTGGAATGCTCAATATGAACTATGAAACTAGGTAACCACTGAATTGCTCCAAAAATACTAGAGATTGAATGATAAACTTGATAACCATGCAGAATTATGTATAAGTATTGTCACTAATGACAAACATAACTTAATTCCAACAATCTCCCCCTTTGGTATTAGTGACAAAAACACTTATTAGCCAAAATTTATGTACAGTGTCATGCTAATTTTATTTTATTTTTCAAAATTTGTCTTTGTAATTTTGCTATATATACATTTGTACATGTCTCCCCCATACAATGTACATATCATATCATAATGTTTTATATAAAAATATTCTTTTTCTTTATTACTATGCACAAGTCTCTCTCCCTTATATTTTGTACATATGTCTCTCCCCCTTTTTAACAATAATGCCAAACATTTATATAGAAAATACTTATACAAAGACACTAAAATGTGAGAGAAACTCAGAGTCTACCTTGAGAATAAGAGCTAATGTCTTATCCTAGTTCTCTTGCAAAATTTTGCAGGTATGAAGTGCCACTTGAACTTCTACTGAGAGTTCAATCATATGATTTGTAATTGAAAAATTGTTATCATGGATCAATGTTTTTGAATAGGCTATGTGCTTCTACATTGTGTCCATGATTGGAAGGATCATGTTCGAGATGTCTATTAATGTAGACTAGATCCTTGCTTCCTCTCTCAACAATTTAGTTTGCATGTCTAATAGAAATCTAACCTTTATGTGATGTGCAAAGCTTTATCTAGGGTCAAGTTGCAACTTTTGGGTGCTGGCCTTCAGATCCTCATCTATCTTATTCAATTTTTCCTTTATTTCCTTAGTGTGTGTGGTAACACCACAAAGCTTGGAAAAAATAGATGTTACATTTGTAAAAGAATTTTCAAGATTAGCCAAAATTGAGGAAAGCTCTACTTGATGAATAGTAATGTGTTGAGCAATGTGCTCAAGTACTTTATTATCAAACTTTTCTCAGCTTTTTCAATTAACTTTTCTTCACCACTAGAGTCCTCATTGAATTTATTTACTACTTCCTCTAACTATAACAAAATATGTTGAGATGAATCAATATCTATATGAATCAATATAACCTCTATCAAAATATTCTTTGCACTTTCTATGATCTTGAGTTCTCTATCCCTTTTCTCTCTTAACTACTTCTGTCTGGCCTTCAATTCCAGAAGTTGGTTGACCAATCTCATTTTCTCCATAGTAGCATTATCGAAATCCAACTTAGGAATTTCAATCTCTTTGTCCAAATCTATATCTTCATCAATTTCTTTTCCAATAATCAAAAGTTTAAGTGGTTTCCTTGGTTCTACTTCTGATATTACTACTTTGGACTTTGAAATAGAAACAATGGTAGAAACAATAGGGTTTGCTATGAAAACTTGTATAGGGCCTACTAAAGGAATACTGACTAGAGTGCTAAAAGAATCCAAATTTGATGTGCTACCCAAAATTGAAGTAATTACATGTGGAATACTAACTAAAGTACATAAAATAGGAGCACTAATAGAAGTATTTACAAATGAATCACTTATAGAAACATGTAAAATTGAAGTTGAAAAAATTGTAGAACTTGATGTTGTACTCAATGCTAATGTCCCTGACTCAGGAGTTGAAGAAGAGGAGGGTTGTAGCTCGGTGGATGAAGTGGTAGATACTTCCATTAGAGATACCTGGAGCTGAGAGGGAGCAAATAATGATTGAGTAGATGATGTATTTTTTGTGGTTGCAACCACACTTGCTAAAGTTGTCTCCATGCTAGATGATGTAGCATTTTTTGGTGGAGAGTGAGGAAGGGAGGCGATAACTTCTGTATCTATCCTTACTAGATCATTTTCTTCTTCTTCCCTATCTTCCTCTTCATCTTCTTCCTCTTTCTCTTCTTCACCATTCTTTAATGCTTGATAATCATGAACATCAATAGTGACACAAGGTGTATTATCTTCTTCATTGTCACTATCATCATCATCATTTATTTCCATTGGATCCTCACTTGGCTTGTGCAAATGATAAATAATTTTCCACATAACTTTAGCATCTTTAACTACATGCTCAATGTTTTTGACCAAAATCCAAGTATGAAATCTAATCATCATCTTACCTTCATTATCCTTCACTATTTCCTTGATCTCAACATTGGTAAGATTTGATAGCAACTATCTGAAAGATTGCTCATATATATCCTTTTTTGTCTGCATAGAAGATTCCCATATAGGCTTCAACCTTACTAATAATTCATTGGAAATCTGAGGGGCAATTTTATCTAGGGAATATTTCCATTTTCCCATCTTTGTTAGCACTATCTCCTCGATCTACATCTTTTCTGCATTAGTTCTTGTCTCATACTTTAAAGCTTTGAAATTTGTTATACCTGCTCCTTCTTCTAATTGCTTAAATCTCTCTTAGAAGGTGAGTGGGGGCTTACTGAATACAATCTCATTGCCACCTTTCTTCTTGGATCATCTTGTCAACATAGTTGTGGAGGCCTTGGGTGGCTTGGTGATAATCACCTTGCCTTTCTTTCTTACAGGTACTTCCTCCTTTTCTAATTCTTGCTCTTCATCCTTAGATTCTTATTCATCTTCTCCTTTGCCCTCGGTAAGCATGAGAGGTGCACTTGCAATTTTCAGCTTTGAAATCTTCCTCTTACCTTTGTGTACTACCTGAGGGAACTTGATCTCAAGCTCTATTCTGGCCTTGGCTTCATTATAAGTTCCAAAGATGGGTTCCTTTGGATCTATTGGCTCATTTACAAGGGCTTCAATTATCTCCTTTGTTTCATCAATATTAACTTCATAGGGAAGAGGTTTCACCCATACTATCTTACACCTTACCACCTAAATGTATACTTTGTCATAGTCAACCATGAAACAAACATCATCCTTATAGTCTTCAACTAGTTTGGTGGAATTCAAAAGTTGTTATTCATTTTCTCCTTAAATGATTCAAAATAGTTGTCCATTATACTATCAAAATTCTCACCCATTTCTGTAATAAACTCATTTATTTGGTACAAAACTGGAGTATCCTTTCTCCATGCCACTATTCCTTTGAAGGGGAAAAATTTTTTTACATAAAAGAACAAAAAAGTTAACAAAGAACCAAATTACACAAATTATTCTTTGATGTCCTAATACTTTCCATGTTCTTGTTCGATTGTTTCAACATTAGGTCTGCCAAGTCATATTCCATTTTTTTTTTACAACTTTGTAAGCTAAGTCCACAGCCTCACATGACACACTGTTTAGTTGACTGGAGCTATATATCTTATGTGCAATAATGTGAATACCAAACCTAAGTTCCAAATTAGATACATTGCCAATTTTCAATCTTCTACCATCCCACTTGCCTAGGGTTTTCTTTTTTAGCTCGTCCCAACCATGGGTTTTGGTAACCTTAACCTTATTGAGCATAGGGAGACTAGTGGTTTTATGAATCATCTTCTTTGTTATCAAGACTGGTTGTTCTAACCGCAACTAACCATTGTGCACTTAGCTCAAAATATACCTAATCCATTTGATTTTGAAATTTCTTGGCAGGTGCGGAATGTGGGTCAAACCTTTCTCCTTTAGATGTGTATGTTTGAGCTTGAGGGTTCCATCCACACACAATTCTCCTAGGGCACTATCCATTTCTAGGGTTCTAGTTTTTGGTACAACACATTTGAAATGAGTATGAATATCATTTATAAGAAGTACCTTTTGTGGGATTTACGACTGAGCTCCATTAGGGTTGAGTGATTCTGTAATTGCTAGTACCAATTTGAAGTTTGAAGCCTTCCATTCGACACCTCACACCAACATCTCAAAACCTTTCTTTGACTTGTTGCTACTGCTAGTAGATGCCATGATCACTCAGTAGACTGATAAAATCTTCTTCAAAAATTGTGCTGTAAACTTTTCTCTTGAATTTTTGAGTGCTTTGCAAATCGCTCTGTGCTAGATATACTGAATTTGTAGTGAAAATGAAGTCAAAATTCTACCCTTTTTGATGAAAATTCTTCCATTAATGCTCAGTATGATGAGAGCCATAATGACATAGTGCTTGATAGGTTTTCATCCACTATCTTTCTAGTTAACTCGGTAGAACCTTGTAACTCGGCTACCAAACAAAAGTTTTTTAGTCCTGACCTACTCGGTATGATCTAGCCTCACTCGGTGAATACTGATGTTAAACTTTTGTGATCCTTTGGTATCTAAAATACTAATTTGGATCTTTTATTCCATTCATTGGAACTACTTGAGATATGACCCTAAGAATGTAATTCTAGTTCTTCCTTAAGAACTTAATTGGAAATTGTGGAGTCACTCACTTCTTGAGTGACATGGCCATCATTGCTTGAACTAGCTTGCTCGAGTAGATTTGAGAATCCATTTCTATCTCATCTGCTTCTTGATATTATCAGCTTTAGCTTTCTTTTCATCTTCAACTCTACCTATATTCATGCAATTCTTAGCTATATGACCAATTTTAGTGCATGTGTAACATCTTATTGTACTATCCTTCTTTCTCAAGTGATGCCTTGCATAGTTTATGCCAATGTGTCCATATTCTCCACAATCATGACATCTACACCAAGTATTGTAGTCCCAACCAAATTTTTCCTTTACAAATTGTTTGGCTGGATTGAATGGTTTAGATTTGCATTCAGATTCCTTGTTACCTTGTTTCTTGCTTTTCTAACATTTGCCTTCAAACTTTGGTTTCTCCTTGCATTCATTAGCTTTATGACCATGCTGACTACAATTGTAGCATTTTCTATTGAATTTTTCCTTTCCATTGCTCCAACATATTTTTGATGCATGACCCATCTTACCACAGTGATTACAAGTAGATCTTTGATTCCTTTGAGCACCTTGTTTGGAGGATTCACCTTCTTCTTTGTATCCAAGTCCTACTTTTCCCTTTTGCCTATAAAGATTCTACTCATTTTGTTGATTCAATTGATCCATGTCTGCTTGGGATTTCATTATTCTTTCATTGATTTTCTTCTCAAAATTTAGATCAACTTTCAATGTTTCATTGATTTTCCTTTCACTACTTAAATCATTCCTTAACCTTTCATTTTTAGATCTTAGATTCATGATTTCCTCATTTGCATTGGAGAGCTAATTGATAAGACTTTCTTGCTGAAGGGATTAATTTTGAGTTTCATTTTTTCTTGCCTCCAAGTCTTCACTTGCTTTATTCCTTTGTTCCAAAATTTCACACAATCTAATTGATAGAATTTCTTGTTCTCTTTTCAATTTTCTTACCCTTTCTTGCAGGGAGCCATTCTTTTCTAGGAGTTCTTTGATTGCCTCATTTTCTTCATCTAAACTACTTGCAGGGAAAAAATCTTCAATCTTTTCTTCAACATACTGGTGGTCATTCATCTGTTTTGTAAGTTCTTTCCTTTTTAGGCAATGGGAAAGATGCTATTTTGCTACCTTGCATTGAGCTATGACCATCTCTAGATCTAGCTTCTCATTGCCCATAGCTTTATCAAGTCTAAATATCTCTATTATCCTTGATCTTTGCTCAAGTTGTCAAACTTTATCCTGAGAACCACAAAGCTTTGATACCAATTGTTCAAAATAATCAAGACTAGCTAGGTTTCTCAAAGGGGAGGGGTGAATTAGTAACCTCAAAACTTTTAACAAATTCAACACTTAACAACATAATCCATTCACCATTAATTGATCTAATCTACTGCATGCATGAGAAACTAGAAGATAATTCATGGCACATGAACACAATATTTGTGACCCAGAAACCTTCCAAAGAGAAAGTAAAATTGGAGTGCAGATGATATCCACAAAACTTCAATACTGCAATATAAAGTTGGCCTATTAAGGCTTATAATGATCACTTCTAAATATCTACCATATTAGAGGAAATTAGGCTACTAGGTCCACCTTGTTAGAGGTTTTACTAACATACAATGAAGTATGCACTTTGTTAGGAGATTTAGAGAAAATATCGTCAAGTATTTGAACCTAATTCACCTATTAGGATGAAATAGTAGATCTGACTTACAACTTGATTTCTGATTAGATCCTTGAAATGTTGATCACCTCTTTGTGATGGTTTTAACTTGACTACTCCTTATTTGACCTTGTTGAATACACTACTCTACTGATTCACATTCACTCTTCTCAAAACATTATCATTTCATCATGCTTGGGAATGATACAATACATTCCACATATACCATCCCAATTCACATAATTACAAGGTCGGCCAAAACACAAATTAACACCAATATTAGTGAGTTGGCTCAAATGTAGAAACTCAGGTTCTGAAAGCTGACTTGGCAACCTTCTAATACTTGGCATCCACTGCATTACTCAGTATTGTCATGCATTCAATAGAAGTAGAGGCTCAATCCATACTAATCACTCAAGGTAACTTCAAACTCGGTGAACATTGGAGACTTGGTGGATATAGTGTAACTTGGTAAAAACTAAATACCATGTTTACCTTGCATTCACTTGGTAAACATTTCTCATCCCATTAATCAATTGACACTAGCTTCACATCACAGGAACTAATGACTTGATAAATACTGTAAAGCTCAGTAACCACTAACTGCTCAGTCTAAACTGCTAAACTATTGAACTCACTTGGTAACCATTTGAATGCTCAATATGAAATATGAAACTAGGTAACCATTAAATTGCATGGAAAACACTGTAGACTAAAGGATAAACTCGATAACCATGCAGAATTATGAATAAGTTTTATCACTAATGAAAAACATAACTTAATGCCAACAAGAGTGACTATACAAAAATGATACAATGCCCTAGGATAAACTTTAAGAAAGCCACCTCCAACAAAAGACATAAAATATTAGCGAATCTTTCATTATTTTGAAAAAACAAAATTATTTCTATTGTTGAATCCCTCAATGTTTTATTCTAAATATGGTTAATATTGGTGATTAATTTTGAATCATAATTTTTTTGTATAAAATATTGATTAATCCCAATAATAATAGCAAGTTCATTAATCACCATGAAATATTACAAATCAAAATTAAACATTTTTTACCTCGTGAAATATTATGAGGATCATTACATATACTTTAAATCAATATTAAAAACTAAATATTGGTGATATATCCCTAAAGTAACTAATAATTATGATAAGTATTGGTCAGTTCAATTTAATTTCTCCAATAATATATAATATTTAGGTGACTCAAATCTAATCATGTGATGAATATTGTGGCAAATACTTGAGTTTAAATGTTTCAATAAAATTAATTATTGAACAATTTTAAATATTTTATAACTAAATTTTATAAAACCATGGCAATTTAGGTTGCATCAAATTTTAATTTATTAGCCAAATTTGTGAATATTAACCACTTAAAAATACCTTGGAATGTCCCAATTTGACCAAAGTTGACCAGAAAGGATAAAACAAAAAAAATTAGGTCAAATCAAGTTAAAAAGTGACTTTTAGACAAGAAAATATGAATAGAAGAAGATATGAAGTGTAGAAATGATGGAGACATGAGGAAATGAAGATGCCTCGACAGTGATTCAGAAATTAGACCTCAAAAACTCAACTAACTGCATAGAAGAAGGTAGAATTTCAAAATGTGATTTTAACTATCAAGATGAACTCAGATTTTGATTTTAATGCTGAAAATTGATCCAAGACATCAAAATTATGTAAGAGGTCAAAATTTTATATAGATGTATTGATAGGATAGCAAAGAAATGAAGTGAAAGATCAAGAAGGTAAAAAGACATGATCAAGAAGAAAGAAAAGAAGATATGAAATCAATTAGCCAATATGTCTAAGAAAAGATGAAGAGAAAGCTCTCCCCATATTCAAGAATGCAAAACTATGCTAGGGAATGAACCTATAATGAAAGCTAATATGTAAAGTGGTTCACTAGAATGAAGCACATAACATTTAGACTCTAATTTCATCATTGAGTATTTATTAGGGACATCATGAGATCATGAAACCATCACTAGTATAACTATGAAGACATGAATATGATAGATATCATATAGGTATGTGGAAATCCAATCTAAGCATCAAAGACATGTAATTCAAGATGACTACATGATTAGATTCCCTAGGTTTGATATAGCAAGATTACACTTGTATTAGGGCATAAGTACCAAGATAACTCCCAAGTGTGGTTTTTCAAAAATAGTCAAGGATTATACATTTGTAAGTCAAAGTGTCAAATAGAAAAAAGCATGAATGCTCAAAAACACCATAGACAAAAAAAGTATACCCATAAGAAGAAATCAAGAAAACATGCCTCATGCCCCCAATCTTCTAGTCAATGACATCCTTGAAAAACTATTAGGGAGGGAATATATAGCAAATAAATTATCATAGATAGCACACAAAGAAAATAAATATAAGCATAGCTTAGTCATTTAAGTGTTTAAGTGCATGTGTGTAAGTCACTTGGCCACTTCTTCAAGACTTGATTTTGATAGTAAGAAATATTGTGAGACATCCAAGACTATAGGTAAACTATCTAAAAAGTGTTGAGAAACACTTGATGTCAAGTTGGGGGGAGGGGGGAGTGTTGAGAAACATTATTTTGTGAGTTGTCAAAGAAACCCTAGTGCACAATGAGACCTTGATAAGCTAAGTAGTTGTGCCCCTGAGATGAAGACAAGAAATAATTCCAAGCTAGGAAATGTGTTGCAGAGTGGATGATTGAGACTAATAGACATAGGTGCAAGATTCCCAAGTAGTGCTTGTTTCCAAGTTTTCACCACTTGGAAGATTTTTTAGGACTTTTTTCAAAAAAAAATTGTATTTTTCAATTTTTTTGGTGATACATCAAAGCACCTATTGCTAGGTTTTCACTAAGATGATCATTTTTTAGGAAATTTTCTAATTTTTAGGATTTTTTAGAATCATAAATATGGTTTTTAGGATTATTTCAAGACTTTTAGAAATCACTAATTCTCAAGCAAGTTCACATTATTTGTCCCAATGTCTAGCAAGGTGTAGAATATGGAGCAACGAGTTGGTAGATAAGTAGAAATGGATAAGAAAGGAGTATTAAGCGATTAAAATTGATCCTCACAGATTGCCTCCTCAAGAGTACCCAAGCTAGGGAAAGATAGCCATATAAAGCAGGTGATAGCTATATAAAGCAAGTTTTGGATAAGCAATGAAAGTAACGAGAAAGATAGCATGTAGGATAAGCAGTGAAGCTAACAAGTGAGATAACATATGGAATAAGTTATGGAAGCCAATATCATGAAAGTGTGTAGTCCAAAAGGAGTAGACATGTCAAGAGACCTATGTGAACCATGTTTTGCTTATTGTGATCAAGACCAAGGGGTCAACTTGGTAGGATAGCGATGGGATAGAGAAAAAGGAATGAAGCTAGAGATGAAGGCTATGAATGAATGAGTAAGCACATTAGGGAAGATGATGGATAGGATAGCCACCATGCTATGATAGCTCAACATTGTCAAGGTCAAAGAGGGAGAAAAGGGGATAGCTAGATGATGGAAGAATTACACATAATGCCTATTTACCAGGTTTTCATCATGGTACTTTTCCTAGGTTCCACAAGAAGTGGTTTTCACTATAGGAAAAAATTATTTCTCTTTAATTTTTCTACCAAGGGGCTACAAGAAGTGGTTTTCACCAAGGCACATTTTTATTTTTTCTCTTTTTCTAAATTTTTAGAAAGATCTCAAGCTTTATTCAATTTGGATAGTGCTCCTATAGAAAAGATAATTCATGATAAGAAAATACCATAGAAAGGTATACTCAAATATTATGATAGGGTAATGGAAGAAGAGGGGTAGATGGAGGACAAGAGTTCATTTCTTGAAAGAACTAAATGATCATGGATAGAAAGTAAGTGTAAGCTTAAGAGGATTTTATGATGGTAGGTGAAATATTGGGCAAGATCAACATTGACACACACCTTGAAGGATGTTGGAATGATGGAGGAATCATGGAGAAAATAGTTTGAGGTTTAGATGTATGAGGTAGTAGAGTAATGTTCGAGGAAGATGGAGTGGAAGGCTTTGAAATGGTTCTAGGAAGATGTTTGGAAGAAGATGAAGTGGAAGCCTTTGGAAGCTTGAATGTCAACTTTGATTTGTTTTCAATTTTCAAGTCTTTCAAAAGAGACTTGGGAATCCATATACCTTTAGATTTTTATATTTCTTTGGATATTTTAGAGCACATTTCTTTAGTAATGGGTTTAGGAACCCATACTTTCTTTGGTTTAGATCTTTGAGTAGTGGACCTTTGTGATCTCTTTTGTGGATTTTCTATCTTAGTATTTACATGTCGATTAGAGGAGATAGTTAACTTTTGAAGATGGATTCATGCATTTTTGTTTGATTTTATCATCCCAATTTCTTCCAAAAGACTTGAGACTTGTGGATGAATAAGGTAGAATTACTGGTTTAGATGGATAGATTGGTGGAAATTCATTAAGGATGAGTGTCTTTATTGATTTTGAGGTATGATGGGAGAGCTAGGAGTGGAAAATCTAGGAGATAAAGGAACATAAGGTCCGAATATGGATGGAAGGTTTGAAGGCTTTAGCTTTGATTAATAAGGACTAGAGATATATTTTGGAGATGAAAATGGATATTGAGTAGGGATATCAACATCTTGAGAGTGAGCAATGTGAAAATGGGCATCAATAGACTCATGAGTATCTTTGATAGAAGCAATATTTTTAATAGGAGAACTTAATCTTGAGCACAATTTTGAAGTGGATATGGACAAGTAGAACATGAGGGGATTCTTTGATCTTAACAAGTAGCTTTGAATAGCATAGGAAGAGAACTTTTCTAATAATTTTCAATAAGCTCAAGGGAAATAGTGGAAGTGGTGTCTTCATCATATTTAGGAGGTGGATAAAACATATGATATGGAGGAATGAAATTTTGAAGGAGATGAAAGGGTGCTTGCTCTTGATCTTTCTTGAAATTTATAGTTTTTTTTTAAAAGAGACCTCTTGATATGGAGCCACTTCTAAGGACAAGGGAGTATGAAGAGAGAATGGAGTAGTTGTCAAGGTAGGCATAGTAGCACATGAATATTGAGGATTTTTAGATGTAGTAGCATGGAAAAGGTTTGTATCCAAGTGAAGGTTAACTTGAGTTTCTTTTAGAGGTAGCCCTTGAGGGTACACATATTCCATATGGAAAGTACTAGCTTCTTTGTTTGATGGAGTCATGTTGGAAAGATTTGAAGTATTTGGAGATGCACGAGTATTAGATGAAGTGGAAGATGCAATGGAGCCACTACTAGATATAGGGTCATCAACATAATCTTGCTCAAGATAAGTATCTTCACCACATGAATCACAAGAGGTTCCAAGATCAACAATCTCATCATCAAGGAGATCTTGCACTTTATGTTTCATCTCTATACAATAAGAAGTAGCATGGTGATTACATCGATGATAAGCAAAATAATCATCCAAGAAAGGATTTCCATAGGAGCTAGACTTAGTCAATGTGATGAGCTTGGTACCAAAAAGTGTTCTCAAATTTTCATCATAAGAATTTTCTATGGGATGAAATTTTTTATAAAAAAGTATGTCTAGAGTCATTTTTTTGTTTCTCAATAAAATAACAAGCTGTCATGTCTTCATCATATTGGTCAAAGATAGGTTTGTTGTGAAATTTTAGCATATTCTCCTAGGATGTATCATTTTCCAGCTCTCTAAAAAGGCTTTTAGATCTAGTAGGGAAAGACAATTGATGTCTTGAGGTAGAGCATATAGACCTAGAAGAAGAGAATAACCTTAAAGAGGGTGACTTGTGTACATATAGAGAACTAGAAAGAGAATCATCTAATGATTTTGTTTGTTCCTTGACCATTTTCTTAAATCTAGCATATGTTTTCATCATGCCCTTAGTGATACTAGTGTAAGCAGGGTCCAAGGTCTCTTCAAGTTTATTATATTGAGTGGGTCCCTGAAGAGCTCAAACAACTCAAGATCATCCAAACTTGGTTGGTTTTGATAGCACAAGATTTAGATCCCATAGTTGTAGATGCAAAGCCAAGAATAAAAGAGCCTAGAAGATAACTTGATGTTCAAACTGTAGGAGGTAGAATATTCACTTGTCAAATAGAAGGTAGAGAATGACTCGTCAAACAATTTTTCCAAGAAACTAATTACATAAATGACTAAAGTCAAGAGTTAGGCAAGAAGCCAAATATCCAAGTAGCCAAGTACTTAAATAGCTAATGACTCTCCCAAACAAGAAAGATAATCAAGAGGTCAAGGTAGTAATTTAGCAAAATATACTCTAACATGTAGCTTCTAGACCCAAGAAACCATGGTAAACCAAGTATAGGTACTTTAGACAACCTAAGAACAAGTTTGGAGCAAGAGAAATCTAGTTTAGCAACCAGACAAGATAATATAGTAACTTAGACAATAGTTTGAAAATGTAAAATGTCATATGATATTGTCCACAATAACAGGATGACACTTTTTCTTGGTATGACATTTTTTCTTTAGCAATGTGACATAACTTGGTATAAGTAGGAGATATTAGTCAAAGTAAGTAGGCAATACTTTTTTTAGGCAAAAAGTATCATAAGATATTTCTCTAGAAAGGATGCAATAGTTTGCCAATGAATTGTGAAAAAAAGACAGTGTTGACCCAAAAGTTTATGTTTCATTTTGAAAATCAAGTAGTTTTCATATTAGAAAATGTGAGATTCAAGTTTGTGTCAATAAAAAACATGGTTTGTGGATTTGTATGACTCAATCAGTTGAACAAGGGACAAAGAAACCTTGCCAACACACATATCATGTGATATCATAACAACATTCTACCATGCTAACAAGATTTTTGATGTGAAAGAAAGTTTACATAGGTCATCACATTCAAGAACACTTGCCAAGAATATCTACCTAGAAGTCATAGTTCATTACTCAACAACTTGGCCCATGCTAAGTAATCCTTTTCCTCAAACCAAGTTATTTCCCACAAGAGATATTGGATTTTTCATGGGTGTGCCATAAGAACAACCAACAGAACATAGGTGGTGAGTGTAAAATCTTGGGGTGATCCGAGTAATCCACTAGGATCAATTCTTGCACCAAGAAGTTGAGTAGAAGAATAAGGTACCTACTAACCTAGGGTGTTTAGAAAGGACTTCCATTCATAGCACTCCTCTTGTGGTGAGTAATCAGTCTTGCAACCACAAGAGTACCTTAAGCATTCCTCTCTAGTGATCTCCTCATGGTCACAATGCCATAAGCAATCACACTAGGTAAGACAAGTGCTACATCTACTAAGGTTTTGTGTCCTTGATAGCCTTGAGATTATAGTGGGTTAGAATAGTTGAGTTCACTTGTCTCCACTTGGGTTGTTCCTCTTGGTTGCCCAAGAGCAAGCCCTCTAAAGGTTTCTAGACTAAACAAGAAGTGGATCAACTTTTGAAAGTCAAGATTTTTGATTCACCACAAGGTGAAGAGCATACTCTCCTATTCCAATCATTTCACCCAAACACACCAAGAAGCTTCAATTATCCCCTTTCTTTTGAAATCCAAAGGCAAGTCAAGATTTTTGATTCACCACAAGGGTGAAGAGTGTACTCTCCTATCACCAAAGAACCCTAATCACAAGTTTAATGTGCCTACAAAAATGAGACAACTAGTAGATGTCACACATGGAATAAAAGGAAAGAGCAAGCAAGTTTGGTTTTTATGTGTTGGGTAGCCCTACAACAAAATGTTAGTAGCCCTTGTGCATTTGAAGCTTTGACATGCATTCTTTTTTTTGCTAGCTTTTTATTTTGTTTGTCTTTGATGTGTGTTCCCTACAAAACCACAAGTTAAAGCATATGAAAGTAGATAACAAACATGAGTTATGATAGTGTTAACACCTTAACGTGAGTTATGATGTCTACCATCCTGCATGAAAGCTGACTATGGGAAAAAAACTTAACATTTTTTGTCATTTTTTATACACATAAAACCACATAGAAAAGGCCAAATCCTACAGAACCATCAAAAGTAAATTTTTTTATTTTTTTTAGTATACCACAAGTTAGTCCCAAAATAGCAGGAAAAAACTATAAAGAAACCTCTGTCAAATAGTCATAGATCTATAAAAACCAATAAACAGCAAGCAGCAACTGAAAATTTGACAATATCACCCAAACAACAAACAAATTCAAGCTAGGCAATAGTTTTTGCTAAAGAATGTCGTACGATATTCCTTAGTATACCCATGCAATAATTTTCCTTTGTGTGATAAAACTTAATATACAAAAGTGATACAATTCAATATTAGTGTGTGATACATTTATACGAAAAGTGTCACACTACAGTACTAACAAACATCATGTGATATTGGAAAAATATTGCCAAAAAAATGTAGAAATGCAGCAAGATGAAGAGAAAAACTAAAGCATTCAGCCCCATGGTGGGTGCCAAAAATGTACCCTGTAAATGTGTCACACTCTAAACCTTTCTATCCAAGTGATTCCATGAGTTTAGAATGTTTGAATGTCGGCTTAGAGCTCCCTATCCATGGAGTACAAGAAAGTATTTTTGAATGTGTGAGGACCCTTAGTTGAGCCTTAGAAATACATTTCTTGCTAGTAAACCATGCAATGGGAGGTTCTCTTAGAGACAAGATGCAAGAGTGAAAATGTCTACAAAGGATGCCTCAATAATGCAATGCAAATGTAGACTAAACTAGTATGGATATGCAAAAATGCAGCTACATTAACAAGAATGGGACTGTTTTCACCAACCTAGTTAAGCTATGTGAGATAAATCATTGCAAAAGAGAAACTAAACTATCATGTAACATGATATTAAGATAGAATGGGATGGAATGAGAGAATGAAGACAAGAAAATGGAAGTTCTCTACAAAGCTCCAAAGAAACTTGTTAGAAAACTAGCAGCATAACAATATTCAAAAGGTGCATGGATCATTTGAGGGTGAAATTCTCTCTCTTTTAAAGTCATATTGATGATAGAGATCAAGGTCAAGATGATGGAAGATCAATAGTGGAGTTGAAAGATGAGCACTTCAAAGCTCAGATGATTAGAAACAACCTCTCGCATGATGTGAATGTTAACAATGGTAGCTATAGCTATTCTTCTGATTTTGATCATATTCAAAGTATAAGCTTTGAGGGGGAGGGGAATACTTCATCTAGCAAGAGATTTAAAGGTCAAGAAAAGAAGTCTCCCTCCCCTATAACCCCAAGTAGAAAGAGTCCAAGGGGTCATGGTCAAAAAATTTATGGTCAATATGAAAAGGACTATAATGAGGATGAGGAGGACATGGCTTCAGATGAAGAAGGTAAGGAGAAAAAGAAAGAAAAAATGGATGATCATGCAAGGAAGAAACAAAAGAGGGATAATGGTACGGATGATGAGAGGGTTTCAAATTAGGGGCTGAATGTGATGACTCTCCCTCTTTCCCCTATCCACCCCCAAATCCATCCTAAGGAGTAGGAAAAGGAAAACATTGGTAGTGATGGGGGTGAAGTGGTAGTGAAGAAAAGGAGAAAAGAGTGGAAGAATTTTAATGCCAGGACAATGAAGATGGGAATTTTTATAGAGACTATCAATCCCCATATTCTAGTTGCTAACCAGGAATAGCCCCAATATGAAGACCTCATTAACCCAACTATTATGGCTATTACTGATAATGCAAGGGAGACAAGTATGAATCTATTGAAAAACACTCAAAATAGAATGATTGATAACTTCATATCAATCAAGTGGCTCTATCATGAGTTGGAAGAGGCCAGGGAGAAGATTGGTTAGATGGAGGGTAATAAGAAAGATACTAGTCATGAGAACCAAAAGGACTAGGAGGATAGGTTCAGCTTGGCTAAGAGGAGAATTCAAAATCTACAAAACTACAACCATCACTTGGTGAACTCGATGATAGCTCTCCTCAATTCGATCAATGACAACATTCTATCCTTGATAGGAATGCTAAAAGTCAGAGGCTTTCTAGACAAGGAGAATGATAAGGATAGAGGTAGAGCAAGAACTGAAGAGGATGTGGCTATTAATATCACTTACACTAGTTTGGATTAGGATGCATAGAATACCCATTAGTAGATGGCAGAGGAGACCCACAAGGCATATGAAGCTACCCAAACAATGTAGGATCTCGAGTCGAAGAATGAAGAGTAGTTCTCTTGTTCTGTCTCTTTGTTTTTCTATTGTTTGCTATTTTTTGGCTTTTGGCTTTTTCTAGTTCTAGTTCTCTAACTGGATGTTTTACTGGCCTTTCCATTGGCCTTTGTTTTTAGCTAGTCCTTGTGCTTATTATCAACCATTAGACATGTTTTTATTTGGGTAGGATTTTTTTGCTTATTTTCAGCCATGTTACTGTAGTTACTTTTGGGATTCAAGGTCCCTATAAAACTTGTTTATCTTATCAAAAATAGTAGAGTTAAAAAATAGGAGTGATCCATGTGCACAAGAAAGTCAACCAATAAAATAGAAGTTGACTTCCCATATGAGACAAAAGTCACAAAGTCTTTTCTTTTAATTTGAAAAATAGAAAAAGGACTTTATGTGTGCACTTTAAGTGGGTTAGAAGAATGGGGTCTTTTATTTAAATGAAAGGGGACATGTTCTTTTAATCAAATAATGAACTTAGGATAGCATAGTCAAACTATATGTTACAATCAAATTAATTGATTATCAGCAATTTGGTCTAGGTAAATGATTAATTAAATTAGCCAAAATGCTAAGAAGGGGGCTAATAGTCTAGATGACCATTTTTAGGTGATTACAATCCCCAACCACTCAGTCAATACTATAATTGTGAATCCCTTCATAACCAACTTCTAAATTAATACTAGAAAAGGCTTCTTTATCCTACTACTCAATTAATACTGAGATATCCAAGGTTAATGTCACAAACTCTACATTTCTTAGTTAATATTGATATTTTTGTCAACATAAATGACAATATATAATTGAATAATTTTTTCCAACATCTAGGTTTATATCTACTAGAGAGATGTCTTATCAACACATCAAGAGTAGCACTCATGCACATGACTTTGAGAATAGTCATGCTCATGGTAGCTACAAAAATCCTTTCATGAATAGCCCATCTTGTAGAAATAATTGAAATAACATGCCACCAAGGTCTCCAAGAATATAGAGTGGGACATGTCCCTTGCCACATAGACCCTCACAATCACACCATGAGAGTGAGGTGGATAATGAAGTTAATAATGAAGACCTTTTGAGATTTCAACAAGATGAACTCCTTCAAAAGTTTATGCTAAAGGCCTTAAAGAAGAACATGGACCAATACTTTTAATGTGTGACCTCTAGGGAATGGAAACTCCCCCATGACTATGATGTTCAAAGGACCATACAAAAAGGAGAACCAACTAAGGCTGATATCCTGATAAAAGAGATGCAAGAGTTAAGAAGTGAACTTGCATAATTAGAAATGGAAAAAGAGAAATCAAAAACATCTTGTTTGGAATTTGAATGTGCTCTCCCATTTGATAGGTGTCTCTACATGGCACCATTTCCTATGGATATTGAGGTTCCTAAGTATGATAAATATGATGGAAATGGTGATCCACATGACCATGCACGTCACTTCTACACTCTTAGCATGAACTTTATGCATGAAGATACATATCTCATGAGACTATTTCCTATAAGCTTAAGGGTATAAGCTATGGAGTGGTTTACTAAATTTTCACCCCCCTTAAGACATTTGATGAACTTGCACAATAATTTTTACAACAATACTCCATTTGATAGGAGTCTCTAAATGGTACCATTTTCTAGGGATATTGAGGTTACCAAGTATGATAAATATGATGGAAATGGTAATCCACATGACCATGTACATCACTTCTATGCTCTTAGCATGAACTTTATGCATGAAGATACATATCTCATGAAACTACTTCCTACAAGCTTAAGGGTATAACCTATGGAGTGGTTCACTAAATTATCACCCCCCTTAAGATGTTTGATTAACTTGCACAACAATTTTTAAAACATACAACATACCATAACTATGTTGGATTTGTGCAATTAAAAAAAAAGGGAAACCATTCGATACATATCTACAATGTTGGAGACCATTGCACTCTAGGTATCCTTAGCAAATTCCTAAAATTGAGAAAATTGACATGTTTGTCAACACACTTATTCTCGAGTTATACTACAATCTTAGGAAATAACTCTTCACCTCATTCAATGATATGGTTTAAAGTTCTTATCTCATTGAGGTTGCTAATGTCAAAAAGAGTGATGTTATTCTCAATAAATACAAAAATGGAAATAGAAATGGGAAAGACAAGGTAAACCTTGGAAACAAAACAAATAAGTAGTCAATGATGGAGTTTTAGATGCTCCTAAGACTAAGGAATCAACCTTTAACTTGTCCAATGCCATATATGCTATAAAAAATAAGAGACATCAAGATCATAATCTTTTGATGAACCTAAGAGATCCTCCAAACCAAGACACACTTATACTCTAATCATCGACTCATACAAAGTGGTCTTGTAAACTCTGCTTGCCAACAAATTCTTTATGATGCCTGATAATTCCTATCACTATGAGCCACCCATAAAATTGGACTTGTCAAGAGATGACCAATGTAGTAATTATCATAGGAACAATGGTCATAATACAAATAATTTCTTAAAGCTTAAGGATACCATCCAAGATCTCATTGACTAAAGAAAAGTTGTCACAAATGACTTAGTCAAAAACTCTAATCACAAAGCTTTCAAGAAATCATTACCCAAATATGAAAAAGGAGAAACATACAAAGCCCAGAAAGGGAAATGACATTAAGGTTAGCTATTTATATACTAACATAGATAATGTGATCAACATGATTGAGCCCATAAGTGAAAGAATCTACATGATGGGACCTAAGTTCAATGAGGAACACAATTATGATATTGATGATGAGAATCTTAAAGTAGTCTTGAGAACATACAACTTTCATCAAAATTGTTGAAACACTAGGCCTAGGGCATCCCTTAGGGTGGCAGATTCCTCTTCTTCACATGGTGATAACTTAAATGCTATCACTAGGGGGGAATCTAAGGTTGTTCTCAAAGTGGAAATTAATCCCAAGAATGCCTCATCTTCCAAACAGGTGGCTCCACCTACCATATCTAGTTATGACCTTGTAAATCAATTGTAGTAGACCCCTGCACAAATCTCTATTTTTATTTTCTTGAGTTGTCTTCTTTGGACAAGTAGATCCTAGAAAAATTATTTCCACATTGCTAATGCTCCCACAAACATTGACATGGAACAGTTCCAAGCTATGGTTAACCATATCTCTTCACCTCATTATATTAAATTTTCTAAAGAATATGACAAATCTCTTAGTCATCCCCATAATCTCACTCTTGAAGTCTAGATCTATCATACTTGAGTCTAAAGAGTCCTAATAGACAATGGTGTTGGCTTAAACATTGTTTCCTTGAGTATAGTACAACAATTGGGAATGTCATAATTTGCAATAGACCCTAGAAAGAATATCACTATCAAAGCATATGATAATGTTAAAAGGTCTAATTTTCCTTCATATCTATGTAGGTCCTATTAAGAAGGATGTAGTTTTCAAGTGCTAGATATCCTATTTTCATAAAATATTGTGTTGGGTCAACCATGGATTCATTAAATTCAAGTTGTACTATCTACATATCACCAATGTATCGAATTTCCATTCAATGGTATAGAAATAGTGATTCCCAGAGACAATTCTAAGTCCATCAACATGCTTACAACTACAAAGTCACTAGTACCCCATAATCAACCCTCTAGTGACATTAAATTTGTTGGAAATATTCAAGACTAAGCTAAGTTACTAAGAGGGGAGGGGTGAATTAGTAACTTCTAACACTTCAACAATTTCAACCTTTAATCCAACCATTCAATTAGCATTTATCCATCATATAAATTCTAATTCAATTGCATGCATAAGAAATTGAAAATATTCATAACACTAAGACACAAATATTTGGTGACCCTAAAACCTTCCAAATAGAAAGTAAAATTGGTGTGAGGATGATACTCACAACTTTAGTACTGTAGTATAAAGTTAGCCTATTAAAGCTTACATTGATCACTTTTGATGATCTATCCTATTAGGAGTAATAAGGACTACTAGGTCCACCTTGTGAAAGGATTTACAAACACACAATTAAGTGTGCACTCGGTAAAGAGATTTACAAAAGACTGTTTGGTCTACCTTATGGAAGGATTTGACTAATCCACCTATTAGGGTGAAGTAATGGATGATCTCTAATTTGAAACTTGGCTTTCTGAATGAGATTCCTTTGTGTACTAATCACTTTCTATGATAGATATATCTATGTTGCTCCTTATGTTTTTATGGCCTTTATAATTTGCTCCTTCTGCTTTTCTCTAATGTAATTCACATTCACATCTTCATATTTTCATGCATTACATACATCCATCCATTAGATATGATACAATGCATTACATATATATCAATCTAATTATACAAATTACAAAGTTGGCCATCATACAAGTTACCACAAATGTTACAAAGTCAGCCCACATAAAGACATTCAAGTTCTAAAGACTAACTCGGTGAGGTTCTAATACTTAACATCCACTATCAATACTCAACATTGTCATGCACTCAGTAGACATAGAGCCTTGATCCATACTGATCACTTCTAAGTAGTCTTGAACTTGGTTTGCATTGGTGACTCTGTAGACTTTTTGAAACTTGTCATATAAACTAAGTCTCTTGATTTACATTGTATGACTTGGAAAACATTCTCACTTCAAACTCAATATAAACTAAGTCTCTTGGTTAACACTGGAAAGCTCGATTAACACTAAACTCTCATCACAGAAACTATGAACTCAATGAACACTACACTACTTGATAACCACTAATAAACTTGGCATCAACTAAAATGCATAGTTTACACTTTTGGTCTTCACATTAACTTAATCTTCTTGGTAACTATTGGGATGTGTCCAAAGGACTTGGTAGCAATTGTAGAACTTGGTGAACAACCAAATTACATGGAAAATACTAAGAACTTTACAATGAGCTCAATAGCTATTTACAATCTGAAAAAGTGTGTGTCACTAATAAAAAACTTGACTAACCTTATATCCATCAAAATGTGATACTAGCTCAGTAGAGTATACTATTTTTGGGATTTTTCAAAATTGATTTTGTAAGGTATATATAGTATACTATACATCTTCCAGCTATATAAAACATGTCTTACTTATTGCAAGTTTTCCCCATAGCATATTTCTCCTCATACTATGGATCTCTCTATGTACATGTCTTACTCCCCCATAACATATGGCTTTCTCCAATATATCTTTTCTCCCCCTTTTTGACAGTAATGCCAAAACTTTATTCTATTTTATTTACATAGAAACACCAAAATGAGACAAAAAATTAGAATGTACCTTAAGAATGATTGCCAAGGTTTTGTCCCAATTTTCTTGCAAGACCTTACATGTATTAAGTGCAATTTTTACTTCTACTAAAAATTTTATCATATGGTCTACAATAGAGAGGTTATTGTCATGGATTAGAGTTTTTGAATATGCAATATGTTTTTGGAGTGCATCCATGTTGGGAAGGATCATGTTTTGTATGTCAATCAATGTGGATTTGATCCTTGCTTCTTCCCTTAGTAATTCTACTTGCATTTCTAAAAAGAAACTTATTTTCTTGAAGTGTGTAGAGCTTTAACTAGGGTCAAGTTGTAGCTACTAAGCACTAGCCTTTAGATCTTCATCTATTTTGAACAATTTGTCCTTTATTTCCTTTATAAAACTAGAAACACACATAGCTTCCCAAAAAGTGATGACACATTTGAACATGATGTTTCTAAATTGCCCAAAATTATAGAGATCTCTACTTCATGAATGGCAATCTACTGAGCAATGTGCTCCATTACTTTATTGTTAAACTTCTTTTCATCCTTCTCCATTAGCTTATCTTGTCCATCAATGTCTTCATTGAATTTTAGGATTGCTTTTGCTAGCTGATACAAAATAGGTTGAGAAGAATCAATCTCAATTCCTATAGCCTCTGCCAAAATGTTTTTAGCATCTTCAATTATCTTATACTCTTTATCTCTCTCCTCTCTTAGTCTTTGATGTTTAGCCTTCTTTTGGAGGATTTCACCAAATGTTTGCATTTGGTCTGGAGTAAGCTTGTAAATATCCCAATTGGGGATTACTATTTCCTCATCTAAATCAATGTCTTCCTCTATCTCCTTTCCTTTTCCCAAAAATTTTGTGCTCAATTGAACCCTGGGCTCAACTATCCTTACACTTATTTCTTTTGTATCTAGAATAGAAACAATAGTAGAGATACTAGGGCTTATAATAAAAATGGATATTGTACTGACTAAAGGAATACTTATAGAAATGCTCAAGGAACCCAAAATTGGTGTGCTCAAAACTGACAAAATCAAAATTTGAGAAGTCAAAATTGAAGTACTTAACTCAATAGATGAAGGAAGAATCTATAGCTTGGTGGATGAAGTGGAAGTCACTTCTATCAATGATGTACTAAGCTGAGTAGGAACAAAGAGTGATTGGACATTTGATATATCACTAGTGGTCATAATAAACCGTTTTGATGTTGTATCCACACTTGATATTGACACTGACTTGCTTGGAGAGGGAGGAAGTGAGGCAATGACTACTGCAGCTATCTTGACTAGGTTAGTCTCCTCATCATCTTTCTTTTCTTCCTTAGTAGCCTCTTGTCCTTGATCCTCTTCATCTTCTTCATTGTCAAAGTGAGTTACTTCTTCAAAATTCTTTTCTTCATCTTTCTCCTTATCTTCTTCTTCATCATCATCTTTGACATTGGCTAGAAAATCACTTGGTTTATATAACAAATATATATTCTTCCAAGTGTTTGCTGCATTCCTAACAACATGCTCAATGTCCTTGATCAAAACTAGACAAGTGTTAAACTTTAGAGTCAATTTATCTTCACTCTTCTTCAATGACTCTTTTACCTTAACATCTGATATGCTCAATAATAACTACCTCAGGGTTTGTCCATTTATGTCCTTGACAATTTGCATAGCAAAATCCCATCTTGGCTTTATCTTTTCCAATAATTCACTAGGAACTTGAGAATTTAGATGATCTGGTGAGTACTTCCACTTACCCATTTTATTCAACACCAAGTCTTCAACTTGTTTCTTCTCTTCTACTTTCCTAACCTCATATTTCAATGATGTAAAAAAAATTATGCTTTCTCCTTCTTCCAATTGCTTTAATCTATCCTGGAAGGTGGGTGGGGGATTTTTAAATAGAATTTCTCCTCCTTCTTTGTCAGCTTTCTTTCTTGACCTCCTAGTGAATACTATAGTGGATAGTTTTTTTGGCTTGGTGATGATCACCTTGCCTTTCTTCTTTAAAGGTTCTTCTTCCTGAAAACCTTCCTCATCCTCTACTTCTTTATCTTGCTCATCCTCACCTTTTCCCTTGGTTAACAAAAGGGATGAACTTGATTTCAGTTTTGCAATTCTTCTCTTCCCTTTGTTGACTGCCTGAGGGAGCTTTATTTCAAGTTCAATCCTAGCCTTTTCTTCATCATAATTTCCAAGTATGTGGCCTTAGGATCAACTCATTCATTGATAAGAACTTCAATGATATCCTTTACTTCATCAATGTTGACCTCATAACCAAGAGGTTTCACCCACACAATTCTAGGCTTAGTTGCCTGAATATACACCTTGTCACTATCAACCATGAAACATATATCATATTTGTAGCCCTCAACTAGCTTCTTGGGGGAAATGAACATGTTGTTCATTTTATCCTTAAATACATTGACGTAGTTGTACATGATACTATTGTAGTTTTCACCCATCTCTGCAATATACTAATTGATTTAATAGAGAATAGGCACATATTTTCTCCATACTATAGTGCCTTTAGAACAAAAGAATTTATGTACATAAAAGAATAGGCAAGTCAACAAGAAACTGAACTTACATGGATTGTTCTTTGAAGTTCTTATGCTTTCCATGTACTTGTTGAATTGTCTCAACAATAGCTTGGAAAGGTCATATGATAAATTGTTCCTAACCATCTTTTAAGCTAAGTCCACCACTTCACATGACACACTATTCAGTTTTCTTGAACTGTATATATTGTGTGCAATGACATGAATACCAAATTTCAATTCTAAATTAGTGACACTACTAATTTTTATTTTTCTACCATCCCATTCAGCTAGGGTTTTCTTTTCTAGTTCTACATGACCTAGGTTTTTTGTCATTTTGGCTTTGGCTAGCATAGGGAGGCCAGCAATTTGATGAATCATCTTTTTGGTTATTAAAATTGATTGTTCTAGCTACAATTGTACATTATGCACCTGGATAAGGATAAACCTAATCCATTTGATTTGAAATTCTTGGGGCATGTGAGAGATTCAACCCTTTGGTTTCTAGATGTTGATACTTGGGTTTTAGGACTCCATTCACACATAATTGACCTAGGGCATCATCCATTTCTAGTGTACCAATTTCTTGGATAACACATTTGAAATAAGTGCAAATATCATTGATAAGAAGTACCTTGGGAGGAATTTTGGATTGTGCACTACTTCAATCTAGGGTTTTAGCAACCCCAAGAGTGAACTTGAAACTTGGTACCTTACATTCAACTTGACAAACCAACATGTCAAATCCTCACTTAACCTTGCTACTATTGAATGCCATTTTCATTCAGTAGGGTTTGAGAGAATTCAAAAAACTTTTACTAGAAATTTTCTCAAATCACTCTTCACAATGGCACACAAAATTTCAAAGAAATTATTTTGATTCCATGCCTTTTTTTGAATTTTCACCATTAATGCTCGATATGAAATTAGATATGTTGATAGATTGTCATCCACTACTTGGCATTGAACACTCAATGAAGTCTTCATGACTCAGTAACCCTATGAATCTTTATTACTCCTAACCTCACTTGACCTCACTCAATAGAGAAGTAACTTGGTAGTAACTAATACTAATCTCACTCAATGATCCCTTTGTATCCTAAATATAGATTTAGAACTTTTCCATCTTTCAATTGGAACTTATTTGGATGTCATCTTTGATAGCCTAGTTCTTGTTCTCCTATGAGAACTTAATTAGAAATGGTAGAGTCACCCAATTCTTGAGTGATTTGACCATCATTGCTCTAACTTCTATCCTTGGTAGACTTAGGAACCCATTGATGTCTCATCTATTTTTGGATTATATTAGCTTTTTCTTTCTTCTCATCTTTAATTCTTCTAGTATTCATGTAGTTCTTGGAAAGATGACCAAGTTCTGTACAAATGAAACATATTTTAGTAGTATCTCTTTTCCTCATATGATGTTTAACACGATTCATACTAATGTGTCCAAATTCTCCATGGTAATGACATGTACACCAGGTGTTGTAGTCTCATCCAAATATTACTTTCATAATTTTCTCTATTGGATTCTGTACACTCGAAAGTGTCCCACTCTAAACCCTTCTATCCAAATGATCCCATGAGTTTGGAATGCTTGGATGATGGCTTAGAGATCCCTATCCACAGAGTGCAAGAGATTATATTTCAAGAATAAGAAGGCTCTCAGATGAGCCTTAGAGATACTCTTCTTGCTAGTAAACCATGCAACGGGAGGTTATTTGAGACAAGAGCAAGAGTGAAAATATCTTCAAGGAATTCCTCAAGAATGCAATGCAAGTATGGAAACTAAGCTAAGATGATAATGTAAAATGCAGCTATGCTAAGCATGTATGAGAGTGTTGCAATCCAAATATTAGGCTATGTGAGATAGATTATTGCAAAATAGAAGCTAAACTAACATGCAACATGAATCTAAGCTAAAATGCTATGGTATGAGAGAATGTAGACAAGAAATAGAAGTTCTCCACAAAGCTCCAAAGAAATCTGTTAGAAAACCTGTAGCATAACAATATTCAAAAATGAGGATTGGATCCTTTGAGGAGGAAAGCTCTCTCCCTTTTAAAGTCGTACGGATGGTAGAGATCAAGATGAAGATGGTGGATGATCAACGGTGGAATTCAAAAATAGGAGTGATCCATGTGCACACACAAGTCAACCAATAGAATATAAGTTGACTTGTCACATAAGGAAAAAGTCTCACAAGCCTTTTCTTTTAATCGTAAAATAGAAAAATGACTTTATGTGTGCACTTTAAGTGGGTTAGAAGAATGGGGTGTTTTATTTAATTAAAAGGGGACATGTTCTTTTAATCAAATAATGAACTTAGGATAGCATAGTCAAACTATAGGTTATAATCAAATAAATTGATTATTAGCAATTTGGCTTAGGTAAGTGATTAAATTAATTTAGCCAAAATGTTGAAAAGGGGGCTAATAGTCTAGATGACCATTTTTAGGTGATTACATTTGCCCCTCTTTGACTAATGTGTGATCGATCTGGGAACACATTAAGTCCAAGAAAATAGAAAGCCAAGTAGGCAGTGATAGATATAGATATCTAATTTCAAAGAATAAAATACAGAAATAGATAGCAAGTCCTGATGCACAGCCTGATAGCAGTAGTACTGAACACTAGGAAGATGATGTTAGGATCCAAAAATAATTCTAACACCTAGCAAAGCGAATAGATCGAGAGCAAGTGATAAGGTCAAACAAATGCTCCTAAGAAATAGATAGCTGTAACAATCAACAATAGAGTATTTCTGCCCCCTCGAGATCGAAATTGAAATGAGGTAAGGGGATGCAAAAATTGACTAGACATGAGAAATCTAGAATATAGCAATGTCCAAGATGACAGATAGATGATTAGAACCCAAGAATTACTATAAGAATTGCTAAGCATGTATGAGAGTGTTGCAATCCAAATATTAAGCTATGTGAGATAGATTATTGCAAAATAGAAGCTAAAATGAGGATTGGATCCTTTGAGGGGGAAAGCTCTATCCCTTTTAAAGTCATACGGATGGTAGAGATCAAGATGAAGATGGTGGATGATCAATGGTGCAATTTGAAAATAGGAGTGATCCATGTGCACACACAAGTCAACCAATAGAATATAAGTTGACTTGTCACATAAGACAAAAGTCTCACAAGCCTTTTCTTTTAATTGTAAAATAGAAAAAAGACTTTATGTGTGCACTTTAAGTGGGTTAGAAGAATGGGGTGTTTTATTTAATTAAAAGGGGACATGTTCTTTTAATCAAATAATGAACTTAGGATAGCATAGTCAAGCTATAGGTTATAATCAAATAAATTGATTATTAGCAATTTGGCTTAGGTAAGTGATGAAATTAATTTAGCCAAAATGATGAAAAGGGGGCTAATAGTCTAGATGACCATTTTTAGGTGATTACATTTGCCCCTCTTTGACTAATGCGTGATCGATCTGGGAACACATTAAGTCAAAGAAAATAGAAAGCCAAGTAGGCAGTGATAGATATAGATATCTGATTTCAAAGAATGAAATGCAGAAATAGATAGCAAGTCCTGATGCACAGCTTGATAGCAGTAGTACTGAACACTAGGAAGATGATGTTACGATCCGAAAAGAATTCTAACACCTAGCAAAGTGAATAGATCAAGAGCAAGTGATAAGGTCAAACAAATGCTCCTAAGAAATAGATAGCTGTAACAATCAACAATAGAGTATTTTTGCCCCCTCGGGATCGAAATTGAAATGAGGTAAGGGGATGCAAAAATTGGCTAGACATGAGAAAACTAGAATATAGCAATGTCCAAGATGATAGATAGATGATTAGAACCCAAGAATTACTATAAGAATTGCTAAGCATGTATGAGAGTGTTGCTATCCAAATATTAAGCTATGTGAGATAGATTATTGCAAAATAGAAGCTAAAATGAGGATTGGATCCTTTGAGGGGGAAAGATCTCTCCCTTTTAAATTCATACGGATGGTAGAGATCAAGATGAAGATGGTGGATGATCAACAGTGGAATTTGAAAATAGGAGTGATCCATGTGCACACACAAGTCAACCAATAGAATATAAGTTGACTTGTCACATAAGACAAAAGTCTCACAAGCCTTTTCTTTTAATTGTAAAATAGAAAAAGGACTTTATGTGTACACTTTAAGTGGGTTAGAATAATGGGGTGTTTTATTTAATTAAAAGGGGACATGTTATTTTAATCAAATAATGAACTTAGGATAGCATAGTCAAACTATAGGTTATAATCAAATAAATTGATTATTAGCAATTTGGCTTAGGTAAGTGATTAAATTAATTTAGCCAAAATGTTGAAAAGGGGGCTAATAGTCTAGATGACCATTTTTAGGTGATTACATTTGCCCCTCTTTGACTAATGCATGATCGATTTGGGAACAAATTAAGTCAAAGAAAATAGAAAGCCAAGTAGGCAGTGATAGATATAGATATCTAATTTCAAAGAATGAAATGCAGAAATAGATAGAAAGTCATGATGCACAACCTGATAGTAGTAGTACTGAACACTAGGAAGATGATGTTAGGATCCGAAAAGAATTCTAACACCTAGCAAAGCGAATAGATCGAGAGCAAGTGATAAGGTCAAACAAATGCTCCTAAGAAATAGATAGCTGTAACAATCAACAATAGAGTATTTTTGCCTCCTCAGGATCGAAATTGAAATGAGGTAAGGGGATGCAAAAATTGGCTAGACATGAGAAAAATAGAATATAACAATGTCCAAGATGACAGATAGATGATTAGAACCCAAGAATTACTATAAGAATTGCTAAGCATGTATAAGAGTGTTGTAATTCAAATATTAAGCTATGTGAGATAGATTATTGCAAAATAGAAGCTAAAATGAGGATTGGATCCTTTGAGGGGGAAAGCTCTCTCCCTTTTAAAGTCATACGGATGGTAGAGATCAAGATGAAGATGGTAGATGATCAATGGTGGAATTTGAAAATAGGAGTGATCCATGTGCACACACAAGTCAACCAATAGAATATAAGTTGACTTGTCACATAAGACAAAAGTCTCACAAGCCTTTTTTTTAAATTGTAAAATAGAAAAAGGACTTTATGTGTGCACTTTAAGTGGGTTAGAAGAATGGGGTGTTTTATTTAATTAAAAGGGGACATGTTATGTTAATCAAATAATGAACTTAGGATAGCATAGTCAAACTATAGGTTATAATCAAATAAATTGATTATTAGCAATTTGGCTTAGGTAAGTGATTAAATTAATTTAGCCAAAATGTTGAAAAGGGGGCTAATAGTCTAGATGACCATTTTTAGGTGATTACATTTGCCCCTCTTTGACTAATGTGTGATCGATCTGGGAACACATTAATTCAAAGAAAATAGAAAGCCAAGTAGGCAGTGATAGATATAGATATCTAATTTCAAAGAATGAAATGCAGAAATAGATAGCAAGTCCTAAATGCACAGCCTGATAGCAGTAGTACTGAACACTAGGAAGATGATGTTAGGATCCAAAAATAATTCTAACACCTAGCAAAGCGAATAGATCGAGAGCAAGTGATAAGGTCAAACAAATGCTCCTAAGAAATAGATAGCTATAACAATCAACAATAGAGTATTTCTGCCCCCTCGGGATCAAAATTGAAATGAGGTAAGGGGATGCAAAAATTGACTAGACATGAGAAAACTAGAATATAGCAATGTCCAAGATGACAAATAGATGATTAGAACCCAAGAATTACTATAAGAATTGCTAAGCATGTATGAGAGTTTTGCAATCCAAATATTAAGCTATGTGAGATAGATTATTGCAAAATAGAAGCTAAACTAACATGCAACATGAATCTAAGATAAAATGCTATGGTATGAGAGAATGTAGATAAGAAATAGAAGTTCTCCACAAAGGTCCAAAGAAATCTATTAGAAAACCTACAGCATAACAATATTCAAAAATGAGGATTGGATCCTTTGAGGGGTAAAGCTCTCTCCCTTTTAAAGTCATACGGACGGTAGAGATCAAGATGAAGATGGTGGATGATCAACGGTGGAATTCAAAAATAGGAGTGATCCATGTGCACACAAAAGTCAACCAATAGAATATAAGTTGACTTGTCACATAAGACAAAAGTCTCACAAGCCTTTTCTTTTAATTGTAAAATAGAAAAATGACTTTATGTGTGCACTTTAAGTGGGTTAGAAGAATGGGGTGTTTTATTTGATTAAAAGGGGACATGTTCTTTTAATCAAATAATGAACTTAGGATAGCATAGTCAAACTATAGGTTATAATCAAATAAATTGATTATTGGCAATTTGGCTTAGGTAAGTGATTAAATTAATTTAGCCAAAATGTTGAAAAGGGGGATAATAGTCTAGATGACCATTTTTAGGTGATTACAGATTCAATACCTTAGTTTTGCATTTTGATGACTTGTGTTCATGTTTCTTGCATTTGTGGCATTTACCTTCAAATCTTGCTTTCTCTTTGCATTCATTAGCTCTATGACCATGCTAATTGCGATTGTATCATTTTCCATTGAATTTTGTTTTTCCATTACTCTAGCACTTGTTTGATGTATGACCTATCTTACCGTAGTGATTGCAAGTAGGTCTTTGGTTCTTTTAATCTCCTTGCTTGGATGATTGTCCTTGTTCTGTATACCCAATTCTTGCTTTTTCTTTTTTCCTATAGAGATTTTTCTCATTCAATTGATTCATGTCTGCTTGAGATTTCATCATTCTTTCATTGATTTTCTTCTTAGATTTTAGATCATTCCTCAACCTTTCATTGATTTACCTTTCATATTTTAGATTATTTTTCATTATTTCATTGATTTTCCTTTCAAAATTTAGATCATTCCTCATTCTTTCATTTTCAAATCTTAGGCTCATGATTTCTTTATTTATATTGGAGAGCTAGTCAATAAGGTCTACTTGCTAAAGGGATTGATTCTGGATTTCATTGTTCCTTCCATCTATCTCTTCTTTTATCTTCTTTCAATGCTCCAAGACTTTACATAACCTCACTGACTAAATTTCTTGTTCTCTTCTTAGCTTTATTACTTCTTCTTGTAGGGAACCATTATTTTCTAGGTGTTATTTGATTGGTACATTGGCTTCATCTAAATTGCTTGAATGAAGGTCCTCAATTCTTTCTTCAATGTAGAGTTGATCATTCATTTGAATTGCAAGTTCTTTTCTTCTTTTTAAGGATTGAGAGTTGCTCCTTTTCTTTCTTAAGTTGGGAAATGGCCATTTCTAAATCTAACTTTTCATTTTCAATGGCTTTTTAAAGTCTGAATATCTCCGTGGACTTGATCTTTGCACAAGCTATTAAGTTTTCTTCTTAAGAACCAAAAAGCTCTGATACCAATTGTTGGAAATATTCAAGACTAAGCTAAGTTACTAAGAGGGGAGGGGTAAATTAGTAACTTCTAACACTTCAAAAATTTCAACCTTTAATCCAACCATTCAATCAGCATTTATCCATCATATAAATTATGATTTAATTGCATGCATAAGAAACTGAAAACATTCATAACACTGAGACACAAAGATTTGGTGACTGAGAAACCTTCCAAATAGAAAGTAAAATTGGGGTGGGGATGATACCCACAACTTTAGTACTATAGTATAAAGTTAGCCTATTAAAGCTTACATTGATCACTTTTGATGATCTACCCTATTAGGAGTAATAAGGACTACTAGGTTCACCTTGTGAAAGGATTTACAAACATACAATTAAGTGTGCACTTGATAAAGAGATTTTTAAAAGACTATTAGGTCTACCTTGTTAAAGGATTTGAATGATCCACCTATTAGGGTGAAGTAGTAGATGATCTCTTATTTGCAACCTGGCTTGTTGAATGAAATGTCCTTTGTGTACCAATCACCTTTCTATGATAGATATGTCTCTACTGCTACTTATGTTGTTATGGCCTTTATAATTTGCTCCATCTACTTTTCTCTGATGTAATTTGCATTCACATCTTCATATTTTCATGCATTACATACATCCATCCATTGGATATGATACAATGCATTACATATATATCAATCTAATTATACAAATTACAAAGTCAACCATCATACAAGTTACCAAAAATGTTACAAAGTCAACCCACATAAAGACATTCAGGTTCAGAAGACTGACTTAGTGAGGTTCTAATACTTAGCATCCACTAACAATACTCAACATTGTCATGCACTCGGTAGACGTAGAAGCTCAATCCATACTGATCACTTCTAAGTAGTCCTGAACTTGGTCTGCACTAGTGACTTGGTAGACATTATGAAACTTGTCATATAAACTGAGTCTCTTGATTTACATTGTATGACTTGATAAACATTCTCACTTTGAGCTTGGTATAAACTAAGTCTCTTGGTTAACACTAAAAATCTTGGTTAACATTGAACTCTCATCACATACACTACGAACTCCATGAACACTACACTACTCAATAACCACTAATAAACTTGGCATCATTTGAAATGCATGGTTTACACTGTTGGTCTTCACAGTAACTGAATCTTCTTGATAACCACTAGGATGTGTTCAAAGGACTCGGTAGTAACTATAGAACTCAATGAACAACTAAATTACATGGAAAATATTGAGAACTATACAATGAGCTTGGTAGCTATATATAATCCGAATAACTATGTGTCACTAATAACAAACTTGGTTGATATGTCAACATAAATTGTCTCTTGTAGAGTGTGAAAAGAAGCTAAAAATGATGAGTATTGAGGTGGGAGAATACACTTTGGACCCCATCTAAGTGTTACCTATTTCCCCACATTCCTATGGGAAACCCTCTAAGAAAATGAAGTTGTTTGCTTCCTCTATGACCATCTTTGGTACTTTTGTGCAATCCTCAATTCCTTTATAAGTTGAAAAAGAAGACCAAGTTGTTAGAGAATAGATCTATAGACAAGAGGATAATAACACAGTCATTTTTACTACCCCCATTTCTCAATAGAGATATGGAAAGGGCTGCAAAATTTTGATAAAAATGGGTTATCAAGGTCAAGGACCTTTGAATAATAAAAATAGTGCTCTTGTTGAACCTCTAAGTCACAAAAAGAGATGAAAGAGTAAGGATACTATAGGTATAGGGCATTGTGTCAAAGATGACTTACCATGGTTTGAAAGGAAAATCTTTACCACTGGTGACTCTAAAACTGATGTCCAACCTACTATTATTGTTACACCACATAAAGTAGATTTAACCCCTTCTACTTTCCTTCTTTGGAGAGAGGAGATTTTGTTTCATGATAACACTACTAAAGTGTCTACATCTAGGAAACTTGACTTTGATGAATCAAATAAAGAAGCTCCTAATACAAAGAGAATCAAAAGAAACATAGCTCGACTTGTGAATCATGATCAAAGTACTAACTCTCAGGATGAGTGGGAGTTACTTTCTAATGCTTCTTATAAAATATGTTTGGATGTGATACATGCCTATGCTACCCAATTGAACATAGTTGATGAGTCTCATGTAGGGTTAGATGAGTTAGATTCAAACCTTTCCTTAATAGAACACATTGAGGTCTCTAGGTCCTATCTTGAGTTGGACTCCTTTGGAGCTTTCTCTATAAGTTTGACCCCTCTCTTCACTAGAGATGACCCCTCTCTATCAACAACCTTGAAGCTTCCACATCACTTTTTCTCATGCACCCAAATCTCATATATTGGTCTAGTCAAAATCAAAGACCAAAGCTACCCTCATTCCAAAATAATTATGAGATTTTCATGTTACCTAAATTTCATTGAACTTGTAGTGTCTTCCACCATTGAACTGGCAATCAATATGGCTAAAATAGACATCCAATACCTTAGTCACAAACTAAAGAGAAAAATGAAAAATAAGAGTTTATATGGTGAAAACCACCTTGTGGTAATGTCTAAACCAAAAAAAAGTAAAAATAAAGATGTATTCAAAGGTGAAAACCTCTTTGAGGTGCCTAAGGATGAGGTATTAGGTCATGATTCCTCCTTTTATTCTACCATTTTCTCCTATTTGTATCACCAAATCATTCTTGAAAATTTTGCATGCAATGAAAAATGCCAACTTATCTGTAATGCCTCTCACTACACTCTCATCTTTGGTGACCTGTATAGAATGTGATTAGATGGAATGCTCCTTAGATTTCTAGAGATTGATGAGTCTAAAAAGGCATTAGCTGAAGTCCATAATGACATTTTTGGATCACACTCTAATGGCATTTGACTTACTGGAAAACTACTTAGGACAAGTTACTACTAGCCATCTATGCAAGTTGATGTTGTTAGATATGCTAAATCTTGTAAGAAACGTAAGTTATAGAACATCTTAATGTATGTTCCTAAGAATGAACTCATCCCTTCTATTACACATTGGCCTTTTTAGCAATGGACCTTTGACTTTGTGGGTAAGATCCATCCAAGCTTTTTCAGCAAACATAAGTTCAAAATTACAACAATTGAGTATTTTAGAAAATGGGTTGAAGTTATTTTGTGGTATACTACAATAGAAAAACACATTTCCCTATTCATATTAAATCATGTCATTTTCCTCTATGTTATTCCTTCTTCCATATTCACTGACAATTAGGTGCAGTTTAAAAATAAGGACCTAAAACAACATTGCAAAAAAATTTAAATCAAGCAACGTTGGTCCTCAATATATTATCCCCAAAGGAATGGCCAAGCTGAGGCCTCAAGAAAAATACTACTGAAAATTTTGCATATAAAAATTGACAAGTCAGGTAGGGACTAGTACTTACATATTAATCTAGTATTATGGGCCTATAGAACAACTATATAGACTCCCACTAGGGCTACACCTTTTGCACTTGTCTATGGTTTTGAATTTTTCCTTCCACTAGAAGTTGAGATTACCTCTCTACATATCTCTTTACACAAATTAATCACCTATTAGGACTATATGGCTATGAGAATTCATGAGTTAGAAACTCTAGATGAACACTGAAAGGCTTCTTTTCACCACATGCAAGCTTATTAGAAAAGAATGTCTACCATCTAGCAAGAAAGTCCATCCTTATTAATTCCAAGTAGACAGGCTTGTTCTTATAGAGAATCCTAAGAACCAACATAATAGAGAATAGAAGGGTAGGTTTGAGTCAAATTGGTTGGGCCCATACATTGTCACTATTGCATTTGGATCTAGTGCCTATTAGCTTTCTACACCTAAGGGAGAACAACTCTCTAAGCCTATCAACATTCTCCAATTGAAGAAGTTATATGCCTAAGTATCTTATTTCTCAGCTATTTGTACATATTCTATGATCCTCAAAAATCCCCAAAAAATCATTTATGATGTTGAAAAAAACCTAAAAAATAGAAAATATCTTGAAAAAATGAAAATCTTAGAGAAAAATAGCAATAGGCACTTTGATTTATTGCCAAAAAAAATTAAACATAAAAATATTATATATATATATATAAAGTCCTAAAAAAATGCCAAGTAGTGAAAACCTAGAAATATGCACTACTTGAAACACTTGCATCTATGTCTATCAGTCCTTCTTTGCACTCACTTGCTTTACTTTTCCTCATCTATCTTGGAATTTACTCTTGTCTAGGTCTAGGGGGCACAACTACTTAGCTTATCAAGGTCTCTTTGTGTGTTGACACTTCTTTGGAAAACTTGTCTAATAGTGTTTCTCAACACTTCCCCTTGATATCAATTATTTATCAACACCTTTTGGATACCTTAGTTATGGTCTAGGATGCTATGATTTTTTTCACTATCGGATGTGAGTCCTAAAGAGATGGTCATGTGACTTACACACGTGCACTTGAATATTAAACTTGTTGAGCCGTGATCCACTACACTTTCTTTGTGTATTATCTATGATGCTTTCTTTGCTTAGTTTTCCCTCCCTAATAGTATCTTGAGGATGTCATGGACTAGAAGACTGGGGAGCATGGGGCATGTTTTACTTATTTTCTTCTTGTAGGTATATTTTTTAATCTAAAGTGTCATGATCATTCATGCTTTTCCTACTTGACATTTTTGATCTACAACATATAATCCTTGTTTGTGTTTGCAAAATCACACTCAAGGGTTATCGTGGTGCTTATACCTTGATATAGTTATAATCTTGCTACACTAAACTTAGGGAACCTTATTGTTGTGTGTATAAAATGTTTCACACTTCTATAAACCATTATTCTTGAGAATACCCATGAAAGATAGCATCTAAAGAGGTGTTTTATAGCTTCCTATCTATGATGTGCAAGAGCTATGCAATGATGGCTCTCAAATGAACCTAGCTATGAAAACCCTTGCAAGTTGCACCATTGAATGGAATATTCAAATAGTAGAGGCAAAAGTGTCAACATCCAAGAATGTAGAATAAAATACAATTCAAATGCAAGATATTCTAAATTAAATGCAAGCTAACAAAGAGAACTAAGATAAAGTATAAAGGAAACTAAGATAAAAAGTATACCATAATGTAAGTAGAATGAGAGCTAATCTACAATATAAAAATGCAAGAATGCTCCAAGTCTCCAAAATCACCAAGAAAATATGTAGCATAATAATAGCATGAGAGACTAAGATCTTAGAATGAGGGAACCCTCCTTCTTAAAGAAAAATTGACAGTAGAGATTAAGAGGAAAAAGAGGCATAATCAAGGGAGGAAAATGCATCTTGAGTGTTCCATGTGCACAAGTATCTCAACTAATCACAATTAATAGTTGACTTTTGAGAGGGTTTAAAATGTGTGGAGGAGAATTAAAGTTATTTTAAAAATAGAAGATTCCTCTCACATAGAAAATTGTGAATTCATGTGTAGATAAAAATTCACTTTATTTTATTTCTAAAATAGGAATAATTCTTTTGTGTGTGCAACTTAGGATAAGAGACAAGTGATGAATTTTATTTGATTAAAAGGGTGACATATTCTTTTAATTTAATATGAACTTAGTGTTAGAGGAAAAGGCTAGTTTAATTTCATCTATTAAATTATCTTTTCTCTCTTCTTAAGATTTTGCTTTATGCATTTTTTTAGCTTTCTCTATTTAATAATTATTTTATAATTATTAAATAGCTTTCACCTTTAGGTTACCCTTTGTAACTTATTAGGTTACCTTTTTTTGGGTTTCGATCTCCTTTTATAAGAATTGATCTCTTTGTAATTATTGATCTCTTGAATAATATATTCTTCTTTTGAATATACAATTTTTATATTTTTAGGATCAAACCCTTGCCTCTTCTTGTCTTTCTCCTCTTTGTGATAGGTTTTTTACATGTAGGTATTCTTGGGCTTCGTGGATTTGATTTGCATATTTGCTCAAATCCTACATGGTATCAAAGCTAGATTTGTTGTAGCTCATAGTATTTCCTAACAAAATAGGGGGATCACTAATTTTTGGAGTAGTTTGAGGCCAAATAGACTTCAGAGATGGATCTAGAAGGCATTAAAACCCCTGTTTCCATATAAAGTTTGTCCAATTTGGACAATGTTGATTCAAGAGGTAAAAAAAGTTTTTTTTAATAGGGTCATATAGCCTCTACATGCAGTTCAAGACATGAAATTTTGAAAAATAAAATAGAATTTAAAAGAGGCCTCAGGCCTTTTTCCATTCATAGCCCCCTTTTTCAAACATTTTTTCTATTTTTTAGGCATCGATAATGCTTTCTGGCACCACAAACCCTCTACCTTTTTTTGGCCACTAGACAAGATATGCCACCACTAGGATACACTATCTGGAGTCCTTATTGCAAGGATATGCCACCATTGGAAGACCTCACTACCGCACCACTGCTGAATGATGTCACTTCGCCTTCCATCATAGCTCTCCTACCTACCTCGACTCCACTACCCCTGTAGCCACCAAAGCATCACCCCTGCAGCCACCACAACACTGCCCTATGGCCTCACTATATTCACACCCATGTGGCACTATTGACACCTGCCACATGTTAGGTGTACATAATTTTTTGGGCTCATTCTGCCATGTGGATGCCATATGGTAGTACTATGTGGCAATTTTTTTTGTTGTGATGATCTTCAAGCTATCAATTTTTTTGCCATGAAATGTTGACATTAGCATGACATCAATAGTGCATTAACCCTCTGGCATGCCCTTCAATTCCTTTTTCAACCTACTATCAATTTTTTGGTCATAACTTGGACATACAAAGGTCTTTTTCAATCGGAAAGAAGCATCAAAAAGCTGGTTCTGAGGCACAAATAATGGTGCAAGAGTTGTTTGGTTTTGATGCAGTTTGTTTTCTTGTTTTGGTAGTCAAAACTAGATGTTCTATTTTTTATTCTAGAGGGCATATCTTAAGCGTCCCATCTCCCTTTTTTGAAATTGTTATATTTTTGGAAAGTTGGTTCTATCTATTTTTTTAAAATGATGTAATTTCTTCTAGATTCTACTCCATGCTCTTTCTATCATATTTTTTTCTCTTTTTCTCTATGGTGGATATCTTGGATGTTTTAGGTCTAGAGATCATTTTTTTGGCATGGGATCTCTTCTTTTGGGCTATACTTTCTATTGTATCAGCTCTTTACCCTTTCTAATCATTGTGGATATCATTTTAAAGCATTTTTATGCAAATGCACTAAAATAAAGTGCCACTCCTTGATTTTTAGGATCTCTTTCATCATTGTGATCTATTATACTTGCACTATATTATAAAGTGGCATGGGGGGATAGTTGTTTCCATTTAGGCCATCTTCCTTTGTCATGTGAGTGTCCCTTTCATGACATTAGCCCCATGATGTGTCAATGACATGTGCCTTTATAGGTGTCTGTACCTCTTCCTCACTCTCAGTGTTCTTGGTTCTTTATATTTTGTAGGAGATTTTTGGCCCACTTTCTTAGTTTCCTATCACCTCACCTAGTTTGTATTAAGGGGGGGTTCTTTTGTTGTTCCTAATGCTTCTTTGGTTTGTTGGAGTGAGCTATGTATTTATTATTTGATCCAATGTACTAGGTGATTGCAGTGGTTAGATACCTATGCATTTTGGTAAGATGGATCATCTACCGTATAGACACTTTTCTTTTCATTCTATTTCAGAGGAGGTTCTATAGATCAGCAGATTCTTTTTGATAGAGTTTGTGGTTTCTTCATGCTTCGGTGGTTTTCTTCATGATCACTCTTTGTTCCTATTTTCTGGAACATTCCTCTAGTTGGAGGCTTCTGTAGTCCTTCACTAGATTTCTGCTATCTCTTTTTGGAGTAGAGTTTTTCCCACTAGGCTTTCTCTATTTCTCCATTTCATAGAGATTTTATTGTCATTAGGTACCTCATTAGACCTTATTGCTAGGACCCAAGTTTTCTTTCTGCATTATTTGTAGCTACATTGGTGCTCATCTTAAGGAGGGGTCTTAAAGAAAAGACTAATTTAATTTCATCTATTACATTACCTTCTCTATATTCTTAAGATTTCACTTTATTCATTTTTTAGCTTTCTCTATTTAATAATTATTTAATAATTATTAAATAGCTTTCACTTTTAGGTTACCATTTGTGACTTATTAGGTTACCCTTTTTTGAGTTTTGATCTCCTTTTATAAGGATTGATCCCTTTGTAATTATTGATCTCTTGAATAATCTATTCTTCTGCTAAAAATACAATTTTCATGTTTTTAGGATCAAACCCTTGCCTCTTCTTGTCTTTTTCTTCTTCGTGATAGGTTTTCTACATGCAGGTATTCTTGGGCCTCACGAATTTGATTTTCATGTTTTCTCAAATCCTACACTTAGGATAAAGTGATCAAACTATAGAATAAAATCAAATAAATGGATTTTTGGAGATTTTATCAAGGATAAGAATTGAATAAATTATGCAAAAATTCTAGGAAGGGGGCTCATAGTCTAGATGACCATTTTTGGGTGAATACATTTATCTAAATTTCACTAATATGTGATTAGTCTGGGAGCATATTACATCAAAGAATGAAGAGGCCAAGATGATTGAGATACCTAACTCTAAAGACAGAAGCATAGAGAGATAGAAGATCCTAAATGCATGGTCTATTTAGTAGAAATACTAAACATTTAGGGAGAGAAAACAAAATATTAGTATGTGAGACAAGCACTAATATGTCAAGAAAAGAAAGTAGATAGATCAAGAGAAAATAGATAGTTGTAGGAGAAAGCAATTTGTAACAATGATAAAATATTCATGTCCCCTTGGGATTGAAATTGAAATGAGATAGAGGAGATTCAAAAATAAGCTAGATTTGATAAAATTCGAAAAAAGAAAAGTTTATGATGATAGATAAGAGATTAAGACCAAAAAGTGACCACCAAGCAATGAAGATATGCCCTAGTTTGACTAAGTTTGACCAAGAAAGATAAAGCATAAGAACTAGGTCAAACAAAGATGAAAGATGAAATGAGATTAAATCAAAATTAACAAGAAGAGTGGAAGAGAGTAGGAATGATGAAGAAATAAAGAAATGATGATTGCCCCAACAAGATTTAAAGACTAAGCCTAAATAGGTCAACCAACTACATAGAAGAAGGAAGAAATTTTGACTAGCAAGATAAACCCAAATTTGGATTTCGATCCCGAAAATGGATTCAAGAAGTTGAGTTTAGAAAAGATAGGTCAAAAGCATAGATGAGATGGTAAGATAAAAAATAAGTGAGAAATAAGAAAGATAAGATAAGATAAGATAAGATCAAGAAGAGGAAAGCATAAACCCTAGAATGTAAAGCTAAGCTAGAATGAAACATAAAATGCAAGCTAGTATGAAAAGGTGCAATTGCAACGGTTACATAAGTATGTCCTAGCTTTTATCATCAAGCCTTATTAGGGACATCAAAAGACCATAAAATCATCACTAGTGATGGCCTATTTTTACCTACCAAAAAAATTTGTGATATTCTATAAAAATTAGGAAAAATTGTGTTCCAAATTCTTAGGGTTTCTAAAAAACGTGTAATCCCTCATTAAAAAAACCTAAGGAAAAAGGTATGTTTTATGTCTTGTTGAAATATTGGTATGTTGACATGAAAGTATTAAATATGGATATATGAAAATCTTGCTTATATGTTGATATCCCTAAGTATTTTAACATATTTTCCACATTATATTTCATGCCTCTCTTATCTCTTAGGTTGTGATGTTGTGAAAGTCTTTTAATTGCAATATCACTCTATCCTAATCACTAATCATGTTGAAAGATGCAATGATGAGAAATGGTTTATCAATAGTTCATCACAGCATCGTAGAAGTTGTCTTTGATACTCATGTTAATGATACGAAGGAGTGATATAGTGGGGAGTGCATGATCATAGATCAGCTCGAGCTTAAATAAATTCAAGTCACGATGGTGTTAAAGGTAAAAATGGCAGTCAAAGTTAAATCATCACTTCATCATAGGAAATCAAATAAACCACGAAGTTTGAGTCATGAAGATGAAAAAGGTAGTAGTGGTTAATTTTCTAAGGTTATCACATGATCATAAGTGGTTAAGAGAAACCTGGAGTTAAGGTAATGAGGCTACGTAAGCTTATAATTGCATCATCACAAGGTCAATTATCAAATTAACTTTTCAAGTTGCAAAATAGTAATAATGGAAAAATAATCAAATTAAAAGGTTGTCACATGATCACATAGTTGAGCCATAAAGAAAGATTGTAAGTTGCAAAACCGCAAGGAACATTTGACGGTCAAAGGAAATAGTCATCAATCTTTCACAAGGGTTTGAAATGCAATGAACACTTAAGCTACCAAGGTGTGGAAAGTAGTCATACAATTATGTTTCAAAGCATTGCAACATCACGGGATTTTATGATTGACCAGAGATTACAATAGCGAAGTGGCAAAAGCTTGAACTCACACTTTCACAAGTTTAGGTGAGGTTACAATTTTTTGGTAGAAAAACTATGAAGTAAAGTGACAGTTAGTATAAACGATGGTTACACCATCGCATCTCCAAGAAATACTTTGTATCTAGTAGTTTTGAATATGTGAATAGTAACCCAGTAGTTAAGGTCAAAGAAATCACAACATTGCAAGGAGTAAAGGAAAAAGTTACAAAGTAGCAAAATGCTCATAATTGCATCTTCACAGGTCAAAAGTTGTGGTTAATGAATGAAGTTGTGAGCTTGCAAATAAAAAAAATGTTACAATTAAAGGATATCAATGCATATTTGAATGGTTTCATTTTTTTTTAATATTTTAATTTGTGAAATGGCAAAGAACCATTTATCACACTTTTGCAAGATTTCAAAGACAATTGAAATTTGAAGTTGTGATGTTGCAAGATGAAGTAATAGTTGAGGAAAAGTGTTTATCCCAACATCTCACAATTAGAGAAAACATCACGTCTAGAAATTATGAAGAAGCAACAAGGTTAAGATTAGAAGCATTATATCATCACAAGTAACAAAAGTGATAAGTTCCAAACTACTGTGAAAATGTGAAGTAGTAAGAAAACATGTCATCGCTAGATTACAACAGTCAGAAAAATAAAGTGGTGAATAGGTATGAAGTAGTGAAAAAGCATAAAAAGAGGTGATCATCATTTCACAAGCCCATGTAGTGAATGAAGTTGTTAAGTAGCGATTAAAAGTAATCGTAGCCTCACAGGCTAGTAGCAGTTAAGGAAAAGAGAAGCAAAGTTATGAACTAGTAGAGATAGCCCTATTCACATGGTCATAGCCAAAAATGACGGAAGAAAGGAAACCATAGTGAATAAGTGACAAAGTGATCATCACATCTTCATAGCTTTCAATTTTAAAAGGAATCAAAGAATTTTTTAATGGCCATGTCTGAGCTAGATAAAAAGGCATGAGCTAAAAGTACAAAATATGAAAAAGTGAAGAATTTGCAAGCTTTTCAAAGATTGATAGGTTTTAAAGTATTCTAGTTTAAATTCCATTAATGCCACAGTCCTATTGTAGAGACAGATAAATTATAAAGAAACAAAGATTTTCATCACTAGTTGCATAATCATTTGAGTTTTTAGAGCAAAATCTGAGTTGTAGAGTGATTTTGTGTGATTTTCTAGCATATAGCATTCAGATTTAATTGAATTATTTTGAAGAAGTGGCTTAGAGAGAAGGTGAATTGATTACACAAGTCCAAATTGAAGAATCTACATCACAAACAAAAAGCCCTAGTTCATTTGTAGAAGAGCGGATGCACGTTCTACCTGGCTCTACCAATGCACAATCTATGAATAATCATGCCTTCAGAGATCCATTTTTATTTTTTAGAGATGCAAAGGTTCATAGTAGGAATGGATATGAATTTTTCTAGTTCTTTTAATAGAATAGAATGAAGAAAGTCCCAGTTTGCAACCCTTTGGTTAGGAATTTGGGCAAGCTGATTATGCCAAAAGTATGTGTGGATATTGACCTAGTAAAGGTATTGATAAAGTATTATAATCTAGTTAGCAAGTCATTCCATAGGAAAGATAGAAGCATCTTCCTAGTGCTAGATAAAGAGACATTCATAAAGGAATTTGATTTGGAAGATCCAATATCATTTCCTATTGAGATAGATGGACTGGATGAAAATTTCAAGAGTTAGAAGATTTTTTATATGGGTAGGGAAATGACAAGGCACATCCCTCTATCCAAGAAAGAGAAGTAGAAACTCCAAAGAAGAAGGAGGTAGAAAATCCTATGCCCCTTCAATTCTTTTAGAGGTATTTCAAGAATATTGTCTTTGGTCTCAACAAAGTCCTAGGTTCAGATGCAACCATGAATGCTTAGGGAGGACATTATTTCATGGCATTGAATATTCAAGATCCTAACACAAATGTTGGGCATGAATATGTGACATAAATCATCAACAAGATCCATGATGAGATCATTGCTACATAATAGGGACAATTGGAGAATTTTTAAGTTCCATCATTACTCACTGATCATGCACTTGGTCTAGTTAAAAAATGTTGATTCCTTTTATCAGAGTTTCTTTGAATACACAAAGGAAAGGTGAGAAATGTTACTAGTGCAAGGTGGAAAAGGGTATGGTGAAGATTCTACCCTTATTCAAATGTTATTTCCTTTTATAATGACTTTGTGCATTCTATTTTGGGAATGATAGGACTGGTTAGTGAAAGAATACCTAGAAGTGTTATGAAGATTTTTAAACCTAAAATGTATTGCGATGCTAGAGAAAAATTGGCACATGATTTGGGAAGTGTTTTTATGTTTGAGGAATATTATTTAATTAGGATATATGAATTCCCTTAGCCACCTCACTTTCTACCTAAATATGTCCCAGAGAGACTACAGTTTATAAAAGTTTTTTGGCAACTAATCTCATTAAATAGGAAATATTTAGGTAAAACTATCAAGAAAGGAAAATTTTTGTGTAGATGTACTAAAGTAGGAGATTTCAAGATAGGAAAAAATTCCATTAAGGAGAGTGATGCCTTTTTGAGAAGCTACAAATTGCTAGCTAGACTAGCAAGAACATATGACCCCTACAATCTAGTCAAGAATGCCCTAAAGAACATGATGTGATATACTCTAACTCCTACAAAACCTTTATGGGAGGAGGATTTCATTTTTGAAAAATTAAATGAGGATATCAGTAGAGGGAGAATGATCAAATACAGATTTTTTTTAATCTTTGAATAGGAGATGAAAAAAGTAGATTCATCCTTTAAGGGATTCTATCCCAAGGAAGATTATCGGTCAAGGTTGGGCAAATTTGTGCAAAATTTTAATAAAATATCTACACAAGTTCCTAAAAAAAAAAGAAAAAAAGTTGACCGTAACTATTTTGATGAGAATATTATGGTTGAACTCAGTGATGATGAAGATGATCAACCTGAGAGTTTAGAATGGGTAGATCAAAGGAATAAGGAGAAAATGGTGGAGGTTCTACAAAAGGCTCAATAGATAGCCTTACAGATCTTGCCCAGGGGTAGCTATTATTTTGATGATGTGAGAAGAAGATATTTGATAGCTTAGGCCATTGAGGATGAGCAAAGGGCTAAGAAACTATAGCTACAGGCTCAGATGATCAATGATAGGATCATTGAAGAAAATGAATTTATGAGTGATGATAACTTCATCAAAACAAAATAATTTAAAAGCTTTGTTTTTAAGTTGAAACAAAATGAGTTGTCCTTACAAATGAAGCCATGTGACTTTGATGAGGTGGTTGTTAAATTGGTATAGAAACTGCAAGAGTATGATCCTACCAATGAAACTCTTACTATAGAAAAAGCTAGAGATCTAGTGAGGAGAAGTAGCATGATTGTTTTCCCAAGATGGGATGTTAGTTCTTCTTTTCTACTAGACCATATGAGGAGGCATGAAAAGACAATCTCTTTTATGGATGAGAACCAATTGGAGAATTGAGAGTCTAAGGTTACAAATTTGATGCTCAAACAATGGCTATATGGAGTTTAGGTCCAGAGCATCCAAAGCCTACCCTTATGGAAATTAAAGAGTTCCCTAGGGGGGATGTGATATTTTGTAATGTACACTCTACCTCTAGCATCCAAATATAAGGAATGAAAACTTCAGTGGCACTGTTGGGAAAGAACAAGATGGATGTCCTTGAAGCATAGTTGGAAGGAGCCTATGAGTGGTATATCTAAACTAGGAGGCATAATGAGGAAGAAATGAAGAATAATTATGTTTTGGAGCAAAAAAACCATTAGATTAGAGAATTAAATAGTTTTTTTAAAGAACATTATCAGATTAACTGCAAAAATTGAAAACAAAGGCATCCAAAAAGAGGGAAAAGCATTTAAGATTGAAGGTACATTAGGTCAAGCAATGGCAATTGGTGAAAAAGATTTGGAATCAAGCAAGGAGATTGAGACTAGAACTATAAATACTAGGAAGATGATAAATAAATTAAGGTATTTCAATGGCTTTTTTATTGGCAAATTGCAATTGATTCAAAATAAAATGAAAGCAATTCCAACAAGAACACCCAATTTTGTGCCTACAATTTTGGATAGTGATGGAGGAACTAAGGACTGGGTGGAATGGTCATCCTTATTTGATAGCATTTTGAACTATTCTAGGTTTCTATCCTATTGTAATGATGAAGCAAGTATAGTAGTAGTATGTGATTTGATTGACATGCTTTACAAGTTGGAAGCTGAAATGACCAAGATAGCTACAAAGGTTAAAGCAATAACATATGCTAAATAGAAGAAATGCCTCAAGGAATTGAATGTGGTTAATGATGCCACCTAGCCTAATGAAGACATATATATTGCTATATAGAAAGTTATAATAGATGTAAAAGCCATACCATCTGGTGACAGTGATTAGGCAGTTTAAGGATGCAGTTAAAGGTAGAAAGGGCAAAAGATAAAGAAAAGGAAAGGAAAGTGATACGAAGTTGAAGACAAACATAAATATGTTCAAAACACTTGTAGAAAGTGCCACCTACCAATTTTGCAACTGCATCTTAAATTTTGATCAAAATACAAAGGATGTCTGTAACACGACAGATTGTAAAATATCTTTGTATATGCTTTCCAATGAATTTTTGACATGTATCTTCCCAACTGAGGCATGTTGCAATCCTTCCTATAAAAAGATTTCCAAGATGTGTAGTTAGGGTTCAAATTCTGTATAATTTTAGTGTTTATGCTATTTTTGCAGTTGGTCTAGTCAGTCTTTGTGTCAATTTTATGTGCCATATTCAATTTTGTAATTCTAAGAATACAAATGAATCTTGAATGACAGTTTTGTCATGTCTTGAGTTATTCTTGAGTTTACATTAGTTATGTATTATTTTTGACACAGTGCAAGGTAGGAGTATCCCCAAAGGAGATTTCCTAGCCCCCAACAATATAACCACACAACAAAAACACAATAGAAAGAAGCAACAATGCAAGATCTGATACCAAATCACAATCCTTTATTCATAAAATATAGCTGATTACATGCAATATGCCCAACTATAAGGCCTTCCAAGTTAGGACCAAATACAATAGCAATAACATTTCTTTTTCAAGTTCCCTCAAGATCCAACTTACAAACCAATCTCAACTAGCCCAGATCTATAACATAATAGTAATCTAGAAGAAACCACCAAGGAAAACTAAACTTGTGCTCATAAGCCCACCAAGAAACATCCTTTTTGTAGCTGTTTCCCTAGCTCTTCTCCAAGATCCAAGATCCAAGTGTAAACTACCTCACATTTGGCACTCTATTCACACATTCACAACTCCATTGCAATCTTGTTGTCAACTATCTCACATTTGGTGCTCTATCCATAGACACAAGAAAACTCACCCTTTAGTTGCTCTGATGAATCATTCCATGAATGAATGACTAAAATACTCCACAAGACCCCCTACTTATACCAATACAAGTCACAAGTCAGCCCAAAACATAAATTAAATACAAATACATAAATTAGATGCCACAAGTCGGCCTGCAACAACAATTGAATGTCCAAAAATTGATATCTGAGTAAAATCTCGATATCTCCTAGCTCCAATTAAATCTCCCTTAAATGAACATAGTTTGATTCTCAAAGGAAAGGTGTGCATCCATCCTAAAAGTCACCCACAATAGATAATCATGTGAAACTACTAGAAATTGATACTCCAGGAGAATTACCATATCTCCCAACCTACAATGAATTAGAACTTGTGGACTTGAAACAAGTAAGTACTCTAGGTTCTCTTCAATCCTTGAATTGTGTAGCCTTTCATTCATTAAGGATGAATATTTATAAGCTCTGCAACAAGCAACTAGAAACTAGAAAAATACAGTTTCAATAGCAAGGTTTAAATAGCTCAAACTTCAACTTAGTCCATCCAATCTCTATGTAACCATGAGGAAAGGTTTCCAAATGTGTCTACAACAAATACCAAACCATAAAATCATAGCTCCACCAAAACCCAAGCTTGGTGCTCCTCAACACTTAACCAAAATCCCTCTAAACATGTAGGATTGCAAGCAAACCCAAGATGCTCCTGCATCAGACTCCCCAAGTAAATAGAAAAGTGTACCCCACACTTTAATGCCCAAATAAAGAGCAACAACCATCTTTATCTTCACCAAAGGCTTCCACTCCAATAGGGACTAGAAAACCAATCTACACATCATCCACATCCACATCATTCTGTCAAACACCAAAATCTCAACCACCTAATCAACATGCTCACACCCAAGAACAAATTGAACATAATGCTTCATCAAAAAACCCTCATCCACATTAGCAACTAGTGAACCCACACTAATAGCAAAAAACTCCATATTAGCAAAAACATGTGGATTCAAATCCCCAAAAAGAATAATGTGTAAATCCTCAGCCTTGTCAACCATAGGTAAATCAAGAACATACAGATCTACAGTATCATGTAGATCTAAAACCAAATCAGTAACTAGTGAATCCACACCAGTAACATCAAACTCCACATCAATAGAAATATCTATACCCTCAATCATATCAATAATAACATATGAATTTGATGAGGACACAACCCAAGCACAGAATGGACACAACAAGAAAGGGAAAATTTTATTAACTATGAAAAAACACTAGTACACTTAGTGCAAAGAAATAGACTCCAAAACATGCCCTATGGGCTTACAATAGCATAAATTTGGAGATAATTTCTTCTGCCAGTACCTTCTCTCAAACTCAACTTCAAACTACCTTTTACAATGCTAGAAATGTCCTTAAATAAACCCCAAATGGTTAAGGATTAGGAATACATTCTACAAAGTGCTAGTTGGCATCCACCGCCAAAATCAAAGGCTCCAAAAGTCGGTACAAAATTAGAAGAATCCAAAAAATAGTAGTTGAACTTTCAGGAGGCATAACTTTTGAACCATAGCTCCGATCGATGAACCGTTTACATTTTTGGAAAGCTCTTAGAGTTCTCTATAGTCCTATGGATAGCTTTTCTCATCCCCCATTTTTTGACCCTGTACAAGGTCATTTAATTCCTCGAACCTAACTTTGAAGCATTCTTAAGAGGTCTCTAGAAACTGAAAAACTACAATAACTTTCAAACTGTTCAACCTTTTGACCTAATTCTTTTTTTGGAATGTTCTAAGTTACAATTTTAAGCCTCCCTCCAATTTATACCTTTTGATTCTCCATAATTATGGCTCAATTACATAGTCCTATTTTTTTTTACATTTACATGTATCCCAAGGTACTTAAATACTCTAACCCATAACACTAATAGTGGAACTATGAGAGTTGGAACCTTTATTTAACCCAAATGGGTATCCAAAAATGAAAACACATGAAACAGAAACTATGTCTAGGTAGATTTTTTTGGGTGACACAAGATTGCCCTTATACCTCTAGATGCTCCTACATTAGAATTTAGATCTATATCAACAACCATATGCAAATCCTCATAATTATAAATATTAACAATCTCATTGTTCACAACAAGATGCTCTACAATACACAACTCATCACCAACAACAACTAGATCATCCATGACCAATTGCTCTACAATTTCCATGTTAGTTTTAGCCAACTAATCATTAAAACAAACCTCTATCCTAGCATCAAAAGGGTTAGGAATATCTTCAACAACAACCTCTAGCTACTCTACAAGTTTCGTATCAGAATATACAATTTGATCAACAAAACCAACCTCTTTCACCTTGACCTTGTCATGCCATCTTCTCTCATGAACAACTCTCTTAACTAGCCAAATAGCTCTCTTCCAGATTAGTAGACTCCAACTCCAGAAACATCTACAAAATACCTTCGTCATATTTTCCTTACCTTGATCATATGAATTAGTTTTAAATTGAGCAACCACCTTATTTTGATCAGCCAAACTAGCTTCAAACCAAGCAGACATCTTAGAAAAATTCCTCTCCACCACATCATGAAGATTTGCAATCACCTTAGGGTCCACTCCTCTTGGATCCATCTCCCAAGATCTTCATAAACCCTCTACAACAAATCCTTCCTATGCTCCTTGTGACAAAATTGAATTTTTTACAAGTTAGATCACAACCTACCACTTTGCATGAATAATTAGGAACTATATCACAAGTGTAGGACCATCCATTTGCAATCCAAAAAATGTCTACAATCATGCGTCAACAAGATTAGTCTTCCATATTTGCATCCATAAATCCATCTACAAGCCCTTTGTAATTGTAAGTCATAACCATGATTTTCCACCTTGCAACCAAGAGATCTAGGACTCTAGAAAGAAAATCCACCACTAGATCAAGATCAAATCAGATCTACTTCTCCACCCAAGTCCTAGTGAAAACTACCTCAACTTTGGTGATCTGTCTACACACTTAGGAACAACCTTCACTCTGATACCATCTAACATAGTGCAAGGTAGGAGTATCCCTAAAGGAGATGTCCTAGCCCCCAACAATATAACCACACAACAAAAACACAACAATAAGAAGCAACAATGCAAGATCTAATACCAAATCAAAATCCTTTATTTATAAAATATAGCTAATTACATTCAATATGCCTAGCTATAAGGCCTTCTTGGTTAGGACCAAATACAATAGAAATTACAATAACAATTAGTTCTACAAAATCCCTCAAGATCCAACTTACAAACCAATCTTAGCTAGCCCAAATCTGTAACATAACAACAATCTAGAAGAAACCACCAAGGAAAACTAAATGTGTGCTCATAAGCCCACCAAGAAACCTCCTTGTTTTCTAGTTGTAGCCCTAACTCTTCTCCAAGATCTAAGATCCAAGTGTAAACTACCTCACATTTGGTGCTCTGTCCACACATTTATAACTCCATTACAATCTTGCTGTAAACTATCTCACATTCGATGCTCTATCCACAGACTCAAGACCTTTTAGCTACTTTGACAAATAATTCCATGAATGAATGACAAAAATACTCCACAAGACCCCCTATTTATACCAATATAATCACAAGTTTTCCTAGAACATAAATTAAATACAAATACATAAATTAAATGCCACAAGTTAGCCTACAACAACAATTAAATGTCCAGAAATTGATATTTGAATAAAATCATGATATATCCTAGTTCCAATTAAATTAGAACTCATGCTTCAAACCATAGGTATAAATCTAGGTTTTCTACAAGCTCTTAAATTTTCAAAGTCTAACTCTCCAAGAAAATTTTTTCATCCATCCTGAAAGTCACCAATAGCAGACTATCATGTGAAACTGCCAAAAATTGATACTCTAGGAGAATTGCAATATCTCCCAACCTATAATGAATTGGAACTTGTGAACTTAAAAAAAGGAATTAATCTAGCTCCTTTTCAACCCTTTAAGTGCATAAAATTTCATTCATTAAGGATAACTAGTTATAAGCTTTGCAACAGGCACCCAGAAACCAAAAAACATAGTTTCAACAGCAAGGTTCAAACAACTCAAACTTCAACTCAGTCCATCCAATCTGTATGAAACCATGAGGAAAGGTTACCAAATGTATCTCCAACACATCCCAAACCATGAAATAATAGCTCCACCAAAATACAAGCTCAATTATCCTCAAAACTTAACCAAAATCCCTCCAAACATGCAAGATTGCAAGCATACCCAAGATGCTCCTACATCAATTTTCAAGGAAGATTAATACAAAGGAAGGTTTTGCAATATCTGTGTCTTTGAGTTTTGTTTCCATTTTCATATATCTATAATTTTGGAATTAAATAAACAAGTTTCTGTCACTTTAATGCAACTTGGATGGGTTGTATATCTTTTCATTAATTTATTTTAATTCAAGGAGTTAAGTAAATGCTTTCATGAATTGATAAGGTTTCTAGATGTATGGGAAGGATATCATAAGAATGAAATTTAGGGTTAACTATTGATAAATTTAATTGTAAGGAAATTAAATAGGTCTAGGGTTATTGGTGTGACTCTATATAGCAATGGATAAGGCACTGATCATCTATTCAAATGCAAATTGATAAGTTCATGTGGTTACACAAAGCACTTTTAAATCAAATCAATATTTACTTTATTGTAGCAAAGAATCAAACTACTGATCATTACTTATTTTAAATAGTATTTCTCCTAACTATAGTTAGTTTTTGTAATCAAGGAGTCATTAAAAACCTAAGAATAATTATTGACTATTTTTTGTTGTAGGGGATAGATCTAAAGATAAGAGTGTGAGTGAAGGAGTTCTATGGAGAATATCAAAATGTATAGTCATTTCCATCCCTCAGGTGCACCTTCCTTGGCCCTGCAAAGCCTAACGTGTAGAGAGTCATGTGATTCTATTGAAATTGGTCTAGATCTAAAAAAAATCATACTTTATATGGGATCTAGCTAGTCCTTAGACTTGTTTTTGTCTTTTGCATCCTGATATTGGGTATTTTTCAGCATGGTAGTTTTTCAAACACCAACAAAGTGGTGAATCTTTTGGGGAGCCTATGAAAGAAATGAACTTTGAAGTTTTGAAATATCTATTGTGAGTCACATATATGTAGTCATATTTTGTTATCTTGTAAATGCATGCTTTGGTATCAATTTATTTTGAGCCACAAACCTTGAGAATTTATAAATATCCCAATACCATGGAAGTCATATGACATGTAATATTCTTCCAAGTTTCTTATTTTCCCAATAGAGTTGCATTCTTGAAGTACACAATATTGAATTCATCTAGGTTGGGTCCTTTTTTCAGATCTATTTTTAGAAAATCTTTCCCATAAATTTTCTTTTCTTTTAGCAATTATAAAATATATTTTCCCCTAGTGGGTGGTGACTTAGTCTTAAGTTTTGTTACTAGTGCTTGTATTAAAGTGAAATATGGATGATAGAAAGAAAAATAGAAGAGCTTATGTAAAGGAAAACCCCAATATCATGTTGTATATAGAGTTACCAAAGGGTGGTAAAAATAATTGGCCTAAAAAGAAAGGGGAATCTGTTCATACATGGAAGCCTAGAGATAACCCACAATACCATCCCATAGTTCTAAATCTGAAACTACTAGGCTCCTGGGTAGTATTTTCACAACACCTTATCATGAAGATAGGATTTACAAAGATAAAGTGGTGTTATCTGTGGGAGATACTATTTCAAACCAAGTATTATAGAAGAAATGAACCACTGTCTTAGACCTAGAAGTGTTCAATCTAATAGGAAAAATCTTGGGCAAGCTCCATACATTGAGAGAAATCTAATAGATTTGGATGACCCTATAGAATCTAAAGTAATAACCAAAAAACCATGATGACTTTCTTACCAAAATGGAAGTCCTAAGAAAAAGGGTTGCTAAAGAAGAGGCCAAATGTGATGCAGGAGCATCCTAGGTTGCACAGTTATCCTACATATTTTTAGTTTTGAGTCATTTTTACCTTGTTGTTAGAATAGTGTTTTCTAGTTTCTTGATCCATGTTGTGGGGTATGTAAGTAATTTTCCATAATGAGTTAAAGGATGCAAAGCTCAAGGATTTAAGAGGGCCTAGAGTATTATCTCTAGGTTAAGGTCACAAGTCCTAATTCATTATAAGTTTGTAGATATGGTGATTCTCCTAGAGTATCAATTTTGGGTAGTTTGTGTGATGGGTTTTTTTGCATGACTTTTGAAATGAATCTAAAGATATCCTTAATGAGTTAGCCTTAGGGAGCTTAAGGGGTTGTAGATGACCTAAATTAATACCTTTAATTCAAAGAACAAGTTCTAATTCAATCAGAGCTATGAGATATCATGATTTTTTCTTAGATATCAATTTTTAGACATTTAATTTCTATTTGAGGTTGACTTATGGATCTTCAAGTATTTAATGTTGGGTTTATTTAGTTTTTAGCATTCTAGGCTGAGTTGTGACTTAGATTGGTATAAGTAGATGATCTTGGGTAGAGTCTTGATAATAATTCTTGGGTAGAGGAGTCTTAGGTGGAGCAGAATTGGAAAGTGTGAATTTGAAGCTAAATCTTAGATCTTGAATGTATTTTGTATCTGGACATAACCTAGAAGGCCTTATAGTTTGGCATGTATGGTGATATTTTCATGAATCAATAAAGAAAAATGTCCTCTCTATCTATGGTGTTGTTCTCTTTTTTGTTTTCATCCATTGTGTTAACTCTTGCAAGGTGGTTTGGGTAGATGAGTATGCCAATTAGCCTTAGTTACACACACCATCCCTGTGCCAAGTGGTATCAAAGCTTGAGGTGGTGATTGGATCATGTAGAACCCTATTTTCAATTTGGTTGTAGGGTGGAAGACCTATGGATTTGACCTATAACTTGTAGAGGGTTACAATCTTGTAGGAACCTAATTCAAAAAGATGGTTCGTGGTAGTGGAAATGATGATAATGCTATATTAGATCAATTGAGACAAATTTCAGCCAGATTAGATATTGTGGAGATAGCCTAGAGGAGAGGAGCACATCTTGATAATGTAAATGATGATGAAGTAGTAGCACCAAACCATAATCTATAACATAAAGAAGATCAAGATGAGGAAAGATTTTTTAGAGTATTGTCTAGGGCACATTTGAAGCCTACTATAGAAGTTGTTCCTTATAATGGCAACTTGGACACCAATGTTGTGTTAGATTAGATCTCAACTATGGAGAAGTTCTTTGAGTATGAAAACACTTCTGATAATAGGAAGGTGAAGATTGCAATTACTTGGTTGAAAGGCCATGCCTCACTGTGGTGGGAGCATTTACAAACTAATAGACAAAGGAGAGGAAAGTAGAAGATCAAAACTTGGACAAAGATGCTGAACAAGGTAAAGAAAAAATTCCTTCCTGCTGATTACCAAGTTATCTTGTTGAGAAAGATGCAAAATTTGAGACAAAAATCCATGACTGTGAAATAATATACTAAGGAAATCTATAGATTGGACATCAGATCTGGACATGTGGATGATGATGTTGAGAAAATTGCAAGGTACATAAATGGACTGAGATCTAGAATTCAAGATGAAATAAGTTTTGTGAAATTGGAAAGTGTAGAAGAAGCATACCAATATGCCTTGAAGGCTGAGGAGATCTTGACAAAGAAGCATGAACAAAGACAAAGAGGTAGAGGTGGTAGATTCTAGAGAGGTAGAGGTAGATCCTATGGAGAAGGTAGCAGATCCAACAATTTTGTGCAAGATAAGGGAAATTCTGAATGAAAGAATGATGAAAAAGGCAAGACTTAGTGGAAATGTGGTGATTCTTACCAAGGAGGTACTAATTCTTACCAAGGAAGAGGTAATTTTTATTCTAGAGGTGATTTTCATGGTAATTTTTTTAGATGTGGTAAAGAAGGGCATAGATCTTTTGAATGTAGATCCTCTAAAAGAGAGTAGAATATTAGAAATGTTGTGATTCAAGGAGACATTGAGAGTTCACCAAGTGGACTTGAGGTTGGAGAAAGTTAGATGGTTAGAAGAACCTTATGTAATAAGAGAATTTATGAGGAACTTATCCTTAGAAGAAGTCTTTTCAAGACCATATGTAAGATGGCTGGAAAATGTTGCAAAGTGATCATTGATAATGGAAGTTAAACAAATTTGGCATTAGAAGAGTTGGTTAAAAAGTTTTAGTTGCAGAGGCTAAAATGTCCAAACCATATCATGTTTCATGGATCAAAGATGAGCCTAAGATAATGGTAAGTGAACAAAGTGTTGTGAAGTTCAAGATTGGACATTATTTTGATGAAGTTTTATGTGATATTATGCCTATGGATTGTTTTCATATTTCGTTGGGTAGAGCTTGGCAATATGATAGATATGTTGTACATGATGGAAGACTGAATCAATATACTCTTTGGGTGAATGAGAAGAAGCAAATATTGTTGCCTTTGATTAAAAGTCTAGATGAGGTTAGTTGTACTACAATAAAATTTTGCATGGTCAATGGGAAATAATTTGAAAATGAAGTAAAGAAGAATCAAGCTTGATTTTGCTATAGTTCCTAAAGGACCAAGCATTATTGGTAATGACCAAGTGATAGTAGATAGTGGTAGCCAAGTACTAGAAGAAATTATAAAATTGTTGAATGAGTATAAAGTCATTGTTGCTAAAGATATTCCTGACGGTTTACTGCCAGTAAGAAGTATAAGTCATTGTATAGATTTGATTCCTAGAGCTATTTTTTGAACAAAGCACCATATAGATTAACACATGTAGAGAATAAAGAACTTAAAAGGTAAGTGCATGTGTTGTTGAAAAAGGGATTAATAAGAGAAAGTTTGAGTCCATGTGTTGTACCTACTATATTAGCACTAAAAAAGAATGGAGAATGGAGGATGTTTACTGATTCTAGAGCTATTAATGAGCACATGGTGAAATATAGGTTTCCTATGCTGAGGGTGGATGACATAATGTATTTTTTGAGTGGAGAAAATTATTTTACCAAGATTTATTTAAAGAGTGGCTATCATCAGATTGAAATCAAAGAAGGTGATGAATGGAAGACTACTTGCAAGACAAAAGATGGTTTATATGAATGGTTGGTTATATGCCTTTTGGTTTAACTAATGCACCTAGCACTTTCATGAGGTTGATGAATGAAGTTCTGAAGAGATTCTTGAGTAAGTTTTTGATTGTTTTTTTGGATGATATTCTGATATTTAGTAAGACTAAGGAAGAACATCTTGAGCATGTTAGACAAGTATTGTAGAGATTGAAAGAGGAAAAGTTGTTGATTAATTTGAAAAAGTGTTCTTTTATGCGAGCAGAGATTGTGTAATTGATATTTTTGATTTCATATGATCATTTGAGAATGGATCTAGAGAAGGTTAAAGCAATTTTGGAATGGCCTACACCTAAGAATGCAGGTGAGGTAAGATCATTTCATGGTTTGGCTAGTTTTTATAGAAAGTTTATAAATAATTTTAGTTTTTTTTGTAATGCTATGAATAAGACAATGAGAGGAGATAAAATGGAATTCAAGTGGACACATGGAGCTAATAAGAGTTTTTGAGACTTTGAAACAAAAGGTTGCTAAATTGCCTGCCTTGGCTTTTCCTGATTTCAATAAGGTATTTCAAGTTGAGTGTGATGCTAATGGTAGTGCAATAGGAGTTGTATTAAGTCAAGAAGGTAAGCCTATTTCTTTCTTTAGTGAGAAGTTGAATGATGCTAAAAGGAAGTATTATGTGTATGATCAAGAGTTTTATGCTATTGTCCAAGCATTGAAGAAGTGGAGACCTTATTTGATTCCTAAGGAGTTTGTGTTGTATACTAATCATAAAGCTTTACAGTACTTGGGAAGTCAACATAAATTGATTCAGAGACATATGAAGTGGGTTGAGTATTTGTAGAGTTTTGCATTTGTGATTAAGCATTAGAGTACAGCTATTAATAGAGTTGTTGATGCATTGAGTAGAAGAAATTCTTTGTTGACTAAAATGAAGATTGAAGTTTTTGGCTTTGATGAAATAAAAGAGTTGTATGATACTGGTCTTGATTTTTTGAGGTGTGGAGAGAGTGTAGAGCACCAAATCTAATAGATCACATCAATAAGTATAATGAATATTTTATTCAAGAAGGTATATTGTTCAAAGGTATTTAGTTGTGTATTCCTAGAGGTTCTATGAGGTTGAATTTGATTGAGGAAAAACATAGTGGTGGATTGACTGGACATTTTGACTTTGATAAGACATTGAGTTTGCTAAAGGATAAGTATTATTGACCACAAATGTATAAGGATGTTAAAAAATTTGTAAAGAGTTGGGTTTTTCAAGTTGCAAAATGAGTAAGTCAAAATTCTAGTTTGTATACACCTATTACTATTCCTGGGAAACCTTGGAAAGACATTAGTATGAATTTTTCTCTTGGATTACCTAAGACAGTGAAGAGGTACGATTTTATATTTGTTGTAGTGGATAGATTTTTTTAAATGGCTCATTTTATACCATGTATGAAGACATTAGATGCCAAGAATCTTACTAAACTTTTATTCAAAGAGATTGTGAGATTGCATGGACTATCGAGAAGTATTATTTCTAATAGAGACAATAAGTTTGTTGGTTATTTTCGGAAGACTTTGTGAAAGAAGATTGGAATTGAGTTGAAGTTTAATTCTACATTACATCCATAGAATGATGGATAGATAGAGGTTGTGAATAGAATCTTGGGTAATTTGCTAAGATGTTTAGTTAGGAATAACCCAAGTAATTGGGAGATGGTATTGGCACAAGCTAAATTTGCATATAATAATTATGTGTATAGAAGTATAGGAAAGACACCTTTTGAGATTATTACTAGAATGAAGCCTAGAGGAATATCAAATTTAAGAGATGTTGTTGGTCAAGAGAAGAGAAGCACTGCCGGAGAAGAATTTTTTGATTTTATGGATTCTTTGCATAAAGAAGTGAAGCTAAAGTTGGAACAAAGTAATCAAAAGTATAAGGAGAATGCTAGTCAGTCTAGAAGACATCATAATTTTCAAGTTGGTGATGAGGTGATGGTTCATCTAAAGAAAGGAAGATTTCCTATTGGAACATACAGTAAGCTAAAGATGAAGAAGTTTGGACCTTGTAAGATCTTTAAGAAGTTTGACAATGGAAATGCTTATGAAATTGAGTTACCTGATGACATGGATATATCTCCTATATTCAATGGTTCTGATCTATATAAATATCATGAGTTAGATGATGAATTTTTTGTATTTGATGATTATGCTAAGAAGAAAATTGAAGAAGTTGAATAGATATTGGTTTAGAAATTTGGTAAGAGCACAAGGGGAAAATATTATTATGAATATCTAGTGAAGTGGAAGAACAAACCTATTGAAGATGCTTCAAGGATCTCTCAATTTGAGTTGGATTTAGCTCAGGTTGTGACACCTTAATGATTCAAGAGAATCATTTCTTCCAACCCTTGTTGTCTAATGCAAGAGCATTCTGAGTTGCATTGCTATCCTGCATGTTTTTAATTTTGAGCCATTTTTACCTTGTTATTGGAACTATATTTTCTAGTTTATTGGTTCTTGTTGTAGGCTATGTAACTAATTTTTTGTAATGAGTTAAAGGATGAAAATTTTATTAATTAAAGAGGTCCTAGAGTAGTATCTCTATTTAAGGTCACAAGTCCTAATTGATTATAAGTTGAGAGATATTGCAATTATCTCGGAGCATCATTTTTTGGCAATTTGCATGATGGGTTGTTGTGCATGATTTATGAGATGAATCTAAAGATATCCTTAATAAATCAGCCTTAGTGAGATTAAGAGGTTGTAGAGGACCTAAATTACTACCTTTGGTTTGAAGAAAAAATTTTAATTTAATTAGATCTATGGGATATCATGATTTTTCTTGGATATTGATTTTTGGACATTTAATTTCTATTGGAGGACAACTCATGGCTCTTCAAGTATTTAAAGTTGGGTTTATTTAGTTTTTAGAATTCTTGGCTGACTTATGGCTTAGATTGGTATTAATAGGGGATCTTGGGTAGAGTCTTGATAATAATTTTTGGGTAGATGAGTCTTAGGTGGAGTAGAACTAGAAAGTATGATTTTACAGCTGGATCTTCGATCTTAAATGTATTTTATATATGGTCATAACCTAGAACCCTTATAGCTAGGCATGTATGATGATATTTTCATGAATCAATAAATAACATTATCCTATCTATCTATGATGTTGTTCTCTTTTATTTTTCCTTCTATTGTGTTAAATCTTGCAACTTGGTTTGGGTAGCTAACTATGCCAATTGGCCTTAGTTACTCACACCATCCCTATGTCAAAATGCATCTATTTGGAAAAGGAGAAAAAAAAATTACCATGAACACTCTTATTGAGAGAGATAATTTTCTTAGAAAAATGGCTACTTTGGAGGAGACAAACAAGAAGTTGGATGAGAGGTCCTCCAAAGTGCATTCAGATTTATTTAGTGATGTTGAAGATTTAAGGTCTAGAGTCCAAGAGTAGGAACATCTCCTAAAAGAAAATGAAGGATAAATCATATCCCAAGTCCAATCTTATAGGCCTTTTGAGCTAGAATTCATAGACCTAATAGTGAAACACCCTGATAAAGGAAAGTAGAAAGTTGTAGGAATATAGATAAATGAACCTCAAGGTCCTCCTAAAAAATCTGCAAGCTAGGTTATGTTTAAATTGGATTTAGACTTAGAATAAGCTAAGAAGGAAAGAGAAGACTTAGCCAAAGAGCTTGAGAAGTTTGAGAATGAAGCCTAAGCAACTAAAACTAGAAGAAAAATATAGTTTATTAAATCTAATTCTACTTTAACGTCTTGGCCAGATGTGCCCTCACAAGTTTCACCTTCTATCCCTTCTCGTGTACCAACAATAACTAGCCAAAACTTATCTCAGTCAGCCCCTACTACATATTCTACTACAAGTAGTCAGATACTTGTAAATTAGAAAGTTTAGTAGACTCAAATCTCTATCTAAAACAAAGCAACTAAACCAAGCACATCACTTGTTGCTAGTTTCCAGAGAGGCCCCATTTATATGGAGAAGTATAAACAAATTTCCTTTCTAGGAATCCCTAGGTTTCCCCATCCTATTTCTAATGATTTGAGAGATAAGATCATAAAAAATTTAGGAAAAAATACCATAACTAGTGAAGAGAACCTAAGATAATTCATTGACATGCTAAATTATTATGAGGTGGAGCATGAGGATGTTCTAATGAAGTTGTTTGTACATTCATTGACTAAAGATGCCAGGGATTACTTCAAAAGATTGCCTAATGACAACATCAACTCATGGGGTGATTTGAAGAAGCTCTTCAAAGAGAAGTATGGTGATAATACCAATGTTGGCTTTATGTTGAATGATTTCAATAGCATTAAAAAGAGACCAAATGAATCCACCTTTGACTTCAATGTGAGACTTCAAAAAGGAATGTACAAGTTATTCCAAGTGATGAGACTTGGTGAAGATGTGTGTCTCACTACTTACTTCAATGCATTTGATAGTAAGATGGCCTATACTCTTAGAGAAAAATATCATAGGACATTGATAAATGCTTATAAGATGGTTGTGAATATTGAGAACAATAGAAGAGCCTCTAGTAAGTTGGAAGGAAGAGATGACCCCAAATTGTTTAATCCAAGAAGCAATAAGAAAGAAGGTGAGAAGCCTACTATAGATAAGAAACCAAAAGAGGATATAATGGGTCAAGTTCTAAATCTTCTCAAAATTATGAATCCACCAGCATACAATGCAAATGAGAAGAATACTAGTGAGAAATAGAATGAAAAACTTTCCTTATACCACACAATGGAAGGATGGGAAGTCTAATGTTCCTCCTAGTAAGAATACTGGAGAGAAAAGTACACCTGACCCTTTACAAAAGATATCTATATTCAACATGGTTAATGACCTTCAGTGGTGTATGATCTGTAAATTACCTCATGCACTGGAATATTGTGTTGTTTCTTTATCATTTGTTGTTGATCAAGAAAAGAATGAAGAACGACCAGATTATGATGGTGGAGTTGAAGATGTTAGATTCAATATGGTTAGGTCATATTTTGATAATGCTTTTGAATGTGATGATAATGAATATGATGTTAAGGATAGAAGACATTTCAGTAGTATAGTACATCAAAAAATGTTCTCAAATGAAGATGAAGAAGAGGACACCACTTGTAATATGTTGTCATCAAAAAATGAAGTGACCTTGAGAATGCCAACTAAGGAAGAAATTGATCATATCACTGCAAACATGGTTGCTCAAGTTTAGACAAAAGTTATGATACAAAAAGTTGAAGGAAACAAGATGTCTAGTGTTTTTAATAAGAAGATTGATCCAAAGAAAATAGAGAATAATGAACCGAAGGATAAGAGCAATGTCAAGGTTAAAACTATAAATGGGAAGCAAGGAAAGAAGACATTTCAAAATGTCTTAAAGATTAGAATAATGACCACTAAGAAAGAAAAGGGGTCATTGGTAATTACTAATGTGAGTGATAAAGAGAAATATTAGAATAATCCAAGTTCATCTGACAAGCAAAAGGAGGTGAAAGGTATGTCAATTGATAATATTTCTACTCCTCCTATTGATATGTTGTCATTGTTATCACAAATCATAGTAAAAGTCCCTTTATCAAAATTATTAAGAATCCCTAAGCATAAGAGTAAATTTATAGCATGGGCCAAGGGTGTAGATAGCAAGATTAATCATGACAATAATACAAATTAGATCCTTGATGAGCCTAAAAAGAAAATAGAAACTGAGGTAGTTGTGTCCCAAATTCCACCTATGTATTCAGATGATTCCATAAATTAGTGTCTAGGAAGTGTAGATCCTTTCTTCCTAAGTATCATTGTTAATGGAAAACTTTGAAGAATTGTATGATTGATTCTAAAACTTCTAATACAGTCATGCCTTTTGAAGTAATGAAGGAATTAGGATTGAAAGTGGACACTCCTCAATGTAGGTGTTGTGCTTTGGATAAAAGGAAAGTTACTATCATAGGGACCGTAAATGCAATGCCTTACAAACTACTTGCCTACCTTGAAAAGGTGCAAACCATGAGTGTGTTATTTGTAGATATCCCACCCTAATATGGCATGTTATTATCTAGAAAATCAAGTGTATTAATGGGGGGAAAGTCTACAATGTGATCTATCACATGCAACTTTTCAAACTGATGACAAGTTGGTGAAGGTGAATAGAGATCCCAAGGATATCTACATGATTGAGGAAGAAGCTAAAGATGATATGACATGCTTTGTAGATACTGATGCGAGTTCTTTCAAGGCTGAAGTATTAGTAATAAATAAAGGTAAGATCAAGGCACCCATTACAAAGGAAGTTGAGTCAAAATCAGAGAAGGATGACATTTGGATGATGCATTTTGATGGAGCCTATTGTAAAGAAGGATCAAGAGTAAGTATTCTTTTGATTTCTTCTTAGGGTTGCACTTATAAGTTCTCTTTTACTATGAGTTTTCCATGTTCAAATAACATAGCAGAGTATGAGGCCCTATTGTTAGGATTGAGATTAGCTCATAAACATGGAATCAAATGCTTGTATTTCATTAGTGATTCTAAACTAATTGTTTCTCAAGTCAAAGGAGTATATGTTTCAAAGAATAAAATATTGAAGTAATATAGAAATGTTGTTTGGGATATGATTGAATGTTTTGATTCTTTTGAGATAGTCTAGAAAGATAGGAGTAATAATAAGATGGAAAACCTATTAGAAAATATTGCTATTAAGCCTAATGATGTAATATTTTCTAGTCTATCAAAAGTGGAAGTACAGACTAGACCCTCAATTGTGAAGACCAATTTTGGGGGCAAGAAATTGATTGTGCATCTTATGTAGACAATATTGATGGTAAGGAAGCTATATTTGGACAAGAGATTGTACAATTAAAAATCAACAAGATCCCAAAAGGGTTGTTGTTTTGGAGACTATCTTTGATAGTCATGGTAGATCTAAGATGGAAAATAAAGAATCTAGTGCTAAGGATCTATAAGAAGTTAATCTAGGGACTAATGAAGAACCTAAGGAGGTATACATTGGTAAAAAAATTAGCCCCTAAGATTAGGCAAGAATTGATTGATTTATTAAGAAAATATAGACATGTATTTGCTTGGCCCTATGATGATTTAAAGGCTTATAGAGAAGATTTATTTCAACATAAAATTCCTCTGAAGGATGGTGCAAATCCTTTTAGAAAAAACAAATACCCATCAATCCTACTATTGCACCTAAGATGCAAGAAGAACAAACAAAGTTAAGATATTTTGGGATCATCAAGCTTATCAAGCATTCATCTTGGGTGTCAAATTTGGTTCCAGTTAGGAAGTAGAATGGATATATTAAATTAAATGTTGATTTCAAAAAATTAAACATATCTTCATTAAAAGATAACTATAGTCTACCTAACATGGAGGCAATGTTAAAGAGAATTACTAGAGCATAACTCATGTCTATAATGGATGAGTTCTTAGGCTATAACTAGGTTGTTGTAAAAGAATTAGAACAATATAAAATAGCATATACAACACCTTGGAGTACTTATGCTTATAGTAGAATACCTTTCGGCATAACCAATACTAGTGCTACTTTTCAGAGAGTTATAGACGTAGCCTTTACAGATATTATTGACAAATTTTTAGTAGTATACTAGGATGACTTGATAGTAAACTAGGATGACTTGATAGCTTACTCAAAAGATTAGAATGATCATTGCATGCACCTTGAAAAGGTATTCATTAGAGCTTTAAAATTTGGTATATCTTTAACTCCTAGGAAGTGTACATTTTTTGTTACTAAGGTTAAGTTATTGGGGCACTTAGTTGGAAAAGGAGTCAGAATAGATCCTAAGAGAATTAAAGATATACATAAAATTTAGAAGCCAAAGAATGTAAAGGGTATTTAGTCTTTCTTTGGGTAGATAAACTTTCGTAGAATATTTGTCACAAATTATGCTAAAATAAGCAGGCCCATTTCTAAGATACTAAAGAAAGGTTCAAAGATCAAATGGAATGAAGAACTAAATATTGTATTTCATAAGATAAAACAAGCTATCAAGGATGCCCCTATTTTAAGAACTCCAAATTATGAAAATCCCATCCATATATTTTCCTTTGCATCTTTTCACATAGTTATTTTATTGCAAAAGAATGAGAATGGTTTTGAACAACCAATTGCATTTTTTAGTAAATCCTTATAGGATGCAGAGCTTAAATATGACATAAATGAGAAGCAAGCTTATGCAATGGGTAAAGTTGTAAAGTCATTTAGGTGCTACTTGATGGGATTCACTATAATTGCATTTGTTCCAAGTATTGCAATAAAAGACATCTTCTCACAGCAAGAAGTTTTAGGGAGAGGATGTAGATGGATCAATAGGATCCAATAATTTAATATTGATATTCAAATTACCAAGTTGTTTGAAGTTCAAGGCCTTGGTAAGCTGATGGCAAAGACTAACTTAGAATAAAATCATATCAATCAACTTGATGATGACTATAGGAGTGATTTGTATGATATGGACACTTATGATTGGTACAAGGGTGTAATTTTCTACCTACAGCATATGAAAGCTCCACCAAGACTTACTGATAATTAGAAGAGGGCTCTAAAGTTGTAGGCCAATAGATATATCATTTTGAGAGGTCAGTTGTGGTGGAGAAATATGGAAGGTGTACTTTTTTTGAGTGACATGCATGAAGGACTATGTGGGGATCATTATATGGTGAAAACAACAATCCATTAAATCCTTAGGTCTAGCTTTTGGTGGCCTACACTATTCAAAGATGCATAGGAGTTGGTAAAAAAGTGTGATGCATGTCAGAGATTTAGTAGAAAATTGAATTTTTCTAGAAATATTCAATTGAGACCAGTAGAGATGCAGACACCTTTCTAGTAGTGGGGTATTGATTCCATTGGTGAAACCTCAAATAAGTCTAGTGGAGGGCACTCTTGGATTTTGTTTGCTACTAATCATTTCACAAAATGGTAGAGGTCATTCCTACTAGGAATGTGGAAAGCAAGGTGGTAATAAATTTCATATTGGTTAACATCATTATTGTTGATCTCATATTGGTTTTGAAAAGTGAATGTCAACACACTTAAACCATTTACTTAGTTCATATCAAACTAGTAATATATGTCAAGCACAACATGCAAATATTAGATCATGTCAAGTTGCAATGAGTACCAAGTCACTCATGCACTGAGTGAACTCAAATACCAAGTAGATAGACCATGCTAAGTAATTCAATTGTCAAGTAAATAGTGGATGTTGAGTAGTTCAGGTACCGAGTCAAAATCAATAATAAAATGTATGCTAAGCATCAAAGACTTCATATGTTGAGTGACACAGTTTGGACATATTTTTTTTTAATGGCACAAATAACTACCTAAACCATTTTTTAGCCGACTTAAGTATAGATTTTGATCCTTTAGATATAAGGATGAATCTATATATAGATTCCCTATGCAATTGAATGCAACCAATTAGAAAATTGGAAGGTTTAAGGAAAAAAATGGATGAATCTTAGTCATAGATTCATACCTAACCCTAAGCCACTAGAGTCTTTTTAAGGAGGATGAAGCCCTAAATTTTTAATGATGATGAGAATAATACAGAAGGGGTGAATAATCAATTTGGAAGAGTGAACAAGATAGTTTGTAGAGCATTTAAGGTGACTTAGCAATAAGAATGAATTATAGAATCAATTAAGTGAAGAATAGAGGATAGAGAAGGATATAGCATTGATACATTAGATCATGAAGGATCAACCAAAAATTGGATAGAGGTGATCTATTATTAGGCAAGCAAGTGCTAACCATAGGATCTATGCTGAGACATTTTTACAGGTGATTTTACTTAATTATAAGTTGAAGTCCTTTAACTAGGCACACTTCTAACAAGGTGGGACTTAACAGTCTTTGTAAACCTTTAATAAGACAGACCTTTCATAGAGAAAATCATGATTCATGGTCAAACCATTATAACCTTAATTGGATACACTTTATTGCTATAGTAGTGAAGATTTGAGTTTTACCTTCTCACTTGGAAGGTTTTTGGGTAATGATATCTCATGTTATGTGTGTGATTTGATTACATGTTTACATGATTGATGCGTATATTTTACATGTTATTTCAGTTTATTAATACATGTATTTGATGAATGGTGAAAGTTTAATAGATCCAAGTTTAAACTCTTGATTCACCCCCCTCCCCCCTGCCCAAAAGTTTACTCTTTTTCCACTTGTAAATCCAACAATTGGTATCAAAGCCTAGTTCTTTGAAAGGGAATCTTTGTAGCTTAGGGAAAAGATCTTGAAATGGAAGTCTAAAAGCTGGGAAAGACTATTGAAAACTAGGAGATTGAAAGACATCTCATAATACATCAACTAAATGAGGCAAGAGAGGAACTAAAGAAATCCTTGAAGAGAAGGAAAGAGATTGCTATTACAGAGAATGCAAAACTATAAAAAGAGATAGACACCACCAAACTATTTGCTAATGGTAACTCTATTGAATTTGATGCAGCAATTGCAATGCAGAAGAACATAATCCAAGCTGAGGAAATTAGAAATCTCAAGTTGGAGCAAGAATCAAAAGCTATAATGCTATGTGATGTGACTGAACAAAAGAAGAAAGCCATGATTGAAGAAGACAAAAGAATTATAGCAAACAGATTGGAGGAAAAGTCAATAGAGCTAACCAAAATCTCCAACATGCAATTGGACTTTAAGTCAAATGATGAATGCCAACTATGAACTGAATGTCAAGGACATTGAGATAACCACATTGAAGTTGCAAAATGAAAAATTGCAAAATTATCTAAAAAGAGAAAAAGAATTTTTTGAAAGTTTCAACAAGCCAAATGAAGCCATCAAATACTTTAAGAAATTGCTGAGATCCCCCAGATCCAACAAAGATACATTAGGATTAGGCTACACAAGCACTAAAGAAGGAGAATCATCCAAAGTTGCTAAAGAGAGGAACATCAAAGGTAAGAACTCCAAACCTACTTGTCATAATTGTGAAAAGAGAGGACATACGACTAATGTGTGTAGGAGCAAAAATAAAAATCTAAATGTCAAGCCTAAGAACATGACCCATTGTCACAAGTGAAACAAACAAGGCCATTAGGCACATGAATGCAAAACCAATGCCATGAAAAAGAAAAGATTTAAAGGATATTGCTACAACTATTAGAAGTTTGGACATAGAGCCTTTGAATGCAGATCCAAATCCATGTGATCATCAAATAAGCTATCAAAGGTAAGAGGTTATGGAAACTCTTATAAATGAGATTACAATACAAGATATAGTTCTCATTATTTTCAAGAATATGGACATGTTCCTAAGAATTGTATTAGAACACACTTTAGTGGTAACTACAAAAGATGGTTGAGTCAAATTACATGTTTCAGCTATTTGAAGACTAGTCACATTAGTAAGCATTGTCCAAATAGGTCAAGGGCACCAAGTTGTAAATTTGATAATGGAAAAGGCAAGGCAGATGTTGAACACACTAGAGATGAGATGAACAAAACATAGAAAAAGAAAGATGCTTGTAGCACATCAAATGCAGAAGAAATCACTTCACCAATGTTCAATTGATCACACCTCATCAAATTGAACAATCAAGAGGTATGTGGGACTAATATTCAAGTGTAATATCATACATCAATTTTGAAAATGGTGATAGTACTGAAAAGACTACATTGGCATGAAAGAAGATGCAAGATGTTGTTACAAATTCAAGTTAAATCTTTAAATTTTTCATGTTGTTTCCAATCATGAAAAGTCTCCTATGTATGTCAAATGGAATGCTAGTTGATGCTAAGCTACAGAACAATCTAGTTGATGCCAAGTATGTAGTAGCTATCGAGTGATTCTAAAATCAAAGTTGATGCTGAGTTTATAGCTATACAAGCACTAAGCATTAAATGCAAGGTTTTGAAGGGTATATGATCATTTTTGACTCGTTATTCATCATTTTGAATACAATAAAAGAGATAGAAGAGTGAAAGGTGATTCATAAACTTGTTTATGGAATTTGTAGAGAATTTGACAACAATGTCACACTAGTTCTCTGGATTTATAAGGTATTTATCACAAGCTAAGCTACGTGGTTTTACTTTGCATAAACCCTAGTTTGACCAATGGCATCCAACTTGAAGAATGTAGAAGGGAAAGAGATTTTAAACATTCAACTTGTCAATAATGAAGTTGAACAACCTATATTTAAGGTCATCCCTGACATAGCATACAAACAAGATCCTTTAGGTGCCTTATCTATGATCCCTCCAAATGTCATAATGGTAAAAGACATAAGGAGATGTTATAATTGCAAAATTGGGAGCATTGGGGACTTAGAAATAAGAGAAGCATATGTTAGATTATGTGAAAATGGTATTCTAAAGGAAGAGTACAAAATTGTTGAGAAGAAGGGTTTGATGCATGCCCTAGATTTTTCTAGTGTATTTAAAATTGAATGGATTAAAATTCTGTTGAGTCAAATACATGATGGATCCTTATGGCTAGAGGGTGGACCACTTAAGATCACAAAGAGGATAATTCATAGGGTTACTAGCTATCCAACCCTAGATCAGCCCAAGACTCTAAGGAGTGATTCCAAGGAAGTGATAGAGAAAAACACAAGAGCAAAATGGAACAAAAGAGGCATGATAATAGACATTGTTATAGATCCATTGTTAAACTTTGTTGTTAGGGTAATGCCTCACAAATTCTATCAATATAGCATATAGAATAGTGTACCTTTTATTTTAGTGGATGTTGGCTACAAGATTGTGAAGAAAGATTTTACTTATGATCTGGTAGAACTTCAGCTACAATAACTGATGGAGAACCTTAGAGCTATGAGGAAAACCAAGAGTGCACAATGCAAGTTTGGTGCAATATTTTCTAATATTCTTTTATGTGTGGAATACATTTCCCTCTTTTGGCACAATTGGATGGAAGACCAATAGGTCAATTTTAGTTCAAATCAATGAGTATATTGAACAAATGGGGGAAAATTTTGAATCATTGATGACTAGTTATTTTGAAGATTTTAAAAATTCAATGAAGCAAAGAATGAGGATACCTATTTCATTGGTTAAGCAACATTACAATGATATATGTTTTTTAGTTGATGCTAATTACACCTTTATATAGGCTACTACACCAAGGGTCAAATGGTTAAGACCACTTGGATATGAGATAAATGTTGATGAAGCTTCAACAACCATCATAGCACTCCTAGCAAAGGAAATTGACAAGAATGCTAAAATCTTTGGGAACTATGATGTGATGAAATCAAAGATTGAAATGGAATTGAAAACTACTTCTACACTTAAGAAAAAGGATAAGCTAGTAAAGAAGATAAAGGATAAATTTGGTGATGGTGTAGATGAGGAAGAAGAGGAAGGAGAAGAAGAGGATGAAGAGGAAGAATAAGAACAAACTCAAGAATCTCTTGCATTAACTCAAGGCATGGGAGAGGACAAGGAAGAAGAAGAAATAGAAAGTTTAAATGGAGAAGAAGCCAAGGAAACACCCATACATGTCATGCCAAAGAAGAGGAAGGCTAAGGAATGGCCTATGGCTAAGACAAAGAAAACTTCAAAACTTAGCCTAGCCAAGCTGAGTGCACCAACCACCAGAGCTAGCACATGAGCCACAACATAGAAGGCCAAGGAGAAATCCAAGAAAATAGAGCAAGGAGGCTAAGTGCAAAAGAAATAGAGAAGAAAATATATTGCACAGCCAGATTTAGATGAAGAAAGGACTGAATTAGATGACATAAGCCACTTCAAAGTGGTAAGTTACAAACCACTTTTTGACATTGAAAATTTGCGCAAAAATGTCAAGAATAATGTAGATTGTCTAGATTAAAGCATAATGATTTTGAGAAACTTGGAAAGAAGAAATGAATCTAGTGGAAGAAGCCCTATATGAAATGATGTCTAAATTTAAGACTACACCATTAGAATTTTCTAACTCAGTACCTAATAAATTATATGATTTAGTTGAGAAAAAATAGCGTTATTGTTTAAATTTGGAAAAACAAATAAGGTAAACTACTTTGGCCCAAGTAATGCCAAAACTGACAAAAGGGCAAATTGCTAAGAATACTAAGAAATATGGAGTTAGGTTTATACCTAAGTATAGATCCTTCAACATACTTTACAAAAATATTGAAAATGTTGTCAAGAAATCTACCCAAATATCAAAACTTATCTATGGGTTGACCACTATAAAACAAGGAGAAGTTGACCCTTTTGACGATAAAGATGATGACAAAGATGAAGATGACAAAGAAGATGATGACAAAGAAAATGATGATAAGGAAGATAATGGGGAAGGAAACTAAAAAACAAACTAATCATAAGGCAATAGTTGAATAGCAACAAGATGAATAGAGTGTGCAAGACACACAAGTGCCGAGTGTAAGTCCCCCACATGACATAGTCAAGACTAATGAGACTATTATTGTAAAGGATGTCTCTAATCTTTTAGCTTAGAACATAAATCCCTCAACTATAGAAGACCTATAGAAGATATTGGACAAATCAACATTGTGTAATGTCCCCTTTTTCGACATTTCCTTACTCGTTCCATATTTGATAAGTTTTAATAATAACCTGTATATGGTATCCCTTTAGTCTATCATTTACTCTCTTATATATGTTATTACAAGTGAAAGGTCATATATGGTTTCAACCCTTCAATAATTAACTAGTTGTTATGGTTAGGGTTTAATAATGATTATTAACATATATTTAATAATATACATTAATATATTATATATATATGTATAACTTTTATTAATTATTCAATCTTCCATATTCGTAGTGTATCCTTGGGCTTATGGATAATCTAAGCCATCTATATAACATAATAATGTTATCACCATTATTACCATCCTTTATTATATATATATCATATTTTATTTATATCAAATCTTGTATCCTTATTATATTGATTAATTAATCAATTTATCATTATTAGTTATTAATATTACATAAATGAAATATATTATAATCTTTTATTATTATTATATTTATTTATATATGTAATACAATTACTATCGGTTAGATATATATTGTATCATTCATTTATTCATTAATGTATATTATTAATAATATTTATATTTATTATTATTATGAATAATAACTAATATTTATTCATATAGTGTATCAATATTATTTCTTTTGTGAACAATCGATAATAGCATATGAACTATTATTATATTTTATCCAATTATAGGATTCCCTCTTAAAGTATGATATAAGAATAGGGTAATATGGATGTATTAAGATACGTATATACAATGGCATGATATAAATACATTTAATATAATTGCGTCATATTGAAGAATCATTCTAATCAATGAAATGTCAATTTTTATTTATTTCAAATATCAACTCATTCAATATTAGAATGGAGGTTGATGAATAATCTACTAATGATGTGATAGATTCACAATCATTCTTGCAAAGAATACAAATAATGATGAATCCTTTCTTTATTAAATTATCTAGTGTCAAGATCAAAAGAATCCAAAAGAAAAATATTAATTTTAGGTATCAACCTTTCTTTAAGCAATGGGCACCTCTCCTTGACAATTATTTTATCTAATAGCTATTAGTATAATGATTTCTTTGCATTAGTATTAACTGATTATATTAACTATATTATTAGATCATAATATAGTACATTGTTATATTAAATTAGTTAATCAATTCATTACCCATGTGATAATAGTTTAGATATACTATCAGTTATAGATTTATAATGTAATTATAACATATAACATATATATATATATATATATATATATATATATATATATATATATATATATATATATATATATATATATATATATATATATATATATATATAAAATTAATAATATCATTATTCATAATACTATTACGTAGTATATTTCTTTGTATATTATTTATAATAATATGTAATTCTCAATTATATTATAATATTATCCAATGTAGGTACATTATAAAATTATTATTAGTGATTGATATCATTTATAATCAAACTACTTATTTGTTATTTAATATAATATTTTACATTAAAATTATGCTATAATCTTATATATTGTTTGCATTGTCTAATATATCACTATTATAATGGATTATAATATTATTATTCTTAGTTATTATCATTGTATAATATGTTAATCGAATATTCATATATCCTTAAATTTGGGCTCATGACAAGTCCGCCCTTCCACAAATTGCTTGCCCTCAAGCAATTCCTAATTTCTACTCAACTTAAACATCAATGGCCCATTCCTTGATCATTTTTTCTTTGGATTATTAAGATAACGATTATGCTAACAAGATTATGAAATATAGATATATAAAATGTATAAACTACTAATGCATAAAGTCACAAAGTAGACATGAGGTATACATTAATGTAAGAAGACATAAAGCAAGCACGAAGTAGACACATAAGTGCATGAAAACACAAAGCATACATGATGAAGACAAATAATGCAATGAAGGCAAAAAGCATACACAATGTAGACCATCGTACATTCTTTGTTGATTCTTTATAATTTAATTTTCATAATGAAGTAAAGGAAATGATTTATAAAATATACTTCCCTAATAGCCTTTTGATCATGGGCCTGCAGCACAAATAATTGTTAGCATATAATAGCTCTAAAAGAAAGATGAGTCCTTTTCTCATTTACATAATCCCTTGGAAGGAATCTTTCTCCCCTCATTATTATGATTATCATAAGATGGTAGATTTAAAGTCTAGAGGGCATGTGAAACAAGCTCCAAGTGTATCCAACAAGTGCTTGAAATTACTCCGCCTCTCCTTCCACCAACTCCCTACCTTAGGATATCATAATGTGGATGAGAATAGCATTAAATTTAATTTTCTTAGTTCATTTGAAAGATTTCTTGTTATAGTACACAAACAACTTTCTCTCTCCTTGTTACAATCATCTTGATGGTAGAATGATGGTGCAGAGGGCACATGAAACAAGCTCCAAGCATATCCAACAAGTGCTCAAAATTACTCTGCCTTTCCCTCCACCAACTCCCTATCTAAGATTATATAATTTGGATGAGAGATAGACTCTCTATACTATAACTAAAATGTATTATTATGTTTTTCTTAAATCAACATTTATTTATATTTCATTTTTCATATATTCTAATTTCATTTCTTCGTAACTAGAACGATTGATAGACTATTCAATATTCTTCACAATAAAAAATGTGTTAGTAATAAGAAAGACACTATCAATTATTTCATAGAAATATATGCACAAAAAATGTATATATCTTACCTCATTACCCTTATGTGTTGAAGTAGTGATTATAAGATATTTATCCATTATTTACTCTTAACTACCTTAAGGATCCTTATAGATTCAAGCACCTTTGCTGAATAATTTTCCACTTCCATGTGAATTAAGTACTTTGGGAGAATAGGTTAATCATGGAGATGTATCAAAATACTTTTGCACTAATAATTTTCCTTTGTTTATTTCCCTTTCTTAACGAGCTTGCCTCTAATGAAATTTTAGGCTCCTTTACCTTCGAAGTGTCAAACTCCCTCCGAATCTGATATCAATATCCCCTTTTCTAGAAGACTTACTCGAAAGAAAAGATCAAAGAAAGTGCTCATAGAGAAAAACAAGAAATAAGAGAAAGATTTATATCATACTCAAGAATAAATAATTTTGTACAATAAATAATTCTAATATATATAATAATATAATTGAAATATATACTTCATATCTTTCCAACATTTTATTTCGTTATCAAATAACTAACTATGATTATGAAATTCTGATTCAAAATGAATAAGGAAACATTACACACATAGTTAATTATCTATATAATTGAATAATTTATTATTCATCATTTAATGATAATAGTTCTATTGGTAATATTAAACAAAACTTTCTTATTTATCATTAACTCTATTATATTCAGGTTCATATAATGTTAGAAATAATAGTAATGATAAATGTCAATAATCCTTATAAAAATATACGTACCTCATGTACTTTACACTTATCTATCTGCTAATTTTAGTGATTGCCAACACAACACAAATGATCATTGAGAGTTTGATGCACATTGTGCACTTTGGGAAAATCTCAAAATGCTTCTTTACTATGGGGCAATGTAACTATAGTACCATTGCTAGATTGGTTGATGGACTTATCCATAGTAATTGTTATTATATTGGAATTCTTGTGAGAGACAATCATATTAGAAATTATATTCTCACAATCATATTTCATAATAATATTAATATTTGAGCTTAGGTATTCTCCCTCTTGAGAGGCAATATCAGTTTCCATGAGTTATGAACAAGGTATCATTCAAATATTAACTCTCTATATATCTAATATTTGAAATTACAAATATCACATATATTTTACCTCATAATATTGATTTCAACATATAAATAAATAACAAAGGGGAGTAAATGATACCTTATATGTTGTCTCATAATTTGAAAGTTACCTCATTTTGGATTCGGCCCCCCCTTCAATGTTTATCTCAACGGCTTCAATTTTTGTAATGAACCATTATACTACTATCCCAAGTTTTTGGATAAAGCTAGACTGAAACCTTTAGCAAGCTTTGAGGTTAAAGGACTTAATATTTCTATCTCCATTGTTCATGAGAGTCTTCCTCTTCTCAGATTGGCTATGATTATGTTGATTGAGCTGATACATCTAATTTTGAGTCTTGAGAATGTTAGCTTTCCCTCTTACATGTGTTATAACACAAGGATGGGCACAATTCATTCCAAGAGCACAAATAAAGATAAACCTTGAAAGAGATGGGATCTGGTCTTATCAAGGATCAAGGCTGAAAATATTTTTGTCAATGCAGTGTTGATCACAACTGTACCATTTGATGCAGCCTTCACTTTGTTAGGAAGGCTTGATTTAGGATAGAAACCAAAAGCAGTATTCATTGACACCCTTCTCTTCAAACTATTTTTGATATTTGACATGTTATCATTTTGTACTTCCATTGAATTAGCTATCATTGTTCAGTATAAAGGCTTTGGTAAACATGAAGAAGAATTCCTGGTTCAATGCAGTGTGATGTTATTATGGACATCACTGGTATCACTGGTTGTGGCATTTGGAAGAGCTTCCCTTGAGGTGGGCATTGGTTGATTGAAGAAATCACTTGTTTAGTTTGGAAAGAATCTTCCTGGGGCTTTGAGGATGAAATCCCTCTCAGCTATCAATATCCATGCTATTGCAATATACATTTTGGGAGTTTATTTGGTGCCTACAAATCAAAAACTAATTTGCAAAGTGAATGGTGAACAATGATAGTGCTATAGTGTTGAGCTACAGTGACAGTGCTATAGTGCCGAACTATAGTGATACGGCTACAGTAATTGCTATCTTGTTGGAAATCAGATTGTGAGGTTTAGCAACAGGGTACAATGCAATTTCTAGACCAGTTTGGGAAGTAGTTCGGGTGTCTCTTCATCAACATTCATCAACAATGATTTGCATCAATTTCCATGTTCCAATTTAATGTGTTCAGTCTTAGGAATAGCAATAAGAGTATGTTTTTACTGATCAAAAAATAGTAGAGACTGTAACAATCCAGCATATGTGTTAAGATTAGTCATTGTTATTCATTGACATCATATATATGTATTTGGAATGTCATAGTAAATTTGAAGTGCATTGATGAGGTCTTGACATTTCAATAGATTCATTCTTCATGTATTGGAAGTGTAACATCTGAATGTTGTAATTGGCAACCCTCTTGAAATACATCATTGTTTGGTATTGTTCTTACATCACTACATTTTGGCACTGTTATTACATTAGTTTAGTGTGGGTTTGTTGCACAAAAAATTCTTGAGTATGGTATTAGACCTTAACAGTACAAATCAGTTGCTTGCCAAGTGTTTCACAAAATTCCCATAGTACGTATTCAATTCCATTCTACAGCACTATAGGTCAAATTGCATGCCAAGTGTTTGACAAAATTCTGTACTTCAGCATTGCTAGTTGTTAGTAGTTTTTAGTTGGGATATTTACAGTGGTATCAGAACTTGTTTTTCCTACCATCCTAGTGGGTACAAACACAATGAATAGGTGATGATATGATAGATTGGAGTGTTCAACCTTTAACTCATCACTATAATTTAAGAAGAACCGGAGCTCATCTAAACACAAGACAAGAGGAACAAGGAAATCTAGAGGATCATATTGATACAGGTGAACAAGTTATTGGTAATATGGGAGATAGGAATGCTAGGGATCCTAGAGAGGAAAGATTCTTATAGTTATTAGAGACCTTGGCATAGGGACAGTGATTAGCAGAACAGAGAGCACAGGAACAAAATTAGAGATTAGAGTTTATGATGCAGATGATGGCTTGTCAAATGGGGTTGAACGCTAACATGGGTGGAGGAAATAATTAGAATGGTAATAATCAAAATGCTAACAATCAAAATGGGAATAATCAGGATGGGACACATAATGGAGATGAACAAGTTGGGAACAATTTCAGTCATGCACCCCAGCAAGCTAGGACCATGAGTTCGAGGCCCATGATTCCCAAATTTCCTCCTAGAGCTCCATAGTAGCCTATACTAGATCCCCAAATCACTGATATATAGGACCAATTGAGGAGAGATTAGGAAGTCAGAGGTCCAAATTTTACTACTGCAATTACCTTTAGGGATTATATGGATGTGCGGATGAAACATATGCCACATGGACATGATAGGAACCAGAGCTATGAGCTATGGAAGAAAGTAGGGAAACTTTAGTTACCATATTATGATGGGTCGGGGAAGTCTATAGCAAGATCTTGGGTTCAAAAGCTTGACACATACTTTCAATTGAACCATATGCCTGAGGAAGAAGCTATTAAGTATGCAACAATTCATTTGGATGGGTTAGCACATGAGTGGTGGCATCATGGTATGGTCACTATGGGACATGCACACATTACCTCATATGTGGAGTTTACAGAGAGACTAATTGAATGTTTTGATAGGAAGGATCTAGAACTCCATTTCAAGGAGTTAGCTTAGCTTAAACAATGGGGATCATTGGAAACATACATTTCAGAGTTTCAAAAACTTGCAGTGTTAGTAACAGATGTATTTGAATGGAGGATACTAGTTTTATTTATGGATGGGTTAGCTGATCCATTAAGAGGGTGGATTAAAGCTCTCAACCATCCCACTTTTCAGGAAGCCATTAAAGAAGCTCATGACATGGATTCCTCTTTAGCTTCTAAAAATAAATTCTAGGCAAAGAGTTTCCCTTCGAGGAAAGATAAGGATAGTAAACCTTTTCATAGAGAGGCTAAGCCACCTAAGGAGGAAAGTAAGAGGTTGGAAAATGAGACACTTAATGATCTAAGGAAGAAGAAGCTTTTTTTTCATTGCAGGGAGCCTTGGAATTTGTCATATAAGTGTCCATTGAAAGAAAAAGCTAAGCAAATGGAGTACTTTTCAGCCGAAGAGTCAGTGGAGGGAGATTCAGAGCAGTCATCAAAATCAGATGGAGATGATAATTCTTCATATGAGGAAGCACATAGTGATAGCACGATAGCTCAGTTGTCCAGTATACAGGAGGCCGTCACTTTCAGAGTTAGGGGTACTTTGGATCGACAGAGATTTTTGGCACTCATTAATACAAGGGCAACACATAACTTCATTGATGAGAAGTTTGTGTCACGCAAAGTGCTACATACAAAGGAGCATAGGGGATTTAAGGTAATGGTTTCCGATGGCTGCGAAATTGACTGTACCAAGAAAATCACCAACTTACAGCTTCATTTGGGAGATTATGACATGGTGGGAGATTTGTTTGTGGTCAACATTGTTGATCAGGATATGGTGCTTGGGATGAATTGGATGAAGTCTCTAGAAGAGTTTACATTTAACCTCTAGAAAATGGAAATGAGGTTTGAGGCAAATGGTAAGAAGATAGTACTCAGAGGTTTGTCAGATGGGAGACTTTGAGTGGTGTCCCTCAAGTGGATGCAGAGTTTCTTCATACACAACCAAGTGTAGTGGATAGTAGAGTTTAGAGTAATGCCTGAGGTGATAGAGCAGCATAAATAGGAGTATCCACCTGATGTACAAAAAATAATAACCAAACATACTAAGGTGTTTGATGAGATACCTCCAGGGAGACCCCCGAATAGGAGAATCGAGCATGTTATTGAGTTAGAGGAAGGGGCTAAGCCAGTTATCATCACACCTTACTGCCATCCAAAGAGATACAAGGATGAAATAGAAAAGCAATTAAGGAGTTGATCGACATAGGGAACATATGGCCAAGCAAGAGTCCTTTCGCTTCTTTAGTAGTATTGGTGAAGAAGAAGGATGGTACAATGAGGATGTGCATTGATTATAGGAAGCTAAATAAGAAGACAATCAAGAACTGATACCCTATTCCACACATTGATGAGCTTATTGATGAATTACATGGTGCCTGCTACTTCTCTAAGACTGATTTGAGATCCAGCTACCACTAGATACGGGTTAGAGAGGTTGATGTGGGGAAGATAGCTTTTAAATGCCACTACAGACATTTTGATTTCTTATTCATGCCCTTTGGGTTGACTAATGCCCCTGCCACTTTCCATTCCTATATGAATAGAGTGTTCAGAGATTAGTTGAGGAAGTTTGTGTTGATATTTTTTGATGATATACTAATATACAATCATACTTGGGAGGAACATTTGAAGCATATTGATACAGTGCTCAATATTCTAGAGAGGGGGTCATTATATGCCAAGATGAGTAAGTGTGAGTTTAGGATGACAGAGTTTCTCTATCTAGGGCATATTATTAGTGCAAGAAGTGTTCAAGTTGACCTAGACAAGATCAGGGCCATTCTAGATTGGCCACCGTCGAGGAACACTTCATAACTCAAGGGATTTCTTAGGCTTTGTGGGTTCTACCACAGATTTTTGAAAAGATTTTCATAGATAGCAGCATCACTTATAGATTTGACATGAAAAGACAGTTTCAAGTGGTCAGAGAGGGCTTAGGATTGTTTTGATAGGTTCAAGGAGCTGATGAGTACATGTCCTATTTTAGCCATTCCAGATTTCACCAAACTTTTGAGCTATAGTGTGATGCCTTGGGAGAGGGCATAGGAGCTATTCTCATGTAGGACAAACATCCCATCACATATGAGAGTGGAAAATTATGAGGTGTTGAGAGAACCTACAGCATCTATGACAAAGAAATGTTAGCAATCATGCACACGCTAGCTAAGTTCAGGCAGTATTTAGTAGGAAGCCGATTCACAGTAAAAATAGATCATAATAGCTTGAAACATTTCCTTGGATAGAAGGATCTTAATGATAGGCAACATAAATGGGTGATTAAATTACAGGCCTATGATTTTGACATAGTCTATGTCAAAGGGAAGAAAAATATTGTCACAGATGCTTTATCCACAAGGCCTCATTTACTTGCTATTGGGATAGTCATGGATGATGAGAGAGAGATTATCTTGGTAGAATATGCTAAGGATAGTTGGGCATCTGGCATTGTGGAGGGGGCTATTCAGGATAGCCGATACACCGTTGTAAATGATCTGATCATCTACAAGGAAAGGATTTATTTAGTACCCGGGTCTACTATGAAGTGGAATATTTTGAGGGCATTACATGATTCACCAATGGCAGGACATCCTAGATTCTTTAAGACATATCAGTAGGTGAGAGAGCGCTTCACTTGGAAAGGACTCAAATTAGAGGTGCTTCAATTTGTTAGGGAGTGCCCAGTGTGTTAGTAGAACAAATAGGAACATTCATTTATGGGTGGTTTACTACAGCCCCTACCCATACCAGAGAAGAAGTGGGATAGCATTTCCATGGATTTTATCATAGCTCTCCCCAAGGCACAGGGTTGAGATTGTATTTTTGTTATCATAGACAAATTGACAAAATTTTCACATTTCTTTGCAATTTTGACTATGTATTCAACAGCACAAACAACAGAACTATTTTTTTGAGAGGTATTTAGACTACATGAGATACCATAGAGCATAGTCAATGATAGAGATAGTAGATTTATGAGCCACTTTTGGCAAGATTTGTTTAGGTTATGTGGAACAAAGCTCACTCCAAGTACCAGTTACCACCCCCAAACTGATGGGTAGACAGAGATAGTGAACAAGTGGGTTGAGGGATATCTCTGAAACTACATTGCAGGGCAGCAAAGGGCTTGGGTGAAGTGGCTACATCTAGGAGAGTACTGCTATAATACCTCTTTCCATATGTCTATTGAAATGTCCCCTTTCATGGCACTGTATGGGTATGATGCTCCTAATTTCTTGGGTTTGTTATTTGGGGAGTGGAGCAAAGAAATTTAAACCACACTACTATGGACCATTTAAATTAATAAGGAGAGTGGGCAAGGTAGCTTATGAGTTGGAGCTGCCTACAGACAGTAAAGTGCATAATGTGTTCCATGTGTCCCACCTTAAGAAAACATTGGGGCACAATGTGGTGCCTTCAATAGTATTGCCACCTCTTGATGATGAGGGAAAGCTTATCTTGGTTCCTGAAGCTATACTTGACACCAGGGAGAAGGTGCTTTGCAGGAGGACTATCAGGGAGTATCTAGTGAAGTGGAGGAACCTACCTATTGAGGACGCTACTTGGGAAAATGAGCAGATATTGCAGCATCTCGAGCTAAAATTACTTGAGGACAAGCAATTTTGGGAAGGGTGGACTGTAATGTCCCCTTTCTAGCATTCATAGAATGATGTTTCATTAGCCTATTTCCCCATGGTCCCATAGGATAACTAGGACATCAAAGGGACTTAGAGGCCATTTGACCTAGACAGTTTCAGTTGTAGGTGTCTCTGAGGGGTTTTGAGGTAGTTTTGGGCATACTTACTATTTATAGTAAGTCATTCTGTATATGATTGGACATCCTATGGCAGAAACATGTCAATGGTAAATGTTAAAATTGACAAAAAGATTCATTTATGATTTATTTTGCATTAACAAAGTCACTTTATAAAGTTAAATTCAAATATTTAACTTTGTTAATGCTTAGACTATAGTTGGTGAGAAATATTTAAATAAAAGAGTCCCCTTTATTTTATAATACATTTGGAGACATAAGTTACATAAGGGAGTTATTTTTTTATCCCACATTGACAAGACAAAGGCATGGGTTTTGTGAGAACAAAATAAAAGAGGTGGAAGAGCTTCCCTTGAGGTGGGCATTGGTTGATTGAAGAAATCACTTGTTTAGTTTGGGGAGAATCTTCCTGGGGCTTTGAGGATAAAATCCCTCTCAGCTATCAATCTCCATGTTGTTGCAATATATAGTTTGGGGGTTTATTTGGTGCTTGCAAATTAGAAACTAATTTGCAAAGTGCATGGTGAATAGTGACATCGCTACAGTGTTGAGCTACAATGATAGCACTACAGTGCCGAGCTATAGTGATACAACTATAGTAATTGGTATCTTGTTGGAAATCAAATTGTGAGGTTCAGCAGTTGGGTACAGTGCAATTTTTAGACCAGTTTGGGAAGCAGTTCGGGTGTCTCTTCATCAACATTCGTCGACAATGATTTGCATCAATTTCTAGTTTCCAATTTAATGTGTTCAATCTTAGGAATAGCAATAAGAGTATATTTTTACTGATCAAAAAATAGTACAGACTGTAACAATCTAGCATATGTGTTAAGATCAGTCATTGTTATTCATTGAAATCATATATATGTATTTGGAATGTCATAGTAAATGTGAAGTGCATTGATGAGGTCTTGACATTTCAATAGATTCATTCTTCATGTATTGGAATTGTAACATCTGAATGTTGTAATTGGCAACCCTCCTGAAATACATCATTGTTTGGTATTGTTCTTACATCACTAAATTTTGGCACTATTATTACATTAGTTTGTTGTGGGTTTGTTGCACAAAAAATTCTTGAGTATGGTATTAAACCTTAATAGTACAAATCAGTTGCTTGCCAAGTGTTTGATGGAATTCCCATAGTATATATTCAGTTTCATTCTACAACACTACAAGTCAGATTGCATGCCGAGTGTTTGACAAAATTCCATACTTCAACATTGGTAGTTGTTAGTAGTTTTTAGTTGGGATCTTTACATATGTATTGGCATATTCTTCAAGGCCTACAAAGGTATTAGTTTGACATGTAAGAGTACTAACATACACTGTTGATTAAGGCTTTTGAGTCAGGTCCATTAAGGCAACATGGTTCCATTATTCAGCATGGGTGATTGTTCATCAAAAAAATAAGGAATTTATATATAAGCTCAAGGAAGAAACACCATATCAATGTTCAAGCCCATTCAACAAAAATTTAGAGCCTGTATATATGTTTAGTCCATGTTTTATATCTTGATTATATAAATTGATACTTCTTTCCTTCAATGATATGTATGAAACTAATTTTCCATGGAACTCAGAATACAAGAGACAAGAGATTGTAGAAGGGTCCATTATTAGATTTTTTTGCATCTTTTTTTTTTCTGATTAAAGCTCTGGCTATGGCTATACCCAATAGGATGGCAAGATGGCAGGCTCTGATACAAATTGTAATGTCCCCTTTTTGGATATTTCCTTACTCATTCCATATTTGATAAGTTTTAATAATAACCTGTATATGATATCCCTTTAGTCTATCATTTACTCTCTTATATGTGTTATTACAAGTGAAAGGTCATATATGGTTTCAACCCTTCAATAATTAACTAGTTGTTATGGTTAGGGTTTAATAATGATTATTAACATATATTTAATAATATACATTAATATATATATTATATATATGTATAACTTTTATTAATTATTCAAACTTCCATATTCGTAGTAGTATCCTTGGGCTTATGGATAATATAAGCCATCTATATAACATAATAATGTTATCACCATTATTACCATCCTTTATTATATATATATATATATCATATTGTATTTATATCAAATATTCTATCCTTATTATATTGATTAATTAATCAATTTATCATTATTAGTTATTAATATTACATAAATGAAATATATTATAATCTTTTATTATTATAATATTTATTTATATATGTAATACAATTACTATCGATTAGATATATATTGCATAATTCATTTATTCATTAACGTATATTATTATTAATATTTATATTTACTATAATAATGAATAATAACTAATATTTATTCATATAGTGTATCAATATTATTTCTTTTGTGAACAATCGATAATAGCATATGAACTATTATTATATTTTATCCAATTATAGGATTCCCTCTTAAAGTATGATATAAGAATAGGGTAATATGGATGTAGTAAGATACATATATATAATGGCATGATATTAATACATTTAATATAATTATGTAATATTGAAGAATCATTCTAATCAATGAAATGTCGATTTGTTTTGATTTCAAATATCAACTCATTCCATATTAGAATGGAGGTCGATGAATAATCTACTAATGATGTGATACATTCACAATCATTCTTGCAAAGAATACAAATAATGATGAATCCTTTCTATATTAAATTATCTAGTGTCAAGATCAAAAGAATCCAAAAGAAAAATATTAATTTTAGGTATCAACCTTTCTTTAAGCAATGGGCACCACTCCTTGACAATTATTTTATCTAATTGCTATTAGTATAATGATTTCTTTGCATTAGTATTAACTGATTATATTAACTATATTATTAGATCATAATATAGTACATTGTTATATTAAATTAGTTAATCAATTCATTACCCATGTGATAATAGTTTAGATATACTATCAGTTATAGATTTATAATGTAATTATAACATATAACATATATATATATATATATATATATATATATATATATATATATATATATATATATATATATATATATATTATTATTAATATCATTATTCATAATAATATTACGTAGTATATTTCTTTGTATATTATTTATAATAATATGTAATTCTCAATTATATTATAATATTATCCAATGTAGGTGCATTATAAAATTATTATTAGTGTTTGATATCATTTATAATCAAACTACTTATTTGTTATTTAATATAATATTTTACATTAAAATTATGCTATAATCTTATATATTGTTTGCATTGTCTAATATATCACTATTATAATGGATTATAATATTATTATTCTTAGTTATTATCATTGTATAATATGTTAATTGAATATTCATATATCCTTAAATTTGGGCTCATGACACATTGCATGCTAAGTTATGTAATAACCAAGTTTTGGTCAGTATAGATGAGCTCCAAAAGGTAGTAACTGATGCCACAAGGGACAAGGTGAATCAACAAGAACCACCTTCTTCCATCCCTTAAATTACTCAAGTACAACCTTCAATCAAAAAAATAGTAGTTAGACCTACTAAGGTTGATACATTTATTAAAGTTGACATAGTGGAGCAAAGGCAGACTGAAGAAGAAAAAGAAAGTACAACTGAATAGCAGGAAGCAGGACAAATAGATTTTTTTTTACCTAAAGTGCAAGGACAAAGTGATATTCAAGTCATTGTGATAGACAAGAGAAAATCTAAAGAAGATGAACAAACACCTAAGGTAAAGGAGCAAGAATCCATCCAAGCATTGGTAACATCTAGTACTTCTCCTACAAAAGTTCGTTAGAAGCCAAGCATAGAAGCTATATGAATGTAAATATCAATGCAAAGTTCAAGCTCTTCAAAAGTAGAAAAGGTAATTCACTATGGTGATATCACTCTTGATGAAGAGATTCTTATTCCTAAGTTTTATTATTATATAATGACATTATAGATCAAATAAGCATTTTGCAACAAGATTTAGAAAAGAAAAAGCATCAAGAAATGCTCAGGAGAGAACACAAGTAGAGGCAAGCATTTCAAGACATTAAAGACATCTTTTTGGATGCCTTCAACCTACCAATTCTTGAAGAGACCAAGCCACTACTAGAACAACTGTTTGATATAGTAGAAAAGGTCAACAATGAAGATATCGAGACAAATGCTAAACTTTTAGAGTGGTCTGAAAAGAAATTCCAATGCAAGGTAAATGAAAAGATATATGGTGATATAGAACTTACTCAAGTTGCATTAGCAACAAAGGTTGAAGATGTGAAGAAGGTACTCGAAAATATATTCTTGTTGTACACCAAATTTTGTGACCCTACACTCTTCACCCAAGAAACTAGACATCATGTTCTAAGCCTGGAGAGAAATCTAAACATATTAGGTACAAGGCTACCTCTAAACCCTTCTTAGAGTGAGAAGAAATTTCATACATTGCTAAAATAGAAATTCAATTAGTTCTGTTAGTAATAGAAGGGGCTAATATAAGAGCCAAAATGATGCATATTCAAGCATCCCTCACCCCACACATGGAAATACTGCATAAGGAACTAGGTTATGTAGAAACTCTACTGAAGAAAGACCCCAATCTTTCTACTCTAGTTGGCCTAGTACATCATCCTTCCAAGCTTGCTATCCAAATAAATTCATTGGATGTTTCATGTGACAACTAGGATGCAAATATTAAAATCATAATGGAGGTCCATAAACTATTTTTGGACAAACACACTATACATGTGTATCCCATTTGACATAAGCGTCAAAAAAGGAGGGGATAAAGAAAAGGGGGAGAATAAATAATGGCAGACATTTGAAGAGATAAACCATGGGGGAAAGCTAAAGGAAGAAGAAGAGAATATAGAAAGGGAGAGTAGAGAACAAAATAGAGAAAAAAAAACAAGGAAGAAATAACAAAGAGGGAGCCTAGTAATAAAGTTATATCATTGGGGTGATATACATTTTTTAGATATTTTGATATTCATTTTTGGAAAGCAAAAGCAATAAATAGACACAGATATTAGCTATGATAGAGCATATCAAATGAAAGAATATCAGATATAGTGCATTGAAGTCAAAGAAAAGCACAGATTATGGACACAAAATAGACACATTAACTCAAGAGGAGATATGAATTTTGAGCTATATAGGTTATTATAGAATTTTGAAATTTTTGAAGTTTTGTATATAAGTCAAGCCATGAATATGTTATGCTTGAGAAGTTAAAAATATATTTAAGTGTTTTTGAAATTCATGTTGAAGGGGGAGATTTTTATCTTAGATTGGTTTTGACAGGTGAGTGTCAACACACTTAAACCATTTACTTAGTTCATGACGAAATAGTAATACATGTCGAGCACAACATACAAATATTAGATCATGCAAAGTTGCAATGAGTGTCAAGTCACTCATGTGTCAAGTGAACTCAAGTGTCGAGTAGATGGACCATGCCAAGTAATTTAAGTGCCAAGTAAATAGTGGCTACTGAGTAGTTCAAGTGTCGAGTTAGAATCAATAAATACAATGTATATCGAGCATCAAAGACTTCATATGTTGAGTGACACAGTTTGGAAATATTTGTTTGTAATGGCACAAACAACTATCTAAACCATTTTTGAGCTAACTTAAGGATAGATTTTGATCTTTTAGGGATAACAATGAATCTATATGTAGATTCCCTATGCAATTACATGCAGCCAATTAGAAAATGGGAAGATTTAAGCAGAAAAATAGATGAATCTTAGTTGTAGATTCATACCTAACCCTAAGCCAGAAAGTCTTCTTAAGGAGGACGAAGCCCTAAATTTTTAATGATTATGAGAACAATACACAAGGGGTGAATCATCAATTTGGAAGAGTGAATAAGATAGTTTGCAGAGCATTCAAGGTGACTTAGTAGTAAGAATGAATTGCAGAATCAATTAAGTAAAGAATAGAGGATATAGAAGGATGTAGCATTGATACATTAGATTGTGAAAGATCAATCAGAAATTGTATAGAGGTGATCTATTATTAGGCAATCAAGTGCCAACTATAGGATCTATGTTGAGACATTTTGAGAGGTGATTTCAATTAAATTTCTTAACAAAGTAGTCCTAACAAGCTGTATGAAATCCTTTAATAGTATGCTTAGTTAATTGTAAGTTGAAGCCCTTTAACTAGGCACACTTCTAACAGGGTGTTGAAATCCTCTAACAAGGTGGGACTTAATAGTCTTTGTAAGCCTTCAAAAGAGAAAGCCTTTCATAGGGCAGATCATGATTCATGGTGAAACCATTGTAACCTTAATTGGATACACTTTATTATTGTAGTAGTGAAGATTTGTGGGTGTCATCCCCACCCCAATTTTACCTTCTCACTTGGAGGATTTTTGGGTAATCATATCTGGTGTTATGTGTGTGATTTGATTACATATTTACATGATTGATGCATATGTTTTACATGTTATTTCAATTTATTAATACATGTGATGGATGAATGGTGAAATTTTAATAGATCCAAGGTTAAACTCATGATTCACAACCCCCCCCCCCTTCAGAAGTTTACTCTTTCGCCACTTGTAAATCCAATAGCTACCAAATTTGGATGATTGTCACTAATAATGCCATGTACTTTAGATCAAATGAATACAACTTTTTTGTAATTAATATAGCATCGCTAGATCTACATCATCACCTTACCATCCCTAGGGAAATGGTCAGGCTGAATCTAGCCATAAAAGCTTGCTCAAGATTATGAAGAGGATTTTAGGAGAGAAAAAGAGAGCCTAGGATTCTAAGTTACCTTTGGCAATATGGGTAGAAAGGGTTACCGTGAAAAAGGCTATTGGTTGTGACCCTTTTGATTTAGTGTATGGGATCCATGCAAGGTTTCCTCAAAACAACCTAAATGAAATGTATAAGTTCATCCAAGTTTATGATGAAGATATTATTGATGAAATGCAAGTAAGAATGGATCATATCTTACAATTGGATGAAACAAGGAAGGATTCTTCTGCATAGAATGAAAGGTTACAAGCATAGATGAAGTATTTGTATGACAAGACAGCATCAGATAGGAAGTTTTAGCCTGAGGATTTAGTATTATTATGGAATGCAACATTGGAAGACAAGGGCAAGCATGGTAAATTTGATCCCATTTGGCTTGGTTCTTATCTAATTCATGGTAATAAAGGTAAAGATTCCTATTTCTTAAAAGCATTATCTAGTGATATTCTAGAGTTGCTAGTTCATGGATAATTTTTATTAAAATGTTTTTTCCATGAATAGTAGCTTAGGGTTTTTTGTACATTCTATAAATTTTGTAAAGCCTCTTTAAATACTTGTACAATTTTTTTCCTATTTGGTTTTGTGTTTTCCCTGCTTAGTCAGGTGTGCTCTATGAAAAATTTGTCAGCTTTTGTATCAAGTATGTGATTTGTTTAACCCAAAAATTTAGAATTCTTGTATGGATAAAAGTTATCCATCAACACCAGATAGAGCCACTGATGGCTTGAATTTTTATGTACCAAAAAAATTTGTGTTATTCTATGAAAATTAGGAGAAATAGTGTTCAAAATGCTTAGGTTTTCCTTAAAAATGTGTTATCCCTCATAGAAAAAACCTAGGGTAAAAGCTATGTTTAATGTCTTGTTGAAATATTCATAAATTGACATGCAAGTGTTAAATAGGGATATATGAAAATATTTCTTATATGTTGATATCCCTAAGTATTTTGATCTATTTTCCACATTACATCTCATGCCTCTCTTATCTCTTAAGTTGTGATATTTTGAAAGTCTTTTAATCACAACATCACTCTATCCTAATCACTAACAATATTGAAATGATGTGAGGATGTGAAATGGTTTATCAATAGTTCATCATAACATCACAGTGGTTATTGCTAGCACTCATGTTAAGGATGCCAAGGAGTGATACAGTGGAGAGTGCATGATCACAAGTCATCTCAAGCTTAAAGAAATTCAAGTCACGATGGTGTGAAAGCCATAAATGGTAGTCAAAGTTGAATCATCACTTCATTGTAAGCAATTAGATAAACTATGAATTTTGAGTCATGAAGATTTGAAAAGAAAGAGTTATTAATTATCTAAGGTTATTGCATGCTCACAAGTGCTTAAGAGAAACCTAGGGTTAAGGTGCCAAGGCTACACAAGCTTGCAATCACACTATCACAAGGTTAATTTTTGAGTTGAGTGTTCAAGTTGCAAAACAATGATAATGGAAAAAGAAGTCAAGTTAAAAGGCTATTGCATGGTCGCATAGTTGAGCTATGAAGAAATATTATAAGCTAAAAAACTAAGAGGAACATCTAAAGGTTAGTGGAAATAGTCATCACTCTTTTGCAAGGGTTTGATATGGAATGAAAGCTTAAGTTGCAAAGGTGCAAAAAGTATTCATGCAATTAAGTTTCAAACCATCACAACATCATAGGAGGTTATGATTGACCAAATATTATAATAGAAAAGTGGGGAAATCTTGAAATTCACTTTCATAGGGTTTAGCTAGCATTAATATTTTGTGGTAGAGAAACTATGAAGTAAAGTGGTAGTTAGTATAAATGGTGGTTGCAACATCGCATATCCAAGAAATGCTTTATATCTGATAGTTGTGTATATACGAACAATAACCTGATAGTTAAGGTCAAAGAAATCACAACATCACAAGGAGTAAAGGCTAACTTGAGGTCAAAGTTGCAAACTAATGAAATGCTCATAATTGTGCCTTCGTAGGTTAAAAGCTAGTAAATGAAGTTGTGAGCTTGTGAACAACAAAAATGTTATAGTTAAAGGTGATCATTGCATCTATACATGGTTTCATTTGTTGTTAATATTTTAAGTTGAAAAATGGTAAAGAATTGTTTATTACACTTTTGCAATATTTCAAAGACAGTTGAAGTTTTGAGTTGCGATGTTTTGAGATGAAGTAGCAATTAAGGAAAAGGGTTCAATGCAACATCACACGGTTAGAGAAAAAATCATGTTTGGTGGTTACAAAGAAGTGACAAGGTTAAGCTCAAAAGCATCACATCATCGCAAGTGACAGAAGTGCTAAGTTCCAAACCATCATGGAAATGCAAGGTAGTAAGCAAATAGGTCATCGCTAGATCGTAGCAATCAAAAAGATAAAGTGGTGAATAGCTACAAAGTAGTGATAAAGCATGAAAAGAGGTGATCATCATTTTGCAAGCCCATGTAGTGAATGAAGAAATGAAGTTGTGAAGTAGCATTTTAAGGTAATCGCAGCCTCATAGGCCAAACATAGTTGTTAACAAAAAGAGAAGAAAAGTTGTGAAATAGTAGAGATAGCCCTATTCAAATGGTTGCAGCCAAGAATGAGGGGGAGAAAGGAAGCCACAGTGAAGTAGGGACAAAGTGGTCATTGCATCTTCACAACTTTCAATTTTAAAAGGGATCAAAGTAATTTTTAATAGTCATGCTAGACGTAGATAAAAAGGCATGAGCTGGAAGTACAAATATGAAAAAGTAAAGATTTTTCCATCTTTTAAAAAATTGTTAAGTTTTAGAGTGTGCTAATTTAAATTCCATTATTTCCATGCTCCTATTTTAGAGACAGATAAATGCTAAAAGACACGAAGGTTTTCATCACCAATTGTATAATCCTTTAAGTTTCCAAAGAAAAATTTGAGTATCAAAGTGATTTTGAGTGATTTTCTAGCATATAGAACTCAAAGTTAATTGAATTATTTTGAAGATATAGCTTAGAGAGAAGGTGAATTTATTGAAAAAGTCCAAAATAAAGAATCTACATCCCAAAAAAAAATCCCTAGCTTGTTTGTAGAAGAGTGGATGCATATTCTACCTTGTTCTACCAATGCACAATCTGCAAATGATGATGCCTTCATAGATCCATTTGTATTTTATAGAAATGCAATGGTTCTTGATAGGAATGGATATGAAGTGTTTTTGTTCTTTTACAAGAATAGAATGGAGAAAGTCCCAATTTGTAACCCTTGGGTTAGGAATTTGGGTAAGCTAATTAGGCCAAAAGTATTTGTGGATGTTAACCTGGTAAAGGAGTTGATAAAGTATTATAATCTAGTCAGCAAGTCATTCCACGGGAAAGATAGAAGCATCGTATTGGCCCTAAATAAAGAGGCATTCATAGAGGCATTCAATTTGGGAGGCCTAATGTCATTTTCTATTGAGATAGATGGACTAAATGAAAATTTCAAGAGTCAGAAGAGTTTTTATATGGGTAGGGAAATGAAAAGGGACAACCCTCTATCCACAAAAGGGAAGGAGGAAATTCAAAAGAAGAAGGAGATAGAAAATCTTATGCCACTTGAATTCTTATAGATATATTTCTAGAATACTATCTTTGGTCTCAAAAAAGTCCTAGGTTTAGATGGAACCATGAATTCTCTAGGAGGACATTATGTCATGGAACTAAATATTCAAGACCCTAACACAAATGTTGAGTATGATTATGTGACATACATCATCGACAAGATCCATAATGAGATCATTGCTACACAATAGGGATAATTAGATAATTTTAAATTCCATCACTACTCATATATCATGCATTTGATCTTGTTCAAAAATGTTCAATCCTTTGATCAGAGTTTCTTTGCATTCATAGAGGAATGGGGAGAAAGGTTACCAATGCAAAGGTGAACAAGGGTATGGAAAAGATTCTACCCTTATTCAAATGTTATTTCCTTTTATAATGACTTTTTGCATCCTATTTTGGGAATGATAGGACTGGTTAGTGAAAGAATACCTAGAAGTGTTAGGAAGATCATTAAGCCTAAAATATGCTTTGATCCTGGGAAACAATTGATGCATGATTGGGGCAATTTTTTTATGTTTGAGGAATATAGTGGTATTAGGATATAAAGATGCTCTCAGCCAAATAACCCTAAATATATCCTAGATAGACTAGGGTTTGTAGAATTTTTTGGCAACTAATCTCATTAAATAGGGAATATCTAGGTAAAACTATCAAAAAAGGAACATTTTTATGTAGATGCACTAAAGTAGGAGATTTGGAGATAGGAAAAAATTCCATTAAGGAGACTAATGCCTTCTTGAGAAGCTAAAAAATGCCAATTGGACTAGCAAGAACATATGACCCATACAATGTAGTCAAGAATGTCCTTAAGAACATAAGGGGATATACTCTACCTCCTACAAAACCTTTATGGGAGGAGGATGTCATTGCTAATAGATTAAATGAGGATATCTATATAGATAAAATGATCAAATACAAAGATGTTATGATCTTTGAATAGGAGATCAAAAATCAAATCCATCCTTTAAGGGATTCTATCCTAAGGAAGATTATTGGTCAAGGTTGGCCAAATACGTGAAAATTTTTAAAGAAATAAGAAGAAAAGTTGACCCTACCTATTCTAATGAAGATATTTTGGTTGAAGTTAGTGATGATGAAGAGGATCAACCTGAGAGTTTAGTGTGGGTAGAGCAGAGGAATAAGAAGTAGAAAATGGTGGAGGTTCCACAAAAGGCTCAACAAAAAGCCTTATAGATCATGTCCAGGGTTAGCCAATATTTTGATGATGTCAAAAGAGGATATTTGATAGCTCAAGCCACTAAGGATGAGAAAAGGGCTTAAAAACTATAGCTACAGGCTCACATGTTTGACAATAGGATCATTGAAGCAAATGAATTTATGAGTGATGATAACTTCATCAAAATAGAAGAATTTAAAATCTTCCTTTTTAAGCTGAAAAAAAATGAGTTATCTTTACAAATGAAGCTAGGTGACTCTGATGAGGTTGTTTCTAACTTAGTATAGAAGCTACAAGAGTATTATCCTTCCAGTGAAACCCTCACTATAGAAGAAGCTAGAGATCTAGTGAGGAGAAGTGGTATGATTATTTTCCCAGGATGGGATATTAGTTCTTCTTTTCTACTATACCAGATGAGGAGGTAGGAAGAAAAGTTCATTTGAGGATAAGAACTAGTAGGGAGAATTGAGAGGGTCAGGTTACAACATTAATACATAAATAATGGCTATATGCAATTTAGCTCTAGAGAATTAAAAGCCTACCCTTATGAAATCAAAGAGTCTCCTAGGGGGACTATGTACTCTACCTCTAGCAACCAAATATATGGAATGCAAAATTTAGTGGCACTGTTGGGAAAGGACAAGATGGATTTCCTTGAAGAATAGTTGGAAGGACAAGATGGATTTCCTTGAAGCACAGTTGGAAGGAGCTGATGAGCGGTATATCAAAACTAGTAGGAATTATGAGGAAGAAATGAAGAAGACTTATGTCTTGGAGTAGAAAACCCTCAGATTGGAGAACAAAATAGTTGTTTTAAAGAAAAATTTTAGATCAGCTATAGAAATTGAAGATAGAGGTATCCAGATAGAGGGCCAAGCATCTAAGATTGAAGGTACATAGTGTCAAGCCACGAAAATTGATGAAGAATATTTGATATTAAGCAAGGAGATTCATATTAGAACTATCAAAAACTTGTTGGTTCACAAAATAAATGCACTAAATCTTGTTTCTCAAGGTGTACATAGCAATTAGCTTATTTTGCAAGGAGTTGATTATAGGTGTTCAAAAGTAGTTTCTCTACTATATCCTCTTTTTACCACATGGGCTCCTTACACTCCATTTTTCGATAATCTTGTTCCTCTATTGGTACAAAAGAAAGATATGCCAAAGGTAATCATTATAAATACTAGGAAGATGATAAATAAATTAAGGGATTTGAATGGCTTTTTTTGGGAAAATTATAATTAACTCAAAATAAAATGAAAGAAATTGCTACAAGAATACCCAATTTTGGATAGTGATGGAGGAATTGAGGATTGGGTGGAATGGTCATCCTTGTTTTACATTATTTTGAACCATTCTAGGTTTCTAGCCTATTGTAATGATGAAGCAAGTATAGTAGTAGTATATGACTTGATTGAAATGCTTTACAAGTTAGAAGCTTAAATGTCCAAGATAACTGTAGTGGTTAAAGTAATAACATATGTCAAATAGAAAAAAAGCCTTGAGGAATTGAATGTAGTTAGGTATACCACCTAGCTTGATGTAGACATAGATATTGCTATCTAGAAGTGATAGCAAATGTAAAATTCATACCATTCATTGATAGTGATTAGGTGGTTCAAGAATGCAGTTAAAGGGTGAAAGGACAAAAGATAAAGAAAAGGTAGGGAAAGAGACAAGAAGTTGAAGACCAACAAAAATATGTTTAAAACACTTGTAGAAAGTGTCACTTGCCAATTTTGCAATTGCATCTTAAATTTTGATGAAAATAGAGAGAATATTCATAATACAACAAAATGTAAAATATCTTTGTATATTCTTTGCAATGAATTTTTGACATATGTCCTCCCATCTAAGGCTTGTTGCAATCCTTCCTATAAAAGGATTTCCAAGATGTGGAGTAAGGCTCCAAATTTTGTATGATTTTAGTGTTTATGTTATTTTGCAGTCTGTCTCATCAGTCTTTGTGCAAATTTTATGTGTTGTATTCAATTTTGCAATTTGGAGAATACAAATGAATCTTGAATGAAATTTTTGTCACATCTTGACTTATTCTCGAGTTTACACCAATAATGTAATTTTTTAAAGGAATATTAATACAAAGGAAGGTTTTGAAATATCTGTCTCTAAGTTTTGTCTCAAATTTCATATATCTGTAACTTTGGGATTGAATGAACAAGGTTCTTTTATTTTAATGCAACTTGGATGGGTTGTATCTCTTTTCATTGATTACTTTTAATTCAAGAAGTTAAGTAAATGCTTTCATGAATTGATATGATTTTTAGATGTATGGGAGGGATATCATAGGAATGAAATTTAGGGTTAACTACTAATAAATTTAATTGTAAGTCATTTAAATAGGTCTAGGGTTATTAGTGTGACTCTGTATAGCAATGAATAAGGCACTAATCATCTATTCAAATGAAAATTGATAAGCTCATGTGGTTGTACAAAGCACATTTAAATCAAATCAATATTTACTTTTCTATAATAAAGAATCAAATTGTTGGTCATTACTTATTTGTAATAGTATTTCTTTGAATTATAGTTAGCTATTGTAATCAAGGAGTCATTAAAAATTGAAGAAGAATTGTTGACCATTTTCTACTATAGGGGATAGATCTAAAGAGAAGAGTGTGAGTGAAGGATTTTTGTGGAGAATATCAAAATATCAAGTAATTTCCATCCCTAAGGTGCACCCACCTTGTCCTTGTAGAGCCTATGTTGTAGAGATTCTTGTGATTTTTTGAAGTTGGTCTAGATCTGAAGAAAATCGTGTTGAATATGGGGTCTAGCTAGTCCTTAGGTTTTGTTTTTTCTTCTGCATCTTGGTATTGGTTATTTTGCAACCTAGTAGTTTTTTAAACACCAACAACTAGCATAAAATATGAGGATATGAATATGATCTATAACAGATAAAAATGTGGGAATCCAACCTATGCATCAAAGACATATAGATCAAGATGACTATGTAGCTAGATTCCATAAGTTTAGTGTAGAAAGATTATGCTTGTATCAAGGCATGAGTATCAAGATAACCCCCAAGTGTGGTCTTGTGAAAATAGACAAGTATGATACATTTCAAGTGAAAGTGTTAAGTAGGACAAGCATGAATGCTCTAAACACCTTAGACTAAAAAAGTATACCCACAAGTAGAAAGCAAGTAAAACATGCCCAATGCCCCCAGTCTTCTAGTCCCCAATTAAAACATCCACACTCTTGAGTATTGTTATGTTGCAAGTTTATCCTTTGATCTTCTTCAAAGCTTGTGGAGAACTTCTATTTCTTGTCTCAATTCTTTCATACCATGGCATTTTAGCTTAGGTGAGCACCAAACATGTGTGTATTAAATGTCTCACACTTCTATAAACCATTATTCTTGAGAATACTCATGAAATAGATCATCTCAAGAGGTGGCTTATAGCTTCTTATCTATGATATACAAGAACTTTGAGATGGTGGCTCTCAAATGAACCTAGTTATGAAAACCCTTGCAAGGTGCACCATAGAATGGAAGATTCATAGAGTAGAGGAAAGAGTGCCAATATCTAAGAATCTATAATAAAATACAATGCAAATACAAGCTATTCTAAATGAAATGCAAGATAAAATAGAGAACTAAGCTAAAGAATAAAGGAAACTAAGTTTTAAAAAATTATGCCATAATGCAAATAGAATTAGCGCTAAGCTACAATGAAAAATGCAAGAACTCTCCAAGTCACCAAAATCACCAAGAAAAACTGCAGCATATGAATAGCATGAGAGACTAAGATCTTAGAATGAGGAGAGAGCCATCCCTAAAGGAAAATGGATGGTAGATATTAAGAAGAAAAAGAAGCATAATCAAGGGAGGAGAATGCATATTGAGTGATCCATGTGCACAAGCATCTCAACCAATCACAATTAATGGTGGACTTTTGAGAGGGTTTGAAATGTGTGGAGGAGAGTTAAAGTTATTTTAAAAATAGAAGAGTCCTCTCACATAGAAAATTGTGCATTCATGTGTAGACAAAAATGTCTTTTATTTTATTTATAAAATAGGAATAATGTTTTTGTGTGTGCAACTTAGGATAAGAGATGTGTGAGGAATTTTATTTAATTAAAAGGGGGGCATGTTCTTTTAATTAAATAGGAACATAGGATAAAGTGGTCAAACTATAGGATAAAATCAAATAATTGTTTTTTGGAGATTTTTTCAAGTATAAGCATTAGACAAATTATGTAAAAATTCTAGGAAGGGGGCTGATAGTATAAATGACCATTTTTGGGTGATTGCAACTACATTAGTCATCTTGACTTACATGTCTTTGATTCTTAGGTTGGGTTCCCACATACCTATCCAATATAGATCATATTTATATCCTCATAGTTATACTATTGAAGATTTTATAAACTTTCAATTTCCCTAAATAATAAATTATGATGAAAATTAGAGTCTAATAATGTATCCTTTGCAAATACACCTTTTGCATACTAGTTTGAATTTTAGGCTTCATTTTATTTATCTTTTGCGTCTTTCATGTTGAGAGAGCCCTTCTTTATATTTTTTGAAATGTTAGTTAATTGTGTTCACATTCTCTTTCTTTCTCTCGATCACATCTTTTACTTCTTATTAGTCATATAAACTTAATGCTTCTATTCTTGTCAACACAATGGGTTAATATCATCATCATATCTAATCTATCAAAGTATCACATTATATAATACAAGTCTATATCATAAACATGAGAGCTAAAAACATATTATGAGAGAGATACATCCATAAGCACATAAATATAAAACATGAGCATACATGAAAAAATTACATAGAAATTGAAGTGTGGAAATATCCATAACATCAGCAAGAAAAGAGACAAAGTACATGATGCAATAAATCAAATCCAACGTCTCATATATGTCATAATGAATCAAGTACATGTACAATATGAGATCCAAAATCTGGATAAATATCTCAAAATATATATCAAATATGCTACAAGGGAATCAAAACCTAGATCTAACCCTAGACCTATGTCTAGTTACCTCCATCTTCTATGGGAGGAGGATGTGGTGGTGGCACCTATGTCTTGTCTAGTGGTTGTACCACCCCCTCTAATCTCCTAACTCTCTCTGAATAGTTTGATAATCATATATATAGAGGTATTGTGCCTCTATATGTTACATAATAGTAATTAGCCCATGCACCATGATGCTTATAGTCTCATTTGGATGCATCTTGCTCTTGCCTTAGTTCATCACTCTGTGCTTTCTCATCTACGAGCTATAGATCTCAAACCGCTATGGTGATTCATGTTTGTTGAAGCTCCCACTTTGAATCCCCTATCCTCTAATCTCTTGGATCATCACCTCCTTTGACTAGGGTAGGTGGTGCTTACCTCTCCTCCTGCCTCATCTTATGTCTTCCCACCCATGGATGCCTAACCAATCTCTCCTCCTCCTCCTTCCTCTCCTCCCTCATCCTCTACCTCATCTATGTCTACTCATTTATGTGCTTGAGTCATGTTATCCAATGTACCTACAAATCTTTTAGCTTCTCTCTCCTATGCACACCCCCCTGTCTGAACCTCTTGGGAAATGCATCTAGAACTATGAATTGATGGAATGGATGTCTCTGCATCTTCCTCACATAACTAAGATCTACTCCCACATCTAGCACCCCTAGGAGATAGTCCCACCTCTCCCACTATAGCATTTATGTCTCCTCTACCATTACTCAATAATCCAACATATGAAGACATTTGAGGCTCTCCTCTCCCCTAAGCCTTGCATACATGGTCATCTACATTGATAGCACTTATCACTACCAAAACTATCTCAACACTTATGTGATGACAAATCTCTCCACTATCTCAAAGTAATAGCCTTATAGTGACTTGTTGTAGAACATGTAACCCAACTCATTAGCAACATCTCACCATGTCTCACATAATCTATATGGCCTTCACTCAAAACCTAAGAGCTCATTGAATAATCATCAATATTATGTCACATCCCTATTGTGATGTTAAGGGATGAAACCTGAATACATGCATATGTAGGGATACCTTTTCTCCCTCAATTTTACCCTTGGTTAGATCATCGTAATATGATCCCAAGCCCATATTTGCACCAACATAGCATTGCATGCCCATTTCCATCCCTCCTTATAGATTATCTCATGCAACTCTTGGTACATGTCAACTAGAATTGCTAGTTCTCATGCCATCTTCCTTGGGTGTCCCACCAGGTCCATTACCAGTCATCTCGACCCTAATGAAAAGCCCGTCTAGCTCCTATATGTGACCAAGGCTTGTACAACTAGGGAGCATATTATGAAATCCATTGGATGTTCATCCCCATACTCATCAACCAACCTCTCCTAGCTTAGGTATCTATCCAAGGTGGTGACATCATAAAAAAGCACTTGTATTGCAACCCTCCCCTTTATTGAGGTCTGATCATAGTATACCCATGGCACACAAAACTCATGTCAGCACTCATGATAATAAACAAAAAATAAATAAAAATTTAATATCTAAACATGCACATCACACTCATCGGGTCTCCATGATAGGGTACTCAAAAGATGTGATACACATCCTCCAAAGTGATAGTCACCTCTCAAGTAGATAGATGGAAGGTGTTATGCTTGTTGTGTCACCTCTCTGCAAGCATTGTCAAAAGGTCATGGTTTTACTGGATATGGGACATCTACAACAACCACCCAAAACCCATAGTCTCTAGTGCTCTCCCCTATTGCACTAACCTTTGCCCCACCACCTTGGGAGGCCTAATGAGAAAATCTAGAAACACCATCTGCATAAACAAAACCATGTGAAAACACATCACTACCTATCATAATATATCAAAACAAGCTCATGAATTCTTGTACACTACCATGCAAGTGTGAAAAATAAGATAAATAAATTTAAAAATGGGAAAATGATCAAAACTAAGTTGTGTGATACTTCTTCCTAAATACATGTGATATTTTGTGTCATTTTGTATCATGTAATAGTTTGTATAGTACATGTGAAATGCATTTTAGTTGTATGATACTTTACACCACACTGTATGACTAATGGATGTCACTCACATGATATAAGTTTCTATAGTAATGTGATACTTATTATATTTCATTACAGTTCTGTTAGAAACAATAGTCCACCAAGATAACTAAGAGGGGAGTGAATTAGTTATCCAACAATTAAAACATTTATCTTCTTTAGAAAAACATAGTTGTTCAACCAAAGTAAATAGAAACCATAATAAAATGCACATAGACAATTACACTAGATATGTTGACTCGGGAAACCCTTGATTAGAGGGACCCTCGATGGGAATGATGCCCACAAGATTGTGTACTAATATAAATATTCCTTGTTAGAGGATGGACCTTGTTAGGAGTCTATTACAACATTTAGTACATAAATTCCCTATTAGGATACTTTGAATCCCTATTAGGAGATTCCAACCCTATTATAAGTTGTGCCAACCCAGTTAGGAGTTGTAGTACAAAGTATGCAAGAACAACCCACTGTCCAAATGTGCAATTTGAACTACAAAAAGAGCTCACTACTCAAACATGCATTTTACTATTATTTTCTTCTTTCCTTTATTCTATCAACTGATCCAATTATTGTTAGACCTTGTAGACTAGGTCACAAACCTCAGATCCAAATATCAAACCTCGAGTCACTCAATAAAACCTTGACAATGAAGTTTTCTGCACTCCCAAATTGCTCTCCTCAACTTCACATTTTACACTCTCTAATTCTTATAGTAAAACATCAAAACATATCATTCCATCACCATGATAAAGGAAAATGTCCTTCATTTATATTGATTACTCAAAATAATTCCTTGAGTTAGCTATTATACCTTCTCAATTAATAATTATAGGACCAAATTAAGAACACATTACACTTTAGTGATAACATTAATCCTCCACCTTGTAAATTGAATAACTTTCCATATGTGCAATATTATGATGAACAAGATTAGCCATGTCATCATCAACATGTCTTCTTCATGTCCTCAACTTTGATTCTCAGAATAACAACTCTGCCAAGAGATATAACAAGTTTACTAGAGCATGCCTCTATAAACTCTATCTCAAAATAGACATCACCAAAATTACATAACCTCTTCTAGACTTATCCTTTCTTCTTCAAACATTAATTTCATAGACCAGATACTTAGGAGTATCTCTCATAACCTTGGATGGTTAGAGTGCTCAACTATCCATTTGTACCAACTTGATCTTTCCACTATTCTTCTATTAGATACCACATAAAACTCAATATATCATCATAGTAACATATCTATAGTACTCCCCCATAGTAATATCATTAGCATTCATGCTGCAATCTTCTTACAATCTCCCCCTTTGGTATTGAAGGAAACATAGATGAAAAACATCTAGTTCTAAGAATACCAAAAAAAGACTATTAATCTTCTTTTCAAATCTTCTTCATCAATCGTTGACATATCTTAATGTGCTTTTTGTCAAACTATCATTCCATGTTGTACTTATGCAAAACATGTTGAACTTCAACATAATATTTTTCATGCAATATTCTCCCTTATTGACATCAATGTCAAAGGTTTTAGCAACCAACATCTCTGCATCAAACTCTGCAACAATTGATTCTTTCTAGCTTGAGTGTCAAAAGACACTATTCAAAACAACATCAAACAAGAGTCATAGATGACCCTGTCCATCATAGATACTCCAACACACAGGAAGCATCAACATTCAGTCCAGACAAAAATTGGTGCTCTATTACCTTGGACTGATGCATTCTTGCATCTTCTACTCTAATGTAGGAAGGGGCATGTATCCCCAAGCATACCTTGCAAATACTCAAAAGTCTCTTTGGGAAGAAGCTCAGTGAAAATTTTTGTAATCTACTCTTTAGTGCTTATATACTCCAATCTAATTCCCTTTTCTGCAACTTTCTCTGTCAACATGTGATAATTAATAGAAATGTGTTTGGTCTTTGAATACAAAACTAGATTCTTAGAAATATTTATTGTGCTTGTATTGTCATAATGTATGACAATAGGTTAACTAATTTCTATACTTATATCCTTCAGCATCTACTACATCCAAATGACTTGATTACAATTATTTTTTGTTGCAACATACTTTGCTTCCATTGTACTTTGTGATGTACAATCCTACTTCTTTCTTAACCAAGAAACCAATCTTCCTCCAACAAAGAAAGTTCCACCACTGGTGCTTTTTTTGTCATCCATACTGCATGCCCAATCTATATCAGTATAAGAACTTAGAGTGAAATCATTAGATATTTCATACCATAATCCATACTCTAATGTTCCCTTTAGATATCTAAATATCCATTTAATTGTTGCATAATTTTCTTCTTTGGGATCATCTTGGAATCTTGCAACAATTCCAACTGCATTTTCTATATTTGGCCTTGTGTGAGTCAGAAATTGCAATTCTCCAATCATAGATCTATACTTTGTCTACTCAATAGTAGGTGTTGTTGGAAATAGATGGAGTAACTAAGGGGGGGTGAATCAGTTACCACAAAAATGAATCCAAAGATCCCTTAGATGGCTTATAAAACTAGTTATTTCTGTCACTTGGTAGCTACACAGAAAAATGTTGTAACTCGGTAGATGTAATGTATGTTATCTTTAACAGAACTTAAACATTTAGAGTGATTAACATGCATGCATAAACAAATAACATGAACACAAGAGACACCAAATTTAATGTGAAAACCCAATATGGGAAAAACCACCAAGTAACTAGCTACTAATTTTCACTCTTTTGAAGTGAGTCTTGTTAGGAGCCAACCCTATTAAAGGTTACAAAACACACTGTTAGGTGTGACCTTGTTAAAGGATTTAATCACCTTACTAGGAGTGGCCTTGCTAGAGGACTTTAAAACAATTCAATATAACTTTCCACCTTGTTAGAGGATTTACAAAATGGCTGTTAAACCAACGCTGTTAAGATATTTAGAAATCACTACTACAATTGTGAGAAAGTAACAATGAGTTGACCTGAATGAGATACAACTAAATTGTTGATACAAATCTCTATTATGCTTCACTAGATCCTCTCTGATTGAATATAACTTTGTTACTCCTCAAGGATATCTGATCTTTCTTCAAAATTTGGTCACACTTTCCTCTTCACACACTCAACACACTTGCATAGTCGCTCATTCATACATTAGATTTCACAACTTGACCTTTCATATATACCTTAAAAATTATCAAGTCAACTCATTTACAAGTTACAATTATCAATAATCATTACATCAGTCAGCTACAATCATTACATTAAACAATTAAACTTTATTTCCCAAAATAATGAAATCCTTCATTGGTTGACCCTGCTCAGTAGGTACTACTCCAAAAATTATTTCTAGTGTTAACCAACTGAAGCTCGATGAACACTGCAAACTCTGCAAAATCTTTTGGAGACCAAGTGAACTTAGTAAACACTGACTTTCCTTTTCTGACCTTGTGAGCTCAATAGAAACTGACTTCTACCATAGAAACCTTCGACGCTCGAGTGAGCTTAGTAGAAATTGTTTCCACAGATTTTTTTTTGGAAATGCTTGGTAGACTTTGGAATTTTCTTTGTAGACCAACTGAGCTTAGTAGACTCTATCTAATAACTGATATGACATTTGTATAACATCAAAGACAACATACAATTGAACAATTGTATCCAACAATCTCCCTCTTTGGCATTGATGGCAACACAACATGTCATAGAAGATGAAATTTGAAAACAAGTCTTTTTTTGACAAAACATTTCTCCCTCTTAGATTTTACGCCACAATCTTCTCTAATGTTGTAATTTCCCTCTATAAATGAATTACATAGCTTCTTTTCTAAATAAAAAACTCTCCACAAACACATTTAAATTTTAGAAAGATATGATAGTATATTCTCCCTCTTTTACAATACATGCCAAAGATAACACAAGCCAAATGAGTAGCAATGTATCGTAAGTATTGATTCATATGCAATGTTCCCATGACTATGCTACATCAACTAAAAGATCTTCAACTTGGTTCCTATTGATGCATCACTAAAACTTCATTTTATTGAGCTTTAGATAGGGTAATGACCCCTAACTTATCTCTTAGATACAAGAATGCATCCTTAGGTAATGGCTTGGTGAATATGTTAGCCATTTTTTCTTTTGTATGGAAATATTCCAATCTAATCTCCTTATCCTGCACCAATTCTTTGACAAAGTGATACTTTATTGCAATGTGTTTGGTTTTGGAATGCATCACTAGATTTTTAGATATGTTGATTGCACTTGTATTGTCACAAAACATAACAACTAGTTCTTTGATTTCAAACTTCATGCCTTCCAATAACAGTTTAAACCAAAAAATGTTAGAATAGGTTATTACTGCTACAACATACTCTACTTCTACTATAGATTGGGATGTAAAATTTTTCTTTTTACTTGTCCAAGAAACCAACCTGTTTTGAAGAAGGAATGCTCCTCCACTTGTGCTTTTTCTGTCATCAATTTTTTCTACCCAATCAACATTAGTAAACACTTTCAAATCCAAATTTTCTCCAAATTTATACCATAATCTATAATCTTTAGTGTCTTTCAAGTATCTCAAGATCCTTTTGATTTCCATCATATGATTTTCTTTGGGTTTTGCTGAAAATCTTCCCACAATACCAACTGCAAGAGCAATATCAATCCTTGTATGAACTACATACTACAATTTTTCAATCATTGATCTATATAAGGTCTGATCTACCTCTTTTGATCCATATCCTTGGTAAGCTTTAGTCAAATACACATGGGAGTCCCAACTGGTTTACAATATTCCATACCAAACTTCTTGAGTATCTTCTTGATGTATTTTAACTTGCTTTGTTGAATTTGAAGACCAACAAAGAATTTAATCTCACCAAATATTGACATCTCAAATTCCTTGTTCATCTACTCTAAAAATTCTTTACATAGATCATCATTTCCTATAAACAAAGTATCATCCACAAATATTTCTACCAAAACAATCTTGTTATCTAGTCCTTCCTCGATATATAAGCTAATGTTGTCATTAGTTCTCTAAAAACCAATCTGAATAAGATAGTGATGCAATCTTTCATACCATGCTCTAGGGGCTTGTTTCAGAACATACAATGCTTTGTGTAATTTATAGACCATGTCCTTCTTGTCTAGATCAACAAAACCTTCAGGTTGTTTAATGTAGAATTCTTCATCCAGAATACCATTGAGAAATTCAAATTTGACATCCATTTCATATACTTTAAATCCTTTGTATGCAACATATGTAAGTAAGGTCCTGACACCTTCCAATCTTGCAATAGGAGAAAAAGTCTCTCCATAGTCTATTCCTTCTTCTTGAGAGTAGCCTTTACATACCAGTCTAGCTTTGTTTCTTGATAGCTTACCATCCTCAGTCAACTTATTTTTGAATACCCACTTAGTTCCAATCACATTTTTGTCTTTAGGCCTAGGTACAAGAGTCCATGTTTTGTTCTTCTCTATTTTCTCTATCTCTTCATTCATAGCCTCAATTCAACTTTCATTTTCCAATGCATCTTTGACATTTCTAGGTTCAAAATTAGCAAGTAAACAAGTACCTTTTAGCTTCTTCTTTTTTCATAGTACCTTAAGATCTCCAATAATCTGATCTAGTGCATGATGTCTCTTGACATACTTTTCTAATACAAGTTCCTTGCCTTTTGACTGAGTTCCACTATCTTCATTTTGAATTTCAATTTCTAGCGTTGGCTAATCTAACTATTTCTTAGGTCCTTCTAACTTGGTAGGCATTGACTCGGTCGCATCTGAATGTGACTCGGGTTCCTCTAACTTGGTTTGAACTTCTTGCAACTCAATGATTGAAGACTCGAGATTAGAAGTTTCTTGATTGACAAATGTATCTGGTACTATATCAGGTTCAATAAAAACAAATCTCTTGTAATCTTCTAGTTCCTTTTTTCTTTCTTCTTTAGTCCTTTCTGTAAACTCATCAACTTTTACATGTGCACTTTCTATGACTTTGTGAGTAGACAAATTCAAACATTTGTATGCCTTACTCTTGCAAGAATATCCAAAAAATATACCTTCATCACCCTTCACATCAAATTTTCCTTTTCTATATTCTTTTGAAATATAACATTTACTTCCAAATACTTTTAGGTAACTTACATTGGGTTTATAGCCATACCATAACTCATAGGGAGTTTTGAATGAGTCCTTTAATCGTACTCAGTTCAAGGTATGAACTGTAGTACTAATAGCTTCCTTCTAGTATTTGATAGCAATGTTCTTTTCAATCATTAGATTTCTTGCACAATCCATGATGGATCTATTCCTCCTTTTAGCTATTCTATTCTGCTCAGAAGTTCTAGGAGCTAATACTTATCTTTTGATTCCTCTTTCAATGCAACAGTTGTTGAATTCATGGGAGATGAATTCACCAACTCTATCTAACCTCAAGCATTTTAGTCTTTTCCTTGTTTCCTTTTCTACTCTGTCCAAATACCATTTGAATTTCTCAAATGCTTATGATTTCTCTCTTAAATACATGACATTCATTATTCTAGAGTAATCATCAACAAAAAGAATGAAGAACTTTTCTCCAATATAGCTCTCAATTCCAATGGGTCCACACAAATTAGTATGCAAAATTTCCAAAATTTCCTCAGATTGATAGTTTTTACTTTTAAAGCTAGTCTTTCCCATCTTACCAATTTGACAATTCTCACATAGACCAAAATCAAGGTTCTTTATACTAAGAATGCCTCTTACTTTCCTAAATTTTCTTATTTTCACCAAGTTATCAAAGTTCACATGATATAACGTTCTGTGTCATAACCAACTTTCTTCAACTTGAGCAGTAAAACATGAACATTCACCAAGTTCAAGATACAACAAGTTACCTTTTGTTTGTATGCCTGATCCAATCAGCTTTCCTTTGTCTTCTAGGAGTCTTGCTTTTCCATGCATGAATTTCATTTTGAATTCAATATTGATTAGTTGTGACACACTCAAAAAAATTTGTTTTAGACCTTCAACCCAATAGACATTATCACATACAAGCTCTTTGGTTAGTGAGATTCTTCCTCTTCCTTTTATGCAACAAGGTTAATTATTACTAGACCTCACACTACCACCATCATAGTCTTCAAAATGTTCAAACTTTATTTTGTCACCAGTCATATGATGAGAGAACCATTGTTTATGATCCATGTATCATTTTTGTTTACACGGGAGATAAGTGTCATCTTATCTTCCTCATCATTATCAGATTCATCTTTCATAGCAATGCAAATAATTTCATCTTCACTATTGTTAGAATCCTTAGAATCTTTAGCCATGAAACATATTTTCTTACCTTTTTCCTTGAATGATTTGAAGTCTTTCTTGCCATTACACTTGTGACCTTTCTTCTCATCCTTGTTTTTCTTGTTTGGGCACCTAGTAGTAATATGACCAATTTTCTCACATGAAAAATAGATCAAAGGAACCTTACTTTTGTATTTTCCTTTGCCTATAGAATATTTCCTTTCTAGTAGAGCTTCAACCACCTCAAGATCACTATCAAAACTCTATCCTAATTATTTTTCACTTTCTAACTAAGAATCCTTTACCGTTTTTCCTTTTTCTTTGAGTGAAAGCTTGGCTTCAAATACTGATTCAATGTTCTTGGAAGCTAGAACATAGTTGTTATAGTTATCCAGCTAAAATGCAGTCAATCTTCCTACTATGGCCTCTAAATTTGTCTTATGATTTGCTTCACATCTTCTTTCCTAAATTGTAGAAACTCTAATTTCATAAATGGGAAGTAATGTTCTAAGAAATTTACTTACAACTATTTCCTCTTTGATATCTCCTCTAGAAACTTTGATTGCACTGATGCTTGCTTTGACTCTTTCAACATATTTGGCAATGTTTTCATCCTCTCTCATGCTCATCTAATCAAATTGTCCTCTTAGACATTTTGCTTTGGCTCTTCTCACATTGTCATCACCTTCATAGATATCTTTCAACTTGTTCCACATTTTCAAGGCCATTTTACAATCCTTGATATCATCAAATTCTTCATAGCTTAGGGCTGATGCAATGTCTATCATCATGGTGTCATGAGTCTTCTTCTCAACAATGTCTCTGATAAATAGTGTACCAAAAGGAGTTACATATTCTTCATCAAGATATTTTAATCTTGTATCTCCAATGGAAGCCAGATGGAGTCTCATGAGACCTTGTCATGTTGAAAATTTATCCCTGTTAAGCCTTGGAATTTCCCTCTTGTAAGACATCTTGATCTTTAGCTTAGATCCTTCGAATCCTTCTTTCAATCACCAAAAGCTCTAATACCAATTGTTGGAAATATAGATGGAGTAACTGAGAGTGGGGGGGGAGGGGCAGGGTGGGAGGTGAATCAATTACCATAAAAAAAAATTTGCAAATCCCTTAGATGTCTTATAAAACTAGTTACTACTATCACTCAGTGGCCACATAGAAAAATGTTGTAACTTGGTAGATGCAATGTATGTTATCTTTAACAAAACTTAAACATTCACAGTGATTAACATGCATGCATAAATAAATAACATGAACACAAGAGACACCATATTTAACATAGAAACCCAATATGGGAAAAACCACCAAGTAATTAGCTACTAATATTCACTCTTCTGAAGTGAACCCTATTAGGAGCCAACCCTGATAAAGGTTACAAAACACACTGTTAGGCATGACCTTGTTAAAGGATTTAATCACAATTTAGAAAACACTACTACAATTTTGAGAAAGTAACAATGAGTTGACCTGAATGAGATACAACTAAATTGCTGATACAGATCTCTATTCTACTTCACTAGATCCTCTCTAATCAAATATAATTTTTTTGATCCTCAAGGATATTTGATCCTTCTTCAAAATTTGCTCACACTTTCCTCTTCACACAATCAATACACTTGCATACTCTCTCATTCATACATTAGAATTCACAACTTGACCTTTCATATATACCTTACAAATTATCAAGTCAGCTCATTTACAAGTTATAATTATCAATAATCATTACATTAGTTAGCTGCAATCATTACATTAAACAATTAAACTCTATTTCCCAAAACAATGAAATCTGACTGACCCTGCTTGGTAAATACTGCTCCAAAAATGATTTTTAGTGTTAACCAACTGAACCTCAGTGAACACTGCAAAATTTTCAAAATCCTTTGGAGACCGAGTGAACTCGGTAAACACTAACTTTCCTTTGTTAACCTTGTGAGCTCGATAGAAACTAACTTCTACCACAAAAACCTTCGATGCCCGAGTGAGCTTAGTAGAAACTATTTCCATAGAGTATTTTTTAGGAACACTTAGTAGACTCTAGAATTTTCCTTGTAGACCAACTAAGCTCAGTAGACTTTTTTTGATAACTGATATGACATTTGTGTTACATCAAAGACAACACACAATTGAACAATTGTATCCAATAAGTGTCTCATCCTTTGTAGATTACTTGTGTCTAGTTACCATAGGTGTTCCAATAGGTTTTCATGTTTCCAAACCAAACCTTTTCAGTAAATCCTTCAAGTGTTTACTCTAAGAAATAAATATTACTTCTTTATTCTATATAGTCTACAATCTTAGGAAATATTTCATCTCTCCTATCACACTCATCTCGAATTCTTTCTTCATCTCTTCAGCAAACTTTTCACTTTCCTCATCATTTCCTCCAAATATCATGTCATCAACAAATATTATCAAAATCATTAAATCATCATCAATTTCTTTCCAATATAGATCACTACCTACCATACCTTTATTATATCCAAGTTTTCTCAAATGTTTTTCCAACCTTGCATACTAGATTTTGGATGCTTGCTTCAATCCATACAATGCTTTCCTTAGTCTACATACTATGTTCTTCTCATCTATTAAAGGGCATCCTTCAGGTTTCTCAACTTTAGATAACAAGCATAGTTCTTCATTTACCATGCTTCTTGTCATCACACCTCTATCTTTACTTCCAATGATCTTCTTGAATGGTTAATTCTTTATCATATTCTTTCTCGAAGTAGGAGTTGCTATCTCAACTCTTGGCTCTATTGAAGGTTCCAAACTTTGTTCCTTCCTTGGCTCTACTTCATTCTAAAATTCATTGTTAGTCTTAAGAAATACTTCATCATTCCCTAGCTTAGTGACAAAATCATTATTTGAATTGTAATCAACTATTCTCTCTTGTATTCCAAATTTCTCATCAATTCTCATATTTTCACTTTCCATAATAGTCTTAGTTCTCTAATTATAACATATATAAGCCTTTCTTTTCAATGAATAACCAAGAAACATACCTTCATCACTTATAGCATCAAACTTACCAATATCATCATATCTTTTGATATAACACTTACTTCCAAAGAATCTAAAATACTTAACTGTAGGTGAGTGACCAAACCACAGTTTATAAGGTGTCTTGTTTGTGTCTTTCCTAACTTACACTTTGTTTATAGTGTAGATTGCTATGTTCATAGCTTCTCTCCAAGATTTTGTGGACACATCATTCTCTGCTAACATAGCTCTTGCAACTTTCGTAACTAATTTGTTCCTTCTTTTTGCAACATCATTATGTTTAGTGGTTCTCAGAGTTGATAATTGTCTTTTAATTTCATTTTCTTAACAAAACATGTTAAACTCATTTGAAGTAAATTCTCCTCCTCCATTTGATCTTAAACATTTAATCTTCATACTAGATTCATTCTCAACTCTTTTCTTAAATATCTTAAACTTATCAATTGTCTCAAATTTCTCTTTAAGAAATGTTGGAGTTGATGAAATCCATCTCCGAAGACACCCAAGATCACCTGCGTGTGAAAACCTGTCAAATAGAAGCCAAGGAAGGAAGAGAGTGGAGCAAGGGAAAAACCCTAAATAGACATGAGAGAGAAAATATGAAAACACAATAAAATATGTATTTACAATATGTAATATGAGATATGAAATTACAAAGAGGGAGCCCGAATATAAAGAGCTCTAGGAATCTTCCAGAACAAGCTAGAAGATGCTAGGAGATAAGTGTGACAACTAAGCATACATCCACTTGAGGTGGAAAGTCCTCAAACAATGTGAGAGGATAAGTATGACTTAGGAGAGAACAAACTTCTGTATTGTCAACAACTTATAACAAACTCCTAGACTACAATAAATAAATAAAATGCATTTACCTATGTAAGCTTAAGTAATAGAATAAATTATTAATTATTAATGATTTACTCTAACACCCCCCCTTAAGTGCAACTTAGGGAAATTCCTTAAGTTCAAAAAACTAAGATGAAATGCAGAATGGGTCTTGACAACTAGGCCATGTTAGGTACCCATGTACAATGCAAGAAGATGCAACCTCTGTAAATGGGAAAAGAGAGAAAACCATATGGCAAAAACCCTCCCCCAAAAAGAGGTAACCTAGTGAAGAATAGAAGAAGCCTCCAACTAAGAAATTGTCCCTTAAAATAGGAACAAGTAGTAATCATGAAGAAGCGTCACTAAAGCATCAAGAAGTCGATAATCTACCAAACTACTGATCTGAAGAACCTTCATGAAAGAAGAAGGCACGAATCGAGCGTGTCTATATGGTAGATGATCCATCTCACTGAAATGCATAGGTAGCCAACCACTACAATCGCCTTGTATATAAGATCAACCACTAAATACATAGCTCACAATAATGAACCATCAAACCATGAATGCATTAGAACATTAGCATAAACCCCCCTTAATGCAGATAGGGTGTGATGACAGGCAACTAAGAAGGTGGGCCAAAGTCTCCTACAGATGAACCAAGAACGATGAGAGAGGAAGAGGTACAAACACCCATAAAGACACAGTCACATTGATGCTATATGGGGCTAATGTCATGGAAGGGACAATAACTTGACAAAGGGAGAAGTCTAAAATAGCAAACAACTATTTATGGGTGTGCAAACTACTTTTGTTTTTGTATACTCTTTATAACTTTTTCCTTATCTTAAGCCTGTCTAAACCCTTGTTATGCCATTAATTATTGAGGAATATAATGCATTTAATAAAGTCTTAAGGTTTGAAATATTTCTTGAAAATATTAGATGTTTAATGTATACATATTGATATATTGTGATCTATTCTGCTACAGGAACTAAAGATGCGAGAATATGGAGTTGGCCATTCAGCTGGAAGAATAGTTTTTGAAGTTGTCATTTTGTTACATTAAGTAAATAGTTTCGAATGGCTCTATTTTGGCCATATGTTATTTTAGCCAAATATTTTTAGAAATTGTTATGTATGGCCAGAAGCCAAAACAAACTATTATCCATGTTTAGGAAACAGGTCAGCGGCCATTCTAGGTAGTTTTTAATATGGTTAAAGATTTTAGGCTATATAAGTAAATGTGAATTAAAAGACATATCATTGATAATATATAAGAATAATCTATTCCAGATTACCTCTAAATTTTTAAAGCACAATTTTCAAGCAGCAGTTGTTGTTTTATCTCTCACCTCACGAACCAGAGGAGGGCCCCCTCTCGGGAAACTTGGTGAGATTCCAGTAGATTACTTTGTAAGTATTTTAGTATTATTGATTGTGTGTGTTCCTCTTAGTTTTGATTGGGTGCATTTATAATAAGGTTTCCATATATGTTTGCTAATCAAATTCACACAGAGCTTGTTGATTAATCATGAATTCAATTGTTTGATGGAATTATTGATTGCGACAATCTTATAAAGGAATTGTTTGATGTTAATACATAAATCTATTATATAATACTATTCGCTCCCATTCAGCCTTGGTACTCATAATATCATCTTCTGTATTCCCTTTACTATATCGTTTCAGTCTTTAAACCATAATATTTATCATATTCACAAATTTTTGTTGCCTTTCACAATATCCCTTGTTGCCCTTTATCAACTTCCTGTCGCATCTTGTATTTTGAACCAACCCATTGGAAACAACTTCCTGTCACAATCTAAGCAGATTACACATTCATTGAGATTAATTGTTTAAAAGACTGTAATTGATTGTTAATAGTATTTGGGATTAATCAATTAAAGGAGTGTTAAAAGTATTTGTGATTAATTGTTTAAAGTGTGTTGATAATATTCATAGCATTCATAAAGACATTGTGTTTTAGTGTGAACTTTAGATTAGAATCCATTTGTAAAAGCAGTCTTAGATGTGTGTTAATTTAGATAGTTCAATTTATCGACAAGTAATAATTGCATTCATAAACCTCTTGATTTATTATCTTCACCCCTTGAGAAAATAGTCATGATATCTCTTGCAAGTCCACGACTCCCGAATTGACATTTTAGGGGTATTTTTTATTCAACTATATCCATATAAAGGCCATCCAATTGAACCTCAGTTTTACCCAACATTTTTGGCATTGTTACCAGGGAGAGATATTAAAGGCGTGAAACTATAATAAGTCAAGATAAGAACAGTGAGCCCTTGAGAAATCTTGAGCAATTGTCGACCTTGCTTAGGATAGTACCTTTGGTTTCCATTGCAGTAAATCATTTAGGTGCATGAATAGGCCTAGAGATAGTCAAGGTAGATTTGTTAAGAAGGAATCCGTAGGTAGCTCAAAAAATCAAAAATCACAAAAAGAGAAAAACCCATCAACCATTGAAACCAAACCAAGCAGTGAAGTTAAAATCCAGCCATTCTCTCAATTCACCTCTCCTACTACACCCACTGAAACTACTAAATAGTTTGCAAATTCATACAAAATTAGGTGTAGTAAGCCTCTAGAGCCTTAGGAACAACCCTTTAAAACATGTTTTACACCTTGGGCAACCAAAGTCTTGGAAGAAGTCATGGTTGGCAATGTCGAAAACAACAATGTAGGGGGAAATAATGTTGAAAGCAATAGGAATGAAATTGTTCAACATAATACAACCTTCAAATTTCCTATTCAGCCTCCCATTAATGATGCCCCTATGAAAAATATCCCTCACTCAGCACTTCCCATATTTTGAGGGTCAACCTCTGAGGATCTTGATATGTTCCTATTTGAATTTGATGTCCTTTGTAATAGCTATGATTATCAAAGTGATGCACAAAAATTAAAGCTCTTTCCAGCTACTTTGAAAGATGTTCCATTACGATGGTTTATGAGTCTTAGGGACATTAGGACATGGAACCAAATGAAAGATGCTTTTCTATCAAAATATCAGGAGTACTGTAAGACCAAGGAGGTATGGGATGAAATATTTTGCATGACTCAATGAGAAGAAGAGTCAACTCAAGATTTCTTGGAATGTTTTACCTTTAGCTTACAACGCTCATGATGTCTTGATTTAAATTTAGAAGCCATCAAGATGCTTTTCCTAAGAGGAATTCACGATGAAACCCTGGATGCCTTTAAATTTGATTGGAAAACGTGATATTTCTAAAATGTCCTTTGAAGATATTTGCAATATATGCAGGAATTATTCATCGATCTATTGGCAAGAATTCAAGTAAGTTTTCTACTATGGGTAATGCATCAAGCATTTCCAAGCATGAAATTGGTAATTCCCTTGAAGATCTTTAAACTGACTTATTAAATCATATGGGCAAACAAATTGACATATTGTATTCTCACAAGAAACATGAGGAAGTTGAAAAGGCCTTAGCAGTATATTGTCCAACTTGTCATAAGAAGCATGGATCAAAAGATTTCCCTTATAATCGAACACATGTAGCATCACTTGAGGAAGCTAGTAAGACTTCAATGTTATGACCTCTTCTTGAAGGGATGATTCCTATGGAATATATTGAAGAGCCAATTTATTATATGGCTCCACAATGCCAATTTTTACCTAGAGGGTTCTCCAATGAATATTTTTCTGGACCACCTCAACAATTCTCTAACCAAGGCCCATGGTATGGAGGTTATCAACAACCCCAACCTTATTAGCAATGGCCCAAAAGCTTTTAACCTAGCACCCAACCATGGCATCAAACATGGAGGCCGCAACCTTCATATCCACCTCCTCAATCATTGTATCAACCTTCACAACCTTATATGCAACCTTATCTTCCATAACAGTCCTTTCCTCCATCACCACTAATAAGCCCCTACCAACAACCTCAACAATTCCTTCCTCCCATACCTCCATCTTCTTCAAACCCACCTTCAAATCCACCACAACCACCTAAACCCACATCCATGCCAACTCAACCAAATTTGAATCCCAATAATAAACCCCCTCAACCAATCTATCATAGTGAAGTAACTAATCTGCCTACCTATCCTATTAACTTGGTTGAGTTGGATGGTGTACACCTTAGATTTGGGAAAGCTCTTAAAGGACCTACTATCATAGAGGTCCCAGATGAACCTGAAGAGGAGCCAAAAAAAGAACCATCCTTTCCTAATTGATTCATTCATAAGCCAGAGCCTAAAGAGAAAGTACATCATGAGCTTGATATTTTAAATGAATTACACAATGTTAACATCAAAATTCCTCTTTTTTAGGCTCTTAAGGATGTACCAATATACAATAAGACAATATGGGAACTATGCACCAGACGATAGAAAAAGAAGGATCCAAAAACTATTTAAGTTATTGGACAACTTGCAGAATTAATGTTGGGGAATATCAGTATTCCAAAATATGTAGATCCTGGCAGTCCTTTCATCCAGGTAAGTATCAGTACAATTGTTATTCCTAATACACTTGTGGATTTAGGTGCTGCCATAAATGTAATGACAAATGAAACAAAAATAAAACTATCTTTAGAAGGACTTAGACCTACTCCTACAGTACTTCAAATAGCTAATCGCTCCTTAGTCAGACGAGAAGGGGTTATAGAAGATGTCATTCTTTCCATTTATAGTTGGGAGTATCCAACTAATTTCATGATCCTAAAGGCCAAAGATAAGTTGGCAGGATATCCTCTCATCCTTGGAAGACCCTGGTTAGCAGCAGCCAATGCCCACATTAATTGTTGATCAAGTCACATGGTTATTTCTAATGGTAAGAAAACAAAAAAATTAACCTTATATCCTCCTGCTCAACCATTACTGGATACCGAGGACCCAACCTAGGTCGGTAGTGATTCAGACGACTATGTTCCAGTCCTTACCATTGGGCAAGTACAGTATTTTGAAGATCCAACTGATGAGGCCATTTTAGTGAATTTTCTTCAGAATAGGTATGAGAACAATGATATCTTGGAAACTATGGTTTTTCCTTCTCACACAACTATTGACTGTCCTTTTGTGAATTTTCCTTTAGCAGGCAATCCTCAATCCATTCAGCAATGTTACATCAACTTCTACCACATCAATGTTTATATAGTCCATTATTATCTTTAGAAAAACTAGAAACATCATCAAGACCTACCTCATCAGAACCTATAGAAATCCTACCTGGGCATACCCTTAATATTAATCCACAATTAACACCAACTCAAGTTAAGGATCTCATAAGTATGCTTAAAGAACATAAAGATGCTTTTGCATTGAAATATCAAGACATGTCTAGTATTCATCCTGACACTTGTACCCATCACATTTATATTGAGGAGGGAAGTTGCCCAATTCGACAACCGCAGCGTTGACTCAATCCTACCTTGTGTGATATTGTTAAAGAGGAACTCCAAAAACTTTTGAATGTTGGATTCATTTATCCAATTTTGGATAGAAGGTGGGTATCTCCCTTGGTTTTCATTCCAAAGAAAAATGGTAAGTGGCATATTTGTGTTGATTATCGAGTATTAAATAAGGCTACTAAGAAAGATCATTTTCCATGACCTTTTATTGATCAAGTCTTGGATACTCTTGCAGGGAGCGATTCTTCTCCTTTTTGGATGGATTTAGTGGTAATAACTAGATGTACATTGCCCCAGAAGATCAGGAGAAAACTACTTTTACTTGCCCATGGGGAACCTTTGCATACAATGTTCTTCCTTTTGGGTTATGTAATGCTCCTACGACATTTCAACATGCAATATTAAGCATCTTTGCTGATCTAGTTAATGATTGTGTAGAAGTCCATATGGATGACTTTACTGTTCATGGAAATACCTTTATAGAAGCCAAAAAATAACTTAGAGAAAGTGCTTAAATGATGTACTGACACTAATTTGTCTTTAAGTCATGAGAAATGCCATATGTTGATGACAAAAGGAATTGTTTTAGGTCATTTAATCTCATCAAAAGGTATAGAGGTTGATCCCAAAAAGATCCAAATAATTCAAGATCTCCCCACACCTTCAACAGAAAAAGATGTTTGGAGTTTCCTTGGTCATGCTGGATACTATAGGAGATTCATTCAAAACTTTAGTAAAATTGCTTCTCCTTTGTTTGCCTTGTTAGCTAAAGATGTTGTTTTCACTTGGACCCCCAAATGTCAAGAGGCCTTTGAAACCATTAAGAACAAGTTAGTAACTACTCCTGTTCTTAGAGGTCCTAAATGGGGATTACCATTCCATATCCACATTGATGCTTCTAACTTCTCAATGGGAGCAGTACTTGGACAAAAGGAGGACAATCTCTTCTATTCAATCTACTACATCAATAGGAATTTCACTGGTGCTGAGGTAAACTATACGGTAACTGAAAAAGAATTTTTAGTGGTTGTTTATGCTATTAATAAATTTTGACACTACATTACTAGTTATAAGGTGTTTGTTCATACTGATCATTCAGCAATTCAATTTTTGATGAATAAACCTATGGTAACTAGTAGGGTTATTAGATGGTTTCTTTTATTATAAGAATTTGATGCCACTATACTTGATAAGCCTGGTCGAGAAAATGTGGTTGCAGATTTCTTGTCATAGATACCTCAGTCAAATAATGAAGTTGTTCCTATTGATGACTCGTTCCCTGACGAACACCTCTTTGCAATCTCTGCCAAAAGTATATGGTATGTCGACATTGCCAACTATTTGGTTACATGCAAATTTCCATCGCACTTCTCCCCTCATGAGCATCATAAGTTGGTGGGCCTTACTGGATAGTATACTTGGATTAATGGTCTTCTATTCCAAACTAGCATTGACAATATCATGCACCACTGCATTCCTGAGGAAGATGTCTTTGACATTCTCTGTGCTTGTCATACTGAACCTTGTGGAGGACACTTTGCTACTCAATGAATTGCTCACAAGATTCTGACTGCAGGTTATTATTGGCCTACGCTCCATAAGGATTGCAGACATTATGTTCAACATTGTGACCAGTGCCAATGCATAGGTTGTCCTACATGATCAGATGAGATGCCACTTCACCTTCAGCTTTCTATTGATCCTTTTGAAAAATGGGGTCTTGATTTTGTTGGACCTACTAACCCACCTTCCAGAAACAAGGAATATATTCTTATTTGCATAGATTATGTCACAAAGTGGGTTGAATTAGTTGCACTAAAATGTGCCATGGATACCAAAGTTGCTGAATTCTTATATTTTGAAATCTTCACTCACTTTGGTGTTCCACGCGAAATCACTACCAATCAAAGACCTCAATTCACTTTACACCTCATTTCTGCATTAATCAAGGAATATGAGATCTGCCACAGAAAATCATCACCTTATCATCCTCATGTGAATGGACAAGTTGAGGTAACTAATCAGTACTAGAGAATATCCTTACCAAAACTGTTGCACTTCATAAGTGTGATTGGGCCACACGACTTCCTGAAGCTGTGTCGGCCTATCATACTATGTGGAAGACCACCACTAGTCTGACCCCTTATGAATTGGTTTATGGTAAGAAGGTTGTACTTCCTATTGAGTTTGAGATTAAGACTCTTCGAACTCCACTTGAACTCAGATTGAGTCTCTCTGATGCTCAAAAGGAATGCCTAACACAACTCCACTCCCTTGATGAGTTACGTCAAGAGGCACTTCATACTAAACTTGTTCAAAATCAATGAACATTATGGCATGACAAACACATTCGTCGATTTTCTTTTCAACTTGGCAATTGGGCACTTTTATACGACTCCTGATTCCAAGATTTTAAAGGAAAATTCCATACAATGTGGCTTGGACCTTATGAAATTGAACATGTGTATGAAAATGGTGCGGTTCAACTTTGCACTATGGATTCTAAACGTCACAAGCTTCTTGTTAATGGTCATCGATTGAAGCTATATAAGAGGCCTCTCTTGAAGGACACTTTCTTTCTAGAAATTGCCAAGGAATTCACCATGATTCCCTTCGGTCTCCTTCAATATTGATAGTATATATACCATATACTAAATATATATATTATTATTTATTATTTTATTTTTAAAAAAGAAAAAGAAAAAAAAAACAAGATCCAACAATGAAAACTAGGTCTCTGGCATTGTTGGCCAACTACTTGTTGAAAACTGGTTAATCCAGTGACTTTTAGTTGTTTGACTTCTTGGACATGAAAACTGGTTCACCAGGGCTTCCAGGCAGCACTTGATTGAAAACTAATTTTTTGGCAGTCTTGTGTCATAAATAAATTCAAAAAAAAAACAAAAACAAAATGGTGCTAGTTGCGATAGGAGGTTTCCTTGTTCCTGTCACACTTCTTTCTTCCTTGTTGGTTGTGATAGTAGGTTTTTAGATCCTATCACCATTCTCTTGGTGTTCCTCCAAAATGGACCTCCTATCACTTCACATTCTTCAGTGGCCTACACTGCCATGTGTCTTTCCGCTATGGTGGTCGTTTCCTTGCAAATATTTTTATGGTGGATTTTTTTCTTCCTCCTCACGTGCCTGCTATCATTTTCCTCATGGTTGGTGGCTCTATCCTATTCTATTGTGATGATCTCCTTGGATTTTCTGATGCCTTCACCTCGCCTTCCTCACTATCACCACGTCAGGAAGTATTTTTCACCTTCTGCTTTATTTTATGTATTTTATTTTCTTAATAATTATTTGGCATGCCTGGGACAGATCAGTTGCTTAAGCTGGGGGGTAATGTGCCATGTTATCATATGCCCTTATTGAGTCATCATTTCCACACCATTTATTACATGCTCCTCTCTATTATTCATGATTTTCCACATCACTTATACACAAGCCTTTTGTCCTTACCAACTAATTATATTTATCATGCCATTATTACTACTTTTGATGGTATTATCCTCATTTCCCTGTTGCTAAATCCATTTCATATTTCCTGTCATTTTCATTTTTGCCATTGTTTTTCGCTTATTCTCCACTGTGATAAACCTTTCAAATTTTGTCACTTGTCATGGGGGAAAACATCTTTGCTTTGAGCGAGAATCTTTGGATAAGTTGTATGTTGAGGAGGAAGCACTGAAAATTTTTACTCATGCTAGATGGACAACCTTCTTCAAATGCTTGTGTGGATTTGATGTGACCATAGCTGCAAAATTTGCCTTAGGATTTTAGGGAACTTATGCTACTGTTCGAGGATTACAATTTCCTATGAACGTAGAGACAATTGCAAAAGTCACTGGTTTACTCCAAATTGGTGACCTTTTCTTTCCTACTCCATCATCTAGGGTTATAGATTTGAAGCCTCACAAAAAGTAGTTTTTACAAGGAGAATCAGTTGAGAATGTCTAAGGGCAAGGGGTAGCAAGGAAATCACTTCCAGAGCCATGGGATTCTATTGCAAAATTCTTAATTCACTACATCACCTATGAAGGGCACTTCAAGTATGTATTTGTCCACTATTTTTGCTTAATGTTACATTCACGATATGGTGTTCTTGTTAATTTTCCCTATTACCTATTTTGTTCATTAAAATGATCCTGTGACCAATACAATTGGGGGCATGCTAATTCCTTGGCCCACCATGGATTAATTAAGCTCATTGTCAACTATAACCTTCGCCTAGCTCAACTAGCTCTAAAATGGGATGCATTTGTGAATCAGACCCCTATAGAAAATCCTCAACATCTTGTCGTCGATGATATCCCTGAAGGCAGTTCTTCCAAAAAGTAGCATTTGAAACCTTCAAGCCTACCAAAAGAAAAAACCTTAAAGCTTAAAGGAAAAGTGGAAAGGGAAATCCTAAAACTCAACCCTCATCCCATGATTACACGACAGAAATAGTATACCCCTGATAAATTGCAAGGGTTAGTTGAAACAATAGAATCCATAAGTGATATGGAAATTTTGGGAACAAAAGAACCCTAGACAAAGAACACCCAACTTTTAAAAAGGATAAGGAACCAGCAGCGTAGAAATAAAAAATAAAAACAACAAAAAGAAGATTCTACTCATGAGAAACCAATTTCCGAAGAAGAAGAGCCACTTGAACAAAAAAATGAAGAAGAAATTGCACACCATGATACTAAATTTAGTGAGGTATTTGGTGAAGAAGTTGGGGAGGACACTAATGTTGAGATTAATAAAGAAGAGGGCACTATGGAAGATTAACAAGAGGATCTTGAAACTACAAAATTACATAAAGATGTCCATGAAGAACATGCTCAATAAGAAGAGACTGTAATGCAAGAACACTCCAATACCCATACTAATATGGTCCTTTATAAGGTTATGAATTTCGAGCATCCTCTTCCTGAAACTACCCTTGCGATGGTTGATATCAGTAAAGATAAACTCCCTGTCACTCTTACAGTTCAGAATGACCCTAATCCAATTGCTACAAGAACAAGTGAAATTTATGAAGTTCCTGACGCTAAACAGGGTATGTCACTCTCTTCTAAGGCACAATTATGGTAAATGGTCACTCAACTCCAACAATCCAATCAACAGTTGCAGTTATAGTTACAAGCACTCTTCTCTCAAGAAAAGAGAACCATTACTGCAACCATAGTTGAAGTAGATATAGAAATACTTAATGTGAAGCCTATTGGATCTAGCCAAACACCTCAATTGCATGAGGACATGCAAAACCTCTAAGTTGGGGGGAATGATGGGTGTGCAAACTACTTTTGTTTTTGTATACTCTTTATAACTTTTGCCTTTTCTTAAGCCTATCTAAACCCCTGTTATGCCATTAATTATTGAGGAATATAATGCATTTAATAAAGTCTTAAGGTTTGAAATATTTCTTGAAAAGAGTGGATGTTTAATGTATACATATTGATATATTGTGATCTATTATACTATAGGAACTAAAGATGCGAGAATATGGAGTCGGCCATTCAGCTGGAAGAACAGTTTTTGAAGTTGTCATTTTGTTACATTAAGTAAATAGTTTCGAATGGCTCTATTTTGGCCATATGTTATTTTAGCCAGACAATTTTATAAATTTTTATGTATGGCCAGCGGCCAAAACAAACTATTATCCATGTTTAGGAAATAGGCTAGCAGCCATTCTAGGTAGTTTTTAATATGGTTAAAGATTTTAGGCTATATAAGTGAATGTGAATTAAAAGACATATCATCTATACTATATAAGAATACTCTGTTCCAGATTACCTCTAAATTTTTAAAGCATGGTTTTCACGTAGTAGTTGGTGTTTTATCTCTCACCTCACAAACCAGAGGAGGGCCCCCTCTCGGGAAACTTGGTGAGATTCCAATAGATTACTTTGTAATTATTTCAGTATTATTGATTGTGTGTGTTCCTCTTAGTTTTGATTGCATGCATTTACAATAAGGTTGCCATATATGTTTGGTAATCAAATTCACACAGAACTTATTGATTAATCATGAATTCAATTTTTTGATGGAATTATTGATTGTGATAGTCTTATAAAGAATTGTTTGATGTTAATACATAAATCTGTTATATAATACTATTCACTCCCATTCAGCCTTGGTACTCATAATATCATCTTTTGTATTCCCTTTACTGTATCCTTTCAGTCATTAAACCATAATATTTATCATACTCACAACTTCCTATCACCTTTCACAATATCCCTCGTCACCCTTTATCAACTTCTTGCCGCATCTTGTATTTTGAACCAACCCGTTGGAAACAACTTCCTGTCATAGTCTAAGAAGATTACACATTCATTGAGATTAATTGTTTAAAAGACTATAATTAATTGTTAATAGTATTTGGGATTAATCAATTAAAGGAGTGTTAAAAGTATTTGTGATTAATTGTTTAAAGTGTGTTGATAATATTCATAACATTCATAAAGACCTTGTGTTTTTGTGTGAACTTTAGATTAGAATCCATTTGCAAAAGTAGTCTTAGATGTGTGGTAATTTAGACAGTTCAATTTATCAACAAGTAATAATTGCATTCATAAACCTCTTGATTTATTATCTTCACCTCTTGAGCAAACAGTTGTGATATCTCTCACAAGTCCACGACTCCCGAATTGACATTTTAGGGGTAATTTTTTATTCAACTATATCCATATAAAGGCCATCCAATTGAACCTCGGTTTTACCCAACAACTATGAACCCTGTCAGATTGTTAGAAAGGGAAAAATTAAGATTAAGTAGTAGAATGGGAATCATTTCCTACTACATGAGGTAAGACATGTTCCAAGACTGAGTAGGAATTTAATTTCAGCAAGGCAACTTGGTGATGAGGGTTGTGTAGTTACTTTTAATGATAAAAATTGGAAGGTTTCAAAAGGTTCCCTTGTAGTAGCAAAAGGTGTGAAATTAGGCACCTTATATCTTTGTATAGGTCATATTGTTCCTTCTACTTTAATTGTTTCAAAAAAAAAAAGAATGTTCTAGAATAATTACTATAGTTGAGCAGGGAGAACAAATAGTTGATGTAGATTCTAATATAACACTATGGCACAACAGACTTGGGCACATGAGTGAGAAAGGTATGAAAGTACTTCATTCAAAGAAAGTTTTACTAGGTCTAAAAATGTGTTAATATGGATTTCTGTGAAAGTTGTGTGTATGGAAAACAAAAGAAAGTGAGTTTTGCGAAGACTGGGAAGGAAAATAAAAGGGAGAAATTAGAGCTTGTACATACTGATGTATGTGGACTGGCTCAGGTATCTTCCCTTAGCGGCTCTCATTACTATGTTACATTTATTGATGATGCAACTAGAAAATTATGGGTTTATTTCCTTAGACAAAGATTTGATGTATTTCAAATTTTTAAGAAATGGAAATGCTTGGTTGAAAATGAGACTAGTAAAAAATTAAAATATCTCAGATTTGACAATGGTGGTGAGTATTGCAGTCATGAATTTAAAGATTATTGCTTCACTAATAGAATTAGTAGATACAAAACTATTCCAAGGACTCCACAGAAAAATGGAGTGGTTGAACACATGAACAAGACTATAATGGAGTGTGCAAAGAGCATAAGGTTGCATGTTGGGTTGCCCTTACACATGTGGGAAGAGGCTATCAATACTGCTATATATTTGATTAATATAGATCCCTCTATTCCTTTGGGCTATGGTATTCCAGAGGAAGCTTGGACTAGTCAGAAGGTGAGTTATTCTTTTCTCAAAACCTTCAGTTGTGAAGCATTTTCTCATATAGACTCTGAAAATAGAACCAAGCTAGAAGCTAAGTCAAAGAAATGTGTATTTATTGGATATTGCATTAATGAGTTTGGTTATAAGCTTTGGGATTTTGAAAATCATAAAATTTAAAGAAACAAGGATGTCATATTCAATGAGAAAGTGTTGTACAAAGATCTGTTACAACAACATGAGAAGAAACAAGATGATTATGTAGCGTTGGATGATACTCCAAAAGTTGATGTTCTAGCCATTTCTCATGATGTGCAACAACCACACAAAAAAATACCACACACACTGGTGAATGTTATATGGTTAACAAGGAAAATTAGACCTCCACAAAGATTTTCTCCCTCTTTATATTCTATTTTACTTACTAACGCTAGTGAATTTGAAAGTTATGATGAAGTTGTGTAGGTGGATACTAAGATTCAGTGGGTGTCTACAATGAAAGATGAAATGGACTCTTTGCTTAAGAATAAGACATGGGATTTGTGCAAGTTGCTTGCAGGTAAAAAGGCTTTATAGAATAAGTGGGTTTACGGGTTAAAAGAAGAGGATGGAGGTAAGAAAAGATTTAAAGCCAAGTTAGTTGTAAAAGGTTTTGCACAAAAAAAGGGTATTGATTTTGATGAGATATTTTCTCCTATTGTTAAAATGACTTCTATCTATACTATTTTAAGTCTAGTGGCTATTGAAAATTTTCATTTATAGTAGCTAGATGTTAAAATAGTCTTCCTTCACGGTGATTTGGATGAAGAGATATGTATGGCTTAGCCATAGTGATTTGTGGTCAAAGGTAAGGAAAAATTAGTGTGAAAATTGAAGAAATGTTTATATGGCTTGAAGCAAGCACCTCGACAATGGTATCTAAAATTTGATAGTTTATGCATGAGCAAGGTTATAGTAGGTGTTGTTCATATCATTGTATCTATTTTAAGAGGTTGAATGATGATAGCTACATTATTTTATGTTTATATGTTGATGATATGTTTGTAGTTGGGTCTAACATGGATCATATTAAGGGGCTAAAATACTAGTTAGCACATGCATTTGCTATGAAGGATTTGGGGGCAGCAAAAAAAATCCATGGTATGAAGATTTGCAGAGATAGGAAAAATAGAACATTGACGCTATCTTAGGTTGATTATGTTGAGAAGGTGTTACAATGTTTCTCTATGGAGAATGCTAAAGCTGTTAGCACACCTTTAACTAGTTATTTGAAATTGACTAAGGAGATGTGTCCCAAGACACGAGAAGAGGAGGATAAGATGTCCAAGGTACCCTATGCTTCAACTGTAGGAAGCTTGATGTATGCTATGGTATTTATAAGGTCAAATATTGTACATGTAGTGGCAGTTGTTAGCAGGTATATGAGTCATCTAGGAATTGAGCTTTGGAATGCAGTCAAATGGATTCTCAGATATTTGAGAGAAACATCCAATAAGTGTTTACACTTTGGGGGTTCTACTACTGATTTATAGGGCTATGTTGACTTAGATTTGGTAGGGGATGTTGATACTAGGTGGAGTACTACAAGTTACATTTTTACTTTTTGTGGGGCAGCCATGAGTTGGGTTTCAAGGTTACAAAAGTTTAATGCTTAATCCACTATAGAGGCAAAGTATGTAGCTACTATAGAAGTAGCCAAGGAGATGATATAGCTTCAGTTCTTCTTACAAGAATTGGGATATCCTCAAAAGGATAATTATTTGTTCACAAATAGTCAAAGTGTCATTCATCTTACAAAGAATTCTACTCTGCATTCAAAGACCAAACACATACAGTTGCGGTACCATTTCATTCAATCAGTTTTGGAGGATGGACAATTAAAGCTAGAGAAGATACATACCAATGATAATCCAGTAGATATGTTAAAAAAAGTAGTAACAAGCGAGAAGTTGAACTCCTCTTCATCTTTGGTTGGTCTTCTGGACTGAATATGAATAAAAGAATAGTAGATTCCAAGGTGGTTTGATCTAGTGGGAGCCCCATATACTAGCAGTATTGCTATAGGATCAGTCTCAAAGTAGGAGATTATTGTTTAGTGTGGAGCCTGATCAATCCCCAAGTGGGAGATTGTTAGATTATGGTGACTGGTCAAGAAAGTACTATACATCCTTCATAAATTCAAAAAAAAATTGGGCCCTATTTTATCAATATTTTGGGGCAACATGTAATTATTAATTATAACCATAAAGCAGTTAAAATACTTGTATAAAAGGGCTTAGATTTAGGGATTGTTTCATAAGGTGTGATGTGAAATTGATTATTGTGGTGGTATTGAGTTGTAAGGGATTACAGATTGTAATCAATTTGTAATCACTAGATCATAAAAATATTGGACTTTCTATTTTGTGGATGTAGCACAGGGATTGGGTGAACCATGTTAAATCTTAGTGCCTTGTGCTCTTTTCTATGTGATCTATTATTTTTTGTTATTGGTTTTATTTGCATGTAATTGTTATTTCTATCTGTGGTTTAATCCTAACACATTGTAGTGGTAAACTTCTTGTTGGGAAAAGAAGTTTTGTTATGCTTTTCCAAAACACTGTTGGAATATTCAAATATGGAAAGAATACTTATGAGAAGGGGGGGGGGGTTGTGAATCAGAAGTATTGTACTTTAACTAATAAAACCTTTTAACTAAAATTAAATTGCATGCATGTAATATATCAAGAAAATATGAAACTAAAACATTCATCAACAACACATAACACTAGAATTTGGTAACCCAGAAACCCTCTAGGAATAAGAAGGTAAAACTGGGGTGGGGATGATACCCACAAAAATTACTGCAGCAATATTGTTCAACCACTTCTGATGGTCTACCCTGTTAAAGGCTTTAGACTGTGTCAATAGTGACCTGGTTAAAGGATTTCAAACACTCAATATGAAGTGTCACCTTGTTAAAGGATTTATTCACCTTTTGATAAGGATCTACAGATAGCTATTAAGCCAACCTATCTACATAGGATTTCCTTTCTAATACAATGATAAGAGAGTATTAGGTATTATAAACTTGATGGTTTGCAATCCTTGTTTGTTGAATGCAGGTACTTGTTCTAGTTCTTTCTCTAATTTCGATCCTCTGAGATCTTAATTCTATTTTTCTTCTTTGCTTTGTTCTGATCAACTGATTATTGAATTGCTGCTCTTATTTTCTATGTCTCCTTTCACTGAATTTCATTAGTTTTTTTTTTTTTTTTTTTCAACTCTGCTCTCCTTCTATCATCTCCCTTTCTTATGAAATTTTTTGTCTTCCTTAAAAAGGATTTGAGGACTTAGGGTTAGATATGGATCTATGATCCATATTGAATCTCAATTTCTCGCTCAATACTTGTCTTTTGCTGATTGGTTGCATGTCTTTCCAATTTTCCAATTGGTTGCATGCAGATTGCATAGAAAATGTAAAAGATTCATTCTGATCTGTATATCTTTCAAGATTTATCTCATGTCAGCTACAAAAATGGTTTACATCATAGTTTGTGTAGGTACAAACGCTTATGCTGATATCCTAAGTTACTCAGCTTCTGAAGTATTATTGATACTTGACACATGTTGTTTCTTGGATAGCTCGGTACCTTAACAAAACTATATCACTTGGCACCTTATGTTACTTAGCACCTGTTATTACTTGGCACCTTATGTTACTCAGCACTTGTTATTACTCGGCACCTTATGTTACTTGGCACTTGTTATCACTCATCACCTTATGTTACTCGGCACCTTATGTTGCTCGACACTTGTTATCACTCGACACCTACTCTTTTCTCGGCATGTATAGTGAAAAATGGTTAAGTATATTGACACTTAACTGTCAAAATTATTCTTTAAACCAACAATCTCCCCCTTTGACATGAGTGGCAAAAAAACTTAACTAAGATCCTAATATCTTTTGTCATTATTGCATGTATCCTTTTATTTTCTATAAAAAGTTTTTAGGAACAAATAACAATATACCTTATTACTCCTTGTGAGTTGATCCTGTATGTACACTCAGTGATTTCTGTCCTGTTTCTGCATTCTGACTAATCAAAATTTGTCAAAAATTTGCTATCTCCTCCTTTTATCATACTTATCATTTCATTCATGTGCTTAACTCACCCATACTTAATCTTTTCTTATCACTCCCCCATACTTATTCTCCCCCTTTTTGACACTTATGTCAAAGGTTCTAGAGGGAAATGCTATACTTTGCCAAAAATTTACTATTTACTTCAAGTAGTACCTTCAGAGCTGCATCCCAATTTGCTAGTGCAACATCCAATAACTTATGTTGGATGGCAATCTCTGCTGCTAGGTGTACAAGTCCATCAGATGTAGAAAGATTGGGGTCTTTCTTGAGGATTGTCTCTACATTCATCTACTCCTTGTGAAGTAATTCCAAATGAGGAGTTATTGAGGATTGAATTTGCATCAATTTTTCTTTTGTGGTTGCCTCCTCAGCTGCTAAGATAGCTAACTATCTTTGTGTGTGAAGTGATTGGGCAAAATGTTTCTCACTCTGAGCTAAATTTGTCGGGAGTTGTATGCTAGAAATCTTCAAATTTTTCTCCAAGCTCAATATCTTCTGGCTAGTGTCCTATGTGAATGTGGAAAAATCACACAACTTGTTGTACATGGAAAAAAATGTTTCCTAGTATAGTTTTAACTATTTCAATTTTCTTTGCTAGTTCCACTTGTGATAGTGCTATATCACCGGATATTTTATTATTTACCTTGCCTTGGAACTTTCTTTCTGACCATTCTAGAAATTTGGCATTTATTTCCTGGTCTTCACTAGTCACCTGGTCAACTATATCAAATAGTTGCTCTATAATTGGTCTTGATTCATCTGGAGACTGTAAGCAAAAAGCTTATGTGAATATGTCTTTGATTTCATTCAAGGTAAGCTTATGCTTGTGTTCTCTTCTTAGTGCTTCTTGTCTCCTTCTTCTGTCCAATGCACTCTGAATTTCATTGATCTTTTCTTCAGTGAGAGTGCTAGATTCATAATATGGAATCTTTATTTCTTCATCAAGTTCAGGAACTCTATAGTGAAGTTTCCTGACTGCCTTTGATGAGCTCGAGCTTGGTGTCCTAATTTGTAATTGCAACCTTTCAGTGCTCGACTGCTGAAGAGTCTGTGTTGGAGTACCAAATTTTGGTAATGCAACCAGTGTTTGTATTGAAGACTCCTCCTTCTTCTTTGTCTCATCTTTTTTTGCATCTTGTATATCCTTTATATGATCACTAGGTGGGGTTGAACTTGCTGGTTGTTCAAATGTTTCTTTTATTTCCCCTGCTATTGTACTTGGCATTTGAAGTGTATAAGTGACTACACTTGGTGCAGGTGGTGGTGGAATAAATAGAATACCAATATTTTGTATGGTCGAAGGTGGCACTTATGTTTTCACCTTGACTACCTTTGTTTTAACTTCTAGATTCTATAATTCATCAACACTAACCAATACAGGATTTGAGCTTAATTTTGCTACTAGTGATGATTGGTCAAGATTTTCTAAATCCTCTGTAGTTAATGGATTGATATTTGGATTTGAAGTGTCTGTAACATCCTTGATTTTTATAATCTCTATAGGTGTGATGGTGGCATGAGGAGGACTAGGAGGGGATACCTGTGTGTCTTGCACACTTTGATCTTGTGGCTTAGCTATATCTTTCTCTTCCTCTTTCTCCTCAGTATGTGCCTTTTCTTCCTTTTCTTCTTCAACCTTCTTCTCCACTTGTTCCTTCTCTTTCTCTTTGATTCCTAACACCTTCTTTACCTTTATCTTGGCACTTGCCTCTGCCTTATATTCTTCATTATACACATCATCTATTTTCTTGTAAACTATTTTCCACAATCTTGTAGATTTTGTAATTACCTCTTCAATTTTGCTCTGTAGAATGCTAAATGCTCTATGATTGGGAGTGAATCTATTGTTATGCCTTTTGACTACATTTGTTACTTGATCCCTAGTCAAATCAGGCAACAATCTTGCTAGTGTTGACTCCCTTATCTCCCTTTCCATTTTTAAACAAAAAAGTCATTTATCCTCTACAATTTTGTACAATTATTTAGGCATTGATTCATCTAATTCTAGAGGTGTGTGCTTATATTCTGCCATCATAGCATACACAGATTCCTCTAATTTATTTTGCTCTTCTTTGGTGAGCTTAGAAAAATTTAGGTTCTTTAAACCTTTCAAATCATCATTCCTAATTTTTGAACATAATTTATCAACAGTAGTCTGAGGTTTGTGCCTTACCACTTGAAATTGGTTGTTGTCCTCTAACTCTGTCTTATCCTCATCTATTTGAGGCTAGGCAACATATTTTCTTTTCTTTTTAGGCTTAGCAGTAGTCTTCTTTGGATTTTTCTCCTTCTCTTTTGTCTCCTTTTGGGCTTTTTGTGCTGCAGCCCTTGTAGTCGATCTCTTTGGTGTAGGAGCAGCTACTTTCTTTCCTTTGGGTTGAGAAGTAGGAGGAGTTGTGGCCTTTCTTTTTGTGACCTTGGGTTCATCTTGTGCTTCCTCGACTTCTTCTTCCTTAGCACTTTCCTCTTTGTCTTCTCCTAACCCTTGAGTCAGACCTTGTGGTTCATCTCCTTTATCTTCAATGTCTTCTTCTTCTTCTTCTGCTGGTCCTTCAACACCAAATTTTCTCTTGATTTGTCTCACCATTTTTTCTTTCTTCTTTACTGTCGAGGTAGTCTTCAAGTCTGTTATCACCCTTGATTTAACAACATCGTATGTTCCAAAGGCTTTTGCATTCTTATCAACTTCTTCTGCAAGAAGGGCTGTTATTACTGCAGAGGCTTGATCAATGTCAAGTTAATAGCCTAGTGGCCTAAGCCATCTTATTCTAGGTATAACTACTTGTATATAGGTATAATCTATATCTACAAGAAAAAAAATATCTTTTTCATATCTCTCAATCAATGAGACTGGAATCCTCATTCTTTGTTTCATGGACTGTTTGAAGTCCTCAAAGTAACTAGTCATTTCGGCATCAAAATTTTCACCCATCTGTTCAATATATCCATTGATTTGTTCAACAATTGTTTTGTCTAGATTCCATCTTACCTTACCTACTGAAGGTAATTCTTTCATCAGATAGAAAAATATGCATACCAAAACTTATACGAATTTGTACTGAGCTCCCTTTCTTTTCCTTATAGCTCCCAAATTCTCATTAATTTGTTGAAACATGAGCTCTGCTAGATCATAGGTATGATCCTTTATAATTATCTTATATGGAACATCAACTGCTATACAAGGCACACTATTCAACCTGCTTGAGTGATAGAATTTGTGTGAAATGATTCTCATAGCAAAATCTATTAGAGGATTTGTGACTGTATCAATAGTCATTCCTCTATTATTCCACTTAGCACCCGTGTTTTTCTCTATTACTTCCCTTTTTTCACTTCGTAAGGTCTTTGGTTGATCTAGGGTTGGAATACCAGTAACCCTATGAACAATTCTCTTTGTAAATTTCACTGGCCCTGAGTCTAACCAAAAGGCTCCATCATGTATTTTGCTCAAAACTATGCGTACCCATTCAATTTTGAGAACAATCAAAAATTCTAGGGTTTTGGTTAATCTTTTTCTTTCTACTATTGAGAACTCATCTTTCAGTATCTTGTTCTCACATAGCTTATCATATGCATTATAAATTTCTAAATCTCCTATGGCTCCAATTTTGCAATTATAGCATCTGCGAACATCTTGGACCATAACAACTTTATCAGGAATAACTGATAATGCACCTGTGGGATCATTCTTGTATGCTACTTCTAGAATGTGTTTGAATTCAAGTTGTTTTACTTCATTACTGACCAGTTGTATTTCATGACTCTCTTTACCCTTAGTGGTTCCAGACCTAGATGCCATTATCTATCAAACTAGGGTTTATAGTTTAAAGCAAGTTTATAGACTCTACGTAGCTCAACACTTAAGTAAAATACCTCAAATCGATGAAACTTGTGTTGAATAGTTGTTTGAAATCTTCACAAATGACTTCTGAGTCATCCTTGATCTTCTCCACTCTTCTCGGCTCTGCTTCGCATTTGAATGGTGAAAAAATGATCGAAAATCAAACTATGTACACCCTTTAAAATAGAGTAATTAATGTTTAGTGTGCTGACAACTATCTACTTGGTACTTGAAAGATTTTGACATAACTTAGCACTTATTGTATTTTCACTTTGCTCAGCTCCCATTAGTATTTGATAGCTCGGCATCATCTATCAACTCGGTCACTATTAGCAAATCAGCACCTGAAGATAGTTTTGACAGATTTTGCAAGACTCTCAATTTTGACTTAGCATCTTTGCTTATGCTGATTTCTTCTTTGCAGTTATTCAATCTTTTGGGACTGATGTTTCATGTACCTTAGTTTATCAATCCCACACACCTATACTTGCTTAATTTGATGAAGTGTGATCACTTGATCTATTAGGTGATCTCTGCACTTGATGTGCTACTCTCATCTTTCTTCTTCCATGTCTTATTCATCTCACTTCTGATGTGTTCAACATTTATCTTTACCTTTCCATTGCTGAACTTAGAACTTGGTACCTTTGACCTTGTTGGGCAATTTATGCTGAAATGACTAGTTTTTAAGCAACTAAAACATGTAGTTTGATTCAACCATCTTTTATAGTTTCCTCTAAAATGTGTTCTTATGAAATTCTAGGATGTATATCCATATTCTTGACAATAGTGACAATTGTACCTGGTGTTGTAATCCCAAAATTCATGGTTTGATGTCCTTGCTAGTTCATTTGATGTCCACATAGGCTTTGATCTGCATTTAAAAGCTCTATGTCCATATTTCTTGTAATTATGATAGTGACCCTCAAATCTTGATGTCTTAATAGTCTTGGTTCTACATTCATATGCTTGATGACCTTGCTTCTTGCACTTATGACAATGGTTCATACTTTTAGGTTTATCATGCTGATGGGCATTTTTGCTTCTACATACATTAGATGTATGTCCTTTCTTCCCACAGAAATGACATTTAGATTTGACATTTTTACCTTTATCACTTCTTTGTTTTGCACTCTTTGATGATTCTCCAACTTCATTGCTATTTTATCCAAGTCCTGATGTATCATGGGTTTATCTTGGGGATTTCAGTAATTGCTCAAAATACTTGATGGCTTCATTGGGTTTATTGAAGTTTTCTAAAATTTCCTTCTCTCTTCTTAGGTCATTTACAATTGTTCATTCTACATCTTCAGTGTAGATATCTCAATGTCTTTCACATTAAGTTCATGATGAATGTTCATCATTTGGGCAAGTGTATCCATCTGCATGTTTGAGATCCTTGTCAATTCAGTACATTTTTCTTCAAGCCTGTTTGCAAGATTTCTTTTGTCATTTTCCATCATGGCTTTATCTTCAACTACTCTTTTCTTTTGTTTAGTGATTTCACATAACATTATGGCTTGTGATTCATGTTCCATCTTAAGAGATCTTATCTCATCTGCTTGAACTTTGTTTTTCTCCATCAGTTCTACAATTGTTGCATCAAACTCTTTAGTATCTCCATTGGAAAATATGTTGGTGGTATCAATCTCCTTGTAGTTTATCTCATTTTTCGCTATGGCTAGATCCTTCCTCTTTTTTAATGAGTTTCTCAACTTGTTTCTAAATTCCTCCAAGCTATGCAAAGCAAGTTACACATCTATCACCTGATTTTCAATGATCTTTCCAAGTTTGAAAGCTTCCATCTTTAGATCTTTTCCTCCAAGCTGTTAGGCTTTTTCTTGTGAGAACCTAACTAGGCTCTAATACCAATTGTTGGAATATTCAAATATGGAAAGAATACTGATGAGAGGGGGGGGGAGGTGAATCAGAAGTATTGTACTTTAACCAATAAAACCTTTTAACTAAAAGTAAATTGCATGCATGTAATATATCAAGAAAATATGAAACTAAAACATGCATCAACAACACATAACACTGGAATTTGGTAACCCAGAAACCCTCCAAGAATAAGAAGGTAAAACTGGGGTGGGGATGATACCCACAAAAATTACTGCAGCAATATTGTTCAACCACTTTTGATGGTCTGCCCTATTAAAGGCTTTACACTGTGTCAATAGTGACCTGGTTAAAGGATTTCAAACACTCAACATGAAGTGTCACCCTATTAAAGGATTTATTCATCTTTTGATAAGGATCTATAGATAGCTGTTAAGCCAACCTATCTACATAGGATTTCCTTTCTAATACAATGATAAGAGAGTATTAGGTATTATAAACCTGATAGTTTGCAATCCTTGTTTGTTGAATGTAGGTACTTGTTTTGGTTCTTTCTCTAATTTTGATCCTCTAAGATTTGAATTCTATTTTTCTTCTTTGCTTTGTTCTAATCAACTGATTATTGAATTGCTGCTCTTATTTTCTATGTCTCCTTTCACTGAATTTCATTAGTTTTTTTTTTTTTTTTTTCAACTCTTCTCTCCTTCTATCATCTCTCTCTCTTATGAAATTTTTCATCTTCCTTAAAAAGGCTTCAAAGACTTAGGGTTAGATATGGATCTACGATCCATATTGAATCTCAATTTCTCGCTCAATACTTGTCTTTTGTTGATTGGTTGCATGTCTTTCCAATTTTCCAATTGGTTGCATGCAGATTACATAGCAAATGTAAAAGATTCATTCTTATCTGTATATCTTTTGAGATTTATCTCATGTCGGCTACAAAAATGGTTTACAACATAGTTTGTGTAGGTACAAACTCTTATGTTGATATCTTGAGTTACTTGGCTCCTGAAGTATTACTGATACTTGACACATGTTGTTTCCTGGATAGCTCAGCACCTTAACAAAACTGTATCACTTGGAACCTTATGTTACTCGGCACTTGTTATTACTCGGCACCTTATGTTACTTGGCACTTGTTATTACTGGGCACCTTATGTTACTTGGCACCTGTTATCACTCGGCACCTTATGTTACTCAACACCTTATGTTGCTCAACACTTGTTATCACTCGGCACCTACTCTTTTCTTGGCATGTATAGTGAAAAATGGTTAAGTGTATTAACACTCAGCTGTCAAAATTATTCTTTAAACCAACAAACACACTCCTTGCAAATTGTGTTAGTTGGCTTTACAATCTTTGGAAAATCTCTAACTGCAAACATTATACTAGTCCTCACAATACTATCAAAGTTTATATGAAAAAATCTCTTATGCCATAACCAACTATTGTCTACCTTTGCCACCAAACATGTCATTTTAGTAGGATTCAACTAAAACACATTACATCTATATCTGGTGCCTATTCCAATTACCTTTCTATCTTTGTCTTTAATCATGCATGTCTTTTCTGTGAACTGCAACTGATAACCTTTGTCTGCTAATTGTCCAAAACTCAAAAGATTTTTCTTTAAACCATCAATAGTGTATACATCTGCATGTTAGTCTTACCATTAAGAGTTATAGATCTAATACCTTTAACATGGCATGCTGCATTGTTTCCAACTCTAACAATTCCTCCATCCTAACTATTGAAGTCAAAAAACTTGTTCATGTCACTAGTCATATGATATGAACAACCACAATCAATTATCCAATTAGATTTCTTCTCAACCTATGACACCAAAGCCACCATCTCTAGACTTTCTACCTTAATTTCCACAAATCCAATTTAATCATCACTAGCACTTAATGTTGTTCATCAAAATCATTATCTTCATTTGCATACAAACACTCTCTATATTTTCTAGGCTTATGACTTCCCTTATACTTTTTCTCTATTTTAGGACACTTACTTGAAAAATGACCAAACTCTTTACATGTCCAACAAAATAAAAATTTCATACCTTCTGGTTCTCTCCTTGTAAGTAGATCAATACCTTCCTTTATCTTTATGTCTTCTCCTATTCTAGATTTATCTTTGCAACTGTTCCCTTGTATACTACAAAAGGATTTTAAATCTATAAAGTCAATACTTTACTCTTTACACAAATTTGATAACTCACCAAGAATTTCCATCACTCAGGTGTCAAAATTTCTTCTATTAGTTATAGGACTATCTTCTTTGAACATGTTCACCATGGATCTCCCAAAGTTTTCAAACTTTATCTTCAAGGACCTAAGGCTCTGATAACAATTGTTTAACAATTGTTAGAAACAATAGTCTACCAAGATAACTAGGGGGATGAATTTGTTATCCAAAAATTGAAACATTTATCTTCTTTAAAAAAAACTTAACCATTCAACCAAAGTAAATAGAAACCATAATAAAATGCACATATACAATTACACTGGATATGTTGACTACGAAAATGCTTGATCAAAGGGAAAACCCTGGTGGGAATGATGCCCACAAGATGATGTACTAATATGAATATTCCTTGTTAGAGGATGAACCCTATTATGAGTTTATTACAACAATTAGTACATAAATTCCTTGTTAGGATTCTTTGAATCCCTATTAGGAGTTGTACCAACCAAGTTAGGAGTTGTAGTACAAAGTATGCAAGAAGAGCACATTGCCCAAACATGTAATTTCAACTACAAGAAGAGCTCACTGCTCAAACATGCAAGTTACTATTATTTTATTATTTCCTTTATTTTTCAACCAAACCAATCACTATTAGACCTTTTAGACTAGGTCACAAACCTCATATCCAAATATCAAACCTCAAATCACTCAATAAAACCTCGGCAATGAAGTTTCCTTCACTTTCACCCTACTCTGCTCAACTTAGCATTTTGCACTCTCTTTTGCTTATAGTAAATCATCAAAACATATCATTCCATTTCCATGATAAAGGAAAATGTCCTTCCTTTATACCAATTCCTCAAAACAATTCCCTAAGTTGGTTGTTTGACCTTCTTAATTAATTATTATAGAACCACATTAAGAACACGTTACACTTTAGCGATAACATTAATCCACTACCTTTTAACTTGAATAACTTTCCATACATGCAATATTATAATGAGTGAGCTTAGCCATGTCATCACCAACATGTCTTCTTCATGTCCTCAACCTTGATTCTTAAAATAACAACTCTGCTAAGAGATATAACAAGTTTATCAAAACATGCCTCTGTAAACTCTATCTCAAAACATACATCACCAAAACTTACATAACTTCTTCTAGACTTATCCTTTCTTCTTTTGATGTTAACTACATATACCAAATACTCAAGAGTATCTCTTATAATCTTAGATGGTTAGAGTGCACAATTGTCTGTCTGTACCAACTTGATCTATTTGTTATTCTTCAGTCAAATACCACATAAAACTGCTATGTTGACATTAATGACAAACTCAATCATGAATATAACATATCATCATAGTAATATATCTACAATGCTCCCCCATAGGAATATCATCAGCATTCATGCTTCCAACGAATCTTCTAACAAGTTCTTATAACCATTGTGCAATAATGTTAAAGTATCACGTGAGATTTCATGCAAAACCTATCAAAAGCCTATGGAAATAGCTCAAAAAATCATTAAAATGACCTAAAAAGACGAAAAAAGGTAAAAAATTATCAAGGCACCATAGTCGATAGGATGGTTATGCAACCATTTTTGAGATCAAAATCAAAATCTTAGTTCATCTTGATGGTCAAGATTGCATTTTAAATTTTCTTCCTTATTCTATGTAGTTGGCTGACCTTTTAAGGGCTAATGTTCAAATCTTTTTGGGTCATCATCATTTCTTCATCATCCCTACACTTCTTACCTAATTCAATTCATTTCATTTCTCTTCCATATCATACTTTTACTTGATTTAACCTAGTTTTAGTGCTTTACCCTTCTTGGTCAACTTTATTCAAACTAGGACATTCTATCACTTCTTCGTGGTCACCCTTGAGTTTTAATCACATATATGTCATCATGTACATTTCTTTATCTTGATTTGGTCATATATTTCTCATTTCTTCATCCCCTATACCTCATTTCTATTTTGATTCTAAGGGGGTAGGAATATTCTATCTTCACTACAAATTGATTGCTTGTTATGGCTATCTATTTCTCAAGAGCATATGGTTGACCTTTCCATTTTCTCTTGATCAATATAATTTTCTTGATGTTAATATTCTTCTTGAGTTTTGATATCATCTTTCTCCTAGTGTTTAGTACTATCACTACTAGGCTATGCATCCAGGATTTACTATCTCACTCTGTATTTCATTCTTCAAAATTTGATCTCTCTATTTGTTTTTGATTAAGTAAAATAGGTTTTACAAGGATCCTAAAACCCAAATGTTTTATATAATATCAAAAACATAAATAATAAGTAAAGTCTAGCTAGTATGCATCTACTTATAAAAAGCTAAAACAAAAAGACAGGCCCACGGCCAGGAAAAAAAGACTAGTAACCCTACATAAGGATGAAACAAAAAATGAAAACTAAAGCTATTAGTTCTCCCTATCTAGAACCTACAGTCTCTGTAGCTTCATTGGCCCTCTGGTTGTCCATACCCACTTGGTCCTAATTTTGATCATCCACTAGTCCATTGGTTGCTTTCTTTTCTTCCTCAATTTTCCCAAAGTCCATACTAACCTTATCTTCTTTTCCCCACCAAAGTCATCTTCCTTCAAAGATTCACCCAAACTATTGATATTCTCATTCAAGGTGTTCAAAGTTGCAATCACTTGATTAGCCAAATTCTAATTAGAATTCTCCATCCAAAGGACTTTTTTTTCAACCATTGAGATATGATCCTCCTAGTCAACTTGGTGTCCCTAGTTGCTACTTCTCATATGGCCATCCTTCTGGCTCGTTTTCCCCTTGAGCTCTTCTATCTCATGAAATAGCCATTTGATAGAGAAAAAATTATCTATCATGCTATTTTTAGCATTTTTTAGCAGGTTGAGCCCATATTCTCTCACATTGTCAGAGATTGCAACAAGAGCTAGGTTAAGAAGTTCATCAAAATGGACTTTACCATCTTTTTCCTCCATCACTTGAGGGTTCACCATCTCTCTAACTATCCCCACCTTCATTGTTTTAGAGTTAAAATTTCTCCATGACCCCCTCCTATCTTTCAAAACCACCTCCCCACTATCTTCCACTAGAGAAATTATCTTCCCCTATGGTGATGAAATAGTAGGAACTGGGCCCAAGAAAAAAGGAGTTTGGTCTTTTGTTTCTTCTAGTAGCAAAGCCTCCTTAGCCTTCCTTTTCTTAGGCTTCCCCACTGTAACTATCACTTCCTCCTCAAACTTCTCACTATCCTCCCCTTCACCTCTTCCTCTAATTTTTTATCCTCTTCTTTAATACTATGCTCCTCCTCCTATTGTTCCTTAATCTTGGGGGGGTTATGAGTTAAACCTCTAGGGCTTTTTCTATTGGGAGCAGTACTAGTAGAGGAAGAGATTTTCTCCCCTTAGATTTCTTACCTTTAGAGGGGGAAGTTTCCTCATCTTCTGAATGTATGCTCTGAACTTCCTCAAAATTTGAGCTCTCAACTTTCTCAAAAACATTCCCAGCTTCCCCGAGGGATTTTCCCCTAGTCTGAGTCTTTAAATACTCATATACCAAAAGGAGAAACCCCTCATGAAGGGTAGGGTTAGCAGTTAGTTTATTTGTTAATCCTTCAATGCTCTTGCTCATGGAGGTGAAAAGAGAAAAAGGAAAAGAAATCTTTATTCCATGCCTAAAGTGATTTAATAGCACAAAATGATGAGTCCTAACCCTAGCGAATCTAGTATCCAGGGAGATATATTCAATAATAACTCTTAAGACATACCTCCAAAGCTTATTAATGGACTATGTTTCATAATATGTCTCAGTCTTTACAAGTTTCTTCCTTTCATTCTCATCCTTTACAAAGTCCTTGACTACGTTGGCCAACATTTTCTTATCTTTGAAGAAATGTATCCCTTCTAGTGATAGCTCTGTGACCTGGGCAATCAATTTCTCATTAACCTTATGTGTAACCCCATTGATTATAACTCATCCATCCTTTCAATATTTCACCACTATCTTGGTAACCTCATTATCAAAACCATGGATTTTTCCCATGAATTTTGTAATGCCACCCTTTTCTAGTTTATGCCATACCTTCAAGTTGTTCCTCCAGTTATCTGCCTCCCCCATCAGCTCCTTCCTACTTTTCTCCCCAAGCATTATGTCCTCTGGTTTGAAAAACTTGCACCTGCTTCTTGTTCTCTCACAAAATTCAGCTTTCTTCTATTTTTGAACCTCAAAAGATGTTTTACATTTGGTAGAAAAAATGGTAGAAGATAAATCGATCCAAAAAATGTGTCACATGTACTTGATATGATGGAAAAATAATAACTTCACATGATTCTCATTTACTCCTTATCTGATGTGCAAGCTTAAAAATCTTTCCATAATTATAATTGGATTTCCTTTATACCTCCCTAGATACATTCCAGTAATATTAATTCTTTCAAAGCTCCTGAAAAGCTTTCATCGTTATGCCACATCATCATCATTTTTTTATTACCGCTTCATTTGCAAACCAATCCGCAGCTGAGTTGGCCTCCCTGTACACATGGCTTAAATGGAGCTTTTTAAAATTTTCCCAAGTTAGTTTTGATCTCCTCCACCACATTCACAATAGTCTAGGATGGAAATGATTGACTAGTCAAAAAATTGATAATATTTAAAGAGTTCCCCCTCTAACCAAAGGTTGTCAATCCTAGAAGCTAGGGCCAATTTAACAATGTGACAAGCTACATTGGCCTCAACAAAATGGTTCGACTAAGTCCCAAGAGGATAAGAAAAAGCTATAACACTAACCCCATGGCTATTTTTGATGATTCCTCCATAGCCAATAGGACCTGGATTCCCTTTGGTTGCCCCATTGAAGTTGGCTTTATGCCATTTTTTAGGGGGAAGAAGCCACCTAGCCTCCTATATTTTCCTATTCCTATCCTTTTTCTTTTATATGTTGTTTCCTCCTATATTTCCTCCCTTTCTAGTTGCAAAATTCTCCTTCATTAATCCTTCTATTTTTCCTATAATGATAAAAGTAGGGGATTCCCTATCTCTGAAGATATGATTATTTCACTCTGTCCATATTCCCCAATAGAAATGTGGAAGAGACCAAGAGCATAACATCTAAGTCTTCATTATGATATGCACACTATTCCATTTTCCAAAGAACTCTTGGATGTTAGTCAGGATGCACCAACTAGGCCAATAGTCCTTGGTCAAGAGATATCAAACCTCCAAAGAGTAGGGACAGTGAATAAGGAGGTGGTTAACAATTTTCAAATCTTGCTTACAAAGGCTATCCTTGTTAGGGATGATCTAACCTCTCTTTGCCAAGTTATCCAAGGTAAGCACTTTATCTTGGAGAAGCAGCCAGAAGAATATGTTAATTTTTGGCGTAAGACCAGGAATCGAGGCCTTAGCCCAGATAGGTTTCTCCAAACTTTCCCACATCAAGAAGTAACTTGAAGCAATAGAGTATTGCCCATTTGAGTTATCTCCCCAAATGACTTCATCCCTCTTTTTATTAAGGATCATTGCATACAGGGTACTCATCAAAGGTTCAAGGTCCTAGGAGATCAAGGTTTCTCCACTATTATGTCCCTCCATTCTCCTATGTTCTAAAAAATGTACCATATCTGCTTGGCCAATAGGGTATTATTGAGATGTCTAATTTTTCTAATGCCAAGACCACCATAGCATTTAGGGAGACACATGATCCTAGGAAACAAGATGATATCTCTTATTTTCTACAACACCTGTCCATATGAAGTTTCTCTTAATCTTCTCCATTCTATCAACATGCTTGACCAGGATCCCAAAGAGGCTGAGAGCATAAGTAGGAATATTTTGAAGAGAAGATTTCACCAAAGTACATTTACCTACTTGACTAAGGGTAGCTCCTTTCCAACTAGCTAACTTCTTTTTGAAGCTATCAATGATACCATTCCAAAAGGAGTCTGGAGGTTTGGATCCCAAAGGCATACCAAGATAGTTTGTTGGAAGAGACCCAACACCACATCCCAGAATATGAGCAATTTTGCTCTATCTCTCCAAAGGTGTGTTGATAAAGTAGACTGAACTTTTCTCCTAGTTAACAACCTGACTTGAACCACTTGTGTAGGAGTTGCCTACTCAACTACTTCATTCTTTGATGTAATGTATTCCAGGATTGATCACATTATAGTCAAAGAGGGGATTTAGTCACCCAAAAATGGTCATCTAGATCATTAGCCCCCTTCTCAAAAAAATTGGTAAAATTATTAAATTATTTGCCTGGATCAAGTCATTAAAAAATCATTTTATTTGATTTTATCCCATAGTTTGACCACTTTATCCTAAGTTCATATTTAATTTTAAGAAACATGTCCCCCCTTTAATTAAAAATAAAATAACTCTTTCACCCCTTATCACAAGTTGCACACATAATGCATCTTCCCCAAATTAATAATAAAATAAAAGACTTTTTGTCTCACATGGAGATGCAAAAATTAACTCTTTCTCAATGGTGAAAATGATCTTGCACATGTAGCATGCAAAATTAAACTCCCCACCCTTGATTAGATCTTCTTTCCTCATGATCTCCACCATCCTTACTTCTTTATAATGTAGAACTCTCTCCTCATCTAAGGATCAATCATCTTTGCAATAGTGTTATGCTACAAGTTTATCTATAGGTTCCTTGGAACTTGTGGAGAATTTTTTGCTTGGAATCCATTATTGCATACAATTCTAGCTTAGTTTCATATAGCATTAGCATATTTTTTATTTTTGCATTAAAATAACACACTTAGTTTAATTAGAGGAATGGTAACACTTTCACATTGTTACTATTAGTTTGCATTCTCTTTGCATTTCTTTACTTTAATGGCATTTGCATAGCATTCTATGGTAGTTCTTGGATACTAGCACTCTTTCTTTTGTCTTTGAATCTCCCATCTAATGGTGTACTTGCAAGGGTTTGTATCTGTTAGGCTTAGCTAAGAGCCCTCTTCTTGTCATCAAAATTCCTTTGTACTCCATGACTAGGGAACTCTAGGTTGCCATTTGGGACTCTCAATCTATGAGATCTCTCAAATAGAAGGACTTAGAGAAGTGCACATTTTGGTGTGTACACTTGTTTTAAGGAGAAGTTTATTCAAAACCATATGTAAGATAGTTGGAAAATGTTGCAAAGTAATCATTAATAGTGGAAGCTCTGATAATTTGGCATCTAAAGAGATGGTTAACAAATTACAATTGTAGAGATTGAGACATCCTAAGCCTGATCATGTTGCTTGGATCCAAAAGGAGCATAAACTACTTGTAAGTAACAATGCCTTGTAAAAAATGAAATTTATAATTACCATGATGAAGTCTTGTGTGATATTATGCCTATGGATTGTTTTCATATTCTTTTGTGTAGACCTTGGCAGTATGATGGACAAGCTTTACAGGATGGTAGATTGAATCAGTATACTATTTAGGTGAATGAGAAGAAAAAAGTACTGCTTCCTTTGATAGAGAAGTTGATTGAAAGTCATTGTACTACAGTTTGAGTATGCTTGGTTGAGGGTAATAAGTTTGCAAGAGAAATGAAGGAACAAAATATTTTTTATCCTTTGATTCTGATGAACACTAAGAAACAGGATGAGTTAGAACATGCCCCTAACATTGAACCTTTGCTAGAAAAATTTCATGACATCATTTCTAATAATATACCTGATGGTTTTCCTCCTACGAGAAGTAAAATTCATGTATGGATTTGATACCTAGAGCTAGTTTTTCCTAATAAAACACACCACATAGGTTAACACAAAAGACTAAGCTAAATAGATAAGTGCAAGGATTGCTTGAGAAGGGTTTGATTAGAGAAACTTTTAGTCCTTTTGCAATACCTATTGTGTTAGAATCTTAGAAGAATGGAGAATGGAGAATGTGCATGGAATCTAGAGCCATAAACAAGATAACAATGAAGTATAGATTTCCTTTGCCTAGGATGTATGACATAATGGATAGTTAGAGTGGAGCAAGGTATTTTTAAAAGATTGATTTGAAAAGTTGATATCATCTTATTAGAATCAGAGAAGGAGATGAAAGGAAAACTAATTTTAAGACTAATGAAGGATTTTATGAGTGGTTGGTCATGCATTTTAATTTAACTAATGCACCTAGTACTTTCAAGAGAGTGATGAATGAAGCTTTGAAGAAATTCTTTGGTAATTTTGTGATTGTATATCTGGATGACATTTTGATAGTCAATAAGAGTAAAGAAGAGAATCCTAAACATATCAAACAAGTATTGCAGAGATTGGATGAGGAAAAAAATTTTATTAACTCGGAGAAATGTTCATTTTATGAAAGAGGAGATTGCATACCTTGGTTTTGTAATTTTAGCTGATGGTTTGAAGATGGATCCTGAAAAGCTGAAAGTTATACTTGATTGGCCTACACCAAAGAATGTTGGAAAGGTAAGATCATTTCATGGATTGGTTAGTTTTTATGGGAAGATTACCAAAAAAAATAGTTCTATTTGTAATTTTATGACTGAGACCATGAGAGGAGATAAAATAGATTTCAAATGGACACATGGAGGACAAAAGAGTTTTGAAACATTGAAATAAAGGATTGCAAAATTGCCTATACTTGTTTTGTTGGATTTCAGTAAGGTTTTTCAAGTTGAATGTGATGCTAGTGGAAGTGCTATTGGAACTATTTTGAGTCAATAAGGAAGACCTATAGATTTCTTTAGTGAGAAATTAAACTTACATTTCTTACAAGATTTAGCATATCTAACAGCATCAACTTGCATAGTTGGCCAGTAGTAGCTCGTCCCTAAGCAATTTTTGAGTAAGTCAAATGCCATTAGAATTTGACCAACAAATGTCATTGTGGACTTTGGCTAATGCATTTTAAGATTCATCAATCTCTAGAAATATAAGGAGCATTTTGTCTAAGCCCTTTCTATATAGGTCAACATAGATGAGAGTATAGTTAGAGGCATTACAAATAAGTTGTCATTTTTCATTGCGTGCAAAGTTATCAAGAATAATTTGGTCACACAAATAGGAGAAAATGGTAGAATAGAAGGAGAAATCATGACCCAATACCTCATCCTCAGGCACCTCAAAGATGTTTTCACCTTTAAATACATCTTTATTTTTACTTTTTTTTTGGTTTAGACACTACCACAAGGTGGTTTTCACCATCTAAACTCTTATTTTTCATTTTTCTCTTTATTTTGTAACTGAGGTATTGGATGTCTATTTTAGCCATATTGACTATCAGTTCAATGGTGGAAGACACCATAGGTTCAGTGACATTTAGGTAACATAAAAATTTCATAATCATTTTGGAATAAGGGTAGCTCTAGTCTTTGATTTTGATAAACCGTCCTATGAGATCTGGGTGCATGAGAAAAAGTGAGATGGAAGCTTCAAGGTTGTTGATACAAGAGGTGTCATCTCTACTAAAAATAGAGGTCAAACTTATAGAAAGAGCTCCAAAGGAGTCCAAATCATGATAAGACCTAGAGACCTCAGCATGGTCTATTAAGGAAAGTTACGAATGCAATTTATCAAACCCTATACAAGACTCGTCAATAGTGTTCAGTTGTGTAGCATAGGCATGTATCACATCTACACCCAGTTTACAAGAAACATCAAAAAGGAACTCCTACTCATATTCTTGAGAGTTAGTACTTTGATCATGAACTACAAGTTGAGCTATGTTTCTTCTAATTCTCTTTGTATTAGGATCTTCATTATTTGATTCATCAAAGTTAGGTTTCCTAGATATGGACACTTCAATAGTGTTATCATGAAACAACATTTCCTCTCCCCAAAGAAATGAAGTAGAAGGGGTTAAATCCTCTTCATGTGATGGAACAACAATTGTAGGTTGGACATCATTCTTAGAGTCACTAGTAGTAGAGATTCCCCTATCAAACAATGGTAAGTCATCTTTGACAACATAGCCTAAACCTATAGTATACTTACTCTTTCATCCCTTGTTATGACTTAGAGGTTCAAAAAGAGCATTCATTTTGTTATTCAAAGGTCCTTGACCTCAATAACCCATTTAAAATTGTGTAGCCTTTTCCATATCTCTCGAGAGAAATGGGGGTAGTGAAAATGACCTCATTATTATCCTCTTCTTCTCTATAGATCTAGTCTCTAACAACTTGGTCTTCTTTTTCAACTTCTAAAGGAATTGAGGATTGCATAAAAGTATCAAAGATGGTCATAGAGGAAGAAGATGACTTCATTTTCTCAGAGGGTTTCCCATATGACCATGGGGAAATAGGTAATACTCTAATGGGGTCCAAAGTGTATTCCCCCATCCCAATACTCATCATTTCCAACTTCTTTTCACACTATACAAGAGATGGTTTAATGTCAATAGAGGGTCAATTTTGAGGTACTGGTGACTCTACAGTTGTAAGCTTGTTAATGGACTTAGAATTGTCTTTGGGGATCACTATTTCTACACCATTGAATGGAAGTCTGATATATTGGTGATATGTAGATGGTACAACTTTTATTTCATGAATCCATGGTTAACCCAACAAAATATTGTATGAAAATAGGATATCTAGCACTTGAAAAAACACATCCTTCTCAATAGGACCTACATGGATAGGAAGGATAGTCAGACCTTTGGAAGACCTTTCAACCTCCTCATATGCTTTGATAGTGATATTCTTTCTAGGGCTCATTGCAAATTATGACATTCCCAATTATTGTATTACATTGAGGGAAACAATGTTTAACCCAACACCATTGTCTATGAGGACTCTTTGGACTCAAGTATGATAGATCTAGACTTTAATATGGAGAGTAATATTATGGGGATGACTAAGATATTTTTCATCTTCTTTAGAAAATGTAAGATGATGAGGTGAAGAGATATGGTTAACCATAGCTTGGAACCATTCCACGTCAATGTTTTTGGGAGCATTACCAGTGCACAAATATTTTTCTAGGATCTCCTTGTCCAAAGAAGACAACTCAAGCAACTTAAAAATAGATATTTGTGTGGGGGGCCACTGTAATTGATTTACAAGGTCATAACTAGATATGGTAGGTGGAGCCAACTATTTGGAAGATGAGGCATTCTTGGGATCATTTTCCACTTTGAGAACAACCTTAGATTTCCCCCTAGTAATAGCATTTAAGGTATCACCATGTGAAGAGGAGGAATTTCCACCCTAAGGAATTGTTAGGATAAAACCACCAACAAAAATGACAATTATAAGAAAATATAAACAATATCAGAAAATAATAGATCATCCAAAAGAGAACACAAGACACCAAGATTTAACATTGTTCACCCAATCCCTAGTCCACATCCACCAAACAACAACTCAAATATTATTACAATCTAGTGATTACAACCTAATTACAATCTATAATCCTTGACAACTCAATACCACTGCAAGAAGAAATTTTTGCATCATATATTATGAAACAATCCCTAACCCTAAGCCCTTTTATAAAAGTATTTTTTTCCACTTTAGGTTTAAAATTAATTACAACATGTCAACCATAAATTGGCAAATAAATAGCCAAAAATTGGCAAAAAATAGCCAATTGGTGAATAAAGCCCAAATAATTTATGGAGTATGTATAGTACTTCCCTAATTAGTCACCACAAACTAACAATCTCCCACTTGGGGACTGATTAGACTCCACACTAGACAACAATTTCCCACTTGGAGACTGATCCTGTAGCTATGTTGCTACTCCATGAGGTTCCCACTAGATCAAACAACCCTAGACTCTACTATTCTTTTATTCCTATTTAGTCTCAAAGAACAACTGAAGATAAAGAGGATTTTAGATTCTCCCTTGTCACTACCTTTGTAAAAATATCTAATGGATTGTCATCTGTATGTATCTTATCTAGCTTTAACTATCCATCATCCAAAACTGATCAAATGAAATGGTACCACAATTGTATGTATTTTATCTTTGAATGTAAAGAAGAATAATTTGCAAGAAGAATAACACTCTAAATATCTATTAAAAAATAATTATCCTTATGTGGATGTCCCAATTCTTCTAGGAAGAACTAAATCCATATCATCTCCTTGGCTACCTCTATAGCTACAACATACTATGCCTTTGTAGTGGATAAAGTATTAACATTTTGCAATCAAGAAACCTAGTTCATAGTTGCCCCACCAATAGTAAATACATAACTTGTAGTACTCCACCTAGTATCAAAATCTGAGTCAACATAGCCTTGTAAAGTAGTAGTAGAGCCCTCAAAGTGTAAAAACTTACTAGATGTTCCTCTCAAATATCTGAGAATCCATTTAACTACATTCCAATGCTTAGTTCTTGGATGACTTGTAACAACTCCCACTACATGTGCAATAGTTGGCCTAGAATATACCATAGCATACATCAAGCTTCCTATAGCTGAAGCATAGGGTACCTTGGACATCTTATGCTCCTCTTTTTATGTCTTTGGACACATCTCCTTAGTCAAATTCAAATGACCAAGTAAAGTTGTGTTGATAGCTTTAGCATTCTCCATAGAGAAACATTACAATGCCTTCATAATATAATCAACCTAAGATAATGTTAATTTCTTGTTCTTTCTATCTTTTCAAATCTTCATACCAAGGATTTGTTTTGCTACCCGAAATCCTTCATAGCAAATGCATATGCTAACTAGTGTTTCAGCCCCATAATGTGATCCATGTTAAACCCAGCTATAAACATATCATCAACATATAAACATAAAATAATGTAGTTTTCATCATCCAACCTCTTAAAATAAAAACAATGATCTAAATGACACCTACTATATCCATGCTCATGTATAAAACTATCAAATTTTAGATACCATTGCTGAGATTCTTGCTTCAAGCCATATAAACTTTTCTTCAATCTACACACTAAGTTCTCCCTACCTTTGACCTCAAATCCATATGGCTATTACATATATATCTCTTAATCCAAATAACTATGAAGGAAGGTTGTTTTAACATGAAGCTTCTCCAAATGAAAATCTTTAGTAGCCATTATACTTAAAATAGTGCAAATAGAAATCATTTTAACAACAAGAGAGAATATCTCGTCAAAATCAATGCCCTTTTTCTATGCAAATCCTTTTTCCACTAACCTAGATTTAAATATTTTCTTACCTCCATCCTCTTCTTTCAACCTATGAACCCATTTATTCTATAGAGCCCATTTACCTACATAAACTCGAAGTCTTATTTTTCAGCAAAGAGTCCATTTCATCTTTCATTGCAGACTCCCACTGAATCTTAGTATCTAGCTACATAGCTTCATCATACTATTCAGGTTCAACAACATCTGTTAGTAAAATAGAGTACAAATAAGGAGAAAATATTTTTAGAATTCACTAGGGTGTGTGGTATTTTTTGTTGCGATTGTTGAACATCATGAGGAATTTTTGGAATCTCATCTTTTGGAGTATCATCCAGCACTACATAATGATCTTCTTTCTTCTTATGTTGTTGCAACAGATCTTTGTACAACACTTTCTCATTGAATATGACATCCATTCTTCTTACAATTTTACAATTTTTAAAATCCCAAAGTCTATAACCAAATTCATCAATGCCATATCCAAAACAACAAACAGTTGTTTGACTTAGCTTCTATCTTGGTTCTATTTTAAGATTCTACATGAGAAAATATTTCACAACCAAAGGTTCTAAGAAAAGAATAACTCAGCTTCTTACCATTCCATGCTTCCTCTAGGATACCATTGCCCAAAGGAGTAGAGGGACCTCTATTAATCAAATATATAGCAATATTGATAGCCTCCACCCACATGTGTAAGGGAAACCCTGCATGCAACCTCATGCTCCTTGCACACTCCATTATAGTCATGTTCATGCATTCAAGCACTCCATTTTCATATTGAGTCCGTGGAATAGTTTTTTGTCTACAAATACCATTAGTGGAGCAATAATCTTCAAATTCATGAGTGTAATATTCACCACCATTATCAGATCTAATAGATTTTAATTTCCTACCAATCTCATTTTTAGCCAAGCATTTCCATTTCATAGAAGCTTGAAATATATCATATTTCTATCTAAGGAAATAAACCCATACTTCTTCTAGTTTCATCATCAATAAATGTAACATAATAGTGAGAGCCACCAAGGGAAGATACCTGAGCTAGTCCTTATCAATCTGGATGTACAAGATCTAATTTCTCACTTTTATTTTCCTTCACAGTCTTCACAAAACTCACTCTCTCTCTTTTTTCATACACACAACTTTCATAGAAATCCATATAAACACATTTTAGACTTGGTAAGACTTGCTTTGAATGAAGTATTTTTGTACCTTTCTCACTTATTTTCCCAAGTCTATAGTTCCATAGTGTTGTATCTGAATCTACAGCAACTATTTGTTCTCCCTACTCAACTATAGCAACTATTCCTAAACATTCATTTTTCTATAAAACAATAAAATTAGAAGGAATAGTATGACCTATACAAAGATATAAGGTGCCTACTTTCAGACCTTTTGCTACAGCAAGGGAATCTTTTGAAACCTTCCAATTTTTATCATTAAAAGTAACTACACAACCCTCATCACTGAGTTGCCCTGAAACCTTCCAATTTTTATCATTAAAAGTAACTACACAACCCTCATCACTGAGTTTCCCTACTGAAATTAAATTTCTACTTAGCCTTGGAGCACATCTTGCCTCATGTAAAAGCCAATGATTCCCATTCTGCAACTTAATCTTAACTTTTGCTTTTCTAAAATCTAATAGGGTTCATTATCCTCCAAATAAACAATCCCAAAATCCCCTTGTACATAATCAATGAAATAACCTCTATGAGGTGTAGCATGAAATGAAGAACTAGAATCTAAGTCCCATGAATTATCAACACTTTCTAAAGATAGAAGCAAAGCATCCTCTTCAGATTTGGTACTTACCAAATTTGCCTCCTTGTTCCCTTTTGGTTTATCTCCTTCATTTTTCTTTCGAGTCCAACAATCTTTCTTCTCATTCCCTAGTTTCCCATAGTACCAACAATCATTTGGTCCTCTTGATTGAAACTTTTTCACCTTTGACTTTCCTCTTGATTTCCCATGATTTCTAGAATTATTTCCTCTCTTAGTTTTTATGCCTCTACTTTGTACATTTAAAGCACTTCCTAATGTAGATTCACCTTAGGTTTTTCTACTATTTTTCTCACTCAAAATAACACCGATCACATCATCATATTTTAGGGTATTAGATCTAGAAGCAAAATTACTCATAGCCATTACCAATCCATTCTAGTTTTCAAGCAAAGAACACAAAATCAAGAGATCCCTAATTTCTTCATCAAAATTAATACCCACATAAGATAACTATCTAGTAATAGTATTAAACTCATTTAAATGATCCACAATAGATCCATCTTCTACCACTTTTATATTAAATAAAAATTTCATGAGAAATATCTTATTTGAAGAGGAGGGCTTTTCATACAATTTTTTTGGGGTTTCCATCAATGGTAGTGGATCAAGCATAGAAGATTGTCATGAAACATCATGAATATGACCTTGCCAAGTTATAGGAATTGGTCTGCCTCACAATAGACATATCATAGTCATGCTTTGGGCCATGCTTAGGAATAATATATTCAAACTAAGGACTATTTTTCCCACTATGAGGTGCATTTAATCTTATCAATCCAGGGATGTATACTTGAAATGGTTGGCACAGTATGTGCACTGGGTCTCTTAATGAGTCACTAAGCTTATGCTGCAGGAAAGAAAAATGCAAGGAAAAGAACTTACACTATTGCTATAGGAAACTTAACACACTTAACTTCTATGAATACTAGAAATACAATGAAAGGCTAATAAATATTCCAACTCAATTCATCCACTACAACTACTCTCACATATGTTGTAGGAACATTCATGAAGTGTGATGGTATACGAAGGAACTTACAACTTCTACTTACAATACTAAGAATGCTTGGAAATATATATATTCTATCCTAATCTAATCCACCTTCCAAGTTGGTCCCCTTGGTCTGCTTTACTAAACTACTAACACAAAATAGAAGCCAACAACTATTTCATTACATTTTAGAAATTTATTACATAATACATAGAACTATAAAAATACAACTCACTATAAAATCTAAAAATATGTTCTCATAAACTCTTTCATCTAACTGGCTAAACTAACACACTTAGGTTGATTCCTATATATAGGAGATTGACACTTATTCCCATAATAGAAAAGTAAATAACCTAGCTTTAAATCCACAAGAGAGAAAGAAGGAAAATAACAACTCAAGGTGGGAAGAAGAAATAATGGCTTAAGGCATAAATAAATGCAAAGTAGGCAATAAGTCTTCATAGCTCCTCCATACACATTGTCGTGTCTTTTGGAACCATTACAACTTTCCTCCACCATGGCTACATTTCAGCGTTCTCTTCTCCTTGAATGCTATCGGAGCTCATCTTCAAATTCTTCCAATCACCTTTTAGCTTCATTGCTAACAAGTTAGTTATTATGCAGAGACATGTTTGCAAATAAACATTTATCAAATTAAATTCAAATATAAGAACACGCATTTTGATAATTATATGAAATACTGCATAATATATATAATACTAGCAAAAGATGGCATAGTATCTACCCATAGGTTTATCATAAGTTTTGGTAAACATAGGTCCACAAATTTTTTGACAAAAATAAAATAGAGTATCAACAAAGCATTTAAAAACTATCATGAAATAAAAGCAATATTTGGCTTCATCATCTGCCCCCTGCTAAATTAATGCTTGTCCTCAAGCATTGCACTTTCTTTTTAAAGACCTAAACTCTCCAATCTCAATCCTTCCTTTCCTGTTGCTCTTGAAGGTATAGTAAAATCATCTTGTTCTTTCCCACACTTCCCTTCTGTCATCTTCCTAAAGCTTGTCAAGTCTATAAGCATTAATGTCAAATAAAGGCCATAGGAACATTGGAGGCTACATGGTTAGGGGACACCACAATTTTGGTCTGGCCTACTTCCCTAATTCTAAATATTTTAGAACCCAGTGAAGTGCTACTTCTAAGTTGATGGGACTATGTGGTTCTAACTTTTTAAGTGGTTCAGGCAATCTAGTCCATCTACTCCTACCACCAGTCATAGCTCTCTAGAAAGTAAAGTAGGAAAAATTCTCATAATCAACATAAACCTTAGCTATAGCAGCAAAGATCCTATCCCTTACTTATATATTCTTCTTTCCATAAGTTAATGTGAACCAATCCCTAAGAACTTCATTCGGTTTGCTACTCTTAGCTCTTAAAGGTAAGGGTTTTGTCCTTTCCTCATCCCTGTAATTATTTAGTTGCTTATCATAGTTTGATTCATTAGACATCCAAGACATGATGGCTCTTAAATGTATATCCCCTATATAGAGCAAGGGGTTCCATTGAGTCTTTGAATGGATAACAAAATTATCAATATATAATTCACAAAGCAAATTTTGCTACTAGGGTGGTAGAATCTAATATAATCCATAAAATTCTTGTGTTGATTTGAACTCTACATTAATATTCTTAAGAGTTAATGTTAATTGAAACAAAAGAAATTATTCTTTCAAATAGAGAGCATAAACTCTTAGCGGTGGCGTACAAGCAAGTGCCTGATCAGCCAACTTGAGGGTACGATCAATTCATTTCTTTTGACTTGCTAATTGTTCCTTTAAATCTGAAATTTCTTCACCTTGAGATGCTATGATTTTATTCATCTTTTTCCTCTCTTCTTATCACAAGGCCTCAGCAAACAGATGCTATTCAAACAATTGAAAAAGGATTTTTTGCAATGTAATAGAATTGTTTTCTTCTTCATGATTTATTTTTCTCTCTCTCTATTCCTTCCATAAATGTTCTACAAAACTAGTAATCCATGTTGATTTATGGGGAACTAGGGCAGTGTTTGGATCAACTTGTTCAGGAACTATTTCATCCCTATAGCTTGAAGTACTTAGTTAGTCTTTTGCGGTATCATTTGGATTTTCTTTGATTTCATCCCTACATTCCTCATTAGGATTTTCAGGAATGCTTGTAATCTCAAGATGGGGAGGAGAGTGATCTGAGACAATTTGCATAGGGGACTCCTTAGTAGATGTTTTGGACAAAGTAGAATCTTTAGAAACTTTCCCTCTCATCCTAGGGCTTCTCCTTATGGGGGTTTCTTCTTGTATCATAGCCTTTTGCCTACCTTTCCCTTTGGGTGTCTTTGCTGCAAGAGTAGTTGCTACAGGACTTTTCTTTGTTCTCTTTTGTCTCACAACTGTAGGGTTTGGATCTTCCTTTTCCTAAATAGAGATTTCTTCTTGCAATTTTTATTTCCTCTTTTCTCTACTAGAAGTAGGTTTTAGGGTTGTATACACTAAAAATTGTCCCGAATGACTTTATTAATTTAATTAATAATGGTCACATTCTTCTACTTATTTAATTAAAATTATTTTAATTAAATAGGTTCATTTTTGGCCTAAGTATTTAAATTTAATTTAAATACTTCCTAGCCCTAATGTGTTAAATTTAATTTAACACATGATTCTTCATTTATTCCTTTTTTTAAATAAATTTTATTTATTTAAATCCTCCATATCCTAATTAATTTCTTCTAGACCTAAATTAAATTAAATTTCATTTAATTTAATTTTTTATCCTAATCTATGAGCTTAAGAGTATGTGTACTCTTATGAGTTGTCATCATAAGGGTTTGCATTTCTTTTTAAGCACATGGTGTCTACAATTTGAAAACTTTCTACACACATGTGCCACCTCATCATTTTATCCTCCCAACCAAAGATATGAGATAAGGAGATAAGGTGCTTAATTGTTAATCTGTATCCTTATCCTTATCTTCTAGACACCCTCTAGATGTTTCCTGAGAGTCTTTAAATAGAAGTCTTGTCTCAAGCATTGCATATAGAGGATTATTGGATTGCATTGATACGTCGTCGCTTTGAGTCTAGAATCACCACATTGAGAGCTTGCATTATAGGTACATTTTCATATGGAGTTCATAGGCTGCATTTTAGTGATTTGATTGTTGGTAAGATTTACATTTTGTATTGCATCTTGCATATTTAGGTTGCATTCTAGTTTTAAGTTTTCATTCTAGTTATAGTTTGCATCCTGCATATTTAGTTTACATTCTAGTTTTAGTTTTTATTTCAGTTATAGCTTGCATCTCTATATAGTTTTCATAATTTCATGTTCATTGCATCATAAAATACCTTTGAGTGTGACTTCCTCCATAGTCATATCTTGAAAGTATTCTTCTTTTTATATAGTCTAAGATCATATTGCACATTCACTTTACACTCACACTCACATTTGCACTTCCACACAAGGGATTTACTTATTTTTGTGTTTGTGAGAGCATACCAAGCACACCCTCCATCAAAGATACACCAACAATGGCTACACATAGCTGCCCTTGTTGAGTATTAGAGGTGGTTAGAATTTTGGTTTGTTGGTTTCTTTTGTGAATTTATTTTAAATTAACTTGATTCCTTAGGCTTCCAGCAATTTGTACATTTTTCCAGCACACATTTTGGCACGTCTGGTGGGACCCACATCCCTGATCTCGCTTCAGAAGTCTGCTAATACAATTTTTTGCAGTTCAGATTAGCATTTTGTCATCTCTGATAGTCACAGTGTTGTCTGCGTTGCATGTCTATGCATATTAGCGTCTGCGCAGATTAGCGTCTCCGAGAACAAGCGTGTGTGCCACCGTCAAAAAAATTAGGTTCTTTTTTTATTGCGTCTGTGTATTACTTATTCTGTCGTCTGCATTAGGGTTTTGTTGTCTGCGCTTATTTCTCTGTCATTTTTGCTCTGTGATCTGTCGTCTGCGATCTGAAATTGGCATCTCTGATTTTCATTTTAGCGTCTTTGATTTTTATTTTAGCATCTGTGATTTTCATTTTAGCGTCTACGCTCTGCATTTTAGCGTCTGCACTCTGCATTTTGGCGTCTGCACTCTGCACTTTGTCGTCTGCGCTCTATGCTTTGTCGTCTGTGCTCTGTGCTTTGTCGTCTTTGTATTTTAGCATCTCCGATTATTGGCGTCTGCAACTGTCAAGATTTAAACTAATGGTTAATGATTTTCTTGAGCATTTTGTGAGTTTGCAGGTCGAGGATTTGTGTTAGAGGATGAACTAAAGTGCAAAAGACTAGGTCACATTTGAAATTGGAGCGTTTTAAACGGGTACATTTAGTATAGAGCACATTTGGATTCGGGCCTTAAAATGAACTCACATTCAAAGCCTTAAGGAAAATTAACTTCCTTTCAGCATTTTCATTTCAGCATTTTCGTTTCAGCATTTTCATTTTCAGCATTTTCTTTTAGTATTTTATTTTCTGCTATTTAAAGTTGGAAAGAACCTTGTATGCTCTAAACACACGTGTCTTCAATTAGAGTAGCAAACTTAAATTTTTGTGGATAACGAACAAGTATCTTTTAAACCCCAAGTCCACTTACATATTCTCTCCCCTCGCACCTTTGGGTGACTTTGTGTGCACAAGAAATAAGTGGATTTGTTTTTCATTTTATTAGGAGGCCTGCTTGGGGATTTCATCACCCCTTAGGACGACCTCAACTCCAACATTTTGGCAGAGTATAAAAATTGGGACGTGAATCAAAAGACACCTCTCTTGGAAGTGTAAATATTGTCACTCTTGGCTAAGCCCCAAAGAACTTTATACCTTTGGGAAGTGAAGGAGGAGATTGGGTTACCGTTTCCCCCTAGCTATGTGGCAGTATTTCCTTTCATCTACAAAATTGGGCCTCATGTACCTAGTGTATATCGAGGATGCCCTTTAGCTAAGCCTTGTATAGCCTAGTATCAACCTTATTAGGATTGTTGTTGTCTTTGGTGTGTTTGTTCAAATAAATTAAAAAAATCAAAAAAATAAAACAAAAAAAAAAACTTCAAACAAGCCAAAAAATGAGTGAAATTGTGAGGGAACCTTTGCACCAAGATAGGTTAGGTGAGGTCTCTTTGACTCATAGTCATTTCTTGAAAGTTTTTGCATTAGAGTCATGTTTGGAGTTTTGGTTGAGTCTATTTTTGATGTCAAAAAGTTTGAGTCTTGTTTTGTTCTTGCCATGACCAAAAAAGTCAACCAAACCAAGCATAAGAAAGTGAACCTGTCCAAACCCCCTATCTACAAAGAAAGGAAGAGACTAACTTACGGTGACAAACAATTCAACTATGCAATCAAGGACATTCACAAAGAAGAAGCTAGGCAAGACCGCTACGATAGGATCACCTATAACGAAAAACTTCGAAACTGGTTTGCTTTCCCAGGTGTAAACCCAAGGTTCTTATTTCTCGTAAATGAAAATTGAATCAACCGTACAAGTGGCCATCATACATTCATCTTTCTTATTCATTTCCATTTCTTCCATCTTCAAAAAAGAGCTAAAAACCTAAAAACATCTTTCTATCGTGACATTAGACCTTACATCCATAAGCAAACACCTTATCCTAATCACATTCTCTTATTTAGGACCACAAGTCAGTCTCCAAATAGCAAGCAATCTATTTAGTGTCCTATCTTGCCTATAAGATCATATTTGACTATCTTTGGTAAGAGAAAGATACTCAAGTCTTACTTATTTGGGATCACAAGTCAATCTCCAAATAGTAAGCAGTTCACTCAATTCCTTACCTTGCTTATTTGGGACCACAAGTCAGTCTTGAAATAGTAAGTGATCCATTTGGTGTCTTATCTTGCCTACAAGATCATATTTGACTATCTTTGGTAAGAAAAGGATATTATTATCTTTCAATATCATTTTTTTTGCTAAACTAAGGTCTCTTGTTCAAATTTGGGTAGTTGACCCACTAATCATCTAAGGTTAAGAGCTCTCATTTTTCATTTTCTATTTCTCTCATAAGCCTTCATTCATCATTTGGTCATTCTTGTATGGTAAACACACGATCAGGAAGGTTTACATTCAACCCCAAAACACATTTATGGGAATCAACAAAGTAATCAGAAATGGAGAATCTTCCTCCCTCAGCTGCAACTTCATTAGGAGATGTGCTTCCCTCTAATCCGAACCTTGGTATGCCTAATATCTAAGAGCCACAACAACATTTTCATAATAGCAATCCAAGTGATAATCATGAAGAAGTAGAACAAGATGAAGACCCTATTGATTTTGGTGATATTTCTAGTGAGGTTAAGACCTTCCTTGCAGACCCTTACAATGTAGAGATGATGGAGAAATTCATTAAGGCAAACAAGATCGACATATTCTTAAATCTAATCAAGGATGGTGTTAACGTTCCTACAATTTTTGATGAGAACATCCTATTTACTCAAGTCAAGAAAGGTGGTGCTCCCTTAGCACCTAGTTCAAGTGCAATTCCAACATCAAGCAAAGGAAAAGGACCTATGGTGACAACTAGTGCAATGCCCACATCTAGCACTTTACCACAACCAAAACTTCAAACCAACCCTGATATCTTTCAACAATTCATCAATGCTCTATCAAATTTTGCCACATATGCTAATGCTCCACAAAACATCTCAACAACTTCAAATGTAGGAGGCCTTGGTATTAGTCAAGCACCAACTCAACCAATGGTCATTTCTACACAGCCTACACCTTCACCTCAATTGCATGTTCCTATGACCATGGTAACAACATCGGTGCCAAATGCAACGAGTGCATATCGACAGGGTGGTTCAAATGGAGCAACTCCACCACCCCAGTAGTCACAAGCCCAAACGAACTCTAAAGTAACACATCTCACTCAAATGATTCATGAACTACAAAATGAGGTGCACAGCACAAACAATAAAGGGGTAAAACACTTGTCTCTTGATGAGATTTGTCCTTTTGATAAATCTTTTCCTGTTACTCCATTCCCAATTGGTTTTGAGATTCCAAAGTTTGACAAATATATGGGAAAAACATGCCCTGTCGCACATGTAAGGGAGTTCTATATTTTGTGTCAAGAAGTGACATACAGTGATGATTACCTTAAGAGACTCTTTCCACGAAGTCTCGGAGGCCCTGCATTTGAGTGGTTCATAAATCTGCCTAAGGATTCTCATTCTACCTTCGATGAGTTGGCAAATAAGTTCATAGCACAATACTCTTACAACACGGACAATCAGGTTTCATTAAGTGACTTGTGTAATACTAAGCAACAAAATGGAGAAACTTTTGCCAATTTCTTGCAAAGATGGAGACATCTTGCTAGTCGTATGCCATACAAAATTGAGGACTCTCATCTTGTAGATATGTTCATCAAAAATTTGATACCTAAAATGTCCTTTCACTTCAAAATGGTGAGCCCTGAGGACTTTCCTACCCTAATCAAAAAGGGTAAAAACATTGAAAGTGGACTTTTAGAAAAAGGCACCATCAAACATTATAGTTCTTCATCTACCCATAATGAATCAAACAATGATAACAAGCCTAGATCATGGTCTAAGAATAGGGGTATTACGCACGATGGTGTTATGGATGTCAAAAGCCTTCGAGGAGGTAGCAACAATAATTACTGCAACCGTAACAACAATAACTCAAATCAAGACAACCAGAGAAATCAGCAAACTCGATTCTTTTCACGTAACAATTGCAATCATGATTATGATCAAAATAGGACATTCACCAACTTTCGTGAACCATTGGAAGCCATCTTTCAAAAGGTGGTAGATCATAACTTGATGGTGTTTCCTAATACACTTCCTTTTGATGACAATCAACCAAAACCTAGGTGGTATCAAGAAAATGAATATTGCAAATACCATCGTGTCAAAGGACATGATACCAATAACTGTTTCAAACTCAAAGTGTTTATATAAAACCTTGTTGATAATGGAGAAATTGAAGTGGAAGGAGGTCCTTCCTCTAAGAATGCTAAGTTGAAAATATTTCAAAAGTCATTTCCCAATCACAACGATGGTAACAATAATACGAATCAAGCCTCCACATCAAACGTTGTACCTTATGATTACTCTACTAACCACATATCAGGGTTTGACTCCTTGTGTGGTAAAATAGATACCAACGATATATGTGGTTTTGACTCCTTATGTGGTCACATCGAAAGGGTAGACACTCATGTGAATACCCTTGTCTTACAAGCAGCTGATTGTGATGCAACCACTCGACATGGAAGACCCACTTTGCAAGCAGCTACTCCTAATAATAGTAATTCACTAGCTCCACACGCACCTGCTGCGCCATCCACTCCACAAAGGCCCGCTTCACGCTATGATGTATTATCCCAACTAGGTAAGACTCCTGCACAAATATCCATCCTTGAGCTTCTTACCACCTCGCCTGTACATAAGGAAATCTTGGAAAAGGCCCTTTTAGAGATCCTGTGTCCCTGATAATATTAATGCCGCCCAATTCACTGCCATAATTGTAAACCTTGCCGCTCAAAAACATTCGGTCTTCACAGATAAAGATTTCCAAGCTCCCAATCCCAATCATAATATGTCACTCCATATCGAAGTCCTTATACAATGACATAAAATAAAAAGAGTTCTCATAGACAATGGATCCAGTCTAAATCTTTGTACATTAAAGATGATTCGTTTCCTGGGACTTCCAGAGGATCTCCTTGATTCTAGCAAAAGAATTACTATAAAGGCATATGATGAAAGAGAAAGGGAATCAAAAGGAGTTATTATGTTGCCTCTCAAAGTTGGACCAGCCATTGTCAATACTGAATGTCATGTCCTAGATTTAGATTTGCCATATAACATCTTGCTTGCTAGACCATGGATACACACTCTCAAAGCAGTGCCTTCCACATATCACCAATGTTTGAAATTTCCTCACCAAGGAAGAGAAGTTACAATTCCAGGGGATCCTACACCCTTCAAATTTTGTAGAAGATTGGAAGGTACTCCAGAAAATCTTTGTCCCATAAGTGAGTTTTCTACAGTCATACCTAAGCCTCTTGTCATTAAAGAAACTGTTTCCCATACAGTACCAGAAGTAGCCCATGAGAGTTCAAATTCCTGTAAAGGAAAAGAGAAAGTTGAAGATGTTAAAGTTAGCACTACAAGGAAAAAGACTACCTTTACTGACTTGGGAATGTGTAGCCATTGTTGGTGTATCTTTGATGGAGGGTGTGTTTGGTATGCTCTCACAAACACAACAATAAGTAAATCCCTTGTGTGGAAGTGCAAATGTGAGTGTGAGTGCAAAGTGAATGTGCAATATGATCTTAGACTATATGAAAAGAAGAATACTTTCAAGATATGACTATGGAGGAAGTCACACTCAAAGGTATTCTATGATGCAATGAACATGAAATTATGAAAACTATCTAGAGATGCAAGCTATAACTGAAATGAAAACTAAAACTAGAATGTAAACTAAATATGCAGGATGCAAACTATAACTAGAATAAAAACTTAAAACTAGAATGTAACCTAAATATGCAAGATGCAATACAAAATGTAAATCTTACCAACAATCAAATCACTAAAATGTAGCCTATGAACTCCATATGAAAATGTACCTATAATGCAAGCTCTCAATGTGGTGATTCTAGACTCAAAGCAACGGCGTATCAATGCAATCCAATAATCTTCTATATGCAATGCTTGAGACAAGGCTTCTATTTAAAGACTCTCAGGAAACATCTAGAGAATGTCTAGAAGATAAGGATAAGGATAAGGATTAACAATTAAGCACCTTATCTCCTTATCTTGTATCCTTGGTTGGGAGGATAAAATGATGAGGTGGCACATGTGTGTAGAAAGTTCTCAAATTGTAGACACCATGTGCTTAAAAAGAAATGCAAACCCTTATGATGACAACTCATAAGAGTACACATACTCTTAAGCTCATAGATTAGGATAAAAAATTAAATTAAATGAAATTTAATTTAATTTAGGTCTAGAAGAAATTAATTAGGATATGGAGGATTTAAATAAATAAAATTTATTTTAAAAAGGGAATAAATGAAGAATAATGTGTTAAATTAAATTTAACACATTAAGGCTAGGAAGTATTTAAATTAAATTTAAATACTTAGGCCAAAAATGAACCTATTTAATTAAAATAATTTTAATTAAATAGGCTACTAGTGCCTCATGTGTGCTATCTGCTTTGACTCTCTGCAGCTGTACCTCTTCCCGTAGACTATCTCGCTTAGCCCTGACTATGTCCGGATCCTCTCCCAATACCTGTCTCTGTGGAGGCACCTATGGTGGTACCTGTGCCTGTGCTTGTGCCTATGCCTATGCCTGTGCCTACACCTCAGGTCCCCTCTGGGGTGGTACCTATGCCTGTGCCTGTATCTGAGGTTCCCTCTGTGGTGGCACCTGTGCTGCTACAGCACCCCACCTAGCAACTTCCCTACGACCATGTGGTCTCTGTTGTGCTCCCTGAGCTGGCACTGCTACCATAGCAGCTTGTCCCCCATCTCCTATACCATCTACCTCTCTCGGTGCCTACTCTACTAGTGGAACTACTCCAGGCACTATCAGTCTGACTGGCTGGTGTGTTGTCCACCACTGCGCATATGTCGATGTCATACCAGCATCTCCCCTTTCCTGACCATGCACCCATGGAACTCTATCCATCGCTAACCATGATGCTCAGGAAAATTGTAGCGTCATCCCCCGACCCCACAGCCAACCATACTCACGGGTCACTACAGGATAAAGGAATCTGTCTGAAAAAATGTACAAATTGTTGGAAGCCTAAGGAATCAAGTTAATTTAAAATAAATTCACAAAAGCAACCAAAAAAAAAAATTACAACCACCTCTAATACTCAACAAGGGCAACTATGTGTAGCCATTGTTGGTGTATCTTTGATGGAGGGTGTGTTTGGTATGCTCTCACAAACGCAACAATAAGTAAATCCCTTGTGTGGAAGTGCAAATGTGAGTGTGAGTGCAAAGTGAATGTGCAATATGATCCTAGACTATATGAAAAGAAGAATACTTTCAAGATATTACTATGGAGGAAGTCACACTCAAAGGTATTCTATGATGCAATGAACATGAAATTATGAAAACTATCTAGAGATGCAAGCTATAACTGAAATGAAAACTAAAACTAGAATGTAAACTAAATATGCAGGATGCAAACTATAAATAGAATGAAAACTTAAAACTAGAATGTAACCTAAATATGAAAGATGCAATACAAAATGTAAATCTTACCAACAATCAAATCACTAAAATGCAGCCTATGAACTCCATATGAAAATGTACCTATAATGCAAGCTCTCAATGTGGTGATTCTAGACTCAAAGCAACGGTGTATCAATGCAATCCAATAATCCTCTATATGCAATGCTTGAGACAAGGCTTTTATTTAAAGACTCTCAGGAAACATCTAGAGGGTGTCTAGAAGATAAGGATAAGGATAAGGATAAGGATTAACAATTAAGCACCTTATCTCCTTATCTCATATCCTTGGTTGGGAGGATAAAATGATGAGGTGGCACATGTGTGTAGAAAGTTCTCAAATTGTAGACACTATGTGCTTAAAAAGAAATGCAAACCCTTATGATGACAACTCATAAGAGTACACATACTCTTAAGCTCATAGATTAGGATAAAAAAGAAATTAATTAGGATATGGAGGATTTAAATAAATAAAATTTATTTTAAAAAGGGAATAAATAAAGAATCATGTGTTAAATTAAATTTAACACATTAAGGCTAGGAAGTATTTAAATTAAATTTAAATACTTAGGCCAAAAATGAACCTATTTAATTAAAATAATTTTAATTAAATAAGTAGAAGAATGTGACCATTATTAATTAAATTAATAAAGTCATTCGGAACAATTTTTAGTGTATACATTTTGCCCCTCTTTGATGTGATGTCGGGACGACATCATATCAAAGAAAATAAAATGCAGGTTGCATAAATTTGCCTAAAGATTCTCATTCTACCTTCAATGAGTTGGAAAATAAGTTCATAGCACAATACTCTTACAACACGGACAATCAGGTTTCATTAAGTGACTTGTGTAATACTAAGCAACGAAATGGAGAAACTTTTGCCAATTTCTTGCAAAGATGGAGACATCTTGCTAGTCGTATGCCATACAAAATTGAGGACTCTCATCTTGTAGATATGTTCATCAAAAATTTGATACCTGAAATGTCCTTTCACTTGAAAATGGCGAGCCCTAAGGACTTTCCTACCCTAATCAAAAAGGGTAAAAAAATTGAAAGTGGACTTTTAGAAAAAGGCACCATCAAACATTATAGTTCTTCATCTGCCCATAATGAATCAAACAACGATAACAAGCCTAGATCATGGTCTAAGAATAGGGTTGTTATGCACGATGGTGTTACAGATGTCAAAAGCCTTCAAGGAGGTAGCAACAATAATTACCGCAACCGTAACAACAATAACTCAAATCAAGACAACCAGGGCAATCAGCAAACTCGATTCTTTCCGCGTAACAATTACAATCGTGATTATGATCGAAATAGGACATTCACCAACTTTTGTGAACCATTGGAAGCCATCTTTCAAAAGGTGGTAGATCATAACTTGATGGTGTTTCCTAATACACATCCTTTTGATGAAAATCAACCAAAACCTAGGTGGTATCAAGAAAATGAATATTGCAAATACCATCGCGTCAAAGGACATGATACCAATAAGTGTTTCAAACTCAAAGTGTTTATCCAAAACCTTGTTGATAATGGAGAAATTGAAGTGGAAGGAGGTCCTTCCTCTAAGAATGCTAAGTTGAAAATATTTCAAAAGCCATTTCTCGATCAGAACGATGGTAACAATAATACGAATCAAGCCTCCACATCAAACGTTGTACCTTATGATTACTCTACTAACCACATATCAGGGTTTGACTCCTTGTGTGGTAAAATAGATACCAACAATATATGTGGTTTTGACTCCTTATGTGGTCACATCGAAAGGGTAGACACTCATGTGAATACCCTTGTCTTACAAGCAGCTGATTGTGATGCAACCACTCGAAGTGGAAGACTCACTTTGCAAGCAGCTACTCCTAATAAGAGTAGTTCACCAGCACCACACGCGCCTGATGTGCCATCCACTCCACAAAGGCCCGCTTCATGTTATGATGTATTATCCCAACTAGGTAAGACTCCTGCACAAATATCCATCCTTAAGCTTCTTACCACCTCGCCTGTACATAAGGAAATCTTGGAAAAGGCCCTTTTAGAATCTCGTGTCCCTGATAATATTAATGCCGCCCAATTCACTACCATAATTGGAAACCTTGCCGCTCAACAACATTTGGTCTTCACAGATAAAGATTTCCAAGCTCCCAATCCCAATCATAATATGTCGCTCCATATCGAAGTCCTTATACAATGACATAAAATAAAAAGAGTTCTCATAGACAATGGATCCAGTCTAAATCTTTGTACATTAAAGATGATTCATTTCCTGGGACTTCCAGAGGATCTCCTTGATTGTAGCAAAAGAATTACTATAAAGGAATATGATGAAAGAGAAAGGGAATCAAAAGGAGTTATTATGTTGCCTCTCAAAGTTGGATCAGCCATTGTTAATACTGAATGTCATGTCCTAGATTTAGATTTTCCATATAACATCTTGCTTGCTAGACCATGCATACACACTCTCAAATCAGTGCCTTCCACATATCACCAATGTTTGAAATTCCCGCACCAAGGAAGAGAAGTTACAATTCTAGGGGATCCTACACCCTTTGAATTTTGTAGAAGATTGGAAGGTACTCTGGCAAATCTTTGTCCCATAAGTGAGTTTTCTGCAGTCATACCTAAGCCTCTTGTCATTAAAGAAACTATTTCCCATATAGTACCAGAAGTAGCCCATGAGAGTTCAAATTCTTGTAAAGGAAAAGAGAAAGTTGAAGATGTTAAAGTTAGCACTACAGGGAAAAAGACTACCTTTACTAACTTGGGAATGGGAGAGTATAAGTTTGAAAATGCCTTGTCTGTGGAACAATTACCACTTTCCCCTCGTTCCCTTGGAAAGCCCTCACAATTTCCATCCTCTACTAATAAGGACACCATGCAAGTTAACAAAATTAAATTTGAACATTGGGGTTCCCTTAGTGATGAACACATGGAAGATAATATTTTGGATTGGTTATATTATGATGGCAAAGACAAACCTGTGGAGTTTCCTAAGGATAAATATGTCAAAGCACTTCCCATTGTTGAAAGCATGGGATATCATGGTATTGGTCTTGGCCCAAATGAAAATGGAATTAGACAACCCTTAGAAGCTAATAGCTATCCTAAAAGATGCAGTTTGGGTTCCCTCAAACCTAAGGTGACCTTTGCTGACAACTATTTGGCCGAACCTGAATCTGAGACTGAAGAGGAGGAATTCTTCAAAGTGCCTTTCCAATACGTTGAAGATGACCTAAATAATCGTGTCCATACCATTACCATAAATGACCTTTCATCTTTTGATCTACCTCTTACTAACCCTGACATGATAGACTGGGACCTTCAAGATACGCCACCAAGTTTGGACATTTGTAAGTCTGATGAGGCAGTGATGGCACTTTTTGGCCTTAAGAATCTTCGAGATTACGAGCATGAGATCCAATATGATGAAAAAGCCTACTTTGGTAGCCAAATCAACTCTCTTAGTCGCAAAAATGAAAAGGAAAACAAAAATTAAAAAATCAAAGGAACATCCTCTAGTGAAAACCCTTCTAGGGCGCTTTTGGATGAGGAAAAAGATAAAATAAAGGATGCATCTTCTGGTGAAAACCTTGTAGAGGCACCAGAAGAGGGAGAGTTGAATTTTCCATTCAGATCCTTGCCACCAGAAAAGTCATCCATTTTGAATGAAGATACTATTCCAATAAACTTGGGAATAGAAGATAATCCACAAATTACTTACATTGCTGCCACCTTGAGTCCTGAAGAACAAAAAGCTATGACAATATTCTTGCAAAAAGGAAAGATCAACTTTGCTTGGACCTATAAGGATATGCCTAGATTGGATACAGATTTAGTGGTACATCATTTGACAGTTGATCCCAAAATTAAGCCAGTAAAACAAAAGTTGCATAAAATGCATCCTAAGGTAGCACTTCTAGTCAAGGCGGAATTACAAAAGATGCTAGAAGCAAAGTTCATTCGACCCATTGACTATCCTGAGTGGATCTCTAATATTGTTCCTGTAGGAAAAGCGTCTGGGGGCATTCGTGTTTGTTCTAATTTTCGTGATTTGAATCTCGCATGTCCTAAGGATGATTTTCCACTACCCAACATAGACATCATAGTGGATCTGACAGCTGGACATGAGATGTTGACTTTGATGGATGGATTTTCCGGTTCTAACCAAATCAAGATTGTAGAAGAAGATCAACATAAGATGGCATTTATCACGCCTTGGGGAACCTTTTGTTATCAAGTCATGCCCTTTGGTTTGAAAAATGTTGGCACCACATACCAACACGCGATGACTACCATATTCCATGATCTTCTCCACATCATAATGGAGGACTATGTTGATGACATCTTAGGAAAATCCAAGACTAGAGAAGCCCACATTGATGTCCTTACTACTATTTTTGAAAGATTGGAAAAGTACAAAGTGCGCCTTAATCCAAAAAAGTGTGTATTTGGGGTCAAATCTTGTAAATTATTAGGCTACATTGTATCTAGAAGAGGAATTGAAGTAGACCCTGCAAAAGTAAAGGCCATCATGGATATGCCTCCTCCTTCCACATTAAGAGAGCTTCGCAGTTTTCAAGGAAGATTACAATCAATCAGAAGATTTGTGTCACAGCTAGCTGATAAAGTTCTTCCCCTTCAGCATTTGCTTTGTAAAGGAAATCAGTTTCAATGGGATTGCTTGTGCCAAAAAGAATTTGAACAAATCAAGGCATATTTGAATAATCCTCCAGTCTTAGTCCCTCCAGTAGCAGGACGACCATTGATCTTGTACATTTCAGCTACTTTAGTTGCCTTAGGAGCACTCCTAGCACAATTAGATGATAATGGAAATGAACAAGCCATATATTACCTTAGTCGAACACTAGTTGGTTATGAGTTGAATTACACTGCTATTGAAAAAGCATGTTTGGCCGTGGTCTTTTGTACACAGAAACTACCCCATTATATGCTTAATCATACTACATTTCTCATTGCCAAAATTGATCCACTCAAATACCTATTATCAAGAGCCACCCTCACTGGTCGAGCAGCAAAATGGGTCTTAATCCTAAGTGAATTCGACATTGTGTATAAGGATCATAAAGCTATTAAGGGACAAGTAATCGCAGATTAGTTAGCTGAAGCACCTCTTCCAGGCAGTCACCCTATTGTGGTAGACTTTCTAGATGATACCATTATGACTATAGCCCCTTGTGTATCATGCAAACTATTTTTTGATGGATCCTTCACACAAAAGGGATCGGGGGCAGGAGTTTTGTTTGTAACACCACAAGGGGATTTAATTCCTAAGTCCTACAAAATTTCATTCCCTTGTACAAATAACATAGCTGAGTATGAAGCATTAGTGACAGGAATGCTTAAAAAGAAATGCAAACCCTTATGATGACAACTCATAAGAGTACACATACTCTTAAGCTCATAGATTAGGATAAAAAATTAAATTAAATGAAATTTAATTTAATTTAGGTCTAGAAGAAATTAATTAGGATATGGAGGATTTAAATAAATAAAATTTATTTTAAAAAGGGAATAAATGAAGAATCATGTGTTAAATTAAATTTAAAACATTAAGGTGGTTGTCTTGATTTGAGTTATTGTTGTTATGGTTGCGGTAATTATTGTTGCTACCTCCTTGAAGGCTTTTGACATCCGTAACACCATCGTGCGTAACACCCCTATTCTTAGACCATGATCTAGGCTTGTTATCATTGTTCAATTCATTATGGGCAGATGAAGAACTATAATGTTTGATGGTGCCTTTTTCTAAAAGTCCACTTTCAATGTTTTTACCCTTTTTGATTAGGGTAGGAAAGTCCTCAGGGCTCGCCATTTTCAAGTGAAAGGAAATTTCAGGTATCAAATTTTTGATGAACATATCTACAAGATGAGAGTCCTCAATTTTGTATGGCATACGACTAGCAAGATGTCTCCATCTTTGCAAGAAATTGGCAAAAGTTTCTCCATTTCGTTGCTTAGTATTACACAAGTCACTTAATGAAACCTGATTGTCCGTGTTGTAAGAGTATTGTGCTATGAACTTATTTGCCAACTCATCGAAGGTAGAATGAGAATCCTTAGGCAGATTTATGAACCACTCAAATGCAGGGCCTCCGAGACTTCGTGGAAAGAGTCTCTTAAGGTAACCCGGGATCATTTTTCGCCACATTTAGGGCATCATAAATGCTTCTAACCTAATCTACCTATCAAATTACCAAGAGAATCAGATGACTCACCGGTGCCCCCATCGCGGCTGGTCTCTGGTGCTCCTAAATGCGCTCACCAAGCTGCAATCTCTTGATCAGGTCCATAGCTGCTCTAGATGCTCTTCTCGTGGTGTGACAATGACCTTCCTATGGGTCCCTTGGAGGCTTATGTAGGCCTCGTGGACCCCGTTTGTGCCCTTTTTCGCTCTAAGCCATGTCTGTCTCATGATTTCTCCATATTTTCATCCTATTTTTCTCATTTCTTTCTTTCCCTTCTTTCTGTTCCAAGACCTTTTTCACGAAAATTGCCCAAATTTGTATTTCTTGCACAATTTCCATGAGGGGGCATCAGGATTCTCCTTCCTTCTCTGGGGCAACCTGCATTTTATTTTCTTTGATATGATGTCGTCCCGACATCACATCAAAGAGGGGCAAAATGTATACACTAAAAATTATCCCGAATGACTTTATTAATTTAATTAATAATGGTCACATTCTTCTACTTATTTAATTAAAATTATTTTAATTAAATAGGTTCATTTTTGGCCTAAGTATTTAAATTTAATTTAAATACTTCCTAGCCTTAATGTGTTTAATTTAATTTAACACATGATTCTTCATTTATTTCCTTTTTTAAATAAATTTTATTTATTTAAATCCTCCATATCCTAATTAATTTCTTCTAGACCTAAACTAAATTAAATTTCATTTAATTTAATTTTTTATCCTAATCTATGAGCTTAAGAGTATGTGTACTCTTATGAGTTGTCATCATAAGGGTTTGCATTTCTTTTTAAGCACATGGTGTCTACAATTTGAGAACTTTCTACACACATGTGCCACCTCATCATTTTATCCTCCCAACCAAGGATATGAGATAAGGAGATAAGGTGCTTAATTTTTAATACTTATCCTTATCCTTATCTTGTAGACACCCTCTGGATGTTTCTTGAGAGTCTTTAAATAGAAGCCTTGTCTCAAGCATTGCATATAGAAGATTATTGGATTGCATTGATACGCCGTCACTTTGAGTCTAGAATCACCACATTGAGAGCTTGCATTATAGGTACATTTTCATATGGAGTTCATAGGTTGCATTTTAGTGATTTGATTTTTGGTAAGATTTACATTTTGTATTGCATCTTGCATATTTAGGTTACATTCTAGTTTTAAGTTTTCATTCTAGTTATAGTTTGCATCCTGCATATTTAGTTTACATTCTAGTTTTAGTTTTCATTTCAGTTATAGCTTGCATCTCTAGATAGTTTTCATAATTTCATGTTCATTGCATCATAGAATACCTTTGAGTGTGACTTCCTCCATAGTCATATCTTGAAAGTATTCTTCTTTTCATATAGTCTAGGATCATATTGCACATTCACTTTGCACTCACACTCACATTTGCACTTCCACACAAGGGATTTACTTATTGTTGTGTTTGTGAGAGCATACCAAACACACCCTCCATCAAAGATACACCAAAAATGGCTATACATAGCTGCCCTTGTTGAGTATTAGAGGTGGTTGGAATTTTGGTTTGTTGGTTGCTTTTGTGAATTTCTTTTAAATTAACTTGATTCCTTAGGCTTCCAGCAATTTGTACAATTTTCCAGCACACAATGGTTTCTTGCATAGGTGAAGGCACGTTCTCTTGAATAGGGATAGTTTCTTGCACATTTTCATGGGTATTTTTGGCTTCAGCCTCTTGGGTATTTTGTTTAATAGACTCATTGGTGGGGACTACATTTTTCTCACTAGGTTGTTCACTAGGGACAACTTGGGGTTGTAGAGTTTTGGCTTGTACAAATTCATCCCATGTCATGGGAGACACATCCCTAAGCAACCTCTCTATTAGTAACTTAATTAAAGCATTATGAGTAACGAAATTATCTTTTCCTTTTTGAGTTTCTTTTGCACTAATATAGAGCATATTATACAAGAAACTTGGAATGTTTACTAAAAGATTATGCCTTATAGAACTAAGTAATTTGAAATGATGTGCATTTAAGTATGAGAATCTTCCTTCACATGTAAGGTACCTAATAACATACATGGCTAATTCATTGTATGGCAATAGCAGTGACATTCTCTTACAACCCTACTTTGTAATGTTCATTTGAGGATCAGTCAGTCTAGTAAATTGAGTTCTTGTTGACCTCACATGATGTGTGCTAGGATAATGTTCTCTAACTGTAGGCAACCCCATTACTTTGGTAATGCATTCCTCTGTTGCAATCACCATTAAACCCCAAATAGAAGATTCACCTTCATCAAATGCCCTTGTGAATTCTATGCCTGCCTCTTTATCATATGCAGTCAAACTCAAGAAATACCCTAGCCATCTGCATGCATTAAACCTTCTTACGGCCTCTACATCTGAGAGCAACACAGTATGTTCCACTAGTTCTCTCCTCTACAACTGTCCACCCATTTTCTTAACACTTTATTTGCTTGCTCTATTTTCCCCATTTTGAATTCATGTTGCTTTGTCATTTTACAAACTCAACTCATATTTCTTTGTTTTAATAGGAAACTAATGTCATAACAAATTGTTATGCACAATAATATGGCTTAAATGAAGGTAAATCATGAATATGTGTGAGAATCATCCAAAAATGGGGTTAAAATCACATAAAATTTAAACATAAGTCACATCACAGTCTAACACAAAAAATTATTCAAAAAATAAGGTGTACGACATCTCACTTGTGTACTTATGAAAATTAAATTCCATCAATGAAGGGAATATGAAGATTTGGAAAAATCTTTACAGATAAATAGAAATGCCATTGGATATTAGTGACCTTCCCTTCCCCCTACTAAATATGGACATGTATCCACACTTGTCAAACCTAGTACGGGTAAGGGACTTACATAACGCCACCATCATATAAAGAATGCAGTATTAAATATAATTGACAAAATCTATGAACTATGAGTGAATAATAATTTGAAAATGTTATACCTATCAACTGATCATCACATGTACCAAAAAATATGTGGAAAAAGATGCATTAGCAGTGATAGCATCCATCAGCAAGTTGTGGTGTTTATTGAAAACATGAGAAATTGATGATGTGGAAAGTGGGTGGATGGAAGATAAAGAAATGAGATGAGGTGGATGGGTGGAAGGTAAAGAGATGAGATGGAATGAGAAAGTGGATGAAAAATGAACTTTATGTGGACATAAAAATTTTATTATGAACATGCACAAAGGAATTAATGTTGAAGACTGGCAGTCGAAAGGTTGACACCTTTGGCTGTAGGAAGAGTTACTTGATGTGTATTTGAATCCAACCACTAAAATTGCTGCAAGAAGTCCTCTTTGGTTTGGGGCCATTTATATAATTTGATTCTATGACCATTGACTAATAATTTGAAAAGTACTAGATCAATGGTATTTAATTGAATAGCTCCATTGTCAAAGACATGACTAATTTCATATGGTCTAAGCTATCTTGTCTGTAGCTTTCCTAGCATATCTTTAATTCTGGAATCATATAGTAGTGCCCAGTCACCAACTTGAAATTGCTAACTAATAACATAAGAGTCATGTCATTGTTTGCTTTTTTTTTGTATAAGTTCACTGCATTTCAAAGTAGCTTTGTGCATTTCATCCAAAGAATTAAGATGTAGAAGATGTTCTCTTTGTGCTACAGGAAGTTCAATATCCAATGCCAATGTGTCATTAGAGTTTTATGTTCAAATTCAATTAGAAGCATTGCTACCTTTCCATACAGGAGCTCAAATGGTGTAAATCCTATAGTAGTCTTCCAGGTTGTTTTGTAAACCCAAACAACTTCTTGTAATCTATTGGTCCAATCCCTACGATGTAGATGGACTATTTTTGTTAGGATGTTCTCCAGTTTATCGTTTGTGACCTCTACTTATCCATTAGCTTGAGGGTAATAAGGATTAGATTTTTGGTGCCTAATGTTATACTATTTCATCAACTCTAAGATCAAATTAGAGGTGAATTGTGCACCTTGGTCAATGACTAGCTCTTTCGATACACCATAGCAAGTAAAAATTTCTTCATGTAGAAATTTAGCAACTTTTTCATCATGAGCATGCTTCATGGCCTTGACTTCAACATTTTTTGTCAAGTAATCAATGCACACAAGAATATAGGATTTCCCATTAGATGGAGGATCAATTGGACCAATGAATTCCATGCCCTATTTGTCAAATGATGTTAACATCATCTAAGAATTAAGAGTAATTTCATTTGTTCTTGTTGGTCAGTCCATCCTTTGACACTTGTCACACTTCCTTGTATAGTTGGCTACATCTTTGTGAAGTGTAGGCCAATAATAACCAGTTGTCAAGATTTTCAAGGTTGTTCTTTTTGTTGTAAAGTGTCCTCCAAATACTTCATTATGACATGCATGTAGAATACCATGTGTCTCATCCTCTCTCACACATCTTCTCATAACTTGATCAAGTCCAGTGTAAAACAATAGATTATCTATCCAAGAGAAACAAAAGCTTTTCTCTACAAGCAACTTCTTTTCCTTGTAAGAAAAAAATTTTGGTATTTTATTGGCTACAATGTAGTTAGCAATGTCTACATACCATGGAGTTTGTATAGCAATATGAAATAAATGCTCATCTGGAAATGCATCATCTACCAAAGTAGTGTTAGTATCATCATGATGGATTCTTGATAAATAATCACCTACAACATTGGCTTTTCCCAGCTTATCAATAATAGTTATATCAAATTATTGCAACAATAGTAACCATCTTGCTAATCTTTCAGTTATAGCAAGTTTATTCATGAGATATTTAATTTTTGCATGATCAGTATGAAAAAATATGGGATAGCCAGTTATGTAATGCCAAAATTTGTTTAGGGAATAAACTACTGCTAGCAATTCTTTTTTTGTCACTGTGTAGTTTAATTTTGGTCCATGAAGGCTCTTGCTAATATAATAGATTGCATTTTCAAGATTTTGGGATTCTAGTGCTAGGACTGCACCTCTGGCATAAATAGAGGCATCTATATATATGTGAAAAGGTAAATTCCAATCAGAGCCTTGTAAAACTAGGGCTATAGTCAAAAGTTTCTTATGCTGCAGGAAGGCTTCATCACATTTGGATGTCCAACTAAATTCAGATTCTTTTGTGAGTAACTTATACAAGGGACTAGCTATTTTGATGAAATATTTTATGAAACGTGTATAATATCCAGCATGACCTAGAAAAGATCTTACATCTTTTGATTTTGTAGGTATGGGCAATGTTTGAATTACCTCTATCTTAGCTGGATCCACTAGTATTCCTGTAGCTGATATGAAATGAACAAGTACCACACCTTACTGCATGAGCATGAAACACTATTCATTATTAAATGCCAATTTATGTTCTTGACACCTTACCAAAACCTTTTCAAGATTCACCATTGCTTCCTTAAAAGTGACTCTAAATGTTGTGAAGTCATCCATGTGTATTTCCATACAATCATGTGATGTATCAACAAAAATGCTAATAATTACTCGTTGGAATGTTGCAAGAGCATTACATAGACCAAATGGTAAAATAGAGTATGCAAAAGTACCCCATGGACATGTAAATGTGGTTTTGCCTTGATTTTCAAGAGCAATACTGAGTTGTTTATAACCACTATACCCATTTAGAAAAGAAAAATACTTCTTTCCAACTAGAGTGTCTAGAACTTGGTCTATAAATGGTAAAGGAAAGTGATCCTTTTTGGTGGCCTTATTCAATTATCTATAATCTACACAAATTCTCCATTTTCCTCCTTTTTTAGGCACTATGACTAGGGGTGACACCCATCTACTATCAGATATAGGATAAATAAAATCAGCATCAAGCAATTTTTGTAATTCAATTTTAACTATCTCTTTATGGCTTGGATTTATCCTTCTCTGGGGCTGATGGAGTGGTAAATAACCTTCATTAATATATATTCTATGGGTGCACAATGTAGGACTCAACCCTTTCATATCACTATAGTCCCATGCAAAGGCATTTTCATACTTTTGAAGCAATTCTTTTAACGGTTCCATCTATGTGGGTTTTAATTTGGGATTAACATGGAGATTATGACCTTTAGTCAGTTCAATAGTAGTGGTGGACTCTATCATAGCAGCTTCAAAGATTGGACTTGCTTCTAATTCACATGGTAAGAGTGGATAAAGAATATTAGGTTCTTTGAGCAAGTACAACTCTTATCACATTCTTCATATGTGATTAATTTCAGGATAGAACTTTCAGATACATCTTTTTCTACCACATAACTGTTAGTGAGGATACTCTAAAGTACTGAATCTTCTTCTTGCAATTTTAGAAAAGATTTTCCATGTAACATCATGAGCTATACTATAGAATTTAACTCTTCTTCTTTATTCCCTAAATATGGCCAAATAGATGTGCTCAAATCTGGTAATGGTTGGGCTAGAGGATATAAATAAAATTTCTTTGTTGCTTGGCCATTTGATATGGTCATATTCCCTGATCTACAACTTATATTTACATCAACTATGGCTAACCATGGTCAACCTAGGATGACAGGGTAACCAAATAGATTAACTTTGGTGGATAAAATCATGAAGTCTACATGATATTCTAGAGAATCTAAGGTTACAACTATGTTTTCTATCATCCCATCAGGGGTGACAATAGAACTATCTGCAAGTTGTAGAATTATTGGTGTAGCCCTTAGTCCTTCTATTTTCAACTTCTTCAAAATATCCTTGGTCATGACATTTATAGAAACTCCAAGATCTATTAAAGCATTTTTAACAAACTGACTATTTATCCTAACATTCACTATGAGACTTCCTAGATTAGAATATTTTTGTGTGATCAATTTCCCTAACATGATGTCAACCAATTGTCCCACAACATGGGCTGTGGTGGGGTCCTTTTTCTTCCTTCCAAGTTTCTTCAAGAAGACTTCTCTAATGGCTTTTCCATAAACTAGAACATCCTTAATGGCTTGAAACATGAGTATTTGCACATGTATGTTTTTAAGCTGATTAACAATATCAAAGGGTTGTTCCTCTATTTGTTCAGGTTTCTTTTGTATAAGATTTTTTGGAAAAGGAGGTTCTACTTTTGGTTGAGCTTGGGTTGACATGGTAACATTGGTTGGGTCAATTATTTTAGCAACTAAGGGTTCTGATGCTATAGGAGGGTCTAGTATTTCAGTTATAAGAGGTGGTTTAGGCATTGATAAAGTTGTACCAGATCTTAGATGTATATTTGCAACACCCAAAGTGTAAGTAGGATACTGCTAAGCATCAAAACTATACAGGGGTTGTTGTGGCTATAGTCTATTTGGGTTTGGCTAAGGTTGTGCAATTAATTGTGTCTATTTTTGAGGTCCAAGATTTGTAGGTGGTGGCATTAGAGCAGGTTGTTGAATTGAAGGTGGTAATTGTGGAGTACCAATATTTTGGTTAGGCCATTATTGAGATCTCCTCCATTGGTTTGTAGACTATCAATTCCCTTAGGGTGGTTGTCATTGGTTCTGCCATTGGTTACTCTATCAATTAGGCCAGGGTGGTTAGGACTTCTAAGCCATTGGGATTATTGTGGGTTGTTTTGCCTAGTATTGTTCCAATTAGGTTGATATTATGGAGGACCTTGGGGATTATGATTTTTCCATTTATTACCATATGAATTTGAATTTTGCAAAGGGTCATGAGGCATACCTTGACATTGGGCCCATGGTCAGCATTGAGCAACAAAAAATACTTGCTCATCCTCTCCATCTATCTTGATTTACTCAGTTGGAAGATGTTGGTTCTCCATGCTTGCAACCAGTTTACATTGGTTATCCTTCTTTTGCTTATGGAAATGAGGGTAGTATTCATCTAGTTATAGCTTAGATTTTGCATACTTCCTCTTTGTAGTCATTGTGTCAAGATGTGTAGCAACATCGTTGATGATGTCTTGTTTAAAATCTGACAATAGGTTAGATATCTCGAGCTTTGAAATGCCTTGACTAATTCCTTTAGTGACTATAGAATGAGGTGCTTAGCCTTTCTTCATGGTTGACCTTGAATAGTTCTAATAAATCTTCTTGAGGTCTTCCCAGGAAGCTTGATATACATCACCACTAGCCATCAGGTCTAGTGCTTCTAGATAGTCATCATTCACACCTCTTAGAAAGACTAGCTTTTGTGAATCCTTAGACAACACATGCTAAGGGTTCTTCTATAGTGTATATAAGAAACGTAAAACATAGTTTTCCAATATTTCTTCCTCCTTTTGAGATATCCTGAAGACATCATCTCCTCTTGAACCAAATGCTTTGCAATACTCTTTGTACTTATCCAGAAACAAAGTTTTCATTTCATCCCAACTTCCTATTGCATTGGCTCCTAATCCCATGAACCATCATAGAGCTGATTCTTTCAATGTTGTTGGAAATAATTTAAGCTTATGGGCATCAACATTGTAGTCAAGACTATGACAAAGTATGTCAAATTCAAATAAGAAAGTATCAGGGTCTTCAGTTGCAAGGCCATAGAACTTTGGAAGGGCAGTTGTAGGTATATTCTTTAGATTATTAGTATTTACAAGGCTTGGAAGAGGAAATGGAAAAGTAGGCTGTTCCATTACTGTAGGTATTAGATTATGAGGTTGTTGCTGAAAAGGGACATTGGGTACTTGATGATTAACAACTAGTGGATTCAGAGTAGTGTTATCAAGAAAATTGGCCAAAACTTTAGTAAAAGGTTGAAGACCACTTGTATCTATTGGTTTAGCTCTTGATGATGATGATGTACAGAAAATAGGGCTTGCATCTTCAAAAGGTAACTCAACTTCTTCTTCTTTAATTTATTTGTTCAAATTAATAGACTCCCATGGAAGAAATTTTCCATATTCATCTCATCATCTTCCTCTTCAATGTATGCAATTAAACTTTTCACATTGGTGAAAGAAGCTTCAAAACTAGAGATTTCTATATAAAAAAATGTTTATCTAAGAACTATGACTCAAAAATGCTCCTAGCTTGACACCATCCCTAGTATTGGTGCGAAAAATGGTTTGCCTCGCAATAGGTGTATCATAGTCATGCTCTGGGCCATGCTTAGGAATAATATATTCAAACTAAGGACTATTTTTCTCACTATGAGGTGCATTTAATCTTGTTAACCCAGGGACATATACTTGAAATGGTTAGTACAGTATGTGCACTAGGTCTCTTAATGAGTCACTAAGCTTATGCTACAGGAAACTAAAATGCAGAGAAAAGAACTTACACTATTTCTATAGGAAACTTAACACACTTAACTTCTAAAAATACTAGAAATATAATGAAAGGCTAACAAATATTCCTACTCAATTCATCCACTACAATTGTTCTCACATATGCTACAAGAACATTCACAAAGTGCGATGCTACAGGAAGGAACTTACAACTTCTACTTATAAGACTAAGGATGCTTGGAAATAAATCTATTATATCCTATTCTAGTCCATCTTCCAAGTGGGCCCCCTTGGGTGGCTTCACTAAACTACTAACACAAAATAGAAGCCAACAACTATTTCATTACATTTTAGAAATTCATTACATAATACATAGAACTATAAAAACATGACTTACTGTAAAATCTAACAATCAGTTCTCATAAACTCTTTCTTCTAACTGGCTAAACTAACACACTTGGATCAATTCCTATATATAGGAGATTGACACTTATTCCCATAATAGAAAAGTAAATAACCTAGCTTTAAATCCATAGGAGAGAAAGAAGGAAAATAACAACTCAAGGTAGGAAGAAGAAATAACATCTCAAGGCAAGAATAATAAAGTCTAAACATCTGCTTGCCATAGGAATAAATGCAAAGAAGGAAATAAGTCTTCATAGCTCCTCCATACTCATTTTCATGTCTTTTGGAACCATTACAATTTTCCTCCATTGTGGCTACATTTTAGTGTTCTCTTCTCCTTGAATGCTACTGGCGCTCATCTTTGAATTCTTCCAATCACCTTTTAGCTTCATTGCTAACAAGTTAGTTATTATGTAGAGACATGTTTGCAAATAAACATTTATCAAATTAAATTCAAATATAAGAACACACATTTTTATAATTATAGGAAATACTGCATAATATATTAAATACTAGCAAAACATGGCATAGTATCTACCCATAGGTTTATCATAGGTTTTGGTAAACATATGTCCACAAATGTTTTGACAAAAATAAAATAGAGTATCAACAAAGTTTCTAAAAACTATCATGAAATAAAAGCAATATTTGGCCTCATCAAGAAATTCAATAGGCAAAGAACCTAACATCCATCAGAAAGGCAAAGACCTCAATGTGTAATTTTGGATTGCTTATCATGTGTATTTTCTTTTATGTTAAAAGTATTTTCATCATATTGGCAATATTTTTTGGGAACAAGGAAAACCAGTGACAAGGCAAATCAGTTAGTGCATAACTCGATTAGAAGAGAATTTTTAAATTTTCATGGATACATACTTTGTGGAATTCAAACAAAGAATGAGGATGGGGATTAGAATACTAGAAGAGTTGGTAATAAAACATTACAATGATGTATTCTTTTTAGTGGACACTACAAAACACATTTTTGTAGGAAGTAAATTCAAGGAAGGCATGGCTAACAATATTTGACTATAAAATTGAAAGTGATATAGTGATTACAAATATTATTGCATTATTAAAACAACAAATTAATACTGAAGCTAAACCTTTTGGAAAATATGAAGAAGCTAAGGCAAGAATTACTGCAGATATCAGAATAGCTTCTAAGGAAAAGAAAAGAAATAACATGATCAAAGACCTAGAGGCAAAGCTAGGCACCTAAGGTAAAGGCAAGGAACCTTTACAACTCACTCAATATCTTGGAGAAGATGTAGAATAATATAGTGGTGATGAGGAAGAGGAAGGAGAAGAAGGAAATAAGGGCAAAGCCCTAGTTTTTTTTGCTGAAAATAATTTATCAATTGTATATTATCTTTGATGTTACACAAAATGTCATATCTTTACCAATCAACGTACGTCAAGCTCACTGTAGTAATGAAGACAATTTCATGTGTATGTTGAGCATTCCAATGTTTACCAAGTTCAGAAGACAATGTTAAGCAAGGTCACTTGATTACCAAATGAAGTTTATGAGGTTGTAGTGTTAACTAAGTTCACTAAACTTGGTTAATATAGGAAAATTATTTTAGTGTTACTATCTATTGAGTTGGGTCATCAAACAAAGGATTTTCTTATTTTTGCATATTGAGTTTAAAGGATTTGTTGGTTGGTTCTAGTTGATAGAAGAGATGAATAATTATTGTTGTAAGTTGTATTCAAGCTGACTTGAAAATGCATATGGTATAAGTATAAGGTCAAGTTGAGGACTGAATGTGTGAGAATGTCTAGAAGATAAGAAGATGCTTAAAGGAAGTGAATTGGAAGGATAAGTGGAATATCCTTGTTGGGTTCCAAAGATTAATCTGATTAGGAAGGATAAAGTATTTGATCTAGAATTGAGATTTGAAATCAGCAATATAGTTGCCTTAGAAATCAAGTCACGTCATTGTTACTCTCTAACCATTGTAGCAGTGAATAAAATCTCCTAATAGAGTTGGTTGAATAGTTATTTTGTAAATCCTCTAACAAGGTGGCATTTTTAGATTAAAGTGCCTAAAGACCTCTAACAAGGCCACTTCTAACATGGTGATTAAATCCTCTAACAGGATCACACCTAATAGTGTGTTTTGTAACCTTTAACAAGGTTGGCACCTAACAGGGCTCACTTTAGAAGAGTGAAAAATAGTAACTAGTTGTAATTGGTGGTTTTTCCCAAATTATGTTTCCACGTTAAATCTTGGTGTCTCTTGTGTTCATGATATTTCTTTTATGTGTATGCAAATAAGTTAATTAAGGTTAATCACACTTAATATCTTATGATCTACATGTTCAGTATTTTTTGAGTAACAGTTGTTATTATAGTGCTTGTCAAGTTATAGCATATTGGTAGTGTTGATCAAGTGCATGTATGTTAACTGAGTTACAAAAGTAATACAATTTAAGAAGAGTTTATATTTTGATTTGTATTGACATCTAAAGGATCTAGGGTTTTTTTTTAGTAATTGATTCACCCCTCTCCTCTCAGTTACTCCTCTTATTTCCAACAATTGGTATCAGAGCTCTTAGTGCTTGCATAGAAGGTTTTGAGGACCTAAGCTAAAGATCGAGATGTCTTATAGAAGAGAAGGAAAAAATTAAAAGGTACATGTTTTCTTAGTGAATTTGAGCCTAGATCTATAAAAGATAATTTAGAAAATGAAAGTTAGATAGAAGCAATGAATGAAGAAATTGAGCAAATAGAAAAGAATAAAACCTAGTCTCTTTTTCCTGGACCCTAGGATAAAAATGTGATTGGTACAAAATGGATATTTAGAAATAAGTTAAATGAGAAAGAAGAAGTGACAAGAAACAAGGAAAGACTTGTATGCAAAAGTTATTCTCAAGAAGAAGGTATTGATTATGGGGAAACATTTTTCCCAACTTGATGAAGTCAAAATACTTCTAGCATAAGCAGCACAAAAGAGATTCAAAGACTATCAAATGGATATCAATTCAACTTTCTTTAATGGAGTCTTAGAAGATGAAGTCAACATTGAACATTCTAAAGGTTTCATTGATCCAAACCAAAGAAACATGTTATGTAAAATACATAAAGCACTATATGGACTAAAACAAGATCCTAGAGCATGGTATGAAAGAATACATGGATATTTGGTAAGAATTGGTTTTGAAAAGATAAATGATAATAAAAATTTGTATAGCAAAGAAGGACCACATGATAAGATATTGCTTGCAGAAATATTTATAGATGATATCATATTTTGAGGGCATGAAATGTTATGCAAGACATTTTCTGAAGAAATGAGGAAAGAATTTGAAATGTCTATGTTTGAAGAGATCAAATTATTTGTGGGTCTACAAGTTCATCATATCAGATGAAGGATGGGATATTCATCACTCAATTAAAGTACATCAAGGAAACATTAAAATTATTTGGAATGGAAGATTATAAACCAATTGGAACACCTATGTCTATTGGACATAAGCACTCAAAGAATGATGACTAAAAGTAGGTAAACCAGACTACTTATACATCAATGATTAGAAAACTTCATTATGTGGTACACACTAGACCTAATATTGCATTAGCAGTTGACATAGTTGTAATATTTTCTACTAATCCTAAAGAAAATCACATGATGGAAGTCAAAAAAATCTTGAGATATCTAAAAGGAACTGAAGAATATTGGTTATGGTATAAGACAAGAGGAAATATTGAGTTGAGAGTCTTTATTGATGTAGAGTGGGCATGAAGCATTTATGACAAAAAAAGAACTAGTGGAGGACCATTCTTAATTGGAAAGAGGCTAGTGTCCTAGATAAGCAAGAAGCATAATTGAATCTCTCAATCCACAATAGAAGTAGAGTATGTTGGTGCAATATTCAATTCTTCTAACATAATATGGATCAAGAAACTAATGTCAAAAATCAAGGAAAAAATCAAGTAACCAGTGGTTATCTACTGTGATAACACTAGTGCAATCAACACATCCAAAAATCATGTAATGCACACAAAGACCAAAAAAAAATTGCAATCAACATATCCAAAAATCCTGTGATCAAAATAAAGACAAAACACATTGCAATCAAGTATCATTTCTTAAGGAAATTGGTTCAAGACAAAGAGGTTAGATTGGAATATGTGACCACTAAGGAGAAAATAGTAGATATATTTACTAAGGCTTTACGTAAGCATGTATTTATATATCTAAGAGGTAAACTAGGGATTATTCCCCTATCTGGAGCTCACTAAAGAATAAGATAGTGAGGCATCAATCAAGCTCTATTGAAGATCAATCAAGTTGATATAGGTTGTCACACTTCAAGTGTTAAATACAAAACACATTGCATATGAATTAGTAAAAAAGGTACATTATAATTTTAGAGTTTGTATCCTTTAGCATTTGATGTCAAGGAAGGAGAATTTGTAATGTCAACAAGGAAGAGAAAGGGAGAGTTGATCAAGAAAGAGTAAGAGAGAGCTCAGTTTTAGAGTGAAAGAGTTAGAGAAGGAAGATATTCAAATGATGGAATGTATAAGAAAGAGGGAGGAAATGTTAACAAGTTGTTGAAAGGAAAGCAACAGAGAAAAATCCAAGTAGAATCTCAGAGGGAGTTGCTATGGATGAGAATCATAATGAAAATAAGCATATTATCTCATTACTTATACATTATCAATCTATGTTGACATGTTGTGTTACCATCAATGACAAATATGGGAGCTTTTTGGAAATAATTCCTCAATTGTATGTTTTCATTGACGTTCACACAAATATTAGTATAAATCAAGCAATATAGAGTTTGTAGTATTAACCTTGTATATCTCTGTATTAATTGAGTAGTCGGGTAAAGAACACTTTTCCAGTATTAACCAAGTTGTTGGCTAATGAAGGGATTCCTTCTTGAAGTATTGACTGAGTGGTCAGGCATCAAAGAACTTATAGTCTTAACAAAGTGGTCAAGCATCAAAGGACTCACAATATTGACTGAGCGATTAATCCTAGCATTGACCAAGTGATAGAAAAATGCAAATTGTCTAATATTTTATTAATTAAGGTTGACTATTTGGATGTTTATTGATTAATTAGATGGGTATTCAAGATGAAATGTCTAATCATATGATATATAAGAAATTTCAAGTTGTAAACATAAGAGAAGTGGAATATGGAATAATATGACTATAAGGAAAAAGAAAAGCAAGAAAGTGTGGAAGATAAGTTGCAACAAACATCTGATCAAAAAGGATCCAAAGGTCAAGCTAGAACAAAGACCTAAATCTACAAAGGAATTTGCTTCGTCAATTAGGTCAAAATCATTGTTGCTTTCTTACCATTGTAGTAGTAAAGAAATATCTTAACTTAGTTGACTTAATAGTCATTTTGTAAATCTAACAAGGTGAATTTTCATGATTAAAGTGTTTAATGATCTCTAACTAGGTCACTCATAATAGGGTGATCTAAATCCTTTAATAAGCTCATACTAAATAGTATATTTATTAACCTAAATAGGGTTGGCTCTTGACATGGCACACTTCAAAAGAGTGAAAATTATTGTGACTAGGTCCAAGGTAGTTGGTGCAGGAGAACCTTAGGGGAAAGGAAAACCCTAATAGACATTTTTGGTTTTTAAATGGCTTAGCCAACCATTAACCAAATAAGGACAAGATATAAAGTCCTAAGGCATGTTGGAGAAGATGTTAGAGGGTTAACTATAATTATTGGTCATGTTGTAGTTGTTAAAACTTAGTTAGTGCCACAAAGTGTTGATAGGGTCAACTATGGTCAAAGTTACCAATTGTCTCAAACCTAAAAAATTATGGTTAAAATGAGGTCCATAGATGTTTTTGGATCAATTTGAATGGTTTTGAATTCAACTAGATAAGTTTGAGGGATACAAAATTCTTGCAAGAAGGAATTATTGTGATTGCTTGATTGGAATGAGAAAATATTGATTGGAGAAATGAAGTAGGTAGAGTTAAGGGTTCATAGGCTATAGGAGAAGGTCTAGAGAGTAGAACCATGAAAATCAAGAAGGTATTGTTGTACAAACACCACAGGAGTCTAAAACCTATAAAATCTTTAAGTCTGGGTTGTTATAAAATAAAGTCTAGAAGACACAAATAGGGTATGTTAAGAATTTTTTAATTTTATTGCAACTTCCTTGTTTGTAGGAGGTCTAATTAGGGCACATAGGGCTATAAGGCCTAAAAGAGAAAATTGGTGATTTTGAAGAGTTGGGTTTGAATAGATGATGCAGAAAGGTTGGAGAAAGACCAAGAAAAACATGAGAATGTTCAAAAGGTGTATTCTCCATGTTGGGGGTCCTTGGTGAGTTTGTCAGCTTTTTGAGCATAAAGTTTCTTAGGTGGGTTTTGGAGAGCTAGGAGTGTAAACTAAATTGATAGGTGAATTTCTAGGTTGGAGAGGACTAGGAAAATATCCTCTAAGTTAGGGTATTAGGAAAGAACCCTAAGGATTTTAAGGACAATCCTTGATTAGAGAAAGAAGGCTTTAAGTGAGAGAAGCTCTGTAGTGCCTACCCTTGTTCACATCTTTTCTGGACATATTGTTGTTATCATTATCAGACTATGATAGACTAGTTTTATGGTTGATGGATTAGTGGTATTGTTTTGAGACTATCAAACATTATGTTATGGATTCAGAGGTTACACGATGAGATCATTTAAACTTTACATTTCATGTATGCATGATGATCATTATATTGCTTTCAGTTATTGTTGATGATTAGTTAGATGGTCTATTATCTCATGTGTTTTATTATGGATACTTACCCCATACTTGCATGTGTATGGTGTGTGTGTTTTCTTATTGTATGGCATTTCTGATGTGGTTAATGAAGGGAATCGTAGTCACCTGCTTAGTCAGGATCTACACGATGCACCACTTCCTGCCATTGCCTATTTAGCTTAGCATATTATATATATATATTGTATGTACATGCATGGTTTTTTCTACAGGTTGCAGGTACCAGGTATCGACTTCCCTGAATTGCCAAGATGAGCATACCCTATTATACTATCTCAATGATAAGATAAGGGAGATAAATTCTCAAGTCCAAATCCCAAACCCTTAAACCAATTTTCCTAGTGAGGTAGGACAAGTATCTGGATATTTTACCCATCGAATGTGTCGGATGACATAATTCATGATTTTTAACCCGTTAGACTAATTTTGTGTGAATTACTCTATGATGGGTTTTCATATTTTATCTTGGAGGTCTATGGTAAATTTTCTATTAATTAAGTCTTAATAAATAGATTTAATTAATAAATTAATTATTTGAGAAAATTAATATAAAATATCATGATCTTTGATATTTTGATTATAATTAATTAAATGAGGATTAATTGAGAATTAAATAAAAGAAAATTAGAAATTAAAATTAATAATAATAATAAATAATAATAAAAGTAATAAATAAATCATAATAATAAAAGTTATAAAAATTAAGATGAAAGTTATAAAAATTTAAATAGAAATTATATAAAAAGTAAATTGGAGTTATAAGCTTGCATAGGAGTTAATGCACCTTTCTATTTCTCATATCACAACAACACGGGGATTAGTGCATCAATTGAGCACATGGTTTCTACAACCTTATGACTCATCTAGAAGGTTGGAAAAGATACATGCTTAGTTGGTGACACCTTCTAGCTGTTTCTAGAGACATTTTAAGTGTTTCCTGAGAGCTCTTTATATTCAGGCATTCCTAGAAGCTTAGACATAGCATTTGGAGAGCATTTTGGAGCATTGGAGGACTCAAGAACTCTGAAGAAGGGAGGAGCTTGCTCTGCGGGTTTTCTGAGGAAGAGTAAATTAGCATTAGAATTCGGGTAGATTCTTGTGATTTTATTTATGCTATTTCCGCATCTTGCATTCCATGTCTTCTTTGTGTCTTCCATATGTCTTCTGAAGATTTTTCCTACTTTCGTTGTATATATTCTCAACACGGGGCTAGGGTTTAATTATAGCCAAATCCATTAGATGATTTATTGAATAAATTTTGAGATCAAAAGTTTATAGGAAAATTCTAAAAATTGGAATCTTTCAATAGATTGTGTATATGCTCATTGTAAAATATACATGCTTATATTTTCGTATCTGCATATATGTATATATATATATATATATATATATATATATATATATATATATATATATATATATATATATATATATGTTGTGATACTTAATTAAATTCTGCATATAAATACACACACACACACACACACACATATATATATACATATATATATTGAATAATCATATTTTATAAATCACAGTGATGAAACTTTATTTCAATTTTGAATTGCAAATCGCATCAATGGGGAAATGTTTTATTAAAATGTTATTTAAAATTTTATATACACTGCAAATTGGGTACGCGGTACCATACCCCACGGGTCGCAGAGCCTGCCATCACAGGACTACGATGACAAGGGTACACTATACCCACTATCGACACAGTGTCTGCGGCCGCAGGTACTGTGTACCGTGGCGGGGGGGATTATTGTTATATATGTTTGTGTAATATGGGATGGCAATCGATATTGTTAATTCGATTTCTTTTATATTTCATTTTTATAAAATGTTATTATTATATATTATAATATATGTATATTTGTGTATATATATATATATATATATATATATATATATATATATATGTAAATGTGTGTGTGTGTGTGTGTGTGTGTGTGTGTGTGTAAGTATATGTATATTAGTTATTAATAATTATTGTATTTAAAAAGATTTGTATAGATGGATCATTCTGTAAAAGATAAATGATTCAAAATATGAATAATAATTTATCAATTAAAATGTAGAGATATTAATAATTAATTAAATTAAATTTAGTCTAATTAAGGTTAATTATTAGGACGTATTATAAGTTAAAGTTTTGAAATATGCAAATTGTTCATTCATTGGGAATGTCATTTTCAATAGAGTTTATATAAACAAAATATTAGATCATTGAGTCTAATGGTTTTGGGGGAGAAACTTTTATCTATCAAACAAATACATGGGTTAGGTAAAACATGAAATTTCTCCACCTGATATCTAAAATTGGAAAACGTAAACTGAAAACCTCCACATTTAATTCAAGTATGTAATTTAGCAAAACCAAAACGTGTGTTTGCATTGTGTATTCTTTATGCTACTATTTTGGGTTTTGAGTTGACTAGTGTTGACCAGTTATACGACGTCTACCAGAGGCTTGGGGGTTATGTGATTGTGATGTCATGATGATGTTTTAATCTCGATCTTTATAAATCCAACTATGGTTATGCGATGGAATGCTCTATGTATTGGTTATAATTACTGATTGTTATAGTTGAGATTCTTATGTATGAGACACTTGACTTAACCATTTTTGGTCATCGATTAGTTATCCTTGGTTATTATCTAGTTGCCATGATGGGACTGAAATGTGGATTTATTCTTGGTGATGTCATGTTGTGGCATGATTGACTCAACCATTTTAGAGTCTTCAATCAATATGATTGAGATATATTTTGGCTATTGAGAACCAATGGATACTTTTGATTATTAGTGATACTTCAGTTGCCAATAGAGATCTGTTGTGATCATGATTTTCTATGGATGCTTGCTCATGGAGATTTGATGCTTTTATGCATATTTGATGATTTTATTATGGATTATCTTTTGTGATTTTGAGATTTATGATTCCATGAGCTTAGGGTAGGATATCTGCATGTAGTGTCGAGAAGTGGCTTGCAATGGGGGTTAGGGCCCTAAGAGGCTGCCAGGTAACTCATTTTAAGTTGGATTAATAAGTGAAAACATTCACACCTAATACTAACTGAATGAACCTAAAAAGATAAGTGTTTTGGTTCTTGCCCATGCCTTGAGTGCTTGTATAGACTAGGATGGGAGTAGAGAGAATGTATGGTTGCGACCTTGCATTCCATAGTATGCCTCATTAGTATGAGAGGATACTAGTGGCCGCATGAGATCAATATGGACTCGTGGAGTTTAGCTAATTGCCAGGGTAACTTGTACGTGATAAATGTGATGACACTTTTCTGCTTGCATAGTAGGTTCCTACATGTTATTGTGTGCCTCTGGGATTAGATGTTAGTTTTTGTGCTTGGAACCTTTGAGTTAGCACACTTTTAGGATTCCTAGACTTATGGAAATTTGTGCTATGTGTTTTGGATAGCCTGTTTGGGACTTGAGATTATGTCCTCAGCATGGTGGGAGTGGACCACTTAGGTACCACGTGGTCGGGTGGTAGTGTATTTTCCACTCTTATCATTTGAGATTCATTGAGACATCATGGTTGATGCGTCCTTTGTGATGGTGGATATATATCCTTTCATTGATGATTAGAATATGTTAGATGATGTTATGTTATGCTTATATTTGCATGTTAGATTACTTTCTGCATATGATATAGTATATTATAGGAGTGACATTCTTACTATGATAATACTGATGATCTCTTTGGTGATTTGGAATGTTATGCACAAAGGGATGGCTAGGGCCCATGATGGTCTAATGATGTTATTAATGGTTGGGAGGAACGGTGCACTGAGTTTATTATGTTTGATCTTTATGATGGATGTATATATCTTCTATTATCATGTATCATGTGTATCATGTGATTATCTTTACTTTGATGTATCATGGATTAGAATAGGATGATGTACTTTATTCTACATATGTATATTCTTTTAAGCTTTTCATACCCTATGACATGTACAATGGATGATTGAGCAATTGAAATGTAATGTATAAACATTGGACTTATCATTATTATTTCATCTGGTTGTTGTACTAGATGGATTCATGTATGTTAGTTGATTTAGATGTAATTCAAAATTTAGGGATTCTTAAAGAATGTAACCAGTTGTGTATTTTATGTTTACTTTCAGATGGACATTGCTATTGCTTCCATTATGGTGCATAAGTTATATGTGGTATTTACTTTCATGTTAAAAAAAAAATGCTACCAAACTTAGTGAAATTCTAGGTTAATTCTTTGGATCCCTTGGCGGGGCATTACATTTGGTATCAGAGCCCGAGTTTCTACATTGGGAGCTCTGGGTATTTTGGAACAACTAGAACTTTGAACTATTAAGTGTATCTATTCAACTTGAAACTAGGTGAACTGAAACAAAACTTGAACTATTACTTGTATATTTTTCATGCTTCAACACTTAGTTTCAAAACTGAAAAATTTACTTAAACCTAAACATAGAATTGAACTTATTCTATTGCAAACACATGTCTTCTAACTATAATAGTACTTTTTACTATTGTAGGATGGTATCTAGGACTAGGTCTTCTATTAGAGGCCATGGTAGAGGCCGTGGTAGAGGTTGTGGTTGTGGCAGAGCTATCAATGTCCATGAGTCTTCCCATGAGGGATCTGCTCATGAAGAGAGCAGAGGAGAGCATGCTAGTAGGCAGCAGGAAGAGAGCTGTAGAGAGGACCAAGCTGAGTCTAAAGAGGTTGGTTTGAGACAGATGATGCAGACTATTCTAGAATGTCTACCTCCTGTTCAAGAACAGCCCAAAGCACATTAGACAGAACAAGAGCATAGACCCAGATCTAGGAGTCCTTGAAAGGATCATCAGAGGTCCATTGTGTCCACTCAAATGAAGGATCTTTCAAGATCCAAGGTCAAGCCTTTCAATGGGCAAGGTTCTAGTTATGTGGCCGAACAGTGGCTTATTTCCCTTGACAGGATTTTTGCCATGCAAGAATTTGACAGCAATGTTAAGGCAAGATTTACGATCACTAATTTAGAGAATTTTGGGGCCACTTGGTGGACGATTGAGGAGAAGAAGCTAGGAATTGATATGAGAAGTGTCACATGGGAACTATTTTAAGAGAGTTTTCATGAATGATTCCTACCAAAGGAATGGAAACAACAAAGGGCAGATGAATTTCATAATCTCAGACAATATTGTTTGATTTAGGAGCTACAGATTCATTTATTTCACCATCTATAGTTTCTAAGTGTAAGCTGGATGCAGTGAAGCAAGATCATGGTCGGCAAGTGGAACTAGCCTTAGGCATTAAGGTCTCCACAGATTTTGTAGTTCATAAGTGTGGGCTTAGCTTAGGAATCTTTGATACTGCAGTGGATCTTCGAGCCATACCCCTTGGTTCCTATGATGTGGTTTTAGGCATGGACTTGCTTGGATCTCATAGAGCTAGTATAGATTGTAGGAAGAAGACTATTATGTGCCAAGATGACCAAGGGAATGATGTGAAGATAGTTGGGATACCAAGGCCTATATCTTTGCAGATGATTTCTGCTATGCAAATGAAGCAAAGTTTCCATAAGGGATGTCAAATATTTTCTGTTATGGTAAATGATCTTGATGAGGAAGATCCTATGAGGAAGACTTTAGATCACCCAATTTTACAGGAGTACGCAGATGTCTTTCCAAGTGAGGTTCCAAGCATGCCCCCAAACAGGGACATTGATTTTAGTATTGATCTGATTCCTGGAGCAGAGCCTATCTCTAAAGCTCCTTATCGCATGACTACTCAGGAATTGGGTGAGCTACATCTTCAGCTTGAGGAACTTTTGGCCAAAGGGAGCATTTGACCTAGTGTATCACCATGGGGAGCTCCAGCGCTCTTTGTGAAGAAGAAAGATAGTTCTTTTTGCCTTTGTATAGATTACAAACAATTGAATAAGGTGACTATTAAGAACAGGTATCCCTTGCCTAGGATTGATGATTTATTTGATCAGATCAAGGGAGCTACAGTATTCTCCAAGATTGACCTTAAGTCAGGATACCACCAGCTTTGTATTAAGGAAGCAGACATTCACAAGACCACATTTCAAACTTGCTATGGGCATTATGAGTTCACAGTGGTACCTTTTGGGTTGACTAATGCTCCATCAGTTTTCATGAGTTTGATGAATGGTGTGTTCTGATCTTATCTGGACAGGTTTGTACTTGTGTTTCTTGATGACATATTGATATATTCTAAGACTCAGAAGGAGCATGAGGAACACCTGTGGTTGGTATTGCAGTGTTTGAGGGACAATCAGCTTTATGCCAATGCAGCTAAGTGTGAATTTTTCAAATCGAAGATTCAGTATTTAGGGCATGTCATTTTAGGTGATGGTATTTCAGTGGATCCTACAAAGATTTAGGCAATAATAGATTGGCCTACACTGACTAATGTGTCAGAGATTCATAGTTTCATGGGTCTAGCTAGTTATTATCACATATTTTTCCAAAACTTCTCTAGGATAGCACATCCTATCACTTCTCTTTAGAGGAAAAGAAAGAAGTTCGTGTGGATAGAGAAATGTGAGGAAGTTTTTCAAAAGCTCAAGGAGCTTTTAACCAATGCACTAATTTTAGCCATACCTAATCCAGAAGGAGATTTCATGGTGTGTACAGATGCTTCTCTTGAAGGGATTGGGACAGTGTTGATGCAGAATGGATGGGTGATTGCGTATAAATCATGCAATCTCAAGGATCATGAGCTAAATACCCTATGCATGATCTTGAGTTAGCAGTAGTAGTTCATGCTTTGACAAGGTGGAGACATTTCTTGTTGGGGCACAGATTCAAGCTACATAGCGATCATCGTAGTCTTCAATACATTTTCACTCAGCCTAATTTGAATGCTCGCTAGAGGCGATGGATGGAGTTTCTATGCGAGTATGATTTTGAGGTTAAGTACATTCAAGGTAAGGAGAATGTGGTGGTGGATGCTTGAGTCACAGGAGACATGTGGTATCATCGATGACTCTTAGTGTGAACTTGAGGAGTCAGATTCTTTAGGTACTTCCTACATATTCTTGGTATTAGGAAGTGTGCAAAGAGATAGATTTAGGAAGACCTTTGGAAGGTAGGTTTGCAAGTTACGTTTGAGAATCAGATGGTCTTTTAAGACATTTGGGAAGGATTTATGTGCCATTATTGGATGAGCTTCACACCTTGATTCTAGCAGAAGCCCATCATAAACCTTACTCAGCACATCTAGGTGTCAAGAAGATGCACACTAATTTGAGACATTTGTTCTTTTGGTCTAGGATGAAGCAAGATATTGCTGATTTTGTGGCTAGGTGCCTTGAGTGTCAAAGAGTGAAGGCAGAACATCAGCACCCAGCTGGACTTTTGCAGCCAAATCCCATTCCTTCTTGGAAGTGGGATATCATCTCCATGGACTTTATAGTAGGATTACCTATGATTGTTCGACGTCATGATGCTATCATGGTCACCATTGATTGATTGACTAAGGTGGCACATTTTTCATCGATCAGGTCTTCCTACACAGTAGCTTCTATAGCTAATGTCTTCATGCGTGACATTGTGAGATTACATGGTATTCCTAGAAAGATCATTTCTAACAGGGATCTTGTATTCACATCTGCATTATGGACATCGCTATAGCATGAGCTTGGAGTGCAATTAAACTTTAGTTTGGCATATCATCCAGAGACTGATGGTTAGACAGAGAGGGTGAATCAAATTTTGGAGGATATGTTATGGATGTATGTGATGGATGGACAAACACATTGGGAGGATTATCTCTACCTAGTGGAGTTTGCTTACAACAATAGGTATCATAGTTCTATTGGCATGGCACCATTTTAGGCATTATATGGATGTCCTTGTCATACACTATTGAGTTGGAACAGCCTTGAGGATCGCATCCTATTGGGTCTTGAGATGCTTCATGATATGGAGCAATAGGTAGTGCAGATCCATGAGCACTTGACTATGGCACAGGATAGGCAGAAGAAGTATGTTGATGCTCATAGGATTGATAAGTAGTTTGCTATGGGTGATAAGGTTTTCTTGAGAGTGCGTCCGTGAAAGAGTTTGATCCAATACAAAAAGGGTTCTAAGCTAGAACCTCACTTTGTGGGACCATTCAAGATTCTAGAAAGGATTGGCCCAGTTGCTTACTACCTTGCTCTATCGCCCAGCCTAGCTAGCATTCATGATGTTTTCCATATTTCATTGCTTCGACAGTAAATTCCTAATATTGTACATGTTCTTGATTGGAATGTGTTGTAGGTAGAGGATGAGAAGCTGGCTTTAGAGCCGGTTTGTATTTTGGAGCAGCGAAAGTTGACCCTCAGGGGTCAAACCATCGAGCAGGTAAGGGTCCAATGGGACCCTACTGATGATTCTTCAGCTACTTGGGAGGATGCAGCTAGATTACAGGAGTTATATCCCTATCTGTTTGTAGGCTTCCAGGAGTAAGCCTAATCCCAGGGGGGGTGGATGTAGTGCCTACCCTTGTTAACATCTTTTCTAGACATATTGTTATTGTCATTATCAGACTATTATAGACTAGTTTTATGGTTGATGGATTAGTGGTATTGTTTTGAGACTATCAGACATTATGTTATGGATTCAGTGGTTACATGATGAGATCATTTAAACTTTACATTTCATGTATGCATGACGATCATTATATTGCTTTCAGTTATTGTTGATGATTAGTTAGATGGTTTATTATCTCATGTGTTTTATTATGGATACTTACCCCATACTTGCATGTGTATGGTGTGTGTGTTTTCTTATTGTATGACATTTTTTATGTGGTTAAGGAAGGGAATCGTAGTCACCTGCTTAGTCAGGATCGACACGATGCACCACTTCCTTCCATTGCCTGTTTAGCTTAGCATTATATATATATAGTATGTACATGCATGGTTTTTTTTGCAGGTTGCAAGTACTGGGTATCAACTTCCCTGAATTGCCAGGATGAGCATACCCTATTATACTATCTCAATGATAAGAGAAGGGAGATAAATTCTCAAGTCCAAATCCCAAACCCTTAAACCAATTGTCCTAGTGAGGTAGGACAAGTATCTAGATATTTTACCCATCGAATGTGTCGGATGACATAATTCGTGATTTTTAACCCTTTAGACTGATTTTGTGTGAATTTCTCTATGATGGGTTTTCATATTTTATCTTGGAGGTCTATGGTAAATTTTCTATTAATTAAGTCTTAATAAATAGATTTAATTAATAAATTAATTATTTGAGAAAATTAATATAAAATATCATGATCTTTGATATTTTGATTATAATTAATTAAATGGGGATTAATTGAGAATTAAATAAAAGAAAATTAGAAATTAAAATTATTAATAATAATAAATAATAATAAAAGTAATAAATAAATAAATAATAATAATAAAAGTTATAAAAATTAAAATGAAAGTTATAAAAATTTAAATAGAAATTATATAAAAAGTAAATTGGAGTTATAAGCTTGCATAGGAGTTAATGCACCTTTCTATTTCTCATATGACAACAACACGGGGGTTAGTGCATCAATTGAGCACATGGTGTCTACAACCTTATGACTCATCTAGAAGGTTGGAAAAGACACATGCTTAGTTGGTGACACCTTCTAGCTATTTCTAGAGACATTCTAAGTGTTTCCTGAGAGCTCTTTATATTCAAGCATTCCTAGAAGCTTAGACATAGTGTTTGGAGAGCATTTTGGAGCATTAGAGGACTCGGGAACTCTAAAGAAGGGAGGAGCTTGCTCTGCAAGTTTTCTGAGGAAGAGCAAATTAGCATCAGAATTTGGGTAGATTCTTGTGATTTTATTTATGCTATTTCCGCATCTTGCATTCCCTGTCTTCTTCATGTCTTCTGAAGATTTTTCCTACTTTGGTTGTATATATTCTCAACACGGGGCTAGGGTTTAATTATAGCCAAATTCACGAGATGATTTATTGAATAAATTTTGAGATCAAAAGTTTGTAGGAAAATTCTGAAAATTGAAATCTTTAAATAGATTGTGTATATGCTCATCGTGAAATATACATGCTTATATTTTCGTATCTGCATACATATATATATATATATATATATATATATATATATATATATATATATATATATATATATATATATATATATATATATATATATATATATATATATATATATATATATATATATATATATATATATATATATATATATATATGCTATGATACTTAATTAAATTCTGCATATAAATACACACACATATATATACATATATATATACATATATATATATATACATATATATATACATATATATATATATACATATATATATATGCATATATATATTGAATAATCGTATTTTATAAATCACAGTGATGAAACTTTATTTCAATTTTGAATTGCAAATCGCATCAATGGGGAAACGTTTTATTAAAAGGTTATTTAAAAATTTATATACACTGCGAATTGGGTACGCAGTACCATACCCCGTGGGTCGCAGAGGCCTACCGTCGCAGGACTGCGACGACAGGGGTACACTGTACCCGCTGTCGACGCAGTGCCTGCGGTCGCAGGTACTACATACCGCGGCAAGGGGGATTATTGTTATATATGTTTTTGTAATATGGGATGGCAATCGATATTGTTAATTCGATTTGTTTTATATTTTGTTTTTATAAAATGTTATTACTATATATTATAATATATGTATATTTGTATATATATATATGTAGTTATGTATGTATATATATATATATATATATGTGTAGATATGTATGTATATATATATATATATATATATATATATATATATGTATGTATGTATGTATGTATGTATGTATGTATGTATGTATGTATGTATGTATGTATGTATGTATGTATGTATATTAGTTATTAATAATTATTGTATTTAAAAAGATATGTATAGATGGATCATTTTGTAAAAGATAAATGATTCAAAATATGAATAATAATTTATCAATTAAAATGTAGAGATATTAATAATTAACTTAATTAAATTTAGTTTAATTAAGGTTAATTATGAGGATGTATTATAAGTTAAAGTTTTGAAATATGCAAATTGTTCATTCATTGGGAATGTCATTTTCAGTAGAGTTTATATAAACAAAATATTAGATCATTGAGTCTAATGGTTTTGGGGGAGAAACTTTTATCTATCAAACAAATACATGGGTTAGGTAAAAACGTAAAATTTCTCCACCTAATATCTAAAATTGGAAAACGTAAACTGAAAACCTCCACATTTAATTCAAGTATGTAATTTAGCAAAACCAAAACATGTGTTTGCATTGTGTATTCTTTATGCTACTATTTTGGGTTTTGGGTTGACTAGTGTTGACCAGTTATAGGACATCTACCAAAGGCTTGGGGGTTATGTGATTGCAATGTCATGATGATGTTTTAATCTCGATCTTTATAAACCCAACCATGGTTATGTGATGGAATGCTCTATGTATTGGTAGTAATTACTGATTGTTATAGTTGAGATTCTTATGTATGAGACACTTGACTTAACCATTTTTGGTCATCGATTAGTTATCCTTGGTTATTTTCTAGTCGCCATGATGGGACTAAAATATGGATTTATTCTTGACGATGTCATGTTGTGACATGTTTGACTCAACCATTTTGGAGTCTTCGATCAGTATGATTGAGATATATTTTGGTTATTGAGAACCAATGGATACTTTTGATTATCAGTGATACTTCAGTTGCCAATAGAGAGCTATTGTGATCATGATTTTCTATGGATGCTTGCTCATGGAGATTTGATGCTTTTATGCATATTTGATGATTTTATTATGGATTATCTTTTGTGTTTTTAAGATTTATGATTTCATGAGCTTAGGGTAGGATATCTACATGTAGTGTCGGGAAGTGGCTTGCAATGGGGGTCGGGGCCCTAAGAGGCTACCAGGGTAACTCATTGTAAGTTGGATTAATAAGATAAAACATTCACACCTAATACTAACTGAATGAACCTAAAAAGATAAGTGTTTTGGTTCTCACCCATGCCTTGAATTCTTGTATAGACTAGAATGGGAGTAGAGAGAACACATGGTTGCGACCTTGCATTCCATAGTATGCCTCATCAGTATTAGAGGATACTAGTGGCCGCATGAGATCAGTATGGACCCATGGAGTTTAGCTAACTGCCAGGGTAACTTGTACGTGATAAATGCAATGACACTTTCCCACTTGCATATTAGGTTCCTAGATGATTTGTGTGCCTCTAGGATTAGATGTCAGTTTTTGTGCTTGGAATCTTTGAGTTAGTATACTTTTAGGATTCCTGGACTTATGGAGATTTGTGCTATGTGTTTTGGATAGCCTGTTTGGGACTTGAGATTATCTCCTCAACATGGTGGGAGTGGACCACTTAGGTACCACACGGTCGGGTAGTAGTGTATTTTCCACTCTTATCATTTGAGATTCATTGAGGCATCGTGGCTGATGCATCCTTCATGATGGTGGATATGTATCCTTTCATTGATGATTAGCATATGTTAGATGATGTTATCTTATGCTTATATTTACATGTTAGATTACTTTCTACATATGATATAGTATATGATAGGAGTGACATTCCTACTATGTTAATATCGATGATCTCTTCGGTGATTTGGAATGTTACGCACGGAGGGATGGCTAGGGCCCACGATGGTCTAATGATGCTATTAACAGTTGGGAGGAACCATGCACTGAGTTTATTATGTTTGATCTTTATGATGGATGTATATATCTTCTATGATAAATTATCATGTGTATCATGTGATTATATTTACTTTGATGTATCATGGATTAGAATAGGATGATGTAATTTATTCTACATATGTATATTGTTTTAAGCTTTTCATACCCTGTGACATGTATAGTGGATGATTGAGCAATTAAAATGTAATGTATAAACATTGGACTTATCATTATTATTTCATGTGGTTGTTGTACTAGATGAATTCATGTATGTTAGTTGATTTAGATGTAATTCAACATTTAGGGATCCTTAAAGAATTTAACTAGTTGTGTATGTTATGTTTACTTTCAGATGGACATTGCTATTGCTTCCATTATGGTGCATAAGTTATATGTGGTATTTACTTTCATGTTTTAAAAAAAAAATGCTACCAAACTTAGTGAAATTCTAGGTTAATTCATTGGATCCCTTGGTAGGGCATTACAAGCTCACCATCAAAGTGGTATCAGAGTTATTAAAAGGTTTGGGAAGTGAATAATGGATGTCAGTGGAACGAGAATCCATATGTGAGAACATATCTCATGGTGACCAATGTAGAGTTGGCTAGGGATTTTAATGAGTAGCAAGAAAAGAACATACTTCTAGAGGAAGTTGTGGAATAGATGAAGAAAAAGATAGAGGAAGTTTTTGAGACTATAGATAAGGTGAAGGAGCCATTAGAGGGAGGGAAAGACAAGGGAAAAGACAAATAGGAATCCTCTATTAGTAGAGGAACCTTTTCTTAAAGCCTTGAAGGCATTAAGTGGTAAAGACTTAGAGGACATACCTAGTTTTAGTGGGAAAATGGATGTAGAAGCAATGGAATGGATTGAAGGCATGGAAAATCACTTTGAATGTGATAATATCTTTCAGGCCCAAAGAGTAAAGATAGGAAAATCAATATTGAGAGGACAAGCATTAACTTGGTGGAAGTTCTTGCAGGAAGAAAGGGAGAAAGAAAACAAGAAGCCCATAATCAATTGGAAGACTATGGTGGCTAAGATAAAAGAAACGTATCTACCAGATGATTATGAAATTCAACTACATAAGAAAAGGAAAATCCTAAGACTAAGAGACCTAAATTTATTTTCCTATATATAGGAGTTTCAAAATTTAAGCCTTAGGTTTGAGATACAAGAAAGTTGAAAGTGTTAAGGTGGCTAGGCATTTGAATAGCCTTAGGTGGAACATAAAAGAGGAGTTGAGCCTCTTTTCTCTTACAACATTACATAGTAGTTATCAGATGGCCCTTAAGGTGGAAGAAAAATTGAAAAAGAAATAAGAGACTAGTAACAAGGGTAGAGGAAGAGGTAGAGATTAAAGAGGTGGACATAGAGGTGATTCTAGTGGAAAAGGCATTGAAAATAGAAACCAAGGGATGCCAAATTAGGTCAAAAATCTTAAGACTCTAGTAATAAAGGAGGCTATAGTAGAGGCAAAGGGTCTTCTAGTGGTGGAAGAGGTAGATTAGCTGGATTTGGAAGAAGCTCACATTTTGCTTCAATGAAGTGCTATAACTATGGCTAATTCGGGCATCCTACCTATAGATGCTTGACAAGCCATTATCTTCACAAGGAGAGAAGAAGATTTCTTATGTGCAAGAAGAGGACTGCAAACATTCAAAGGTAAGTTTGGACTTAGAGAAAGGTGAAAATCTAATGCTTAGGAGAGTGTTGATGAAGGAACCTATTAAGGAGGAACACAAACAAAGGAGGGCTCCTTTTAGGGTCAAATGAAAGATATTGGGAAAGGTATGAAGAATCATTATTAACTCAAGGTCAACTAATAATGTTATATCAGAAGAAGCAATCCAAAAGCTGAAACTAAGTTACCTCATGTGTGTCCTTACAAAGTCACTTAGTTAAACAAGGGGCAAAACATACTAGTTAATGAGAAAGTATGGGTTTAATTTACCATAGGAAAGTATCAAGAAAAGATACTTTGTGATGTTCTACCATTGGATGCATGCCACCTACTACTTGGAAGACCATGGTAGTATGATAGGGAGGCATTTCATCATGGTAAGGAGAACAATATTCCATCAAAAAGAATGGAGTCACCTAAAAGATATAGTCTTTGCTAGAAGAGGAAAATGTAGACAAGGTTGAATCCACTCTTTTTGAGAGAAAAAAAAAATCTTAAAGGATCTAAAACAAGGAGAGGGAATTGGTTATGCCATCTTGGTGAAGCCAAAAGAGTAGTCATCAAACCAAACACTTATACCTATAGAAGTACAAAAATTGTTGGATCAATTCGACGACATCATATGTGATGGAGCATCACCTACACTACCCCCAAAGAGAGAGAAAATTCATCAAATAGACTTCATACTAGGTGCCTCTTTTCCAAACAAATTTGCATAAAAAATGACACTAGAGAAAAACAAAGAGATTGCAAGGCAAGTCTAGGAGCTACTTGACCAAGGATTGATCAAAAAGAGCATAAGTGCTTGTGTTGTTCTAGTTGTTTCTGTTCCTAAAAAGGGTGGTAAGTGGAGAATGTGTACAGATTCTAGGGCAATAAATACTTGATAACAATAAGGTATAGATTTTATATTCCTAGGATAGAGGACTTAATTGATTGTCTTGGTGGAGCTAGATTTTCTCAAAAAATGATCTTAAGAGTGGATGTTACCAAATACGGATGAAAGAGGGTGATGAATGGAAATATGATTTTAAAACTAATGAATGTTTCTATGAGTGGTTGGTAATGTCATTTGGTCTTACCAATGCACCAAGTATATTTATGAGGGTAATGAATGAAATTTTGAAAGACTACACAGGTGTGTTTGTGGTAGTATATTTGGATGAAATCTTAATATTCAGTGAGGCAAAAGAAGATTGTTTGAAACACTTAGAAATTGTGTTGATAAAACTTCAAGAGAAGTTGACTATAAATCTTAAGAAGTGTGAGTTCATGAAGGATGAACTTTTTTACTTGGGCTTTGTAGTCTCACAAGGTAATTTGAAAATGGACAAGAGTAAGGTGGAGGCAATCTTAAGTTGGCCTACTCCTAGGTCTACTACTGAAGTGAGGAGTTTCCATGGATTAGCCAAATTCTAGAGTAAGTTTGTGAGAAAGTGAAATTTTTGCTCCTTTAAATGACACCATAAAAGGAGTTATGAAGACCAAGTTTGTATGGAAAAGGACGGCAAATGAAAGTTTTGAAAGGTTAAAGAAGGAGGTAGCCACTCAACTAATATTGGTTTTGTCAAGCTTTGAGAAATTTTTCATTGTGGAGTGTGATGTAAGTAACATTGTAGTTGGAGATATGTTAAGCCAAGATGGAAGGCCTATAGCATTTTTAGTGAGAGGTTCAATGAGGGAAAGACAAGGTATTTTGCCTATGGATTGGAACTATATGCTTTAGTTCAAGCCCTCAAGAAATGGAGGCACTATCTACTAGCCAAAGATGCTATGGTCTACACTAATAACTAGGCACTAAGTTTCATAAACACCCAAGAGAAGCTCAGCCTTAGGCATATTAAATGGATGGAGTTCTTGCAATCCTACACCTTTACCATAAAGAATAAGAAGGAACTTAATAACAAGGTGGTTGATGCCTTAAGTAGAAAGGTCAAGTTGTGGAGCATAGGGATTGAAGAATTCAAAGATTTGTATCTTGAAAACACTAATTTTGTAGAAGCATATAAGTTATGTAACAACTTTGAATACAACTTTCATAGTTAGTTTATTGACTTTACCTTATTGAATGGTTTGTTGTTTAAAGGGAAATAGTTATGTGTGCCAAAAGGTTCTATGAGGAAGAACTACATTTAGGAGAAACATAATTGGAGCATGAGTGGTCATTTTATCCCTAATAAGATCGTAGATCTAGTAGAGAGGTACTACTATTGGCCTAGGATGCAGAGGGATATGAGGAGGTATGTGGAACAATGTGGCATATGTCAAAATGCTAAAGGCACTTCATCTAATGTAGGACTCTATTAAACACTACCTATTCCTAATAAGCCTTGAGAGTGCATTAGTATGGACTTCGTAGTGGGCCTACCTAGAGCAAAGATAAGATTGGATAGTGTGTTTGTTGTTGTTGATATATTTAGCAAGATGAGTCACTTTCTACCTTGTAAGACTACACATGGTGCTAGTCATATAGCCCACCTTTTCTTTAAGGAGGTAGTTAAGATACATGGCTTACCATTGAGTATTATTACTGACAAAGATGTTAAGTTCATGGAGTATTTTTGGAAAACCCTTTAGAAGAGGTTAGGCACCAATCTAGCTCATAGTTCTTCCTATCATCCCCAAAAAAAATGATAAAATAAAGGTAATCAATACGGTACTAGGAAATCTCCCAAGATCCCTGACTGGGGAGTATGGGCAAGGCAAGGAGAAACTTTTTCCATAGGTAGATTTTTCCTATAATGATAGTAAAAATAGAACAATAGGCCTAAGTCCTTTCTGAGTTGTTTATGGTAAACATCTAATAGGTATAATGGAGCTTAGAGAGCTACCAGGACATGATAAGGTTAGTGGACATGTAAATGTCTTTGCTTAGTCATTGAAGGAGGTACATGATCAGGTGAAGCAAACATTAATAGACGCAAATCAAGAGTTGAAAGAAAAGTAATATGAGCGAAGAAGGGAATTACAGTTTTAGATAAGAGACTTAGTCATGGTGTTCTTGAACAAATATAGATTAAAGAAGGGCATTGCAACTAAGTTACAAATGAAAAGGTTTGGACGATGTAAGGTGTTGAAAAAGTATGGTGCCAATGAATACAAAGTTGATCTACCCAAGGACATGTCAATATCACCCATATTCAATGTTTAGGACTTGACACCATATAGAGGACCAGCTATTGATGAGGAACAAAATCAGATAGGGTTAGATAAGGATGTGGTAGAGTTACAAGTCCCTAAAAAGATGTAGCCTCAAGCTAAATAGATATAAACTCTAGAGTGAAGAAGAACACTTGGAATAAGGTCTACAAAGAGAATATAATCAAATGTACAAACACCCCTAAAGATAAAGCATCATGGACTCTAGAGAGTGACTTTAAGAAGTATGGAATTAGCATGGAGTTCCTCTCTCCATAGGTAACTTATTTTTTTCCTTGTAGGGGAGTATGGTGCAAGAGTACCTTAGGGGAAAGAAAAACCCTAATAAACATTTTTGTCTTGTAAATGGCTTAGCAAACTATTGACCAAAAAATGACAAGGTATGTAGTCCCAAGGTGTGTTGGAGAAGGTGTTATAGGGTTGAGTATAAGTATCGGTCATGTTGTAGTTGTTAAGACCTAGTTAGTGCCACAAAGTTCTTATAGGGAAAACAATTGTCAAAGTTGCCAAATATCTCAAATTTGAGAAATTGTTGTTAAAATGAGGTCCACAAATTTTTTTGGATCAATTTGGATGGTTTTGAATCCAACTAGATAGCTTTGATGGATTGAAAGGTCATTTTTGCAAAAGTTGTTCATGACAACTTTTCCTCAAATTTAGGAATTCACAGTAAAGGGGTCCAAAATTCAAACCAAGGGTGAGAATAGTTAGAAATAAGCTATAAAAAGAAAAATCAATTATTTGAATGGTTTGAAGTTGGATTGTATGAGTTATTCATGTGAAGTGGGAAGATAATACACAGATAACATATTTTTTTGCTTGAAGACTTACTATTTTTTATTGATTCTCCTATTTTTTTTCATGGATTAGTTGCTTCATACCATGTGAATAATCAATGCTTATGTTCTTGAGAATTTTGGATACATTTTAATAGGTTTTTCTAACTATCTTGTTTTGTGTTTCATGTTGGTCTGTAAATAGTAGTCTAGAATAAAATGGCTATAAGTTGAATGCCCATGGTTAAAACCTAATAGCTTTTGGGATTAAATAATTAGCCTCTTTATATATATTTAAAATATAGGTTTTGAAGGTTGGGAGAGCAAGTTTTCTACTTTTGCAAAGAAGGCCTAGGCAAGCTTCAGTTGTTTGGCTAGGAAACAAAATGCTTGCAAGAAGGAATTAATGTGATTGCCCAATTGGAATCAGAAAGTCCTAATTGGAGAAATGAAGTAGGCAAAGTTAAGGGTTCATAAGCTAGAGGAAAAGTTCTAAGGAGTAGAACCAAGAAAATCAACAAGGTATTGATGGCATTGCCCTAGAAACCCACAAAAATAAGGTATACTAGGAAAGTGTTGTACAGACACTATGGAAGTCTAAAACCTAGAAAATATTAGAGTCTAGGTTGTAATGAAACAAAGTATAGAAGACACAAATAGGGATTGTTAAGGAGTTTTTGATGTTATTGCAACTTCCTTGTTTGTAAGAAGCCTAATTAGGGCTCACAGTACAAGGCCTAAAAGAGCAAGTTGTTGGTTTTGAAGAGTTGGGTTTGAAAAGATGATGCAAAAAGGTTAGAGAAAGATCGAGAACAACATGAGAATGTTCAAAGGTGTATTTTCCATGTTGGGGGTTCTTGGTGAGTTTTTCATCTTGTTGAGCATAAAGTTTCTTAGTTGGGTTTCAAAGAGCTAGGAGTGTAAATTTAATTAATAGGTGAGTTTCTAGGTTGGACAAGACTAGAAAAATATCCTCTAAATTACGGTATCAAGAAATAACCCTAAGGATTCTAAGGAAAATCCTTGATTAGAGAAAGAAGGCTCTAAGTGAGAGAAGCTCTCCATCAGTAGTTTTTCCCAAATTTGGTTTCCACATTAAATCTTGGTATCATCTATGTTTATGTTATTTTCTTATGCTTTATGTTTATGCAACTAATTTACTTAAGGAAAAAATATAATGATAAATCTTAAGATTTCTTTGCTAATCGAGTATTGGTAGTTTTCTAATGTTAACTGAGCTAGACAGTATTGCATGAATAGAGGAAGTTTTTAATGATATCAAAGGGACAAGTAATTATTTTTGTGGTAACCAAACCACCCCTCCCATCTCAATTACACTCTTATATTTGAAACACTAGCCTCTTTTGGTCTTTATCTATCTAACTAAGCTTGTTCTTCTTTTTGTGTAAAAAGGTCCTCTAGTAGTGATTCCTCTCTTCAAGATTCTTGGTTAGTGAAACACTACTGGCAACCCTCAGGGTGTCAAAGGGCGTATCAAAGAGATTATCAAAGTGATATAGAAGAATGCCAAGTTGTAGTTTTAGCCTCTTCCTTCCTATTAAGGGTAGGTTCTTCCTTATAGGTTTTCTTATGAGGACATCTAGTTGGAGTTGTCAATTGTGCAAAAGTGAATAAGGGATGACTTCCTTGACCGACTTAGAGTCTAGTTACAACTAACATGTAAGGAAAATTATTTAGCATAGCAAGACAAAATAGAGCCCTTTAGGATTAAAACTTGTATAGTCACAATGATCACTTGTCAAAATATAGAATGGAGCAATTGTCTTATCAAGAGTGCCCAAGAATTTATAGCACTAATTATTTCATCTAACAATTGAGCAAGAAGCTTGATAGCAAGTGGCCAAGAAAATGAGGTAACCAGATTTTTGACAAGTGATCAAGAGTTATATTAAGTTCATATTCGAGAGACTAAACCCATATTTTCATCTTTAAACCATACCAAAGATGAAGATTCCAAACTAGACTATTATAAGACTAGTCCAAATCACCCTTACTTCAACTAAAACATAATCTAGACTCAATTCTGAAAGTAGTAAGAACCAAACAATATTTTATAGCACAGCAAGAAATACTTGTTCAACAAATTATGTCATGTGATGTTTCATACAATACTAATGTGATACTTCTAGGTCATATGCTACTTCTTGATAGGGAGTATGATAGAATGTAGCATAATCATGCAATAGGGTTTGGGCAACAATATGATACTTTTGTAGATGCAAAGTATCACATGATATTTCTTAGATAGACATGCAATAAAGGGTTAGTAAATGCTATAATTTGTGACTTTTGGCCTAAGATATCTATGTTTCAATTCAACTTTTTGAGCATTTTAGACAAAAATATAGTCCAGATAGAATAGAACTTTAGTTTGTAGTAGTAAATACAATAGTTTGAAATAAATTGGGGATATGAACATGTCTATAAATAGTGTAAAGAAGGTATAATGAAACCTTGCCAATATAAGTACTTGTGATATCAAATAAAACCCAATCAACACAAACATCATGTGTATGTCCAAATTGTTTCCACAAGTCTATCACATTTGAAAACATATTCCAAGTAGAACTACCTAAAGTTCACAAATTTGTACTCAAAAACTTGGCCCACACTTGATGCCTCTTGCCTCACATAAAGTGGTTTCCCATAGTAGATGGTATCTTTTTCATGGAGGTGTTATTAGCACAACCAAAGGGACATAAATGGTGAGTGTAAAATCTTGGGGTGACCTAAGTATTCCATAAGGATCAACCCTTACACAAAGATGATGTATTCTAAATTTATTTGTATTCTCCTTATACTTCTAATTACTTTATTCCAACCTTAACTTCACTTCCTCATGCAAAGAATTCATAAAACCAAAAAATTCTTTATCTTCAGCACTTTTCTTCTCTTCACTAGTAACATCCCTCAAATATTATACTCCTCTAGGTTGCATTCCACTAACAATGTCAAAATGTGTTTTCCTTACACTCCTATTCATAGAATTTTTATATGCAAACTCATCTTGTGCCAATACCATATCGTAATTACTCAACTTATCTCCAACTAAACATCTCAATAAATTACCCAAGATTTCATTCAAAACTTATGTCTACCCATCTATCTATGGATAGAATGGAGAACTAAACTTCAACTTTGTATCCATCTTCTTCCACAAAGTCCTCCAAAAATAGCTCTATAATTAGTACACATTCTCCATTCTACATTCTTCTTAGGTGCCAATATAGTAGGTACAACACACGAACTCAAACTTTCTCTGATCAAACCTCTCTGCAATAACTCTTGCACTTGTCTATTAAGTTCTTCATTCTTTGTAGGTGTCAATCTATATGGTTCTTTATTTGGAAAAATGGCCCTAGTAATTAGGTCCATACAATGACTTATACTTCTTTTTAGTAGTAAACCATCAAGTATATATTCATAAATAATATCCTTGTACTCATTTAACAAACTTTCAATTTATTTTGGCACTTAGCATCTATTGTCTTATGTTACTCAACCACTATCTATTGTTCATTCATTTCCATACACTGTCACTTAGCCATTACTATAAAAACACGATTCTCTTGGAATTTTATTGAAAGAAACTTTTTTCTATTCATCTCTTTCTACAATTTTTTTCCATTAACCATGCAAACTCTAGTAGGAGTATAATTTACTTCATCAAGAGCTTCAATCAAAGGAAACAATTTTTTTCTCCATTCACCCAAAGTGTATATTAATTTATTCTACCATCATGCACAACATGTCTATCATAATGCCAAGGTCTACCCAATAGAATATGGCAACAATCCATAGGCGTAATATCACACAGAACTTAATCAAAGTAGTTTGCAATCTTGAATCTCACAACACATTGCTCACATACCCACAATTTATGCTCATCTTTGACCCATGAAACATGATAGGGTTTAGAATGCTTCAACTTTTGCAATGACAACTTTGTAACCAAATCCTTTCATGCCAAACTCACAAAACTTTCACTATCAATGATCACTTTGTAGTATTTTCATGCCATCTTACATCTAGTTTTGAAAAGACTTCTCCTCAAGATAGATTCCTGATCAACTATCTTATTACACAAATTTCTCCTTACGATTAGGTTTTCTCCAACCTTAGCTCCATAAGGTGAACCCTTAATATCTCCTTGAATCATAGTGTTTCTATTACCTTACTTGTGTTCACTAGTACACTCAATGGATCTATGTCCTTCTTTAATACATCTATAACAATAACCTATTCCTTGGTAAGAACTAGTACCTCCTCGGTAGGAAATACCACCTTTCCAATCAATATGACATTTATCATTACTTTTCCACTCAGATTTTCCCTTATCTTCTACAAGATTGTTAGATCTGCCACATTCTCCATAAGATCTACCTCTACCTCTTTGAAATCTACCACCTTTACCTCATTGTCTTTGTTCATGCTTCTTTGTCAAGATTCCCTCATCTTTATAGGCATATTGATATGCTTCCTCTACACTTTCCAATTTTATAAAAACTTATCTCATCTTGAGTTCCATATCTCAATCCATTTAGGTATCTTGCAACTTTCTCAACCTCATCATCTAAATGTCTAGAACTGATATCCAATCTAGAAAACTCCTCAATATACTCCTTCACAATCATGTCCTTTTATCTCAAATTTTACATCTTCCTTATCAAGCTAACTAGGTAATCAACTTGAAGGAACTTCTTCTTCACCTTGTTCACCATTTTCAGTGAGGCCCTGATCTTCTTCTTTCCTCTTCTTTATCTATCAGTTTGCAAATGCTCCCACCATAGTGAGGCATGACCCTTCAACATAGTGACTGCAATTTTCACCTTCCTATTATCAAGAGCACCTTCAAACTCAAAGAGCTTCTCCATATCAAAGATCCAATCCAATACAACATTGGTGTCCAACTTTCCATTATAAGGAACAACTTCCAGTAGGATTTGAATGGGCCCTAGACAACACTCTTAGCAATTATTCCTCATCTTGATCTTCCTTAGGTTTTGGATTAGGGTTTGGTGTCATTTCTTCATCGTTACTCATATCATCAAGATGTGCTCCTCTCCTCTAGGTTCTCTCTATAACATTTAATATGGCTACAATTTGTCTCAACATATCCATAATAGTAGTGTCATCATTTCCTCTACCTCAAACCATCTTTAAAAATAGGTTACTGCAAGATCATAACCCTCTATAAGTTATAGGTCAAATATGTAGATTTTCCACCCTACAACCAAATTCAACTTAGGCTTCTATATAATCCAATCTCCAAAAGGATAAACTTGAGGCACTAATACCACCTAATGCAAGGAGGGTGAATAGCTAGGGCCAGATGAACACCTAACTATCCAAGCACCTCACTAAGTAAACACAATGGAAGCAAACAACATAGAGAGAAATACCACACAGAGAGAGGACAACAAATACTTTTATTGATTCATCCAAATATCAACAAACATGCTCAGCTATAAGGTCTTCTAGGTTACAACCAAATACAAAATACAACTTTAAAATCCATTTTCTAGCTCTAAAATTGCTTTTGTAGGAATATATGCTCTAAACCCCCTAAGTTCTCTAACCTAAACCTAAACACCCTTATTTAGACTTTCCAAAATGGCTTACAAAATATTCTTGATCATTACATAATAGAAAGGTTGACCTTAAAATGGTATGCACACATCCCAAGACAAGATCCTAACTTTAAATTTACCATCTAAATTAAATACATAAGTCAACTTAAACTAAGAACCAATCAAAGACAAACTTGGTCAAAGAAGGAATTAAGCATCATCAAATATTAGGTTCACTTGACACATGAAGAAACACTTGGTCACCAAAGAACTCATTCAATACTGGGTAGCTTGGCCAATATTGAACAACTCGGCCAACATAAAATAACTTAGCAGTAACTATAGCTCAACAACCACTTGAACTTGGCAATAATATCTAGGATGAACATAAATGAGCAGGATAGCAAGGCAACCTAGGATGCTCCTACATTATTCCTCTATGTCTTTGATCATTTCTTTTTACCAATCTTTCTTCATCCTTTAAAGAAAATTGGTATGCTTCTTCCATGCTATCCATCATAACATAGTTGATCTCATCATGAATTGATATTCTCAAGCCATTTAGGTATCTAGCCACCTTCTCAACTACATCATCCACATGTCCAAATCTGGTGTCCAATTTATAAAATTCCTTAGTATAATGCTTCACACTCATGTCATTTTGCCTCAAATTTTGCATATTTTTCAAAAAATTAACCTGATAGTCTACTATAGAAACTTCTTCTTTATCTTTATGAGAATTTTCATCCAAGTCTTGATCTTTTCCATTCCTCTCCTCTTTCTCTTAGTTTGTAAATGATCCCACCAAAGAGATGCATGACCTTTTAACTTTGTGGTTATATTCTAACTTTCTTATTATCTAGAGTGCCTTCCTACTCAAAGTGTTTATCCATCTTAGAGATAAAATCCAATAATGCATTGGTCTCAAGTCTTCCTTCATAAAAAGAAACTTCAACAATGTGTCTAGAGTTAGCTTTAGACAAAACACTGAAAATTCTTTCCTTGTCTTGTTCATCTTTAGGTACAGGTTCAGGATTAGGTGGTACCTCTTCTTCATCACTAACATCTTCAAGATGTAAACCTCTTCTCTAGGTTCTCTCCATAGCTTCAAGCCTAGTTGCAATTTGGCTCAACATATCCATGATAGCATTATCATTTCCTCTACCATGAAACATCTTAACAATTAGGTTCCTACAAGATCATAACCTTCTACAAGTTATAGGTCAGATTTTAGATCTTCCACCCTACAACCAATCCAATAAGGTTCTCCACAATCTAATCCACAATAAATATTCACTTTGATACCACCTAACACAAGGTGATAGGGGATTCAAACAAATTAAACTAAACTTGAACCTACCAGCTACTCCTCCTTAGAGTTACACATGGAAGCAACATACCAATCAATGTACACCAACCTAGGTTCTGGGCTTTTACTCAGTTGTAATTTTTAAAAGAAACATAGTGAACATGAGGCTCAATAACTAGCCACCACAATGATGTAATTATAAATGAAAATCCCTAACTATGAGGCCTTTTATGTTAAGACCATATACAATGAAAATATATAAAACAAAGTCTCAACTCTCATCCTTCTTTTTCCCTACTTCTATCTACCTCTCCTACCTCTAATAAAGCTCCTTAAATAGCTATCTAAGCCAAAAGTTAGCTAGTCAAACATTTAATTACATTATAGGTCCAACCATGGAAGAATAAACCAAAACTAAAGAAAATCATAACATGAAGAAATGGGGACTTAGGGAAATGTCCACATGTTTCTCAAGGGTCAGTTGCTACCTTTGCAACATGTCACAACAACATAAGAAATTGTACCAAAGAAAACATCATGCCTTATAGCAAGAGAGACATGTGAAATAATTGTTGACAATTTTTTCACCATTTATCCCATTGCAAATAACCAATCAAAGACATCTTCCATGGGATAAGTTATGTGGTTTTCTAGAATTTGATGATGTAATATCTATAGTTTTTGGCTGAAAAAAGTGTGTAGTTTTGGGCATTCAATGGGTTAAAATTTTGCATTTTTTGCTTAAAAATCATTTGTGCAATTTTGGGGCAAAATAGGTGCACAAATGTGAATAGTGTAGTTTTGTGCATCAAAGGACTCATATTGGATGAGTTGGTTGTTGAATGAATAACTTTTCACTCATTCGACAGTTCATAGGTCAAAACTTTGTGCAGTTTCTCTATCACTATAGCTATCTTATCACTATATGGGGAAATAAGAATATGGTTATAGTAATGAGCAATCAAGGAGAGTCATCATTGTAGCTATAGTAATCTTAGTTATCGTCATGTGTAGAAGCTAGAAATGGATACAACAATAAGAAATGAGCTTATTGTTATTTCTATGCCGATAAGCAAAAAAAAAAAAAGGAGGCAGTCAATAAGTGTCATTATAGCATTATTGGGCTAAAAGAAATGACAAAGTTTGTAGTTGCAATAGTTCAAGAGGTTACCATAGTAGTTAATATAAGGCCTTCACATCATTGCATGCAATTAGACTTAACCCAAGGTTAAGGTTACAAAGTGGCAAAAACCTATTGTCACACTCTTGCAAGGTTAAGATATGAGTTAAAAATTTAAGTAATGAAGTTTTGAAATGAATTAAAATAGTTGAGTTAGTGACTAGCATAGCATCGCAAGATTTCACCTATAGTTAAGGTTTTCAATTGTGATGCTATAAAATAATTATAGAAGCCATCTACAGTGGCAATCATAGCATCGCATAGTTTTATGCAAGCTTGTGTTTGTTGTTCTTTAGGAGGTGACACAGTTAAGATAGGGGCATTGCATCATCATGCAACTAAAGAAATGTTATATCCTAGCAGTTGCAAGGGTGCAAAGTAGGAAATTTCATGGTCATCATTGGGTCACAGTAGTTAATCAAATAAAGAGATTTCAATTTGCAAAGCAACAATAAAATATAAAGTAAAGAGGTTGTGGTTTCATAAGGCCATGTAGTCGACAAAGATTTTAAGTTGTAGAGTTGTGAACAAGTACAGGTGCATGGTCAACATGATAGTGAAGATTTGGGTGAGGTGGAAGAATTTTTTTAAGATATGAGGTTGCATGGTAGGATAGACTTTTGAATGATGACACAACTAACTTGGCATGGTTATGAACATGAAATCAAGTAGCTCTTTGATGGTGAACAAATCTTTTGATTGCCTGCAACCACCCTTTTGGTGTTCTCAATGCCTAATAAATGAAAATTGCATTCCTCTACCATTGTGGCTATCCATCTATTTTCCAAAATAGTTATGGCTTCCATTTCTATCTCTTAAAAGCCATATTTGCACATAAAAGTTAGATTTTCTACATGGGGACATGGATTTAATCAAATGTCCCTTCTATTTCTCAGTTATTGCTCTCCTCTACAATCTCACTCCACTTGGTTGGGGTTTGAACTCAATGTAAACATTAGAGTTATGCTTGAACTCTATAAAAGGAAGTTGTAAATATGTTTTGAGGATTCTTCTCTATTTTTTAATGTTTACTTATAGCAGCCTTGTGCTTTGCAACTATATTCCTTGCCTTCCATTAATGAAATAATTGATTTCTTAGCTCTTCTTATCATTCAAAAGTTTGTGCATGTATCTTTCCTCTCCTTGAATGTTTCTATTATGTTTACACTAATTCTGCATGTTGTGTTTAATCTATATATAAAGGTTGTATTATGAATATTTCTTCCTTTCAATATTTTCTTAGTATCTGACCTTCATGTGATTCTTTTGGAGTAGAATAGAGTTAGGACCTATGTATTTAGGCTTTTCATTGATGTATTATGCATATAAGGGAAAATTTGTAACCATTTCAATTAGGTGCATAAACCCCTTTCCCTTTCATAAATTTAATTTCCTATATCTCCTTCTCCCTTTCCCCCTCAAGCAGTTAGTTAGGTGAATCCTAATTGTAAGGAAGTTGGCCTTCTTTGAAGACTCAATCTCATAGTTCAAGTCCCACAACTTGGAGATTTTTTCCATGTTACACAAGGTCACTTGAGGGTCATACCTCAAGAAAGGGTGTAGACTTTTGTGTCAAAATTTTTTGGCATGCCCAGTTGGACATATAATAGAAGATTCAAATTAGTTTCCAGAACCTCCACTAGTCATACCATTATTTTTGGCACACCTAGTGGGACAAACAATTTCAGCTACTCAAGTCTACTAGAAGCCATTGCAATATTTATGCATTGAGAATTTTGTTCTTATTTTTAGTGACATTAGGCTTTGGATGCATTCCATCGAACGCCATGGCAACTCTATTGCACATCTACTAATTTCAAGATGAAACAGTGTTGGTATGTAAAGATTATTCTTGATCTTTTGTGGTTTTTCAAAGTTTTCTATGAAATGCAATTTTTATGAAATTCTAATAATGGAACAATTTCATAGAACTAACTACTATTCCTTCCCCCCCCCCCCCCCCCCCCCCCATATCATGACAATACTAATTGCTCAGCCCTCACATGGCCATTTTCAACCTCAGTCCCAAGTTGGTTATAGCCAGTATGCTCAAGGTTATTCCTATCACCCTATCTCATCTCCACTAGTCCCAACATATCCATATAAAGAGGTTAAAGATATGATGTTGAAGCTCAAAAGGAAGATTAACTATGAGTTCCAGGGAAGGAGTAGGAAAATGGACTATGGTTTCATGAGCAAGATAAGCAATTGTTGGCCTATGATAGGTAGCTTGATGAGATTGAAAGGCAACAAGATAGAGAGACAGTAGGAGGAGATGGCATACCAAGCCTATCTCCAACCATAAGAAGATGAGAGGGATAAACAAATACATTTTGAGAATAATCTTGTAAGGCAAGTTACTGTAAAAAAAGAAGAGGAAATGAGGCTCAAGTTAGCTCATTTCCAAACCAAGGAAGAAGAGGTAGCCCCTTCTCCAAAATACGTCATTCCTAGCTTTAGGAAGCCCACTCCATTACAAGAGCCCTACTTCTATAAACTCTCCACTCCCTATGTGGAAAATATGGCCTTATGAGCCTTCCACACTTGTCATCATTTCACTCTTTGAGGGTGGACTAGTTGTATGGACTCCAAATGGCCCAAACATGGAGTTTTGGGAGAATGAAATGAAGAGAACATAACGGAAAAGGGAGGAGTTACAACCTACTAAGGAGAAAAATGAGGTAGCTATCAAGAAGAAAGAAGAAGATCTAATCCTCTTATTTGAAGAGCTTTCCTCTTTTGTTGAGGAAGAAGAGGAAGAAAAGGTTGCTCCTTCTCTTTAGGAAAAAATCATGGCTTTTGAGCCTTTATAAGTGAATGAGGATCTACTACAAGCTAAGTAGGAAGGAGATCATTTGTTTTAGTAGACATTCCTCCATGATGTGGAGGATGGAGAAGAGAGCCTCAAGGATAGCTCTAACCTTGAGGAGGAACATGTTGATATGCATGAGGTTGCCCCTCAACCTATGCATATTATTGTAGCTATGATGGAGGAGATCAATGATGAGGATGACCTTTTGGATGAGTTTGATTCCATATGTTCTTCCATAGATGTTGATTCATCATCTCCTATATATGAGGAGCACGTTCTTCAATAGCAGCAAGTGGAGATTCATGCTATACCAGTAGCTCCTAAGGAGGTGGCTCATGAACAACATGAAGATAAGGTGGAGATCATTTCCTCACAAGAATTGGATCCACTTCCAAACCAGCAAGATATTAACAATTTTGTAGGGCACAACAATAAATTCAAGGTTGATTGCTTAGACCTAAAGCCATCAAGAGGATGCCCCATAAGGTATCTAGCTCTACAACAAATTAGCAAGTTTCCCCTAGTCATGCTCACTCTTGAGCATGAGGATGAATATCACAAGAAAGGGAAAGCATGTCTTTCTCAAGAAGGTAGTGCCCTAGGGTTGAAAAGCTTCACTATTTTTAGGATTGGGAGGAAAGTGTTCCATGTAGTAGTATGCTTGTCATACTTGATGATTCACTTGAATCCCCTTATGCATGAAACAAGAAATAAACTTTTGAGGAGGGGCCACTATTTCAACAAGCCAGTCAATGGCTTTGTTTAATTTTTTGCATTGTAAATACTTATACATAGTAGAGTATATTTATAGCTTTCTGAGAAGTGCATGTGCATACCTTTCTAAAGCTCCCCAGAGTTGTTTTGTTTTTTGCTCGTTGCAGAATTCTATGAAGTCGTAGGTGGGATAATGTGTCAATTCTTGGTAGTGACTCCATGCCCAATGGTTTTCTTAAGGCCACTAATCATATACTTAACAAGAAAGCATCCCCCCTTGAGTCACAAGAAATGTTGACAATTTTTGTCACCATTTATCTTGTTACAGATACTTGATCAAAGACATCTTCCATGGGATAAGTTATGAGGTTTTCAGGCATTTAACGATGCAATTTTTTGAGTTTTTGGCTAAAAAAAATGTGTAGTTTTGGGCATTCAAGGGGTTAAAATTCTGCATTTTTTTGGCCAAAAATCAATTGTGCAGTTTCAGGCAAAAAAGGTGAATAAAAGTAAATAGTGTAGTCTTTTGTGTCAGAGGAGTTACATTGGATGAGTTGGTTTTCAAATGAACAATTTTTTCCTCATTTGATAGTTCACAAGTCAAAATTGTGTGTAGTTTCTCTATCGCTATAGCTATGGTGATTGTTTGTTATTGCTATACGAGAAAACAAGAATATGGTTATAGTGATGAGTGATCAAGGAGATTCATCCTTGTAGCTATAGTGATCTTGGTTATCACTATGCATAAAAGGAAAAAATGGATATACTGATAATCGATGAGCTTATCCCTATTGCTATAGTGATAAGAAAAACAAAAAAAGAAAGGAGGCAATCAGTAAGTGTCATTGCAATATCGTCAAGCTAAAAGAAATGATAGATTTTGTAGTTGTGATAGTGCATGATGTTACCACTATGGTTAAGATAAGGCCTTTGCATCATCACATGTAGTTAGAGTTAACCTAGGGTTAAGGCTGGAAAATGACAAAAGCCTATTGTTGTACTCTTGCAAGATTAAGATATGAGTTTAAAAATTAAGTCGCGAAGCTACAAAATGAATTAAACTAGTTGAGTTAGTGGTTAGCACAACATTGCAAGATTTCATCTATAGTTAAGGTTTTTAGTTGTGATGCTACAAAACAATGATATCATCCATCCAAGATAACAATCACAGTATTGTACAATTTTAGACAAGCTTGTGTTTGGCGGTTGTGAGGAGGTGACACAGTTAAGATAGGGGCATTGCAGCATCACATGGCTAAAGAAGTGTTCAGTCCTAGCCTTTGTGAGGGTGTGAAGTAGGAAATTTGGTGGTCATTATTGGGTCATAAGGGTTAATGAGCTAAAGAGATTTCAAGCTACGAAGCAACGATAAAGTATGAAGTGGAGAGGTTGCAATTCTGGAAGGCCATGCAGTCAACAAAGATTTTAAGTTATAGAGCCATGAACAAATACAAGCATAGGGTCAACATGACAGTGAAGAGTTGGGTGAGGTGGAAGAATTTTTTAAAGATATGAGGTCATGTGGTAGGATAAACTATTGACTGATGACACAACTGACCTTGCATGGTTGTAAACATGAAATCAAGTAGCTCTTTGATGGTAAACAAATCTTTTGATTGCCTACAACCACCCTTTTGGTGTTCCTCATGCCTGATAAAAGTAGATTTAATTCCTCCACTACCATGGTTATCTATCTGCTAGCCAGAATGGTTATGGTCATCGTTTCTATCTCTTTAGAACTAGATTTGCACATAAAAGTTAGATTTTCTATATTGGGATGTAAATCTGATCAAATTTTCCTTCTATTTCCAAATTATTACTCTCCTTTGCAATCTCACTCCACCCAGTTGGGGTTTGAACTCAATGTAAACATGAGAGTTATGTTTGAACTCTATAAAATGTAGCTATAGATATCTTTTGAGGGTTCTCTATTTTGTTATGTTTACTTGCAAGAGCCTTGTGCTCTACAACTATATTCCTTGCCTTCCATTAATGAAATAGTTAGTTTCTTGCCTCTTCTTGTCATGCAATAGTCTATGCATGTACCTTGTCTCTCCTTGAATGTTTCTTTTATGTTTCCCTTGATTTTGTATATTGTGTTTAATCTATTGATAAAGGTTGTATTATGAAGATTTCTTCCTTTCAACATTTTTATTAGTTTCTGACCCAAATGTGATTCTTTGGGAGTAGATTAGAGTTAGGACATATGTATTTGGGATTTTCATTTATGTATTATGCATATAAGGGTAGAGTTGTAACTATTTCAATTAGGTGCATCACCCCCTTTCCCTTTCAGCAATTTACTTTCATGTATGTCCTCCCTTTCCCCCTCAAGCAATAGTTAGGTCCATCCTGATTGTAAGGAAGCTGACCTTCTTTGGAGAGTCAATCTCACAATTCAAGTCCTATAGCTTGGATATTGTTTCCATGTTAAACAAGGTCACTTGAGGGTCATACATCAAGCAAGGGTATCAACTTTTGTGTCAACAATAATCATTGCAAAGATCAATACAAAACTCGAGTGAAGAAAAAAAAGATTTCAAGGCATAGGTCCTCTTCATGATGTAAACCACACATAAAACAATACAAGAAGAAGCAATGAATACTACACAAATAACAGGGTGGTATAGAAAACAAGGCATATTTTTTATTGATGCAAGATTGCTCAGAGACCCAAGATGTTCCTACATCACATACTCTCATCACTTGTTCTTCATGTTACTTATCTCTTTTTAATCTTATCTCACCTTTTCATAGAAAACATAATTAGGGTTTTGGAAATGTCTATGACTTCCTCTTGAATCCTTCTCTATATCAAACTTTACAAATTATTTAACCATGCCAATTGCATCTAATATGTTCTATCATTTTCAAAGTGTAAAAAAAAAATCATGAAAACCTTCCTTGAATTCTTCACCATATTCATTCAGAAATATGCATAAACCATTTTCTTTTGCATATTACCCTATTTAGATTATTTCTCTTTTTTCCCATTTTCAATGAATCTTATTATGTCATGATCACACATCCAATTTATTAAAATTGTCCATACTCTACTAGTTATTTTACTAATTTACTAGTTGGTCAGTTCACCCATTCTACTCTTCTCATGTTTATTGTTAACCTCTAGTTTACCAATAGTGAGCCATAGTACCTTTATACTAATTATTATTCACTATCTTGTGTACTTCTAACATTTTAGTTCAACTATCAACATCTCTTTCACCTATTTACTTCCTTTCACCAATAAGGTATCTTTGTTTACATATTGGTCCAACTCTTCAATGATGACTTTACACATATAATGGTTTGCCACTAATTACAACCATATCATCAATAGCCTCAATGTGATTTTCCAATCAACATCCTCCCCCTTTGATATTGATGACAAATACTTATCAAAATTTTCAAATTTTCAAAAAAAATAACTCTGTTATAGGTTCTTGTACTTAGCTTTAAAATGGTCTAACTCCCCCTTAGCTGATTATTCTACTAATATCCTTTTTTTTTTCTTGGACTTCTACTCCCCTTTTTTTCTAAACTTGGTATTCTCATACCACTTCCCCTTATTTGGTTTAAATTCCAAAGAATATAGAAAACATGATATGCACATAGGGGTACTCACCTCTTCATAGACTGTCAAAATGAATTCATTCCTATTATTTGCACCATCCAACAAGTATTCCCATGAGTCTTTTAGTGCTTTCAATGTAATTATTTGAATTTGTAGGTCAGATGGGATCTCTTTCATGTTGTCCATGGTTCTTATATCCAATTTTTTTATCAATTTATATACCATCGTTAAATAGGATTGCATTATATCCATGTGTGGTGTGAGCATTCCTTGTGACTCTAGTAGTCTAATCCTTATTTTTTCTATACCATCTTAAAATGGAAGCACCCATATGTTAAGACCTTTTAGAACCCATCCCATAATAACTTCCTATGGATGATTTTTTATTCAATTAGTTATCCCTCCTATTCTACTCCATTTCTTCCACATTCACCTATGTAGTATTTGAGACCTTGGCGTTAGCTCCTTACGGGCCAACTCTAGAACATGTTCCACTAGGTCAACCTCTTCTAAAAACTTTTCCACTAGGGTGACCTATTATGGAACATGTTCCACTAGGTTGACCTATTCCCTCTAAAGTCAACTTATTCCCTCTTAAGGCAACCTATTCTAGGACATCATCCACTAGGTCAACATATTCCCTATTGATTTTGAAGTGCAAGGCCTGAAGCAACTCAAGCTTTTTGAGTTATTTTATTTTACTCTAGAGCTGGCCCAATTTTTTTTCCCACCCAAAAAATAGTATAAAGGAGTCTTTGGGGATTTATTATCGCATCAAAAGAAATAAAGCATTCACAAGACATCAAGAAAGAAAGGCAAGATGTTCAAGTAAGAAAACAAGCAATTTTTCTTCAAAGCATTCAAAGATTCTTTGTGAGAATTGTGTCTTAAAGATCCATAATGTGGTTGTGGTAGACTAATTGCAATTATGGAGATATCCTACATTCTACATGTCACTTCAATATCTATGACATTTAACCATATAAATCCTTATTGATAAGGGTTTTGAAAAGAAAGGTGAATACTTGCATTTATCATGTTTCCTTTACATAAATTTTACATTCCAATTTCAAGGTTGATTCCTCAATCTAGGGCTTGGCCAAGGCAAGCCCTCTTCGACCCAAACACAAAAATCCAATTTTACTATGCATAGGAACATGTTAGTAAATTTTTGTTTGAGAATATGAAAATAATTCCTTGACATCTTTCAGTAAAAGTTAGTTCAAATTGGTTAAAGTGCCCAGTAACATGATGAAATCATGGCAATTATTTTGGAGCAATTGCCACCAAGTTGACATGTTCTCTACTCCTCAGCTGAAAAACATTTCTTGGGTTTTTCATTTTATTCAAAGATTCATGGATGGAATTTAAAATTTTGGCCCATATCTACACTTTTTGGAGAAAAATTAATCTTCCTCTACACATTTCATGGTAAGTCTTCTATCTTTCCTTTTTATTCACAGTCTTAGCATAATTTCATATCTTAATTGGTCTAACTGCATACATTTGGCATCTAGATTTACATTGCATATCTTACTAAGTCAATTAGTTCAATCTTGAATTTACATTACACACCTCACACACAAGATAAATAAATATTTATTTGTATCATATTCCTTTTAACAATTCAAATTAAGCAATGGCATCCTTTCCTCTATTTGGGTCTTTCTAATCTAATGCAAATTCAAAAGGGATTATGTTTAGAGATATTCCTTCTCCCCAAACACATATTTAATTATTTAGCATGAAAAGTGGAGGCCTAGTTCCTATTTTACCATCTTCCATTTTTCCCCTAAATATTTTGGTGAGCTCGACCTCATGCCCCTTTTCTTTTTGGAGTTAGATTGTTTACATTGGGTACTTACCTTCTTTTGAAAACCCTGACATATTTCCCCCTTCTTGTGGATTTTGGAGTAAGATCCTTTGATCAACCTTATTTCCTCCTTTACATTAGGTGTTAGTTTTTTATATCTTGAGAACTTAGATTTCTTTATACTTTTTTCAGTAGTAGTTTTTAGATCTTCCTCTCTAGATCTATTTTTCATGGCATTTATATCATTGTTTATGTATTTCCCATGCATTGTTTTTGGAAAATTCACTTGATCTTGCATACATTTAATTAAAAGTGTGATTGGTTGGATATAATCTACATGAACTTCTATTTTTCATATGTTACACGAATCATTTAAAAATTTCTTCAAACATCATTCTCTTAGCTTTGACATAAAGAACCACCCTCCTATCAACTTATCTTTACCATGTGATCTTAATGAAGATAAGTGTCACAATGATCTTTTCCATTCTCTAAATATAGGCCTTGACTATGGGGATGAATTAGATAAGGGTATTCCTATATCTTCTTTTAATCCTTCCCCTTTAGGGACTTTTCTTTAACTCTTGATCATTCTTCTTCTAGTGTATTCTTTATTGATGGATATGTTCCTTTCATTGAGAATATTACTATTTAGGATGAACCTCTAGAAAATTATGTTGACTATTCTCTCCCTTACAAAAATGATACTCTAATGAATTATACCCTTTCTCTTCAACATGACAATCTTGATGTTTCTTGTTCTCTTAAAATTATACTCCTCTTAGTGATATTTTAGGTTCATAAGAAGGTATTATAAATACTTATATCAATATTAACTTTCCTTAATCTTATGGCACTAGTAGAGATGATTCATAAATGGACATCCAAAATGCCTATTGTAAAGATTCCTTGGGAAAAGAGGATAATGACAATCTCCTTAATGCTCTCCCTTCTAGTCATGAGTCTACGAGGAAGAAATATCTTAATCAAGTTAATTTAAATCAACATATTATCAATCTCAAGGGTTATCCTCCATAAAATAAATTTCTCATCACTCTTTTAGATTATCCTTTCATAACTCTTAAATAAAAATATAGTGTTTCTTTGGATTATCATATGGTGTCTCACATCTATCAGAAAAGGAATAATCCTCAACCCACTACCTCTCTTCCACTTCTTGAACCATTTCTTCCTCCTCCACTTTGCCTTTTGATGAGGCATATTAATGTCTTAATTTTGATATAGTTTTCATACTTTGGACTTACTCTTTGTGCTTTGTAAAAAATATTTCCAAAACATTTCTGTAAATATCTTGTGAACTTATGCCAGAGATAGCTAGAACTTACTAAACCTATGGGTAGTGTGTATGACATAATTTGCTTAATATTATACATAGAATGCAGTATTTCATATAAATATCTTAAGCTATGTTCTAAGTTTTGAATAAGAGTAGGAATTTTATCTTGCATATATTTTTTGGATGTTTCTAACTTTCAAGAAAATGAAGAGGGATGCAAAGGGTGGTGATTATTGCATTAAAGGAAGAGGATTATGGAGACTGATCATGGCAAGGAAAGTGTAGTTTACTTCCTATGGATAAGACATGCCTATAGAGGAGTTATTGTTCCAAAAAATCTAGGACACACAACTTGCTATATTTCCTGCAAGTTATTATTTTGTTTCTTAGTAACAAATGTACTATGTAATGGTTGATCTTCCACCTTCTTTTCTGGCGATGTTTATACAAGACTTTCATGTCATGTTTTTAATAAGTATTCAATCCTCTATATAATGGATTTGGATCATCTTATTAAGCTAATGAGAAAATAGACAATGCTGGTTTAAGATTTAGAAGTTACTCTTTTTTTGTTCTTCATGAATTATTCAATTCATGTAAGATTAAGAAGAATTCTAATGAAAGAGTGATTTTGGAATACTTGTTATGTTCACATTTATTTGAAACCAACCAAGGGGGCCCTCTTGGGAGGTGGAGTAGATTTAGTTAGAGTAGATTCATTCTTTGCAATTTTTTATTTTCAAGATAAATTTACTGTATTAGTCTTGCAGCATTGTTACTATGAAAGTTCCTACAGCACTTGCAAAAAATGATCATGGTGGATGTTTTGAGTTGTTAACTAGTTTAGGTTCATTTCCCAAATCTTTATATAGTTATCTATTGTTATCCCAAATGTGTTTACTATTTTTTAATAGTAGTATAGATTATTTTCATGCATTTGACTTTCCTATAGCATAGGTTTTAAGACTCTTAAAGGAACTTAGTGCACATATTGTCCTGATTTTAAGTCCTACTTCCTTGGGTTGATAATTCAAGTGCATTTCTTGATGGAATAGGTAGTCTTTAGAATAGGTATAGTATCCTTGAGAGAGAAAATGGTATAATTATCTTCATCTATTATGAAACCATACATTTTTGGCATCATTTCCAAGGATGGTGTCAAGCTAGGAACATCATTTTGGGTCATAGTTTTTTTTAGTTAAATTTTTTTTTAATTTTGCAATCCTAAAAGTTTCTTCTCATGTGTGAAGAACTCAATTGCATGCATTGAAGAGGAAGAAAATGAGATGAATATGGTAGATTTCTTCCATAGGAGTCTATTAGTTTGAATGAAGAAATTGAAGAAGAAGTTGAGTTTCCTTTTGAGGATGCAAGCCTTGATTTTTCTGCAGGATCTTCCTCTAGAGCAGAAACCTTGGACACAAGCGTTCTTCAACCTTTTGCTAAAATTTTGGTCAGCTTTCTTGATAGTTCTGGTCCAAATCCACCTATTGTTAACAATCTCATAGCCAACGCTCCTTTTCAGTAGCAACCCTGTAATAAAATACCTCTAGTAATGGCATAACCTACTATTCAATTTCCTCTCCCGAGCCTTATAACCAATGCTAATCTCAAAAATATGCCCACAGCTACTCTTCCAAAGTTTTATGGCCTTGTAACTAAGGATCCTTATACTTTCTTGTTTTATTTTGACATATTTTATCATATCTTTGACTATAACACTAATTTCCATAAGCTCAAGTTGTTTCCAGCAACACTGAAAGAATCAACCTTATGATAGTTCTTGGGCATAGGATCCAATGTGGCAAGTACCTAGGATAAAATGTAAACTCTTTTTCTAGAGAAATATAAATATTATTTCAAGGGGAATGATCCAAGTGGAGATGATATCTTTAGAATATCACAAAAGGAGGATGAAACGTTAGAAGACTATATTTCGCATTTCTTGCATACACTATAGAAGAACCCCAACATGTACTAGCAGAGAATACATAGAAACTAGTCTTCTTGAGAAGGGTAAATGATAATTGTCTAAAAGCAATAGACCTGATGGCTAGTGGTGATGTATATCAATCCTCTTGGGATGACCTCAAGAAAATATGTCTTAACTACTCAAGGTCAACTATGAAGAAAGGCAGAGGATACTAGTCCACAGCCACTAAAGGGATCAGTTAGGGTATTTGAAAGCTTGAGATATCTAATCTACTCTCAGATTTCAAGTAGGACATCATAAATGATGTCACTACACATCTTGACATAATGATTGTAAAGAAGAAGCATGCAAAAGCTAAATCATGATTGGTGGAGTAGTGTCCTCACTGCTGCAAATAGAAGCAAGACTACACATGTAAACTAGTAGCCAACCTGGAGAATCAACAATTGCCAACAGAATACATGAAGATAGATGGGGACAATGATCAAGTGTTCTTCATTACTCAACATCGACCATGGGCTCCAAGACAAGGTATGCCTCAAGATCCTTTATAATTTTCAAATCCTTACAATAGTCAATGGCAACACCAACACTATTTGAATCCTTCTCAATACTCCCAACCTTCATAGAAAAACTAGAAAAACAACTAATGGCCTAACTAGCAAAATAACCAGTGGCAAAACTAGCAAAATAGCTAATGATAGAATTAGCAAAAACAATGGCAACCACCGCAATGAAATTGGTAGCCTAATAACCAATAGAGGGGACCTCTACAATGGCCTAACCAAAATCCTGGTAACCCACAACTACCACCTCTAGTCCAACAACCTACAATAATGCCACCTTCTACAGTAAATAATGCTAATCCTAAGCTAACCCAATTGTTTGCTCAACCTCAACCAAATCCAAACAATAAGAAAAAATAGTAGAAAATGTACACTACTAATACTTAGTAGTTCCCTACATACTCACTAGAGGTATATGATATCCATTCAGGATTGGGTACAAATTTGCCTACACCAGAATACCTTATTATCATGGAAGTTGCAAACACTCCTAAAGCACCCCTTCCAAAAGTTACATTACCAAATACCAACCCACCAACTAATGTACCTAGTAGGACTACTGACCATGCCATTGTCAATCCTCCCTTTCCACATAGGCTAAATAAAGAGAAATCTATATCCCAAGAGGAGGAGACATTTGACATTATTGAGTAGCTAAAAAACATGCACATCCAACTTCCTCTATTTTAAGCTATCAAGGATGTCCCTCTTTATGGAAAGGCTATTAAGGAAGCAAGCCTTAAAAATCCAAGGCAAAAGAAAGATCCTCAAATAGTCTGTGTTGTCAGGAAATTAGCAGATATCATGTTATCGAAAGTAGTGATACCAAAGTAATCATATCCTGGTAGTCTAGTAGTTAACCTAATCATAAATGGACAAGCTATGAAAATGCTTTAGTTGATCTACAAGCAGCAATAAATGTGATGAGTAAAGATTAAATGCATAGGTTATGTATGGAAGGCTTAAGAACAACACCCACAGTGTTACAACTTGCAGATAGTTCAACTATCACTCTAGATGGTCTTATAGAAGATGTGAAAGTGACTTTAGATTCATGGGAATACCCTGCTTGTTTTCTTATCTTATCACCCAAAGTGAAACTTGCTATTTATCTTATCATATTTGGGAGACCCTGGTTAGCCTCCACTAATACTAAAATTAGTTGCAAACAAGGAAGTATGACAATTTAGAAAGATCAAACCATAAGGAAGCTAGAGCTATATCCACCTACCCAACCCCAACTAGACTTGAGAGAATCTATTTGGCCAAATTTAAGAGATGAAGAGGAAGAATTGAATTTTGTATCTTAGCTTATGATGTTACAGAGATAGTCCTTTCTAAAGCTATAGGAGTAGGATTTAGTAATCTAGAGTATTCTTAATAGTACTTGTGTGGTAGAAAAGGATGTATCTGACAATTCTATGTTGGGACTAACTACCTACGAGGAATGTAATGAGAATTTTTATCTTGCCCAAGGATCTAGACATTATCCATTAGCTTTTACCATGTGAAATAGATACAAATCCAATCTTTGAAGTTGCTATGGTTGATCTCAAAACTACTGTTGATTTGTTAAAAGGTCATAATCTCCATATAAATAACAAACTGCCTCCTAAATAGATGAAATAGTTAAGAGAGCTTCTTCAAAAATATGAAAAGGCTTTTACATCAGACTATGGGGATATGAAAGGGTTAAGTCCTACATTATGCGCTCATAGAATATATATCAATGAAGGGTTACTACCACTCCATCAACCCTAGAGGAGGATTAATCCAACACTCAAAGAAATAGTTAAAATTGAATTGCAAAAGTTTCTTGATGCTAGTTTTATATACCATATATCTAATAGTAGATGAATCTCACCTTTGGTTATAGTACCTAAAAAGGGAGGGAAATGGTGGATTTGTATAGATTATAGAGAATTGAATAAGGCAACCAAGAAGGATCACTTTCCTTTATCCTTTATTGATCAAGTTAGGGACACTCTGGCTAGTAAGAAATATTTTTCTTTTCTTGATGGGTATTGTGGTTATAATCTAATAAGTATAGCTCCAAAATATTAGGATAAAATCACCTGTACATGCCCATGGGGTACTTTTTCATATTTTGTCTTTCCATTTGGTTTGTGTAATGCTCCCATGACATTTCAAAGAGCTTTAATCAGTATTTTTGCTACTATATCACATGACTACATGGAAACATACATGGATGATTTCACAACATTTTAGTCACCTTTGAGAAAGCCTTGATGAATCTTGAAAAGGTTCTTGTCTGATGCAAAGAACATAATATATCACTAAATAGTGAGAAATGTTTCATGCTCATGCAGGAAAGAGTGGTGCTTGGTCATTTTATATCAGCTGCAGGGATACAAGTCGACCTAGCTAAGATAGAGGTAATTCTAACATCGCCCATACCTACAAAACCAAAGGATGTAAGATCTTTTTTAGGTCATGTTGGCTATTACAGGTGTTTCATAAAATATTTTAGTAAAATAGCTAGTCCTTTGTATACATTGTTGACTAAAGAAGCTAAATTCATTTAGACACCCGAATGTAATGAAGCCTTCCTACAACTTAAGAAACTCCTCACCATAGCACTAGTTCTAAAGGGACCAAATTGGTCAATTCCATTTCATATCCATACTGATGCATTAGACTATGTTGTAGGTGTTGTATTAGGAGAAAAGCCTACTAACCTTGAAAATGCAATCTACTATATTAGTAAAAGCCTCCATGGTCCTGAACTAAACTACACGGTAACTGAGAAAAAACTTTTACTTGTAGTTTATGTATTGAAAAAATTTAGAAATTATGTAACTAGATATCCTATTTTTGTTCATGCTAACCACTCAGCTATAAAGTACTTAATGAACAAACTTGTTGTAACTAGTAGATTAGCAAGATGGCTCTTGTTGTTGTAGGAGTTTGATATTACAATTATTGATAAGCCAAGCAAGTCCAATGTATTTTTTGATTATTTTTCTAGACTACACACTAAAAATGAAGATCTAACTCCAATTGAAGATACCTTTCCAAATGAGCATTTTTTCCACATAGAAAATCATACACCATGGTATGCAAACATAGCAAACTATCTTGTTACAAATAGAATACCCACACACTTCTCTCACAAAAATAGGAGGAAGCTAGTAGAGAAAAAATTTTCATTATTCATAGATAGATAATAGTCTCTTCTATACTAGACTAGATTAGATTATGAGGAGAAGTGTCAGGGAGGATGTGATATATGACATACTCCATGCCTATCATGATGAACCATGTGGAGGCTATTTTGTAGGAAAAAAATAGCACTGAAGGTACTTACAACTAGATATTATTAGCCAACATTACATAAGGATACAAAAAATTATACAACCAAGTGTGACAAATGCCAGAGGATGGGCCAACCAACCAAGTTAGATGAGATGCCACTCAATCCATATATTGTTGCAACACCCTTTGACAAGTGGGGTATGGACTTCATAGGTCTAATTGGCCCACCATCAAATGGAAAATACTACATCTTAGTATGCATAGATTATTCAACTAAATGGGTGGAAGTCAGGGCAATGAAAAATGCAAGAGATGAGAAAGTAACTAAATATTTATATGAGGAAATATTCACACACTACGGAGTTCCCATGGAACTTGTCACAAATCAAGGAGCCCAATTCACATCAAACCTAATCACTATACTTATGAAATAATATTGTATAATGTACTAAAAATCCATTCCTTATCACCCTCAGGAAAATGGGTAAGTAGAGGACACCAATAGAAATATTGAGGCCTTTCTAACCAAGACAGTGCAAATACACAAGAAGGATTGGAGCAACAAGTTAACTAAAGTTGTCTAGGCATATTGAACTACATGGAAGACACAAATAGATTCACTCCATTTGAACTTGTGTATGGCAAAGCAGTAATTTTGCTTACTAAATTTGAACATAAAACACTATGCACTGCTTTGGAATTGAACATCAATCTTCCTACAACACAAGAAGAGAGATTTCTCCACTTAAACTCACTGGATGAAATGAGAAAGGTAGCTTTAAAAAGAATAGATATCATTTAGCAACGGTGAAAGAAGTGGCCTGACACACATATCTGTAATAAACAATTCCAAGTGGGAGATTGGCCTCTCTTATACGATTCTCATTTCAAAGAGAATCCAGGGAAGTTGCAAACTTAGTGGCTAGGGCCTTATGAAATTCAATATGTATTTGACAATGGAGCAGTCCAACTGACAAGAATTGATCTTGTCCATTTCAAATTGCTTGTAAATGGCCATAAGTTGCACCTCTATCATAAACCACAAAGCAAAGATGATTTCCTACAGTAGTTCCAACAAAACAATTTACCAACTCCTACGAACATAGTTCCTACAATGGAGGGTGTAAACCTTCTTCCTATAGTTGTACCATGTCAAACCTTCAATAAGCACTCATAATAAAACCTCATTTAATTTGAGGTCCATTCTTTTTCTTTTTCTTCATATCAACTCATCTCATTTCTTTATCTATCATCCACTCACACTCCACATCACCCATAAATTCTATTTTTAATGCTTTCAATAAAATATACTATCAACACCTTTTTCTACAGTCACCAGACTTTGCCACCTCATCAATTTGCATGCAAAAGTACACTCTAAAAATTTTAGGTACAAAATTTTTACTCTTTATTCATTTTTAGCATATAGGTTTTGATATTTATATATAAGCCAATTTCTCATTCGTATGACAAAAATTTTAAGTATGGACACTTGTCAAAATTTAGTGGGGGGTTAAGAAAGTGTATTAATTTCCAAATATTATCTCTAAATCACCTTAGTCATGTCCACATTATAGGTTGTACTTTGGCAGCAGTCTAATTTTAATTTTAAAATCTTTTTTGTATTTTTCATACCTTTACATTACGATTTTGGGAAAGATCTCCTATGTTTGACATGACTAAAAAGGATTATGATTTATTATGAGAAAAATTCCAATTAAACCTTGATGTCTTTCATAATTAATTGCATCATTATTTTACATGCCAAACATAACAGAGTCTTGTTAAGAGAATGTGGTATCATAATTTCTCAAAAAGATCAATTTGCAATTCTTGGAAGAGGGTATTTGAAGAAGTGTTAAAAGGGTAAAACTTATCAAGGTGGTGAGAATATAGAAATTTGAGGCTAGGAATTTTGAAGATGGGAGGACAGTTGCTAAGACATGAACCATTTTTTCATAGTATTCTACTTGTAGATGTGCAAGCAGTCCGACGATTTAATGCTTGTGGATGGCTTGGCTACTTCTTGTAGTTAACTGAGCTCAATGAAGAAGTAGCAATGGAGTTTATGAGGACATTTGATGAATGGGAAGCCTTAATATGGGGATTAATAGTAATTTCTATTGAGGAGCAGATAGAAGAAGTCACAGGACTACCAGTTAATAGGGAGCATTATCCGAATGAACATGATATCAGGTCATCGTGGGTGCAATTCTTTCAACTCCTCTACTAGAAATTTTAAAGAAAGGGTGTAAAAGAATCTCTCTCCCAACTCTATATCTAGAATTTGAAACCCATATCATTAGATATTTGACCTACGAAGGAAGGTTTTCAAACTTGCATGCTCACCATTTTAAGTTTCTCGATTGTGTAAGACATAACATTCAAGTTAATGTCCCCAATTTTCTTTATAATATGTTGTGTATTAGTACTAAAGAAACTAAGAAAGGAAATGCAAATTCTATTTTTCATCATACCCTCATCAAAATTTTAGTTGAAATGTCTCTTAGGGATTCCTCCCCTGTATCATGGGTAGAATTTGTTAAATTTAAAACCTTGCAACCTCAAGCCAATCCTGTTCTACAAAATTTAAGGAGTGAGGAAGAAATTGCAGAGCCTAGTCATATATCCCACTGAAATAGAAAAAGAATAGCATTAACCTCTCCTAATAAACTTGTTGAGCCTATTTCAAATGGTGATATACCTAGCTCTTCCACAGACAAATTCAAGCATAAGGTTGGTAAAGAGAGCCCTAATCTTGAAAAGGAAGCCCAGAACCCTTCTATTAAAGTGACAAAGAGAAAAAGGTTTGTTCCTATAGCAACCACTCTTATAGCGTCTACCCAAGTAACACCTAAACCAAAGTGGGCTCACAAAATAGTAGAATTTAAAGAGGTTCTTGTGTGTCGAAGCCCTTGTATGCAAGGTCAAGTATCCCTAATTTCCACTAAAAACCTAAATGCTTCAATCTCAAAATCTCATACAAAATCAGTGGTTGAGAATATTCCAAATGACTCTCCTATATGGTTGGAACCCCAAAATGTGGAAACAAATGAAAATGAGCCTATTAATGAAATGCCATAGGGAAATCAAGAAATGTATGAGTCAAACCCTATTATTGTCTCAGAAAAAACCCCTTAAAATGATCAACCTACTTTGCCACTAGTCCCTATATATTCTAATGTTTCTATCATACCTTATAGATTCTCTTGGTATACCCGTTACTTCCAGCAAGTTGCTAAGGAACAAAAGAAGAAATCTATGGCCCAAGAATTCCCTTCTTCTACAATTCAATCTATATTAGTTGGTCTATACAATCACTTCATTTTTCAAAAGGCCATGTGGAGGCAAGAAAGAGACCAAATGCATAAAGTAATATTTGACAAAGATGAGGAAATTGAGTCACTAAAAAAGCACCTTGAGAAACAAAAATAATGAATGAATAAGGCTTTAAAGTTAGTTGACTAGGTAATGGCCTGTAGGCCACCCCCAACGGTGTATTCCATTTGTCTGAAGGAGAACCATTTGCTATTTCAATTGATGATGAAAATAAGGGATGTTGATTGTGAATTTAAAAATGTTCAAGATTTCTACAATGTGTATCAGACTTTGCCTTCATGTCAGAAGAATTTGTTGTGTGAAATTTATTTACATAATTTCATAATTCCACATGAGACAGAGTGGAACCCTCTACTTTACATAGGGGATGTCCACCTCAGGGCTTTAATATCCTGGATGCACAACAAGACAAACTATGATAGGTAGTTAAATGCCTCTAGAGATCTTGAGAAATTTGAACTATTACCACTATGGGGTTAATCATGCAAGCCTAATGACCTTCTAAGAGACTGGTTCGGACTAACCCATGGGAAACTAAAACTAGATATTAGGAAGAAAGTGTTTGTAGAAAGAGAAAAGGTTTATAGAGATTACTAGACACTTCCAAACTTTACATAGGAAAGAGCTATTGTAGGGCTTAGGAACCGATAGAACCGATTGCTAGAAGCTTTCAAAAAGGAAGAACCACATAGCCTTGTCAATTATGAGGTAGTTGTTAATAGGGTGGCCAAGTATATACAACTGGGAAGACAAATCAAAAAGGAACTATGGATTCCATTGACTTTTTAGCCTCCTACCCTTCATTGGCCTTTTTATGGTAATGATGCTACTAGACCAAATCCATTAGTTGAGGAACACATGGGTGAACATTGAAAGTGCACTAGAGGATTCTTCTACACTTCTAGAAGTGGGAAGAAAGGGAAAACTATAGTGGGAGACTTTAGAGCTATGGTAAGGAAGTATAATGCTTGAGGACAAGCATTTGAATAGTGGGGGGAAAATGATAAGACATATTAATGTCTTAATTTTGATATAGTTTTCATAGTTTGGACTTACTCTTTGTGCTTCATCAAAAACATTTCCAAAACATTTGTACAAATATCTTGTGAACTATGCTAGAGATAGCTAGAACTTACTAAACCTATGGGTAGTGTGTATGACAAACTTTTCTTTATATTATACACAAAATGCAATATTTCATATAAATATCTTAAGCTATGTTCTAATATCTAAATAAGAGTAGGAATGTTATCTTGCACATATGTTTTGGATGTTTCTAACTTTCAAGAAATTGAAGAGTAATGCAAAGGGTCATTATTACTACATTAAAGGAAGAGGATGATGGAGATTGATCATTGCAAGGAAAGTGTAGTTCAGTTCCTATGGATAGGCCACACCTGTAGAGGAGTTACTGTTCCAAAAAATCTAGGAGATACAACTTGCTATATTTCCTACAAGTTGTTATTATGTTGCTTAGTAATAAATGTACTATGTCATGGTTGATCTTCCACCTTCTATTCTGGCGATGTTTTTTCAAGAATTTTACATCATATTTTTAATAAGTATACAATCCTCTATATAATGGGTTTGGATCGTCTTAGTAAGCTAATGAGAAAATAGACAATGTTGGTTTAAGATTAAGAAGATACTATTTTTTTTTTCTTCATGAATTATTCAGTTGATGTAATCAAAGAAGTATTTTAATGAAAGAGTGATTCTGGTATACTTTTTGTGTTCATAGTTATTTGAAACCAACTAAGGGGACCCACTTGAGAGGTGGAATATATTTAGGTAGAGTAGATACATTGTTTGTAATTTCTTGTTTTCAAGATAGACTTAATGTATTAGTCTTGCAGCATTGTTACTATGAAAGTTCCTCTAGAACTTGTAGAAAATGATCATGGTGGATGTTTTGAGTTGTTAACTAGTTTAGGTTCATTTTCCAAATCTTTTTGCAGTTATATGTTGTTAACCCAAGTGTGTTTACTATTTTGTGACAATAGTATAGATTCTTTTCATGCATTTTACTTTCATATAGCATAGGTGTTTAGAATCTTAAAGGAGCTTAGTGCACATATTGTGCTGACCAATTTCAAGTCCTACATCCCTGAGTTGAAAATTCAAGTGTATTTCATGATGAAATAGATAGTCTTCAGAATAGATATAGTATCCTTCAGAGAGACAATGGTGTGATTATCTTCATTTATTATGAAACCATACACCTTTTTCAAAATCTTGGAGTGGAGTATAATTTGGTATCACAATTACATATTACCTTGCTAATATTTATCTTTGGGAACTTCTTCAAACATATTCTACATATCACAAAGCCTTGAAGAACTCCTTATCTACTCTTATGACTCCACATCCTAATCAAGATAACATTAATGCCTTTTTATAATGCATGAATGTTACCCTGGTCCCACCTCAAATCATGTTTACTCATAAATTTTTTCCTCCTAAAGAGATCAAAGATCATTATGATGCTCTTATGGTAGATTTCCTTATCAATGGTAACCTCATTTGCCAAACCTTACTTGAAAATGAACCTGGGCTTAATACTTGTAGTAAGAATAAACTCAAAGAAATTAAAGTCAATCTTTCAAACCTTAAACCTAACAACATTCTTATTCATGGCTTTGATAATGTTTCTTATAAAAATCCAAGCACCATCACCTTACCTATCAAAGTAGGTTTGTTTATTTTGAATACTTCTCTCGATGTTATGACTAGGTCTCTTAATTAAAACCTTCTTTTGGGTAGACCTTGGTTACATGGTATGCATGATATTCCTTTAAAAATTTATTCAAAATTCAAGTTTATCTATAGTAATGTGATGTACACTCTTCATGTAGATACTTGTCTAAATGTTGAGGAACAACAAACTCAAGAATCTAGTAATGATCCTCTTTCTACAAGTGTTCTTTTAGAAGATGATTAGGGTAAATTATATTTTAATCCCACTTTTATTCTAGAATATAGAGTTAATGATCTTTCATTTATGAAATCCAAAATAACTTCTCTTTCAAATAACTTTGTTTCTACTCCCTCTCATGTTGAATCTATCAAAACTAGTGCTAGAGATTCTTGTTTTGGTCCTACTTATTATAGATTCGCTAAGAATGGCTTTGGTAAATAACAACACAAAAAATTTATGCCCTTAGACAATGAGGGGAATGAGTAATCTTTCCATACCATTTCCATTCATAATGAAGGATGTGTGCTACAAAGTGTTGAATCTTATCCTTTATCCACATCCTCTCCTTCATCATCTTCGATTAGTCAAGAAATAATATTACCTAAACTTCTTCTCACTAAGATGATTACTAGGCCCAAACCTAGAAAGGAAAATAGTAAAAAACTTATGAATCTTCTATTTTTCATATATCACTATCATCATGATCACTCTAGTAATTATTTTCAAGCTTTAAATTACAATATTCAACACATCATTCATATTGAGGTTATCCACATATCTCCTTGTGATGAGCTCTATTTTAATCTTGATTTCTTCAAATAACATCTAAGTCCCTGTTATGTTCCTCCAAACCATGTAACATTGTGAGCCTTCCTTTTAGGTGCTTATTTTCATATATGGTTCACTTTAAGAGTAGCATAATATGTCATCTCTTATCTTGTTCCTAATCTTGGGGGGTAAGGGAATCATATGTCTTTGTCTCAATTTCTCATGGATCTAGTATTCCATTTAGTTTTATGTTATTTTTTTATCATGTGACATACAATCTTACATAATTTTCAATTAGTTTTTCATGGTAGATAGATCACTTAAATCAGAGCCTCATAATAGTGTATTCTCATTTTCAAGGTTTTAGTTTTTCACTTCATCCATGGTGTCTCACCACATTCTACCCTTCCATGACCTCATAGAAGTTGTTACCTCTTTGGTTTGGCTTGGGTGTTGCTTATGGATACTATCTTGATGATGAAATTGCTTTATACTTCTTCATCATGTTCTTAAGATGTCTAAATAAGATATTATTTTTCTACCTTAAGGGTGAGGGGGCATACATGGTCCTCTTATTTTTCATTTTTATTTTTATTTTTAAAACACATCTTATAAAGTACACTAGCATGAAAAAAAATTTAGGGCCAATTGCTCTTTATTGTTACATGTCCCTGGTTGGTTGACTAGAAAGCCACACACGCTTGCTAGACCATTTGACCTATCCTAGTACATACACAAACTATTCTTTTGATATATGAATAGTATATCACAACGGTCTAAGATGTCTCAAGGTGAAAAATTATATAGATTCACTATCAAGAATACAAACACATTAGACCATTAAATCCTTCCCCTTTCTTCTATTTTTGGGATTTACTATTAGGAATACAGAACCATCAGACCATTTGATCCTACCGCTCTCTTTTTTATTTTCATGGGATTGAATACCAACCTAGATTCCCCTCCTTGTTCTCTACATCTATCTCTAATGATGAAGGTGGTGGTATGTAATAACCAGTCTCTCTATGTACTTATTGTTATAGTTATGGGAGTGGTGTATCACAATATGAGGGTAACCTCTATAACTAGTGTGACTAACACATCATCAGTCCTCTTAACTTCAAGCTTTAGATATTCAATTACATGTAACAAAATTGGATTTGTATAAATTTTTCTTGATTCCTTCATCAATCCTTCAATTTAGTTTTCAATGAGTACATTTAGAAAATTAGACAGTATATATGTCAATGATTGGAAAATTGTAATATGTTGTTAATAGAAAACCTAACATTGCATTGGTTGTTGGAATTGCTGCAATATTTTTTGATAATCCTAAGGAAAATAACATGATATAAGTGAAAAGGATATAGAGATATTTGAAAAGAACAGAAGACTATGGTTTATGGTATAAAAAGAGTGACAAGTCTGAACTGAAAGTTTACACATATATTGATTGGGATGGAAACATTGAAGATAGAAAGAGTACAAATGGATGTGCTTTCTTTCTAGGAAGGAGATTGATTTCATAGATAAGTAAGAAGCAAAAATATATTTCTCAATCCTTAGCAGAGGAAAATTATGTTGTTGCAATACTTAATTGTTTAAACATAGTGTGGATCAAGCAATTATTGAAAGGTATAAAGGAAGAGATTACAAAACCTATGGTGATATATTGTGATAACACAAGTTCTATAAAAATATAAAAGATTCTTGTGATGCACACACAAAAAAAAAACACATTGCAATCATGAAGCAAGTACCATTACCCAAGAGAACTAGTGCAAGACAAAGAAGCTAGACTAGAATATGTGATTATATAAAAAGGAACATATAGCCAATATATTCACTCAGGCATTACCTAAGGATGCATATGTTTTTGGAATTCTTTAGAATAACTAAGAGGGGGGGTGAATTAGTTATCCAAGGTCCAAATGCAAAAATAAAAAATTTAATGCTTAGTAGACCCATATCAATAAAACCTTGTCATGCATGCATGCATTAGATCATACAATATTTAAACTTTGTAGGTTACTATCCTAGGTCAAAGCAACTTTGCAAAAATGTAAACATGAAATATGACAAATTTAATAACACATTTGACAGAAGGATTCTATGTGGAAACCCAATTTGGGAGAAAAACCACCTATAACATGCTACTAATTCTCACTCTTCTAAAGTGATGTCCTATGAAAGGCCAACCCTATTAAAGGTTACAATACACACTATTAAATGTGACCTAGTTAGAGGATTTCAATCACCCTGTTAGGAATTAGCCTTGTTAGAAGGCTTTAGACCATTCTGTTAGAATGTCACCCAATTAAAGGATTTACAAATGAATTTTAGCTCAACCTTAATCCAAAGGATTTAAGCTAGACTGATGCAATGATTAGAAAGTAACGATAAGGCTTGATCTGATAACAAATTAAAACTCACTTGTAGATTATAAATCTCTATTTTAGTCCTCCATTCTACTTGGCATTCACACACTTCAGCTCTAATAGCTTGTTCACCCTTCAAGCATTCATACTCTTCAACCTTCTTTCTTTGCATGCCAACTATAGTCACTTTTGTTCGGCCATTGAATGAAGCAATACCCTAGACTCCTTATCTTCCTTAGGTTCTAGCACATGACAACCTTTTCTTCTGACCAGCCATCTCTATAAATAGAGAATTAAGATATTTTTTTGCTTAACCACAATCATCCATTTTAGGGTTACGTAGGGTACAATGAATCTACCCACTTTTCCATTTGGTTTCTCTAGAAACTTCTTCTTTAGTCCTCCTTGAATTCACCTCAAAATGGTTTACCTTGAATTATGTGTCACTAACTCATCATAGTTATCTTCCACATGCTTTACACAATTCAAGAAAAAAAAATAGTTGGCTCAGATTCCTCAAATATTTGATTTAACATATTTATTAGCACTTAACATCAACATGTTGTTACTCAACTCCTATATTATTCTTCCACTCAACCAGAAATAGTTCACTAGGAAAACACTAAAGTTTACTAATGTTGGGCATCAACTAAACTTTACTCGACATATACTGACAATCACTTGGCTTGCACTCTTTTTCATCTTTTCTCAACACCTCTTATTTTTCACTCGACTTCCACTAATTTTTGCTTAGCTCACACTAATTTCTCAACATGGATCAAAAAACATTTTACATACTTTATCTTCTTCCATTCTTAACTTGAGTAATCTTTCATTTCAAACTTTAAGTAGTTAAACAATACACTATGGCATTAATGTCTTACTTGGTCTTAGTGCTTCTTTTAGATACCAAATAATTCAACCTTTCTCTAGGTGTTATTGTTATCTCCTCTTCTCAAATCCTCTTCATCAATTAACTAAATGATAGCTTTTAGACCAATAAAACAATTGTCTCACTAGCAAGTAGTAGGTTTGACATCATTGATAAAATAATGATTGTTCCATTATAGGTTCTTCACTTTAAAACAATATTATATCAAAAATATCCCTCTTTGGCATTAATGACAATCCAATACCAAAAAGAAAATAAATCTTTGAAAATTATCCCTCTATTAGTTTAGTATATGTCCTTCCTCTGTGTAGGGTAATGTGATCATTGTCAAGTTCCTTTACTGCTTCATCTTTCTTATAGCTCTCCCTATACCTTCTCCCTCTTACTAGGTAGATGTATATTTCTTTTATGTCTTATATGTTTAGGTACACTATCTCCCTCTTTGACAACAATGTCAAAGACTTGTCATCTCTTTATGAAAATATAATCAATTCAAGATTCTCCCTCTATCACCTTTTATGTGATTGTAAGTCTTCTAATTCAGTTCCTTCATTACTTTAGGTAGCTCCTAAAGTAATATCCACTACATCAAGTTGTAAGATATAATATTTAGCTCAGTTGATGCAAGGCACTATTTATGCTTCTTAAGTAGCTTTGGATAGGTGTATCACCCCTAGTTTACCTCTTAGATACTCATGAGCATCCTTAGGTAAGGCTTGTGTCAAGATATTAGCTATCTACTCTTTTATATCCACATATTCCATCCTCACTTCTTTATCTTGAACTAACTCTCTCAAGTAATGATAATTGATTGCAATTTGTTTAGTCTTTATGTGCATCATAGGGTTCTTTGATATATTTATAGCGTTTATATTATCACAATAAAGTACCACAGGTTTAGTGACTTCCTCCTTCATACCTTTGAGTTTTTGTTTGATCCATACAATATTTGTACAATTTACTACAATAGCCATATATTCAGCTTTAGTAGTAGATTGAGAGATGCAATTTTGTTTCCTGATGGTCTAGGTGGCTAACCTCTTTCCTAAGAAAAATGTTCCACAACTTGTGCTCTTTTTGTGATCAATGTTTCGCCCCAATTAGCATCAATGTAAGCTCTTAACTTAAATTTTTTACTTTTCTTGTAGTATAGACCATAGTCTTATATTCCTTTCATGTATCTCATAATTATCTTTACAACCATCAAATGATTCTCCTTAGGATTAGCAGAGAATCTTGTAACAATCACAATAGATAATGCAATGTCACATATACTATGCACTACATATTGTAATTTGTCAATCATAGACCTGTACAATGTTTGATTCAGATAAGGTGAATCATCGTTCTTTGAAAACTTGTGTCCTATCACCATAGGTGTTCTAACTAGTTTTGAATCTTCCAATCCATAAGTTTTTCACATACTTAGACTAAGTGATGTATATACCATATTTCATCTAATATACTTGCAAGCCAACAAAGAACGTGATCTCTCCAAACATAGGCATCTCAAATTCTTTCCTCATTTCATTTGAAAATATCTTACATAATGTATCTTGATCTCTAGATATAATATCATCAAAAAAAATTCAGCTAGTAAAATACGTTTACCTCCTATCTCTAATTATAGATTGTTTTTATCATCATTCCTTTCAAAACCAAACTTCACAAGATAATTGTGAAGCCTTGCATATCATGCTCTTGGGGCTTGCTTTAAACCATAAAAAGCTTTGTCTAGTCTAAATACCATATTCTTGTTGTTAGCATCAACAAACCCTTCTGGCTATTCTATGTAAAACTCTTCTTATAATATGCCATTCAAAAATGTTGACTTCATTTGAGGTTGACATATTTGAATTTTCAGAAGAGTCAAAACATATGAAAGATAAGGATTTATGAGATGTCATATTTAATGCATGAATTGAGTTTGTTAAGAAATCTAAAGAAGGGACTTAATGAGAAATTTCTAGAAGTTTCAAGAGAAAAAGAAGAAGGACAAAACGATGGATAGATTTAATGAATCTAATCAAACCCTAAGATCTATGGTTATTTTTAAGTAGAAAATATCAAAGCTACCTATTTAAGGAAGCATAATATATGTTTTATAAGTTGGTACAAAGTTAGATTGTCAAATTAGTGAAGGATAAGTGGAAGAATTGCAATACCCCACCCGGAGATCCTTGGAACAAGGATAAATAAAAGCCAATACATTTTTTTTAAGTAACAAGCATGGATTCAAACAACATTAATTTGCAACCAGTCAAAAGATCACAATGAAAAACTTCTTAGAAATAATAGTCCACAAAGTTAATTGAGAGGGGGGGTGGATCAGTTATCCAATGATTAAAATATTTATCATCCTTAAATAGTCTTATCCATTCAATAAAAATAAACAACCATACTAAGATGCACATACACAACTACACCAGATGTTTTAGATAGGGAAATCTTTGATCAAAGGAAAAACCCTTCGAGGAATTATGCCCACAAGATGATGTACTAATATAAATATTCCTTTTTAGAGGATAGACCCTATTAGGAGTCTATTACAACATTTAGTACATATGATTCCTTGTTAGGAGACTTTGAAACCCTATTAGGAGATTCCAACCCTATTAGGAGTTATGCCAACCCTGTTAGGAGTTATGCAAGATAGAAGGACCCACTGTCCAAATAGCTTCTAGGGCAAGACCATTGAACTCACTATCCAACTGATCTCTCAACTATTCCTTTTAGAATAATTATCTCTATTGTACTTTAACTTATTTCCTCTATCTTTTCAACTGGACCAATCACTGTCAGACCTTGTGGACTAGGTCACAAACCTCAAATCTCACAATAAAACTTCGGCACCAAAGTTCTCTCCAACTTCACTCTACTCAGCTTATCTTCACATTTTTTTCTTCATTTTGCTTGAAATCATTCACTTGCATCCGTACATGATAATGTAAAATTTCCTTCCTTTATACTAAATCCATAAAACAATTCCCTAAGTCAATTGTTACACCTTCTCAATTAATTATAATAGGACCTCATTAAGAACATGTTACACTTAGCAATGACATTAATATTTCACCTCATATTTAAATAGCTTTCCATACATGTAACATAATGATGAGTGAGATTAGCCATGTCATCTTTGACATGTCTTCTAAACATCTTTAACTTCAACTTCTCAAAGTAACAACTCTACTAAGAGATATAACAAGTTTACTAGAACAAGCTTCTATAAACTCTATCTCAAAATAGTCTTCACCAAAACTTGCATAACTTCTAGAATTCATATCTTATGTTTCCAAGGCTAGCTACATAAAATAGACACTTATTAGTATCTCCCTTTAAACGTGCTAGTGAAAGTACTCAATGATCTATCTATACCAACTTGATCTTTCCTTTGTTCTTCTATCAGATACCATAGAAAACTACTGTGTTGACATCAATGACAAACACAGTAATGAATGTAACAAATCATCATGATAATGACCTAATCATGTTTCTACAATACTCCCCCATAGAAGTATCATCAATATTCATGCTTCCAAAAAGACTTGACCAAGAAATCCACACAACCAATGATCTCCAAGTGTCACTACTTAATAACGCATTTAAAAACTCTAAGCACCACTACTTAATAACGCATTTAAAAACTAACTCTGAAAGTTAAACAAACAAGAAACCAAAAATCTCTAAGTTGTCAAGACCTAGGAAGGGGTACAACCCAATAAGGTATTCAAATCAACCTTCAAATCTCAATCAACAAGTCTAGCGATACATATTGTTTGCTCTAGCAAGTTTTTGCATAGAAATCAAGCAAACCTTTCCAGTATCATAAGATACCATACAATAATACCAAGCAATACATTTCGAGTATTGTGCGATACATTCTAATATTACACGATACACTTTACTATTACCCTATGATACTTTATCAATGTTGCACTATAGAACTTGCTACTATCGTGTGATACTTTCTAGTACCGCATGATATATCTTTTTATAGTCGTGCGATACTTTTCCAATATCACCCAATGTTGAACTTATGTCACCTAGGTTTGCATGAAAATAGCTCAAAGAACAATCAAAAGGGGGAAAGAGTTAGAAGCTCCACACCAGAGAGTACTAGATCCATAATACTCAAGGAGTAACCACTCAAAAGCATAAGGAGATCAATAATTCTAACATCTAACCATAACATCTTATCCATAGCCTCTAATGTAAGAATGCAAAAAGAAATGTCGCAATGAGCATACATGTGCATAAATAAACTATCTCAATGAACTGAAATAACATAAACCACATGGAAACATACTCCAATAGATATAGAGAACCATGTGAGCATCTAGCTTTGCAATTGAACATGGAGGAAGACCAACTTTGTATGTTAGTCTCCAGTAGTGGTAAAGTTAGCTACACCTCACAACCACATGGAACCCATAGGAACACTCCTATCATGTTGATGGAGATACTGATTTGACCCCAAACATACACACAATATAGTCATCCATGGTTGGAATTTTTACCAAATAGTACAGAGGACTGAAACCAAGGTCATGAGATAATGCAATACAACAGGTCTTGATTAGATGCTCTATGGGTCTACTATATAGGGACTCTAATGGAGAGTAGATCATTTGGGACACCCAAGCTTAACATCATATGGAACCTCTCCCTTGGGTCACCAACATACTATGTCCCCCAATGAGTCGTGTAGATAATTAACCCTCGAATAACTAAACAAGAACAATACACCTTCAAAATAATAATGTAGGTATGCATTATTTTCTTATCTTTGTTAACTATCCATGAATTCATTTTATCATGACTTGTTAGAAACTGCCTCATGTATACCTTGTCAAAATAGTCAGGGTATATGAGAGAAGCCCTTTCACTTGTCTACCCTACGTATCCATGCTTGTCACACGATGAGTGCCAATAGGCAATGCAGTTTCCCAACTGAACCCCAATGAATATAACTCAACTGACAAGATATCAAGAGCTTAGGTCTCACAAGAACCCAATAGGTGCATACTCACATGCTTTTTTGTGGGAACACCAACTACACGATGATCATAAACAACAAGGTTTGGATGAGAAATAATAAAAATACCAAATAAACATTCACTCAATTGAGCACATAGGCAATAGTATGAATTTGGCATGAATCCCAATTTAGGTAAAAACATTCATAGTTAGATGGGATAGCACACAAATAATTTGAGTCCATGACCAACATAAGTGCCAAGAAACACCCAAGAAAACTAGGTGATACACAAATCAAGGTGAAAACCAAAAATGCCAACAAACTATGAAATTATAACCCATTATGTCATTGGGTACAAAAGTCTCAAATATTAAATAAAATTTGGGTTTCGAGTCTGTATGCACAAATGGCCTACAAAATGGCCTGAATCCCCAAGCCTAAAAGGCTTTAAATGCTTATACCCAACCAACTAGGTAGAGTTAGCATACAAAAATGGAGGGGCTCAAGGGAACACTAGTTCTCTACCTCCAAATAGTTTACTACCAGAAATAAACTCCAAAATAGATCGAAAGCAATAAAATAGGAGAGCCCTACCTCATAGCCAAAAGGGCTAAAATAGGAACACACACGATAAAATAATCATTTTATGATCACCGCCAAAATTCTTGACAAACGAAGGTCTCCCTAAGCCAGATCTAACAAGCTCAACCTCACAACAATCCCATGCCCATAGTTCCTACAATGAATAAAATAATAAATCCTTCTGAGAGAATTTTGGAATTTTCTCTCCAAATTTATATTCCACAAGTGATAAGAGAGTGAAATAATTCCATTTTGGAATATATACTCACTTTTAAAAGTGAAATATAATATCAAGAAATTAATTGGCCCACTAAAATAACCCTTTCTCAACCCAAACAAAATCAAGTAATTCCAATTAAATGGAATTCAACTTTGGTAAAGCTATTAGGAATTAAAATAATTAAATCAAATATAAAATTCCCATAAACTATTAAATCAAAAAAATCCAAAATAAATTTTGCAACAAATGTGAACCTCTAAATGCACAAACACACTCATAGCTCTAATCACATAATGCAAACTAATTTTGGATTTAGTAAATCATCGGAGGGTTTAATTAACAATTAAATAAGGTACATCACCCATACAAGGATGACATAAATGCTAGGTAAAAACAACTAAATCACTAACTCCATGTGCCACTATCAAGGATATAAATCTTGCACACTAAACAACATGATCAAGTGCAATTGCATACATTAATATAGATGAAACAATGAATGCATTAAATTACATAAATAACCATTCATTTAATTACATCAAAATAATCTATTTACATCACTCACTACATCATAAAACACCTTAAAGCAAGAATGAGGTAAATATACATAGCATCAAATCATAATATCCAAATCCAATAAGTCTATCATATAATCATAAACAGAGTATATGTCTAAATACAAAATAACCAAATATCATCATAAAGCATCATGTCACATTAATAAGAATCATCATGTAGATATGATCAAACTAAACAGTATAGCATGTAACATCTATGATACTGGCAATCAAAATATAGTATATGACCATCAGGTCTACTTCAATGGCATCCATCATGAGTATAAAAGTATCTCTTGAATCCAAAATATAATAAGGTACAAAATGAAAACACGGGAGGCACTACATCTTCCACCACTAGGCATAGGCTTACTCTTCGAAGCCTACAAAAAGATAAGGGTACAAATATTTTTATAAATATTCCAAAGCCTTCCACTCCACTTTTTTCCAAATCTCTTCTACCACCTCATACATCTAAACCTCAAGCTACTTCATCCATGATTCCTCCATCATTCCAATACCCTTCAAAGTGTGTGTCAATGTTGATCTTGTACAATATTTCAACTACCTTCATGAAATCCTCTAAAGCTTACACTAACTTTCTATACATGAACTACTATCCTCCATACAATCTTCCTACTACCATTTCTCTTTCATCATCCCATCAACATCTTTGAGCATACCTTTCTATGGTCTTGTCTTATCATGACTTATCTTTCCTATAGGAGAACTATCTACATTCAAAAAGGTTGAGCTCTTTCTAAAAAATTCAAAAAAAAAGAAAAAGAAAAAGAGAAAAAGCAAAAAACGAAAAAAAGAAAAAAAATGAAAATGTGCCTTGGTGAACACTACTTCTTGTGGCACCTTGGTAGCAAAAGTAAAGAGAAATAAATGCATCCTATGGTGAAAACTACTTCTTGTGGCACCTTGGATAAGTACCATGATGAAAACCTGGCAAACAGGCATCATGTGTAATTCTTCCACCATCCATCTATCCCCTCTTCTCTCTTTGATCTTGACAATGTTGAGCTATCTTTGCATATTGGCTATCTTATCCACTAGATTTTCTATTTGTGCTTTATCATTACCTCATAGCCTCCATCTTGCGCTTTATTTTTATTTCTCTATCCCATTACTATCGTATCTAGTTGACCCCTTGGTCTTGATCATAATAAATGAACATGGTTCTCATAGGTCTCTTGACATGGCTACTCTTTTGGACTACACACTTCATGCTATCTCACTTGTTGTCTTCATTGCTCATCCTACATGCTATCTTTCTCATTACTTCCATTGCTTATCCAAAATATGCTTCATATGACTATTTCACCTCTTTCCCTAGCTTGGGTACTCTTGAGGAGTCAGTCCTTGAGGATCACTTCCACTTGCTTCATACTCCTTTTTCATCCATCTTTTCTTATACACTGGCTTGTTCCTCCATCATATCATATACCTTGCTAGACATTGGGAGAAAATGATGTGATATTGCTTGAGAACTAGTGATCTCTAAAACATTCTAAAAAATTCCAAAAAAAATCATATATGATGCTCAAAAAATATTAAAAATTAGAAAATGTCCTGAAAAAAAGATCATCTTAGTGAAAACCTAGCAATTGGCACTTTGATGTATCACCAAAAAAATTGAAAAATTCAAAATTGAAAAAAGTCCTAAAAAAATTTGTCAAGTGGTGAAAACCTGGAAATAGGCGCTACTTGAAATCCTTGCACCTATGTCTATCAGTCTCAATCATCCACTTCGCTACACATTTCCTGGCTTGGAATTGTTTCTTGTCCTCATCTCGAGGGCATAGCTACTTAGCCTATTAAGGTATTCTTGTGCATTAGGGTTTCTTGGATAACTCACAAAACAATGTTTCTCAACACTACCCCCACCCACTTTGACATCAAGTGTTTTTCAACACTTTACAGATAGTTTACCTACAGTCTTCGATGTCACGATATTTTTCAATATCAGGATCAAGTCTTGAAGAAATGGCCAAGTGACTTACACACACGCACTTTAACATTTAAATGACTGAGCTATGTTGATCTTTATCTACTTTGTATGCTGTCTATGATGATTTCTTTGCCATGTGTTCCCTCCCTAATAGTCTTTCAAGGATGTCATTGACTAGAAGACTGGGGGCATGGGACATATTTTATTAATTTCTACTTGTGGGTATACTTTTGTTTTTCTATAGTGTTGTAAGCATTTATGCTGGTCCTATTCAACATGTTGACTTACAAATGTATCATCCTTGACTGTTTTGCAAGACTGCACTAAGGGTTTATCCTGGCGCTTATGCCTTGATATAAGTGTAATCTTGCTAAATTAAACTTAGGGAATCTAATCGTGTAGTTATCTTGACTTACATGTCTCTGATGCTTAGATTGGATTTCCACATACCTATCTAATATCGATCATATTCATATCCTCATAGTTATACTAGTGATGGTTGTATGATCTCATGATGTCCCTAATAAATGCTCAATGATGAAATTAAGAGTCTAAATGTTATGCACTTCTTGCTAGTAAACCACTTTCCATATTAGCTTGCATTTTAGGTTCATTTTCTAGCTTAGTCTTGCATTCTTGCATATGGGGAGAGCTCTCTCTTCATCTTTTTGTGGACATATTAGCTAACACCTTTCATATATTTATTTACTTTCTTCTTGTTCATGTCTTTTCACTTTTTTAATCTTTCACTTCATCTCTTTTCTATCTTATCATCACATTATATAAAGTTTTGACCTCTTAAATAATTTCAACGTCCTAGATTCATTTTCGGGATCAAAATCCAAATTCGAGTTCATCTTGATGGTCAAAAATGTCTTTTAAAATTCTACCTTCTTCTAAGTAGTTAGTTGACCCTTTGAGGTCTAATCTTTAAATCATCACTGGGGCATCTTCATTTCTTCATGTCTTCATCATTTCTATACTTCATATCTCCTTCTATTCACCTTTTCACATATAAATCATCTCTCTACTAGATTTGACCTAATTTTTATCCTTCAAAGTCAACTCTATTCAAACTGGGGCATTTTATCAATTTCTTATAGTCATTCTTGGGTTCTAATCATCTATCTGTCATCTTGGACATTGCTCTATTCTAATTTTCTCATGTCTAGCCAGTTTTTGCATCCCCTTGCCTCATTTCAATTTCGATCCTGAGGGGGCAAAAATTCTCTATTGCTAATTGTTATAGCTATCTATTTCTTAGGAGCATTTGTTTGACCTTATCACTTGCTCTCGGTATATTCACTTTGCTAGGTGTTAAAATTCTTTTTGGATCCTAACATCATCTTCCTAATGTTCAGTACTATCGCTATCAGGCTATGCATTTAGGACTTGCTATCTATTTCTGCATTTCATTCTTTGGAATCAGATGTCTATATCTATCACCACCTACTTGGCTTTCTATTTTTTTTGACATAATGTGTTCCCAGATCGATCACGCATTAGTCAAAGAGGGAAAAATGTAATCACCTAAAAATGGTCATCTAGACTATTAGCCCCCTTCTCAGCATTTTGGCTAATTTAATTTAATCATTTACCTAAACCAAATTGCTAATAATCAATTTATTTGATTATAACCTATAGTTTGACTATGCTATCCTAAGTTCATTATTTGATTAAAAGAACATGTCCTCTTTTAATTAAATAAAAGACCCCATTCTTCTAACCCACTTAAAGTGCACACATAAAGTCCTTTTTCTATTTTACAATTAAAAGAAAAGGTTTGTGAGACTTTTGTCTTATATGACAAGTCAACTTATATTCTATTGGTTGACTTGTGTGTGCACATGGATCACTCCTCTTTTTGAATTCCACCGTTGATCATCCACCATCTTCATCTTGATCTCTACCATCCATACATCTTTAAAAGGGAGAGAGCTTTCCCCCTCAATCCATCCTCATTTTGAATATTGTTATGCTGTAGGTTTTCTAACAGGTTTCTTTGGAGCTTTGTGGAGAACTTCTATTTCTTGTCTACATTCTCTCATACCATAGAATTTTAGCTTAGATTCATGTTGCATGTTAGTTTAGCTTATATTTTGCGATAATCTATCTCACATAGCTTAATATTTGGATTGTAACACTCTCATATATGTTTTAGCATAGCTCCTCTTTGCATCTCATTCTAGCTTAATTTTCATTTGCATTGCATCCTTGAGGAACTCCTTGAGACATTTGCATTCTTGCATCTTGTCTTTGGAACCTCCCATTGCATGGTTTACTAGCAAGAAGAGTATCTCTAAGGCTCATCTGAGAGCTTTCTTATTCTTGAAATATACTCTCTTGCACTCCATGGATAGGGATCTCTAAGCCAACATCCAAGCATTTCGAACTCATGGAATCGTTTGGATAGAAGGGTTTAGAGTGGGACACTTTTGAGTGTACACCCATTATTTTAGGAAAACTCAACAAGGTACACATGGTCCTCCCACTTCACATGCCTATCCATCACATACATGTGAAGCATGTCTTCCAAAACTTGGTTCACTCTCTCTGTCTGACCATCGATCTCCGGTTGGTATGCCAAACTAAAATTGAGTTGCATGCCCAAAGCATGTTTGAGAGATGTTTACAATGATAAAGTAAACACTTGATCTCTATTTGATATTATTTGATGAGGAATTCCATGCAAAAAAACAATGTCCTCCAAGAAAACATGCGCTATAGAAGAAGTTGTGTAGGATGCTCTCATGGGTGAAAAATGTGCTACCTTGGACAACTTGTCCACTGTCACCATGATACAATCATGTCATCATGATGACATAAGAAACCCTATGATAAAATCAATAGATATAGTATCACATTTCCACTTTGGAATGTTATGCTACTACAAAAGGCCTGTCGAATGGTAATGTTCTTCCTTCATTCTCTGGCACTCAAGACATCAAGCAACAAAATCAACAACATTGCGCCTCATCCCTACCCAAAAGTACAATTTTCTAAGGTCAAAATTTATCTTCTTGACACCGAGATGTGTTGAATATGGTGCATGATGTGTTTTTGACAAAATCAAGGTATGAAGATTACCTGACACTAGCACATAAATATGCCCCAAGTATTACAATAGCCCATCGAACTCTAGGGAATAACCTAAAATCCTCCCCTCAAGGGTACAACCAAACTCAATCTCTAACCTCACCTCTTGATACCATGTGTCACTAGGTAAGACCTCCAAGATATGGCCATGTAAATCCACTCCCAATGACAAAACTAATATGTCATGTCATCTCCTACTCAAGGAATCCATAGTGACATTCTCTTTCCCTTTGATGTAGTGGACATAAAAATCATATTCACACAAAAAATCCATCTAGTGACATTATCATGCATTCAAGTTTGGCTGAGTAAAGATGTACAACAAGCTATGATGATCACTATGCAGCTCAAACCTATGTCCCAAAAGGAAATGTCTCCAGTGCACAAGTACATAAACAATTGGCACAAGTCCCAAATTGTGAGTGGGGTAGTTAAGCTCATGGTCCTTGATTTTTCTAGACTCATGTGCAATCACATGAATATCTTGCATCACCACTACACCCATACCCTCCAATGGCACATCTATGCAAACCATAAAATCACCTATAGGACTAGGCACATCAAGGATTGGTGCACTGGTCAATCACTCCTTGAGAGCCCCAAACACTAACTCACACTAATCTAACCAAACATACTTCTTCCCTTTTTGCTGAAGAGAATTGATAGGATGAGCCACTCGTGAGAAGTCCTTCACAAATCAACAGTAGTAGCCTACCAATCCCATGAAGCTATGAACCTCCAAAACATTAGTGGGCACCATCCATTCCATGATAGCTCATATTTTCTCTAGTTCCACTACAATACCATCACTTGTGATTATATGCCCCAAATTCTTCACCTGTGGCTAGAAGAATCCATATTTACCCAAGTTTCCATACAATTGATGGTCTCGTAAGCACTACAGCACCTAGTGTAAATGGACCTTGTGCTCTTCAATATGTTGTCTATGAAAATAAGGACACACCAATAGAGGTATGTGTGAAATACTTTATTCATCAAAATCATAAACATTGATGACAAATTGGTTTTCCCAAAGGGTACAACTGTAAACTCATAATGCCTATAGTGTGTATGAAAAGTGTTTTGATAAATGTCAACCTCATGAATCTGAAGTTGATGGTATCAGGACTTAAGATCAATCTTTGAGAACACTCTTACTCCCTTCATCTGATCAAACAAGTCATCAATCCTTAGCAAGGGGTACTAGTTCTTCACCATCACCTTATTCAGTTGTCGGTAATCAATTGCATAAACGTAATGACCTTCTTTCTTCTTTATAAAGATGACTAGTGCACCCATGGGGATACACTAGGATGAATATGACCCTTGGCCAATAATTCATCCAACTGTAATCTAACCTCACTCAACTTCTTAGTAGTAATATGGTAAGGATTTCATAAAATAGGCTCCGCTCCTAGAATGAGATCAATAAAAAAATCAATTTCGCATTCTAATGGCATACTTAGTATCTCATCAAGGAATACATCTACATACTCATGAAGGAGTGGGTGATTGTCCAATGTCACTTCATGGCTCTCAGCCTCCTTAAGGTCACTGATAGTAACCATAAACATCTTACATCCATGTCACACACTTTGCTTCATCTACTTAGCTAAGATCATTCGAAGTGAAACTAGCCTATAGACCCCTACAAGCTCCACCTACTCACCTATATCATCTACACATTGTACCAACTTATGTCAATAATCTATATTCACCTGATGGAAGGCTAACCAATCCATTCTTATTACAATGTCATAAGACCCTAAGAGTAGGATACAAAGATCAACTGTGGTGGTGAAGGTGCCTAACTCCAACACACAACCACTGACTATGGAATCCATGATCACCTTAGAACTTGTAGTTAACTCAAGTTGCCACCTATCAACCTGTCATGTATCCACTAGCTCATATAGTTGAACAAGGGATGGTGAAATAAAAGAATCAAATGCACTTGAATCCTATAAAACTATAAAATAACTACCATGTAACTTACATTTAGCCTTAACTATGGTAACCTAGTGCTCATCTTGATAATTTTCAACCATCGCAAAAACTCTATGGGATCTGCCTACATTGCCCACAATAGGTTTAATCATGGCTGCACCTTTACTAGGTCCTAAAGATGTATTTATAGGAGACTCCACTAATATATGGTTGAGCTGACCACATGAAAAAATATATTCCTCTAAAAATGGAACCCAATCTATGTCCACCTTGGGAAGCACTAGAATATGGTGCACTCCCTTGGCTTGAGTCTTTTTTATTATCCTATGATGGACATCTCTCTTGGGACCCCTAACCTTGAATCTAGTCATGCTCCTTTCCTCATGTGGTACCTAAACTTTTTCCACCCTTCTATCAAGAAAATTGGCATCATTGTTCCTAAGGAATGAGAAAACCTTGTGAGGGTGTTGATTGGGCTTGACACTACCCTATGACCTATGTCTGAGGGGTTGGTACACTCTATCCTATGGATCATGTATTGTGTCTTTGAGACCTTAATCTAACATTGAGCCTCCTAGCCAAATTGCTCTTAGAAATCCGTGCCTTCTTAGTGGCAAGTGTAAGTGTCCTAGGTTGATGAAGATGGACATCCCCACTAAGAGAGTCTTTAAGGCCCCAAAAAAAATGTTGTGTGAGGAGAACCTCATCATAATGGTAGGTAGAGTATTGTCTCAACCTAAATATTTACCTCCCATACTGATCCACTGACATGTTCCCCTATTTGAGTTCATGGAACTCATTAGCATGAGCCTCTCTATATAGTGGAGATAAAAAATTCTCCTTTAACCTCTCCTCAAAGATCTCCTAGGTGAGATCCATTATACTAATATGGAGCTTCTTGTTGTCCATATCCCACCACATATATCCATGGTCTCTTAGCTATGTAATAGCATAATGGGCCTTCACATTTCTTTCATATAGATGCAAGGAGAACCAATACCCCATATCTAGTAACCATGTCTCATCCTTTAGACCACCTCCCAGGCCATCAAACAATGGTGGTTTAGACCTCTGAAGGTCTCACATCATATCCATTCAAATAAAATCTCTATCCTCCTGACCATAACCTCTCCTATGGTAACCTCCACCACCAAGTGGTTTCTGAGAATGCTCTTGTCATGCCCACACTCTTCTCCACCTCCATGCTCTGACATGTGGGAATCCCCATGGTGAGATCCCTCTTCTTGGCCACGATCCTATCAGTTTTCCTCAACTCAATGTTCTAGCTAAGATGTAAGATCCTATAAAAAAGGCACCAATGCCTCAATAACAACCTGATTGTTATTACCCTAGCCTACCCACCATCCCCAAGTTCCTCTATATGGTGTTCTTCTTCATCATTATTATGTTGGTTATTCCTCTGACCACCAAGTTTACATGTGGGAGGCATCTCTAAAGTAGTAATAAGATAAGAGTTAGAGCTATACACAACAAACATAAGTATCATAGCATAAGCCAAACTAAGATACTATTTATGCATATTCCAAACAATATCATAGTGGAATGTTAGAAATAGATAATACTAAGAGTGGGGTGAGTCAATATTCTACAAACTTTTGCCCACAACTAGATATTGTTGATTACTTTATAACTTACATATGAAAGTAAACCAACAATGTTGAATAATAAATATAATCATACACAAAGAGAACTCATAACACCATTATTTGTTAACTATGGAAACCTTGGCTAAGGGAAAACATCGATGGGGATGATACCCACTAGATGATCCACTAAACAAAAGAATATTGACCCTGTTAGGAGTCTATGAAGTATATATAGTGTCTCAAGTCCTTGTTAGAGGACTAGGCCTTGTTAGAAGCCTCAACTCTATTAGCAATTGCTTCAACTCTCTTAGGAGTTTGTAGATCAAATACAATGTATGCAAGAAGAGCCCACTATCCTAACATGCAATAATCAATAAAGTTCTTCAAAAGTATAGGTATACATAAAATACTTTCTTGCTATTGAAACTTGCACTTTATTTGATCATACATCAGATCTCACATCATATAAGGCTCGCATATCTCTCAAGCTATCTTCACAATAGTTCACATATCACACATCTTTCACATAAACTTCCCATTATTTGTGCAAGATAAGATCTCTACTTATATCTCACAAATTAATAATTCTCTACTCAATCAACCTTCATGTCTTCACATGTTTGACAAAATATAGAATCACTTATGGATTAATATCCACAAAGTTGACTCATCATGACTTAGTAATTATTTTGTTACCAAAATAATTCCTTAAGTCGTACAACTCATATTTCTAATATGCTCTATTATGTTCTATCAAATACTTGTACTAGTATTTTAACTATAACTTGTGTCATACTATCTATAGACATCTACACATTGACTTATGTCATCATGACATTGTCATAAATCTATCCTCAACTTCACATGAACTAACTCAAAGTGTGTCTTCTATACACATCACATATGTCTCTATACTGCTACAAACTATAAATGCATAAGCAAAATGTTGAGTACATGTTTTCATAAATGACAACTCTCTAGACATCTAACTTGCCTTATTTCCAACAATCTCCCCCTTTGGCATTGATGGCAACATTTGGGAAAATTTTCTAAGTCCCAAAATGATGTCATAAAAAACAAAACAAATAAAAGTAACTACACAAAATTGCCTTCAAAACATAACAATTTTATACATGTTTTGATGGATCGTTGCATTCCTTATCACTCATTACATTGATACATAAGTGTACTTGCCTTTACATATACATATAAAATTTCCTACACATATACTCCTCCTTAGTACATACAATTTTCTTTACATATATTACTCCCCTTTGACATCAATGGAAAAGGTGTCAAAAACTGTAAACAAAAACTTTTTGGTATGATGTTGATCAACTTGATATTCTAGAAAAATAATCTGCATAGACAAGTTTCAATCTCTCAACTTCTTTCTTCCATTTTTCCTTCACTATATCAAATATATTGATTATTTCACAAAGAGCATAGGATGTCACTTCAACTATGCTTCAGTGAGTATAGGAAAATTTATCATAGGAGGCTTTAGTTGTAATACACTCCTCCAATTTCCTCTACAATATGTTGATCTTAGGTAACAAAATATCCCTAAGAGTAGAGATCCTTTTTATTACCTTTTCATTATCAATCTTTGTGCCTCTAATTGCATTATGGATCTTCTCAACTTTAGTTCCAAAATATTCAATGTTTTAGATTAAGATAAAAGCAAGTTTTGAAGGGGCCTTGAAACCCTTTACACCAAAAAGAAACATATACCATGAAGCTCTACCAGGTTTTAAACGAACCTGAAACCAACAGTATAATAGAACCAGGTCAAACAAGGACCTGAAACCAATAGATAAGTTTAGAAAGAGAAACCAGAGAGAAACCTAGAACTTGGAAAGACAGACTAGAAAGAACCAAAGAATCCTCCCAGGCCAAAAAAGCAAGGACTAAGATTTTGATTTCACTCCCTTTTATGTGAGCACAAATTCATATCAAATTGAGGAAGAGTCTTTTTAGATCTTTTTTTATCATAGGGACCCATCCCTCCTCAACCAACACAGCCTTTGAATACCACTTTTGAGAATCCAAAATAGTTGGAAAATCATCCAAGCTATGGCAAGGACCATCTGCCATCACCACATCCTGTAATCTGGAACTGCAACCTTGTTTACCAGTTCCAGCAATAGCATTAAAAGGACATCCATCCTTTTGACCAGGGTAATCTACCTTCAAAACATCCACCTATAGTTTGAGATCCAACTTTATCACTAAGATTAGATACTTTTCCTTTTTGTCTAGATTCAGTAGTCACATTATCTTGACCAGATTCTAAAACAAGAGTACTAGATTTAGCACCATGATCAAAGATTGTAGAAACAACATGCAACTTGCCCATAGCAGCCTCAAAACCAGTATCTCAACTTGATTTAGCATCAAGACCCACAACACCATTAACTTGACCAGAATCTGTACCAAGAGAACTAGAACTAACACCTTGGGCATCCACCTTGGAAGCTAAAGCATTCCCCAACATAGATCCAAAATCCCCATTCGTAGGAGAAGATTTTTAAATTGTATAATGTTGTTCTAGAAAACCCTTCCACCAGGAGGAGGGTCATTTGTTTGCAGAATTCCTATACACACACTTAGCAACCAAATGACTAGTATTAAAACAATTATTACACCTAAAAGGGAGGCCCTCATAATCAATCAACTGAGTCCAAGATCCCCTTGAATGATTTAAAAGAAGCTCAGCTGGGAGACCCTTAAAAACATCAATATCCACTAGAATCCTAGCATAGGTAGAATGGTAATGCTCAAAGGATTGGGGATTAACCATATGAAAATCCCCTAAAGCCTCACCAATTTCCTTGAAAACAAAGTTCACCCAAAAATGAAGAGGAAGATTAGGCAGCCTTACCCAAGTCGAGATTTTGAAAGACTTCATTTGAGGATCAAAATTTGGATGCCATGGTTTAACCATTAAAGGAAAGTGGTGCTCCCAAAAAAAGACCCGATCACAAAGAATAGCTTTCCTATCCTCAGGATTAATAAAAGTAGCAATGAAAAAACCTTTAACCAAAGGGAAAATCTCGATAGTATCTGTAACATATGGATCCCAATTGTTAGAAATCCAAGCATGGAGCTCTAATAGAGAGGACCAAAAACCTTTAAAGTGATAGATAATAGAATCCTTGGAAAGATCCCTAGAGAATTCTTCAATTTCTAAAAGTGACTTATCCCCTAGAGTAAGAGAAATAGGCTTACAAGGGATCAAAGGGGATACAATAGATCTACTTCCATATCCAGTGTCTTTGCCAGAATTAGAAGCCAGCACATCAATATTGCCAGATTTCCCACTTCCACAACTAGCAGCCTTGCCAGATTCAGAAGCCTCAAAAACCCTAGCACCATTTTTCCCAAAATATTCAATGTTGGCCTATGGAAAATGTAACCTTTTAGTGAGTGTAATGATTTCACTCATCTGACCCTTTACCTGATTCTCAAAATTTGTCAAGTATTTGTATGATAGTGTGCATTGTCCATACAACTTCTTACCTTCATCAATATGCTTTCTTAACTCCTTGATGAATACATCAAGTGCCTTTAGTTCATTCATGCATACTATATCAAAAAGTGATGCATCATGTTTTGTGTGTACATCAAATGACTTCACCAATTCTTTAGCCTTTGACTACAAGTCTGGATTAGTTACAGTTTTAGTAACTATCTTCTACATTCTCTCAAGTACTTCAGTTAATGTCTTTTCCAATGAATTTACAGATCAATTATTTTCAAATAACTTTCTCAATGAGCTCATTAACCCTTTCTGGTCATCATCATCATCAAATAGTGTTGTCATGAGCTTAACTACTGATGATGGGCTACCTGCAGGTGTTGCAATAGGTATAATTATTGGGGCTACATAAGGTATGTCAGCCTCATGCTGAAATACTACCTTCCCAAGTTCTAACTCCACATGTTTTAGTATAGGCAAGAATGTTTATTCTTGCATAACAATCTTCCACTTTTTCTTTAGCTCATCATCTTATTTTGTTCTCTTCCTTTTCCCTTCCTCTTGCTTCTTTTTATTTTCCTTCTTTTTCCTCTTTTCCTCTTCTCTTTGTTTATTTTATGTATCCTTTCTTTCCTATTCTCTTTTCCTCTTTGTTTCTTTCCTCCTTTCTTCTCCATGCTTCTTGTCTTCTTTTCTCTTTTTTACTTCTCTCCTCTTTATTTCTTCTTTCCTATTTTCCTCTACCTATTTCTTCTTTTCATCTTCTTCTTCCTCATCAAAGCTAGTGTAGGCAGTGATATTTCCAACTATTGATGACCCATAACCTACAAAAGGATTTTCTTTTGCATATATCATTATGGATTTAGTACCCATAACTATGTGAGGAGGTGATGGTGCTTGTTGTGTCTCCCCAACATCTTCCTCATCACTAAATGATGTACTTGCTCGTACATATACTGGGCTTATTGGTTTTGGTTGTGCACTTAATTCTACCATAGAAGTCATATGTTTTACTATGGCTTCTTTTGTCTCCTTAAATTCTTCATAATTGCCTCCCATTAGAAGAATTTATCTTCTTTTGTTCCTCAAAAAGGGGTCAATACCCTTCAAAATTTTGACCATATCTTCCCTAGAGTTAACTTCACATAGTTTAGTTACCATGCTTTCTCTTAACTTTGTGTCTTCTTCTATCACTCTTTTCTTCCTATTTAATAGCCTATTATATAGGTCTTCTGGGATCTTGTTTTCTGCCTATTTAATAGCCTATTATATAGGTCTTCTATCCATATTATTATACAAGCTATAGCATTTATTCAATTGTGCAAAATTATCATCATTTATAATTTTCATGTTTAGGTTTTCTACCTTTGGTTTCCATGCCTTCTTTTCTATTGGAGTTCTTCCCTCTTGTGTTTCTTGCTCTACTGGCTTGTCCTTGGTTTCATCCTTCGATTCCTCTAAATCACTAACTTGTAAGGTTTTCCTCCATTTGTTGTTTCCACTAGAATTTTTCTTAACTCTTTTTCTTGTAGATGGTGTAGGTTCTTGCTTTATCTTTACCAATCTTTTAGACTTCCTCTGCGTAATAGGTGATTCATCCTTTAATTGTCTCCTAGGTTGATCATGATGAACTCTAATTGGTTGCACTTGTGCAACTATTGCATAGGGTGCAGATGTCTGTGCAATAGGTTTTATAATTGTTACACCCTTAGAAGGTGCTACAATAGAAATTGGTGTTGCTGCTTTCACCTCATTTTGTCTTTTGTTCTTCATTTCTAGCATAATACCTTTTATTTCATCAAACTCTTCTTGAGTCATGCCAAATTCCTTGAGGATGGAATCTATCTTCTTCTCCACTTTCTTCTTAATATCTTTGTTGTGAAATTTAAAGTCGACTTCCCTTACCTTCTCATCATAGGTACCCCATCTAGGGCACTCAATGTCCTTTTCTGACAAGAATATGATCTATGCATACTCTTCAATAAGTTTTACACTCATTTCATATCCCATGGGCTCAATAAATTTTACCCTTAGTTCTACTGCTTCAACGCATGTATTGTTAGTTTTCACCATGAAGCATAACTCATTTTTGCACTTCTTCACCATAGAGGGAGGTATTTTGTACCTCTATTTCATCTTAGTTTGAAAACTCTTCATCTTAGTTTGAAAACTCTTCATCATCTTTTCTATGTCATTGTCTTTGACATTTTCCAACTTTTCCCTGTAGCACTGTGTCACCAACTTTATTGTGTACACCTTGCTTTCCCATTTTTTCATTATTGGGAACTTCTTGGTTGCATAGAAAAATGAATGTGTCAATAGAGACTCAAATCTAAAGACTGCATTCTTAGTCTTCTTCAATTTTGCGATGTTGTCCAATAATTGAGTCTTGACTATCTCGCATAGGTTCACTTTTATTATCTCAACTACCATTACATAGGTTGCATGCAAGAATCTGGCTAGTACTAAGTTAACCCTTGAACCATGGTTTAAGCTTGTATCCTAAAATCTTTCTTAACACTTTGACTCCTTTTTCTTGAATCATGTCCACCTTCATATTTCTTCCATCAAATCTAGTGTACAAGTTTGTCTCAACTATCTTTCTCACATTTCTATCATTCACTGGGGTACATTCTTCATTGCTCAAACCTATGACCTTGTGAATTAGGTCATTATCAATAGATATTAGTACATCACCTATCCAAAACACCTCATCATGAACTCTTCTCAAATGATTATAGTCCAGTCGTAATTGTAAAACTTTGTGTAAAACATATACTTCACTAGGTTTAATTTATTCAGATGTGCATACTTAGATTTCAAGGTTAGGTCATTCTTTCACAACTCCTAAGTCCTTGTGTATATCCTCATCACCAATACTTTCAAACTTACAATGGATGTAACTCTAAACATCTTCTAAATGAAGCACATTCTACGATATTTGCAAAAATGTGCCTAATGGATCATCTACTAAAGAAACAAATGGGTGTTTCTTGAACTTATACCTCGATCTTTCAATATCATCATATATTGTCTGACTAGCCATAATTCTTTCAACTAAATGCACTAAAAACTTAATTCAAACTCTGTAAGACAACTTAAAAAATTTTGTTTAGGGCATCTACAACTTCATGCTTCAAAGTCTTCTTGGTGCACTTCAATTCATTTTCAAGTCACTCTTTAATCGCTCTAAACTCTTCACATGAATAAATGGTACACACAATCTTGTTTGCAATCTTTAAATCACTTCAAATCAAACTCTGCATTAAATGTGTATCTACCAAAAATTCAAAAATTGTCACTCATTATCAGTAAACTTGTTTTTCATCTTTTAACTTATTGCAATCATATCTAATCTTGTGCACTTGACCATATCTTTCTCTCAATGTCCTCTACCTTTTATGAATTGTACAACTTCTAATAAACTCTCTAACATTATTTCTAATTAACTAATGATCTACCTCTTTTGAAACTACTTAATTTAGATAGGATGAGTCACAAACAACTTTTTACTTCAATCTCTCATGAGGTGCATCAAAATATTGTTCCTCCAAAATTGTAGAACTTTTTAGATCCTTATCTTTCACAAATGCTTCTTTGAATTCATCAACATGTTTCTTGATTTCTTATTTATGATTGTTATCATTATTTTTGTCATTCCTTCTATCATTTTTTTTTTGTTTATTCTGTGATTAGGATTTTTGTTGAATTTTCTTTTGTCCATTCTGCAATATCTCTTTCTGTGTCCAAAGTTATTGCATAACTACCATGTAGGTGCATTCCTCCTTTGATTGATTCCAATTTGACTAATAAGTGCTTTGAAATTCCTTTCAATGTGTCCAAGATTGTTACACTTGTAACATACAAAATGTTTCTTTTCTCCATCAAATCTTCCTCCATCATTAGATTTGCTTTGTGATCTTCCTCTTTAATTACCTATACAATCTCTTTTCATATGACTAGTTTCATTGCATATGAAACATCTACCTCTGAATTCATGTCTAACTTCCTTGGGTGGTTCATCTTGCTTAGGTTTATCAACTTTCTCTATTTTCTTAGGCTCATCATGTTTCATAGACAGATCAACTAGTTCAATCTCTTTAGATACTTTAGCAGTAATGCTTGATTCAAACTCACTTAGATCATATTTTTTTAGGGGATTCAACAACTGGATCTGATTCTTTTCTAATTTCAACTTTCTTAGCTAGCTTGTCTCCAATAAGGTAACCAAGGTCTGTCTTATCATAAGAAGGTCTTTGGTGAAATATTTGTTAATCAATTTTCTCACTACTAGAATAAAGTTTCTCTAATTGTTTCCAAGCTTGTCTCAATTCTCCTTTCATAATGGTATTGTACTTTTATAATATGCATACTCAATCTTAATATAATATAATTTAGATGTTACTTGACTCAACTAGGATCTAAGGTTTGTATTCTCAGATTTCAAATCAGGTTCACTCTTACTACCATCTTTCTTAAGACTCAACTTAAGTTCTACAATTTTCAACTCATGTTTCAATATCTCATTTTCTTTCTGGAGATTTCCTACTTCATCATTTTCACTAGTCTACACATTTGATTCTTTAACAGATTTTAGATCGTCAATCTTGTCTTTCAGTTTGCCAATGTAAAATTTTGAATTTTCATACCTATCTTTCAAGTTATCTCTTTCTTTTGTAAGAAGGTCAATCTGTTCAAGAGCTTCTTCAAGATTTCTATTTAACTATTCCATATCCATAGGGGTCTTACTCAAGTTTTCTACATACTTTTTCCCACAACTGAATACTGTGCTCTAATACAAATTATTAGAAATAGATAATACTAAGAGGGGGGTGAATTAGTATTCTACATACTTTTTCCCACAACTGAATATTGTTAGTTACTTTATAACTTGAATAAATGAAAGTAAACCAAAAATGCTAAATAGTAAATATAACCATACACAAAGAGAACTCATAACACAATTATTTGTTAACTAGGGAAACCCTAGCCAAGGGAGAACTCCGGTGGGGATGATACCCACTAGATGATCCACTAAACAAAAGAATCATGTTGAGGATATTGACCCTATCAGGAATCTATGAAGTACATATAGTGTCGTGGGTCCTTGTTAGAGGACTAGGCCTTGTTAGAAGCCTCAACCCTATTAGGAGTTTCTTCAACCCTGTTAGGAGTTGGTAGATCAAATACAATGTATACAAGAAGAGCCCATTTTCCTAACATGCAATAATCAATAAAGTTCTTCACAAGTATAGGTATGCATACAATACTTTCTCACTGCTAAAACTTGCACTTTATCTGATCATACATAAAATCTTGCATCACATAAGGCTTGCATATCTTTCAAGATATCTTCACAATAGTTCAAACATCACACATCTTTCGCATAAACTTCCCATTATTTGTCCAAGATAAGATCTCTACTTATATCTCGCAAATTAATAATTATCTACTTAGTTGACCTTCATGACTTCACACGCTTGACAAAATATACAATCGCTTATGGATTAATATCCACAAAGTTGGCTCTTCATGACTTGGTAATTATTTTTTCACCATAATTATTCCTTAAGTCGTACAACTCATATTGTTGATATGCTCTATTTTTTCTGTCAAATACCTATACTAGTATTTTAATTGTAACTTATGTTATATTTTTTGTACATATTTGTGCACTGACTTACATCATCATGACATTTTCATAAATCTATCCTCAACTATGCATGAGTAAGTTGAAGTGTGTTGTCTGTACACATCACATCTATCTATGTATTGCTACAACTATCTAACACTTAGACAATTTTCTATCTGTAAATGTATAAATGAAATGTTAAGTACATGTTTCCATAAATGACAACTCTCTACACATCTAATTGATCATATTTTTGACATGGAAATGCAACACAGAGATCGCAATGTTGCAACATGGGCTCTAATACTAGATGTAATGCCCTACTCAGAGATCCTTGGAACAAGGATAAATAAAATCCAATACATTTTTTTAAGTAGAAAGCATGGATTCAAACAACATCAACATGCATCTGATCAAAAGATTGCAAAAAAATACTTAACCAAGCAATCCACACAACCAATGATCTCCAAGTGTCACTACTTAATAACGCATTCAAAAACCAACTCTGAAAGTTAAACAAACAAGTTACCCAAAATCTCTAAGCTGTCAACACCTAAGAAGGGGCACAACCCAATAGATTATCCAAATCACCCTTCAAATATCAAATGATAAGTCTAGAGATACGTTTTATTTTCCTAAGAAGATTTTTGCACAGAAATCAAGCGATACTTTACAATACTACCAAGTGATACTTCTCTATTATCGCATGATACTTCTTACAACTATCTGTAATCACCTTAAAATGGTCATCTAGACTATTAGCCCCCTTTTCAACATTTTGGCTAAATTAATTTAATCATTTATCTAGACCAAATTGCTAATAATCAATTTATTTGATTATAACCTATAGTTTGACTATGCTATCCTAAGTTCATTATTTGATTAAAAGAACATGTCCCCTTTTAATTAAATAAAAGACCCCATTCTTCTAACCCACTTAAAGTGCACACATAAAGTCTTTTTTCTATTTTGCAATTAAAAGAAAAGGCTTTGTGACTTTTGTCTTATATGACAAGTCAACTTATATTCTATTGGTTGACTTGTGTGTGCACATGGATCATTCCTCTTTTCAAACCACACCATTTATCATCCACCATCTTCATATTGATCTCTACCGTCCATACGACTTTAAAAGGGAGAGAGCTTTCCCCCTCAATCAATCCTCATTTGAATATTGTTATGCTACAGGTTTCCTAATAGGTTTCTTTAGAGCTTTGTGGAGAACTTCTATTTCTTGTCTACATTCTCTCATCCATGGCATCATGGCATTCTAGCTTAGCTTAACTTTCATTTTTACATGTATCTTAATCTCATGATATTGTATTGTAACACTCTCATACATGTTTTAGCATAGCTCCACTTTGCATCTTATTCTAGCTTAATTTTCATTTGCATTGCATTCTTGAGGAACTCCTTGGGACATTTGCATTCTTGCATCTTGTCTTTGGAACCTCCCATTGCATGGTTTACTAGCAAGAAGAGTATCTCTAAGGCTCATCTGAGAGCCCTTGAACTTGAAATATACTCTCTTGCACTCCATGGATAGGAAGCTCTAAGCCGGCATCCGAACATTCCAACTCATGGAATCATTTGGATAGAAGGGTTTAGAGTGGGACACTTTCGAGTGTACACTATCATGTGATACTTTCTAGTATCGCACGATATACTTTACTATTACCATGAGATACTTTATCAGTGTCACATGATAGAACTTCCTACTTTCATGTAGTACTTTCCAGTATCACACAATATTTCTTTCTATATTTGTGCAATACTTTTCTAGTATCATCCAATGTAGGACTTATGTCGCTCAGGTTTGCAATAAAATAGCAGGACTTATGTAGTATCATCTTTTTGCAATTCTCCTTAATGTCATTGCAATACTAACATTGGCATCATAATTGTGATACCCATGTGAGTATAAAAATAAAAATAAAAACACAACATAAATCATTCTCCATTTATTTTTTATTGTGGAGAACTATGCATGAAAGAGGGTGGAGAGCTTTGAATGAGGATAGAGAGATCTGAATGTTGTCATGCCTTTGTGACTAGTGCATTTCATTACTATGATCTTTGCATTTCATTGCCATATCCTTTCTCCTTGATTCTATCTTTGTGATCTTTGCATTTCATTTTCATGCCCTTGATCTATTATTTCATTATCATGCTCTTTTGATCTCTACAGTTTGTTGTTGTTCCCTTGCTCTATGATTTTGTTGATGTGCCCTTGCTCTACGATACTTTTGCCATATTGTGCCCTTGTGATCTTCATGCCCTTTCTCTACCAAAGTAAACTTTAAGAAACCTCCCTCCAAAAAATGATATGAATTATTGGGAAATCTATCATTATTTTGAAAAACCAAATTATTTTCATTGACGAATCTCACAATTTTTTATTTTAAATATTATTTACATTGGCAAATATTTTGGAATCATAATTTTTGAGTAGAAAATATTGGGGAATCTCAATAATAATAGGACATTTGCAAATCATCGAGGAATATTACAAATCAAAATTGAACATGTTTTATCGCATGGAAATTATGAGGATAATTACATTATATTTTAAATCAATAGTGAAAACTAGATATTGGTAATATATTTGTAAACTAACTGATAATTATGATAATTATTAGTGAATTAATTTTATTTCTTTGATAATATATAATATTTAGGTGAATCAATCTAATCATGTATCGAATATTGTGGTGAATCTTTGAGTTTAAATTTTTTAATAAAATAAATTATTGAGCAATTTTAAATATTTTAGATATAAATTTAATGAAAATGTGGCGATTTAGGTTGCATTAAATATTAAATTATTAGCCAAATTACTAGCAAACTTTTTCTAAAATTCACAAAATTATGAATATCCACCACTAAAAAACACCCTATGCTCTACGATTTTGTTTCCGTGTCATGCCCTTGCTCTATGATTTTGTTACTGTGTGCTTACTCTATGATTTTCTTCAAGGGCTATGTAAATTTTTGTTTCTTTTCCTTCTAAATAGGTATCTCTTTATATTTCCTTCTAAACATATGTATCTTAGAAATCTTTTTCAACGTGCTTATTACATCTTAGCACAATAGAAAAATTGATCCAGATGCATACATATTCCAAAATCCAAATAATAAAACAGTAAAACTCATTCAACCCATTCTAAGTGACTTACCTCAAGATCCTACAAAAAAATAATGCAAACTAGGAAAAATGGGTAGACTTTACAAGAAATTTTACAAAAACATATCATAGAAAATATTTTTTTAAAGAAACTAGCCATAACCTAGTTAAATGGGTCTAGCTGTTGATTACAAATTCCTATAGAAATATTAGTAGATTAGGTACAATAAAATAAAAATTCATCTATTCCCAGCTAGCAAGATCAAATACAGTTTTCCAAGGTGATAAAATTGCATATGCCAGGAATTGAAGAATAACTTCAATGAAGAGTTGAGTGTAAGGAGTTGAAGAAGCAACTTTTGCTTATGTGTAAATGTCATAATCATGAGGCTCATTCCCTTGCAGAAGCCTCTGCCACAATGACATTACCTCCAAACCATGCAAAGTATGTTGAAGTGGTTCATAGCCTTGTAACATTCTTAAAAGCATTTGATACTTGGGATCATCATAGGGAGCCTATGTCAATACTTGAAACACTCTTATAAGAAAATGTTGATGCAATACATGAAAAATTGCATAACTTGTTGTCCTCCTGATCTTTGGACAATAAATTCTCAAAGAAACTTGCAAGTGACTCCAATGCCATAGTACTTACCTCAACACTTTCCTAGATTCTATCCAGTGGCTCCCATAATATCCTCTGTGTTGTCTAGTTGTTATTTCTGTCGTGTAGTCTCTTTCTAACATCACTCATTCTCTTTCTCTTTCTCTTTCTAAAGATGCTCCTTCTCCTTCACTCTTGTCCCTTAAATTTTGATCATCAAACTTATGAATATCTACCTCCACCATTATTAAAATCAACTTCACATTGTGTTCTAACTCTAGCATAGGTGTTTGATCATTGGCAGCTTCCATTTCAACATTCAAGTTTTTAAGATTGGTCGACACCCTAACTTGTGCACCTCTCATGTCAAGCACTTTATGTACTGTTTCAAAACCATGTTCTTGCTTCTAAGCTAATAGCTCTTCAATTGTATTTTCTTGTAAAACATTAATTTTATTGAGCAATTGTAAACTCTTAGAAAGTAAATTATTGTTTTCATGTATGTATGTATATATGTATGTATGTATGTATATGTATGTATATATGTATGTATATGTATTTATGTATATATGTATCTATCTATCTATATATGTATGTATGTATATATATGTATGTCTATATATATGTGTGTATGTGTGTGTGTATATATATATATGTGTGTGTGTGTGTGTGTGTGTGTGTGTATATATGTATACGTATATGTATGTATGTATATATAGAGAGATCTTAAGAATTATGGATTATTAAAATAAAATAAAATAAAAAACATGATATTAATTATTCTCCATTTATTTTAATTTATTGTGGAGAGCTATGTATGAAAGAAGGTGGATAGCTCTGAACAAGGGTGGAGAGATTTGAACGTTGGTGGAGATCAGTAGAGATCTAGGATTTTATTGGCATTCCCTTGTGATCATTGCATTTCATTGTCATGGCATTTCCCTTGTGATCTATGTTCCCTTGCTCTACAATTTTCTTCAAGGGGGGAAGAGGTACCTATGTAAATATTCTTTTTTATTTCCTTCTAAACATGTATCTTTTGTTCATATATAAAGCTTTGGTTAGGTTCAAGGATAACTTATTATGATGTTTGTATGTATGTATGTATATCAGTTCACTATGTGAACTACTTTACATGCATACATACACACTTTTATAGTACTTGTGCTAAATTAAATTAATCATTCATGTCTTGAATTCACACAAGCAATTATCCTTACTTTCAATCGAAACTATTCATACCAAACTAAGTATCTAGAAATTTGTACTTATAGATTATATTATCTCTTGGTGATTGAGTAAAGATCTTGTGCATAATATCATCTAGTTAATGATCAGATGCATTCACATTAAATCATAATAGGATCAAGCAAATGATCCATTTATGTTACTTCATACTTATTTTACTAAACATTTAGTTTGACATAATCGGTAATACTAGAATTATACAGCTACAGCTAGTACTCTTGTTTATTTTATTTAATCATATACATTTAAGACTATTATTTTTCTTAAAATTAGATTGCATATTTTTTTATTTAATCATGGTATGATCTTTCTATATGAATGTAATTTATTATTTGGATAAATCTCTAGAACTGCTATGCAATTTGATAAAATGATAATGATGGATAGAGTGTGATAATTGAAAGGTCAAGTTTGGATTACTCAATTGCTTAATTTATTGAGTTCATCTATGACATAATTTTGATTATGTATAAGAGGATTACATCTTTCTTCATTGTTTCCAATATCGATGTTCATTTTAAATATATGCTCTCACTTTTTTTTAGCACATTCTTTGACAACAGTTTACCTTTTGACTATTGTTAGGACCTAAGCTTCAAAATCAATGTAAGTTAATTTTCATAGTGTAGAATTTATTGAATTTATTGATATAGTGCTAAGTGGAATCCAAAAAAATTACATTTCAATTCTTTGTTGTGGATATAATCATATTTTATTCCTTAATTTAGCAAGCATTAATGAGGGTATTAGCTCAGGCCATGGGAGAACATTTGAGTTGTGAACATAAAATTGGGAACATTTGAGCTAGAAACAACATCTAATCTTCTATAAGTCTCTCTCCTCGAAAGACCCAATACATGGAGTCATAATCATCATGAGTAGACTCACTCTCCTCAGAAAATTTAATTGAAACTATTCATACCAAACTAAGTATGTGAAAATCTATACTTACAGATTATATTATCTCTTGGTGATTGAGTAAAGATCAAATACAATTGATGAGCTTAAGGGGCTTTCTAATGAATGGTCAATAAGGCACAACACTTAGTGAAGATTTTGCAAATGAGGTTGCAAGCTTTGGGTTTAACCATGGAAGAAAATCTGTAGTTAAACACACTCAAGCTGGAGTAGTACTGGGATGGGTGACCTCCCAAGAAGTCCCCATACTTCACCCCTGTCAGCATCACCTAGATCCAATGAGTGCTAAGTGTTCCATTTATTCTCATAAGATATGGATTCATGTCGAATCACTACTCATGAAACATGGGTCAATGAGTTTGACTCAAAATCACACAATCAGATCCTTATAACAATATCACAATTTAACTTGCTATGGAAATTATTTCCTACTTATCAATTGATGAGCTTAAGGAGCTTTCTAATGAATGGTTCTTAAGGCACAACACTTGGTGAAGGTTTTTCAAATGGGGTTGCAAGCTTTGGGTTTAACCATGGAGGAAACTTCATAGTTAAGTGCGCTCAGGCTAAAGTAGTACTGGGATGGGTGACCTCCTTGGAAGTCCCAGTTCTTCACCCATGTGAGCATCACCTAGATCCAATGAGTGCTAAGTGTTCCATTTATTCTCATGAGAGATGTATTCATGTTGAATCACTACTCATGAAATATGGGTCAATGAGTTTGACTCAAAATCACACAGTTAAATCCTGATAGCAATATCACAATATTAATTATTTATTAATTATCTCCTACTTATTACATAATTAATATATTAAAACATTTTTCAACCTCCCCGTCATAGCATCTTGGTGCTCAAATTTAACCCAAGCCCAAATTCCTAACATCTCTAGCTTTAAATTTAGCATTCCTAGTCTTACGTCGTTTTGATCTTACATTAATTATGTAACATCGCAAGACTCCAAAACTTATGCCCCGACCATACGAGGGTGGTCAAACTATGTTGACCCTGTGGCAAGCTGTGGGCTAGCCCCTCCCCTCATCAAGTTTGACATCACACAAGACATGCATCTTGAGTTACATTGTCTTAGACCTAGTGTGTTTTAAAACATCAAAAAACTTGGAACTCCAAATGAAAGTGGGATATTTCCTTCCAAGTCCTCTTGCAATGATTTGAGTCGTGTTGCTTTAGTGATGGATTGCTTTCCATTTGGATGTGGAAGCCCTATTCATGCATGAGCTACCACATTTAGGTGTGTATGCTCTTTCTAAAAATGTGGATTCCCATTGCAAAACCATGGGCCTCTTCATTGCTATTGTAAAAATGTGGATCATTAACTTGTTGTACGTGGAACTCCTTAATAGTTGTGGCTTCCCTCTCATTCATGCTTGGGAGTGATATTGTTGCTATGTGATTTCCTCCCCATTTGTGTAAAGCTACCTACTTGTGGGCACCTTGCCCTGACTTAGACATGGAGCTGATCTTCTTTGGATGGCTTCTTGCTCCATGCTCACATTTCCTACCATGGTTTGTGGATTTGCTTGCAATGTCATGGATGTTTTTCTCTAGCATGGGATTTTGTTTCTCCTTTGTAGTCTCCCTTTCATATATGTGGGGATCCTTTTTTATGCTATGGAAACTCCATTGAAGGTTGCCCAACTTTTTTCCCCATTGGACATGGACTCTGCCTCCATCATGGACTCTGCCTCCATCTTCCTGCTAAATTGTGGATGTTTAGAATAGTTACTACAGCCTCCTCTTTGTTTGGTGTCTTTCTCCTGGTGAAGCCACATGGACCTCCTCCTCTCAAGCCATTCTGTAGACTACTTGATGCATATGTGAATCACCAAATCACAAAGCATCCTTTCCCATCATGGGCGATTTCTTGTTTCAAAATGTGGATTTCTCCTTTGTATGTATGTAATGGTTTCATTTGTCCCTTTGGCATTATCTACAAACTCTACCATGTGGCTAAGAAAGCTTAGGTTGCTTCTTTATTAATGCTCTCCCCTTTTAAATGTGGAGCTCCTCATTCCTCATTCCTAATGTGGATGATTTGTTCTAATAGTGCCTCCCTTGCTACCTTGGATTGCTCTTAGTAATATCTTCTTTAGCCTTGACATTACTCCCTAGCTGGTTGTCTGATGCCAGCTCAAATTTTGAAGAGATTCACGCAACTTATCTTCCATATCTTTTCATATCTAATGCAAAAAGCTTGGGTTCCTTTCATTTGTCTCCATATGCATCCTTATATCAATAAGGTTGAAGTCTAACATCTCCTTTTTGTTTATTATGGTTATGCCAATAAAATGGTAAAGTAGAAATACCAAAGTGTTGTCATGTGCAAGCCTAAAGATTCTTCGAATATATCCACTTCCCTTCATTTCCTATAACATCTTAGAAAATTGTATCTAATCAAGCCTGGAGTATCAATAATGTTGATCTTTATATCCCTGTACATTATTTCTACATATTCATTGAATCCTAATTAATGAAAAAGATCATAGCATGTTTTTATTCTGAGAGAATCAGTCGGGCCCCAAAGTGGGTCTAGCTATAAAAAAATTGTTTCGAAACAACTAATATTGCAAACTGATCCATTGATCACCTCAAACTAATTGAAAAAAAATTATGACTGTTGATTGATCATTAAAAACCTATTCACCCTGGTCTTTACAAACTGTGATTTTCTGATAATAGGGCTTGTTGTCTAGATTTAAAAATTGACATAAACACCTAGTTGCACTCCAAAAATTTGAAATTTTGTTCTCTCTAACATATTTAACAGGCTTTCCAAATCTTGTCTCATGACAACATCAAGGTCAAAAGATATCGACCTCCAAATTTTCTTACTTAAAATCACTTGCAAATAAACATGTCAAAAAGTAGGAAATTGTGTTTGATTTTGGCTCTAAAAATTGAGCAAACGGGCACTTGAGGATCTAGAAACAGGGGTAATAGTTCATTGACATGAGGAGAATTTAATTCTATGATTTGAGGTTATGAAAAATAATGGGGCAAGTTTGGCGAGCATGCAAAGTTGGATACCTAGATTTGCAAGATAGTGAACATCAGTAAAAAAGTATTTTTTACCAATGGAATGACCTTGGTAAAGTGTGCAGACGGATTCATTAAGACTTGAAAACTTGCATACTTGTAGTATTTTTGGTATAAAATGTAGGGGAACAAACTGTTCAATCTAGACAATTACTGACTTAAAGTTATGACATCTCGAACACGACTATGGATCAATCTGCATTTCATGACACCAGTGAAACTTTATAAATTGGAAACAGAATCACATTTGAAAACTGATCAAACGGACTCGTCATAAGCTCAAAATGGGAATGTAGCAAGTCTCTAACCCCTAGAATATGATGCAAAAGGAATTTTAAATTGATCAAAAGTTATAACTTGTCAAACAGGGGTACCCGAAAATATGAACAATATGCAGATTTATGAAAACAGTAAATCACCAACTTTGAGGGGTTTGAAACCTAGTCAAACGGATTCAAAATGACTTGAAACTTGGAACATAGGTTCTTTGTTATACATATTAAACATCCTTAAAGTAGTGAATCATTGAAACATAACTAGGTGAAAAATATTCAAAAGCAAACTGGGCTCTCTATCATTGTTTGACACTTGGGCAGAAAATGTAGAACTGGAGACTACTTAAAATGAAACTTTGCAGAATGGTTCAGAATGTCAGTCTATCATCATAGAACACATGGACAGGCTGAATGAAGGGTGTTAGAAACATAAAACACCACTTAGGCATTAATGCAACAGTCGGGTACATATGCATGAAAAGCATTCATAGGGGGCTCAAAGTAACTCAAAATTTGGAATGGGCACTCAAAATGGGAATGCAATTTTGAGTGCCAACAGATAGCTTTCATTTCAGCATTTCAGCATTCAAGTTTTCAATTTTCCTCTTCATTATATGTTTGGTTTATCAATGATTTCTCCAGTTTGATTACAGTGCATCTCAACTGATGAGGCATATTAATGTCTCAAATTTGATATAGTTTTTATATAGTTTGAACTCACTCTTTGAGCCTTTTGAAAAAAATTTCCAACATATTTACTTTAAATATCTTGTGAACTTATGTCGGGTATGGCTAGAACTTATTGAACCAATGGATAGTGGCTATGACATACTATGCTTAATATTATACATAGAATGCAATATTTCATATAAATATTTTTAAGCTATGTTCTAATATTTGATTAAGCATAGGAATGTTTTTATGCATGTGTTTTTTGAATGTTTCTAATTTTCAGGAAAAGGAGAAGTGGCCCAAAGAGTGGTGATTATTGTATTAAAGGAAGAAGTGATGAAAACTATTCATGGCAAAACAAATGTAGGTCAATTCCAAATGATAAGCCACATCTGAAAGGAGACTTATTGTTCTAGAAAAACCAGGAAGACTTGACTTGCTATATTACTTGCAAATTGATATTATGTTTCTTAATCAATGTTCTATGTCATGGTTAACTTTTCATCTTCTTTCCTAGAGATGTTTGTTCTCATCTTTTATGTTATGTTTGTAATAAGTATCCATTCTTCTATATATAATAAAGAGGGATCATCTTGGATAGAGAGGGAGAAAGTAATAAAAATAAACAATACTAGTTTAAAGATTTGGAAGTTATTTTGGTTTTTTTAATAAATAATTCAGTCATGTAATCAAAGAAGAATTTTTAATGAGAGAGTGATTTCGAATACCTATTGTGTTCTTAGTTAGTTGAAGCCAACCAAGGGGGCCCACTTGGAAGGTGGAATCGATTTAGGTAGAGTAGATTCATTCCTTGAAATTTCTTGCTTTAAGGTAGATTTACTATATTACTACTATAGCATTGTTACTATGAAACTTTATGCAGCACTTGTGGAAAATGATCATAGTGGGTATCTGAATTGTTAACTAGTTTAGAATTTCTTTTTCGAAGTTTTTTGAAGTTATCCATTGTTATTCCAAGCATGTTTACTATTCTATATCCAGAGTATAGATTCCTTTCATGTATTTTACTTTCCTACAACATAGGTATTAAGACTCTTAAAGGAACTTAGTGCACATACTGTGATGACCCATTTCAAGTCCTATGTCCCTGGGTTGACAATTCAAGTGTATTTCATGATGGAATAGATAATTTTCAAAATAGACATAGTATCCTTGAGAGGAATAACAGCATGATTATCTTCATCTATTATCGAACCATACATCAACTAGTTTCTCCAATGATGCAATCATCCATCTATCTCCAAATTATGTAAGCACGTGTTGTTTTACATAATCTAGATAGATATTCAAAGTTCCAAATCCATAAACCTGAAGACCATCATGTATGCATCTCACTTTAGGGAAATTTTGATGTCATGTTCTTGTGCTTATATTTCAATCACTTCCTTCAAACTCAATTGAGGTGCACCCATGGAATTATTCAGGGGAATCCTACTGCCCATGGAAGATGAGGCTTTCTATTGAGCATATGTTTTTGCTTCCTATTGCTACTGAAGTGCCTCAAATTGGCATTGCTATGTCACCCTAAGATAGCTTATGTTCTCTCTATCCCCAGGTTGTTCCACAGTTGTACCCTCTACAGCTTGATTTATCATTTCAAGGGATACGTATAGCTGACTTCTTATCCTCTTAATAGCGAGACAATCGGGGCAAAATAGTCCTTTCCACCCTAAAAACCACTTTGTTACTTCATTAAAATTAAGACTTGAATAGAGCCAATGATACAAAACCTACTACCACTTTGCAAAAAATGTTGCCTCCAACATTGCAACCATGTGATAAATGGGAATAGCACATGCCCAAGCCATAACCTAATTAAATTATTCTAGTTGTTGATTAGTTGGGTTGATTACAAATTCCTATAGAGTTTTCATCAGAGTAGGTATGATAAAATGAACAATCAGTTACTCCCAACTAGTAGGATCTAATACAATTTTTCAAGATGATAAAATTGCATATGTAGATGTATCACTTGCATGTCAGACATGAAGCACATTCCCCAGTTTATAAAGAATTGTTGGATATAAAGGATCCATACACTAGCCCAACAATGGAAGCCAAGGATGTAACCATGCATATATTGGCATAGTCTCCCTATGAGGATCCCAGGTATCTACTATTGTTGTTAATTTGGGCATAAGTATATGATCCAGAATGTTATGAAGTATTGAAAGCAGTAACTTTTCCCATTTCTCCAAAAAACATAACTTAGGTTTAGGGTCCCTGGGCTCCCAAGAACTTGTAGTATAGGTTCAGGGTAGTAACTCCTTACACTCAACTCTTCACTGGAATTATTCTCATTACCACAATAACATTACCTTGAAACCATACAAATGATGTTGAAATGGTTCTCAACCTTGAAACACTCTTATAAGCAATGGATAAGCAAATGCAGATGCAATACATATATTACTATTATTTATGTATATGTATGTATGTATGTATGTATGTATACATATATAAATGTGTATGTATGTGTATACATATCTCTCTATATATATACATACATACACACATACACATATGTGTGTGCCTATTTATGTACATATACAAAGAGATCTTGGCACAACAGAAAAATCAATCTAGTTGCATACATATTCCAGAATCCAAATAATAAAATAGTAAAACTCACTCAACTCGTGCTAAGTGACTTACCTCAAGATCATACACAAAAATAATGAAGACCAGGAAAAATGGTTAGACTTCACAAGAAATTTTATCCAAGATGATAAAATTGCATATGCAAATGTATGTATGTATAAATGTATGTATGTATGTATGTGTATGTGTATGTATGTATATGTATATGTATGTATGTATATATTAATGTGTATATGTATGTATGTATGCATATATGTATGTGTGTGTATGTGTGTATGTATGTATGTATATACAAATATGTATATGTATATGTATGTATATTTATGTGTATATATATACATACATACACACACATATGTGTGTGTGTCTATGTATGTATGTATGTATGTATGTATATACACAGAGATATCTTGTGGATTATGGAGATTAGTGGAGATCTAGGATTTTGTTGTTGTGCCCTTGTGATCATTGCATTTCGTTGTCATGCCCTTGTGATCTTTGTATATATGTATATGTATGTATATATGTGTGTGTGTGTGTGTATAAATACATACACACATGTATATGTGTGTGTGTATAAATACATACACACATGTATATGTGTGTGTGTCTATGTATGTATGTATATAAACAAAGAGATGTTAGCACAACAAAAAAACAATAAAACTCACTCAACATGTAGCATGGCCAAAGATGTGATGGCAATGCATATTTGTAAGTAGACTCCTATCATATCCCCATTTTAACATAGAATTTTCATAATGCTTAATAATAAAATGATATTAAATAAATAATGATAATAAAGTTATATTACAACTAATACTAAAATATAAAACTAGGAAATAATAATAATTTAATGTATATTATTAATGAAATAATATTTAGTACATTTTTAAATAATTAAAAATAAATAAAATTTCAATGATTAAATAAAGAAATAAAATTAGATACAAAAGACAATACTGTAGAAAGAATGTTAATTTTCTTAATAGAATTAATATAACAAATAATAATAAACACAAAGGAGTAAGTAAATAAATAATATAACATAGAATAATATAAATTAACTAAATCTAATAAAAAGTCAAGAGATGTTTAACAAATAGACATGACTCCTTAAAATTAAGATATTAAAGGGAGGAGAGTTTATTTTAGAGAGGACAAAAAAAAGAGGAGGAGGAGAGAAGAGTTCAAAAAGGAAAAATGGAAGAGGAAAGTAATATGAAGAAAATAAGGAAGTGATTTTTTGAAAAGATGTCAATGACATTGAAAGGATGTGAACCTTCGAAAGGGTCATAATTATGAATAGTTTCAACTCTTCAAAAATATTGTGATTATAAAGTAGTGGGACTTTTCCAAAGGATTTTAGTTATGAAATATTGCGGCTTTTTGAAAGTATTATAACTATGAAGTGTTGTGACTTTTCAAAGGATTTGTATTATGAAAGGGTGTGACTCTTGGAAAAGAAGAAGGTAAGAAATGTATGTTTATGAATTATATTTTTTTAATTATGTTTATGAATTTATTTATATTAATTAACCACACTTGTGAAAAATATTGTGTTAGCCCATGGGGTTAACACCATGGATATTAACAAGACTCGAAGCATGGAGCATGTGAGATATTAATATCTACATTGCCTACCACAGCCGAGAATTGATATCGAAGCATGGAGCATGGAGATATTTGTACACTCGAAAGTGTCCCACTCTAAACCCTTCTATCCAAACGATTCCATGAGTTTGGAATGTTCGAATGCTGGCTTAGAGCTCCCTATCCACGGAGTGCAAGAGAGTATATTTCAAGAATAAGAAAGCTCTCATATGAGCCTTAGAGATACTCTTCTTGCTAGTAAACCATGCAATGGGAGGTTCCAAAGACAAGATGCAAGAATGAAAATGTCCCAAGGAGTTCCTCAAGGATGCAATGCAAATGAAGATTAAGCTAGAATGAGATGCAAAGTGGAGCTATGCTAAAATATGTATGAGAGTGTTACAATACCATTTTTAAGCTATGTGAGATTAAGCTACATGTAAAAATGAAAGCTAAGCTAAGCTAGAATGCCATGATGCCATGGATGAGAGAATGTAGACAAGAAATAGAAGATCTCCACAAAGCTCCAAAGAAACCTGTTAGAAAACCTGCAGCATAACAATATTCAAAAGATGGATGGATCCTTTGAGGGGGAAAGCTCTCTCCCTTTTAAAGTTATACGGATGGTAGAGATCAAGATGAAGATGGTGGATGATCAACGGTGGAATTAGAAAATAGGAGTGATCCATGTGCACACACAAGTCAACCAATAGAATATAAGTTGACTTGTCACATAAGACAAAAGTCTCACAAGCCTTTTCTTTTAATTGTAAAATAAAAAAAGGACTTTATGTGTGCACTTTAAGTGGGTTAGAAGAATGGGGTGTTTTATTTAATTAAAAGGGGACATGTTCTTTTAATCAAATAATAAACTTAGGATAGCATAGTCAAACTATAGGTTATAATCAAATAAATTGATTATTAGCAATTTGGTCTAGATAAATGATTAAATTAATTTAGCCAAAATGTTGAGAAGGGGGCTAATAGTCTAGATGACCATTTTTAGGTGATTACATTTGCCCCTCTTTGACTAATGCATGATCAATCTAGGAACACATTATGTCAAAGAAAATTGAAGCCAAGTAGGCAGTGGTAGATATAGATGTTTGATTTCGAAGAGTGAAATGCAAAAATAGATAGCAAGTCTTGAATGCAAAGCCTGATAGCAATAGTACTGAACACTAGGAAGATGATGTTAGGATCCAAAAAGAATTCTAACACCTAGCAAAGTGAATAGATCGAGAGCAAGTGATAAGGTCAACCAAATGCTCCTAAGAAATAGATAACTGTAACAATCAGCAATAGAGTATTTCTGCCCCCTCGGGATCGAAATCAAAATGAGGTAAGAGGAATGAAAAAATTGGTTGGACATGAGAAAATTAGAATATAGCAATGTCCAAGATGACAGATAGATGATTAGAACCCAAGAATGACTATAAAAAATTGGTAAAATGCCCCAGTTTAACTAGAGTTGACCTTGAAGGATATAGCATAAAAATTAGGTTGAAACAAGTAGAAAGATGAATTTAGACATGAAACGGTGAATTGAAGTATATATGAAGTATGGAAATGATGAAAACGTGAAAAATGAAGATGCCCCAATGATGATTCGGAGATTAGACCTCAAAAGGTCAGCTAACTGCTCAGAAGAAAGTAGAATTTTTAAAGTTAATTTTGACCATCAAGATGAACTCGAATATGGATTTTGATCCCGAAAATGAATCCAGGATGTCAAAATTATTTAAGAGGTCCAAACTTTATATAATGTGATAATAAGATAGAAAAAAGATGAAGCGAAAGATTAAGAAGGTGAAAAGACATGAACAAGAAGAAAGTAAAAATATATATATGAAAGGAGTTAGCTGATATGTCAACAAAAAGATGAAGAGAGAGCTCTCCCCATATGCAAGAATGCAAGACTAAGCTAGAAAATGAACCTAAAATGCAAGCTAATATGAAAAGTGGTTTACCAGCAAGAAGTGCATAACATTTAGACTCTTAATTTCATCATTGAGCATTTATTAGGGACATCATGAGATCATACAACCATCACTAGTATAACTATGAGGATATGAATATGATCGATATTAGATAGGTATGTGGAAATTCAATCTAAGCATCAGAGACATGTATGTCAAGATAACTACGTGATTAGATTCTGTAAGTTTAATTTAGCAAGATTACACATGTATCAAGGCATAAGCGCCAGGATAAACCCCAAGTGCAGTCTTGCGAAACAGTCAAGGATGATACATTTGTAAGTCAAAATGTTGAATAGGTCAAGCATAAATGCTTACAACACTATAGACAAAAAAAGTATACCCACAAGCAAAAATCAAGAAAATATGACCCATGCCCCCAATCTTCTAGTCAATGACATCCTCGAAAGACTATTAGGGAGGGAACACATGGCAAAGAGATCATCATAGAAAACACACAAAGTAGATAAAGATCAACATAGCTCAGTCATTTAAGTGTTAAAGTGTGTGTGTGTAAGTCACTTGGCTATTTCTTCAAGACTTGATTCTGATAGTGAGAAATATCGTGACATCGAAGACTGTAGGTAAACTATCTGAAAAGTGTTGAAAAACACTTGATGTCAAGGTGGGGGAAGTGTTGAGAAACACTATTTTGTGAGTTTTCCAAGAAACCCTAATGCACAAGAATACCTCAATAGGCTAAGCAGTTGTGCCCCCAAGACGAGGACAAGAAACAATTCCAAGCTAGGAAATGTATAGTGAAATGGATGATTGAGACTGATAGACATAGGTGCAAGGGTTTCAAGTAGTGCCTGTTTTTAGGTTTTCACCACTTGACAGATTTTTTCAACACTTTTTTTCAATTTTTTGTATTTTTTTATTTTGTATTTTTTTGGTGATACATCAAAGTGCCTATTGCTAGCTTTTCACTAAGAAGATCTTTTTTTCAGGACATTTTTTGATTTTTAGGATTTTCTTCAAGATCATGTATGATTTTTTTTGGAATTTTTTTAGAAGGTTTTAGAGATTACTAGTTCTTGATCAATATCACATCATTTTCTCCTAATGTCTAGCAAGGTATAGGACATGATGGAGAAACAAGCCGATGGATAAGCAAAGATGCATAAGAAAGGAATGTGAAGCAAGTGAAAGTGATCCTCAAGAATTGACTCCTTAAGAGTACCCAAGCTAGGGAAAGAAGTGAAATAGTCATATGAAGCATGTTTTGGATAAGCAATGAAAGTAATGAGAAAAATAGCATGTAGGATAAGCGGTGAAGCCAACAAGTGTGATAGCATATAAGATAAGCGATGGAAGCCAATGAGTAAGATAGCATGTAGGATAAGCAGTGGAAGCCAATGAGAGAGATAGCATGAAAGCGTGCAATCCAAGAGAGTAGACATGTCAAGAGGCCTATGAGAACCATGTTTTATTTATTATGATCAAGACCAAGGGGTCAACTAGATAGGATAGAAATGGGATAGAGCAATAAAAATAAAGCTCAAGATGAAGGCTATGAGTGAATGGGAGAGCACAATAGAAAATCTCATGGATAAGATAGCCAATATGCAAAGATAGCTCAACATTGTTAAGATCAAAGAGAGAAGAGGGGATAGATGGATGATGGAAGAATTAAGCATGATGCATGTTTGCCAGGTTTTCATCATGGTACTTATCCAAGGTGCCACAAGAAGTAGTTTTCACCATAGGATAAATTTATTTCTCTTTACTTTTGCTACCAAAGTGCCACAAGAAGTGGTTTTCACCAAGGCACATTTTCATTTTTTCATTTTTTTTTTTAAATTTTTTTTTCATTTTTTTTTTTTTGGAAAGAGCTCAAGCTTTCTGAATGTAGATAGTGCTCCTATAGGAAAGATAAGTCATGATAATCCAAGACCATAGAAAGGTATGCTCAAAGATGTTGATAGGGTGATGAAAGAGAAATGGTAGTAGGAAGAGTATATGGAGGATAATAGTTCATGTATAGAAAGTTAGTGTAAGCTTTAGAGGATTTCAAGAGGGTAGTTGAAATATTGTACAAGATCAACATTGAAACACACCTGAAGGGTATTGGAATGATGGAGGAATCATGGATGAAATAGCTTGAGATTTAGATGTATGAGGTGGTAGAAAAGATTTGGAAAAAAGTGGAGTGGAAGGCTTTGGAATATTTTTAGGAAGATTTTTGGAAGAAGATGGAATGGGAGCCTTTGGAAGCTTGAATGTCAACTTTGAAATATTTTCAATATTCAAGTCTTTTAAAAGAGACTTGGGAATCCACATAGATTTAGATTTTCCTCATTCTTTGGGTGCTTGAGAGTGCCTTTGTATAATGATGGATTTAGGAACCCATATTTTCTTTGGTTTAGCTCTTTGAGTAGTGGACCTTTGCGGTCTCTTTTGTGCATTCTCCTTCTTAGCATTCACATGCCGATTAGATGGGACATAGTGATCCTTTTTTTTTAATGGATTCTTATGTTTATTCTCACTTCCAAAGGACTTGGGATTTGTGGATGAATTAGGATGATATGATTGGTTTAGATGTATAGATGGGTGAAAAGTCATCAAGGATGAGTGTTTTTTTGATCTTGAGGTATTATAGGAGAGCTAGGGAATGAGCTATGAGTGAATGTAGGAGATGGAGGAACATAAGGCCCAAATATGGATGGAAGGTTTGAATGCTTTAGCTTAGATGGATAAGGACCAAGGATAGATTTAGAAGATGCAAAGGGATAGTGGGAAGGGATATCAACATCTTTAGAATGAGCAACATGGTCAAAGCCATCAATAGACTCATAAGTACCTTTTATAGGAACAACATTTTTAATAGTAGCACTTGAAGCTTGAGTACAATTTTGAAGTGGATATGGAGAAGTAGAACATGAGGGGATGCTTTGATCTTGACAAGTAGCCTTGGATAGCATATGAAGAGAACTTTTCTCATAATTTTTAGTAAGCTCAAGGGAGATAATGGAAGTGGTATCTTCATCATACTTAGGAGGTGGACAAGTTATAGGATATGGAGGGGAAAAATCTTGAAAGAGATGAAAGGGTGCTTGATCTTGATCTTTCTTGACATTTATAGCTTTTTCTTTTTGAGAGTCCTCTTGACATGGAGCCACTTCCCAGGACAAGGGAGAATGAAGAGTGAATGGAGTAGTGTTTGGATTAGGCATAGTAGTGCATGAAGGTTGAGGATGCTTAGGATTAGTAGCATGGAAAAGGTTTGCAACCAAGTGAAGGTTAGCTTGAGTTTCTTTTAGAGATAGCCCTTGAAGATACACATAGTCAATGTGGAAAGCATTAGGTTCTTTATTTGATGGAGGCATGTTGGAAAGATTTGAAGTGTTGGGAGATGCATGAGTGTTGGAAGAAGTGGAAGATGTAATAGAGCTGCTACTAGACATAGGTGCATTAATGTAATCTTGCTCAAGAGAATTATCTTCACCACATGAGTCACTAGAGGTTCCAAGATCAACAATCTCATCATCAATGAGATCTTGGATTTTATGTTTCAGCTCTATACAATCAAAAGTAGCATGGTCATTAGATTAATTATAAGCACAATAATCATCCAAGAAAGTATTTCCATAGGAGCTAGACTTAGGCAACATGATGATCTTATTGCCAAGAAGTTTTTGCAAAGTGTCATCATAAGAATTTTCCAACGGAGCAAAAGTTCTATTAGAAACATGTCTAGGATCTTCTTTTTGTTTCTCAAGTGAATATAATGCATTCATTTCTTCATCATTTTCTTGGTCAAAGATAGGTTTATCATGATATTTTGGCCTAGGCTCAAAGGAGGTATCACTTTCTTGTCTTCTAAAGAGGCCTTTAGATCTAGAAGATGAAGACATTTGATGTCTTGAAGTAGAGCATGTAGACCTAGAAGAAGAGGATGACCTCAAAGAAGGTGACTCACATGCATGTAAAGACCTTAAGGAAGATTCATATGATGATGCAATCTTCTCCTCTAACCTTTTCTCAATTTTAGACTTCATTTCTAACATGAGCTTAGAGAGATGAAGGTAAGAAAGATCATTTGTCTCTTCTAATTCTTTATATTGTGCATATAGATCTTGAAACTCTTTAGTGACATGGAGGATATCATGATCATCTAGATTTGTTTGAGGTTTGGTAGCACAAGCTTTGAATTCCATAGTGATAGATAGATAATCAAGCATGAAGGAGACTAGAGGAAGCTAATAAGGTGACACAAGATAACTTGATGTCCAAACTAGAGAGGTAGATTATTCACTTGCCAATATAGTAATGATAGAGTAAAGTGACTTGTCAAGAAAGTGTCCAAGTTACTTATGACACTAGTGACTCAAGTCAAGAGCTAGGCAAGAAGCCAATAGCTAAGTAGATAGAGCAAGTGGGGTGACAAGTGAACAAATTTCCCAACCTAAGAGTGCAGTCAAGAAATCAAGGTAACCATTTCAGCAAAAGGATGACTAGCAAGCAGACATAGACCATGAAGACAAAAAGACCAAGAGCACCAAGACCAAAGAGTCACTTTAAGCATGTTCAAGAACTAGAGACATAGAAAATAAAAATCAAATGATGAGACTCCTCTTAGAAAGCAACATAAAAAAAATGTTAAGACTTGATGCTTTGACTTGGTTGAAAAATTTTGACAATAGTTGATAGCATAGCAAGTTTGATGTTCAAAAACAATTTCTTTCCAAGCAAGATAGTGACACATGGAGTAGTCTTCAAACAATAAAGCAAGGGACAAAGCAACCTTGCATGATACAAGCATATGTGAGGTCTCAAAATAAATCCCTAAAATTATCATCATGTGTATGTTCAAAAGATTTTCATAGGTCTAGCACATTCGAGAACACATCAAATAATATCTACCTAGAAGTCATGGTTCATTACTCAACAACTTGGCCCACACTTGATGCTCCTTTGCCTCACACCAAGTGGTTGCCCACAAGAGATATTGGCTTTGTCATGGAAGTTCCATAAGCACAACCAAGGGAACACATATGGTGAGTGTAAAATCTTGGGGTGATCCGGGTAGTCCACTAGGATCAATCTTTGCAACAAGAAGTTGAGCGGCTAAAAAAGGTAGTTACTAACTTACGGTGTTTAGATAGGGCTTCCATTCATAGTGTTTCTTTTGCTCCCAATTACGGGACACCTCACTTTGTGATGAGTAATCCATCTCGCGATCACAAGAGCACCTTAAGAATTCTTGCCTAGTGATCTCCCTATGGTCAAAATCCCATAAGCGATCACACTAGGCAAAGATAAACACTATGTCTACCAAGGTTTTCTATCCTTGATAGCCTTTAGTTTATAGTGGGTTGGAAGAGCTGGGTAATTTTCTTGTCCCCACTTGGGTTGTTCCTCTCAGGTTGTCCAAGAGCAGGCCCTCTAAAGGATTCTAAACTACACAAAGAGTGGATCAACTTTTGGAAGTCAAGATTTCTGATTCACCACAAGGGTGAAGAGCATACTCTCCTATTCCAATTGTTTTCTCCAAAACACACCAAGAAGATTTAGTTGCCTCTTACTCTTGAAACCAAATGGTAAGTCAAGATTTCTGATTCACCACAAGGGTGAAGAGCATACTCTCCTATCACCAAAAGATCCCAATTGTAAGTTTTAATGTGCCTAAAAATAAACAACTAGTATGTGTCACACATGTAAAAGTAAAGAACAAGAAAAATTGGATTTTTATGCATTGGGCAGCCCTGCAAACAATCGTTAGTAGCCCTTGTGCATTTGAAGCTTTTACATGCATTCTTTTTATGCAATGTTTTAATTTTTTTCATAAGGATGGCAACCTGTAATCACAACTTGTTAGCACCACAAGTTAGTGTGAAATAACATAAAAATCTACAATAAAAACTAGTTATTTGTCTCAAAAATCCAATTTATCTTCCAACCAAGTGGATGCAAAGAAAGTGCAAGTTAATCACAAATGCTCTCATTTTTACTCTTTGATTTTGACCTAATTAACAAGATTGGACTTTTTTGCTATGATTTTGGATCCAAAAACAGAAATGAAAAGAAGAGACCCCTACTAAAAATCAGAGAGCTTTCCAAAAATGTAAAAAATTCAAAAAAAACTCTTCATTTGCTCCCTAGAGTTCGATTTTGTCAAAACAGGCCAGATTTATCAAATCGAGTTTTTAATCTCTAATATGACCTCAAAAGTAAAAACACAAAGAGAATACCCCTCTTAGAATTCAAAAATATTTCTGAAAATGTAAGTTTTTTTTGAAAAATGCATTGATTTGCAATCAAAAATGGATTTTTATGAAAAAAAAAAAAAAAATCATAACTCTCGTAAATCATGTCAAAATGCTTTGAAAATTGGATTGAGACATTTTGAACACATGCCCAACCTAAAAAAAAAATTTGAAACCAAAATCGAAGTGATTTAAAAGATATGATCAAATCTTTAAACCAACTAAGTTTTTGGCCTTCAAACCAATCTACTTATGGGTTGGCCTTAAAACCAAAGTGATAATTCTAAAAAAGCACTTGATTAGATCCAATATACTGCTGTAAAAAACAAAAACTAAGAAATGAAAGAAAATGGAGCTAGAACTTGATTCGAGCCCCACAGTGGGCGCCAAAAATATACACTTGAAACTGTCCCACTCTAAACCCTTCTATCCAAACGATTCCATGAGTTTGGAATGTTCGAATGCCAGCTTAGAGCTCCCTATCCACAGAGTGCAAGAGAGTATATTTCAAGAATAAAAAAATTCTCATATGAGCCTTAGAGATACTCTTCTTGCTAGTAAACCATGCAATGGGAGGTTCCAAAGACAAGATGCAAGAATGCAAATGTCCCAAGGAGTTTCTCAAGGATGCAAGGCGAATGAAGATTAAGCTAGAATGAGATGCAAAGTGGAGCTATGCTAAAATATGTATGAGAGTGTTACAATACCATTTTTAAGCTATGTGAGATTAAGTTACATGTAAAAATGAAAGCTAAGCTAAGCTAGAATGCCATGATGCCATGGATGAGAGAATGTAGACAAGAAATAGAAGATCTCCACAAAGCTCCAAAGAAACCTGTTAGAAAACCTGCAGCATAACAATATTCAAAAGATGGATGGATCCTTTGAGGGGGAAAGCTCTCTCCCTTTTAAAGTCATAGGGACGGTAGAGATCAAGATGAAGATGGTGAATGATCAACGGTGGAATTCAAAAATAGGAGTGATCCATGTGCACACACAAGTCAACCAATAGAATATAAGTTGACTTGTCACATAAGACAAAAGTCTCACAAGCCTTTTCTTTTAATTGTAAAATTAAAAAAATGACTTTATGTGTGCACTTTAAGTGGGTTAGAAGAATGGGGTGTTTTATTTAATTAAAAGGGGACATGTTCTTTTAATCAAATAATAAACTTAGGATAGCAGAGTCAAACTATAGGTTATAATCAAATAAATTTATTATTAGCAATTTGGTCTAGATAAATGATTAAATTAATTTAGCCAAAATTCTGAGAAGGGGGCTAACAGTGTAGATGACCATTTTTAGGTGATTACAATATTAAGATCTCCATTGTCTACCATGGCCGATAATTGATGTGCCAGAATATTCTAATGTTGTTAAACATATGTATATGTCATTGGCCTTGGATAGAGGATGCCCATCCAAGAAGAATCTTAAGGGGTCCACTCTCGAGATGACGGTGAGGCAGCTATGAGCTAAGAAGCTCAATCTAGAGATGTCCTTAAGATTAGGGTTAACTTAGAGGGTAGAATAATATAGTTAATTTTATTATTATTGTGATTCTAACATTTATTTTGCAGGTTTTACTTGTCCCTAACTAACCCTATTAGTGGGGACATTACAACTCTTTTTCTCTAACATTTTTCATGTGTTTATTTCACTTGAACTATTATTTATAAGGGGGCATTTGTAATATTAGATTCATTTTATTCAGGACACAGTGAGGACATTCCTAAATCTGCCCATGTTAGATGTATGAGAATCACTAAAGAATTGTGATGAATTGCTCATGAGAAATGAAGATGGACTTCTCATTAGAGTAGTAGGAGGTGATGAGGACATTCTAGATACTTTAAAGATTGATCCTTTCTTAAAGATTTTAGATGTTAATGGGGAATCTAGATGTTAGGGGGGTGGGGCCAAATGAGCTTCCATCTTCACGTAGTTGGCCCTTGTTAGTAGAAAATATTAAATTATTATCAAAACCAAGCGAAGCTCAACATTAACCTATGATTGCATGACAAGTAATTGTGTGAATCTCTTGGTTGTAGGTGATGTAGAAGGACACCATAGTTCAATATGCAATATCAATTCATATGCATATAACATTAGGTGGAGCTAAAAAAACCCACTAGGTTTGCATTTTTGTTAGAGGCTTGCATAGACCTATTAAATAAATGTAAACATGGTGGGCTTTTTTAGCTCCCCCTATTTTCCATGCATATAGAACATGATTGCACATGCATTCTTGATTTAAAGTGGCATTCACAGGTTTATCAAATCAATGGTATGATGTTAACGAGGAAATTATTAATGAAATGAATAAATTTTAGATGTTCATGGGGAATTTAGATGTTGGGGGAGGTGGGGCCAAATGACCTTCCACCTTCATGTGGTTGGCTGTGATTAGTGGAGAATATTAAACTATTCTCAAAACCAAGTGAAGCTCAACATTAACCTATGATTGCATGAAAACTAACTATGTGAATCTATTGTTATTCCTCAGACTCATATTGCTTCCTGAATTATCAAAGTAAACATAAAAAATATTTTAGAGCTCATTATAACTAGAGAAGCTAGGTGCCCTATCCATGATTATTAAAGCCATAAAAAATAAGGCATTGACTTCACCTGTTGAGGACAAATATCTCATGACCAAGGGCAGAACCATGTCATGGCTAATAAATCTATGCAAGAAGGCATTGACTTCACCTTGATAACCTTCTTTGGAGACCAAAGGTGATATGGTGGTTATCCATTTGTAATGTCCCTCTCCATGTCCCTTTAGTGATTGTGCATTTTTGTCCAACCATCTTCGTCCTCCTCAACAAGATATTTGTTAAAAAGAGTTCCCCAACCAAGTGTTCCATAAAACTCAACGTCTCATGCTGCAATGGCCACAAATCTTCTTTCTCCAATGAAGAAACATGGTGCATCCAAGAACACCTCCTTCTCTTGCTTCCCAAGAGCATCATGCTAAACTTGAGCCTCTTTGTGATGTCCTCGTGGGGAATCTAGGAATACTTATTCAATGTTTTCCACTATTTTGTTTTTAATAATTCAGCAAGTTATTGCATTTGTGATGGCCTATTTTGACAGATAGTCATCGCTCCCATAGCACTACTATTGCATACCCATCACTCTTCCAATGGCCTGCTACAAAAAATAGTCATTGTATTTGTGATGGTCTACTATCACTATTGTGACGGAATAAAGATGATCTCTTTCCATTACAAGCTATGACATATTTTTCCATTGCAATTGCAATGGATGCCCTTGTTGTCATAATTTATGATAGCAAAATTCCAATGGGAGCCAATTCATGGTTTTTTCACATGGGCAATGAGTGGCCATCACAAGTGCAATGGCCTACCATCATAATTTGGGCCCTAATGTAGTAGTGAACCTCCACATTGGGGAGTACCAAATCCATAATAGTTGAGGAGTAACCACTCAAAAGCATAAGGAGATCAATAATTCTAACATCTAACCATAGCATCTAATCCATAGCCTCTAATGGAAGCATGAGGAAAGAAACATTGTAGTGAACATACATGTGCATAAATCAACTATCTCAATGAATTGAAATAACATAAACTGCATGGAAACACACTCTGGCTACACCTCCAAACCATGTGAAACTCGAAGGCCCACTTCCATCATGTTGATAAAGATAGTGATCTAACCTCAAACACACATAATACAATAATCCATGGCTAACACTCATGCCAAATAGTACAGAGGACTAAAACCAAGATCATGAGATAATGTGATATAATAGGTCCTGGTCAAATGCTCTATGGGTCTACTATGTAGGGACTATAATGGAAAGTAGATTGCTTGGGACTCCCAAGCTAAACATCATATGGAACCTCTCCCTTAAGAATTCCTTGGGAGGCTAACATGTTGTGTCCACGAATGAGTCTTGTTGATAATTAATCCTAGTACCATGTTTCTAGTTATTTTGATATCTAGGACCCAAAATAGTGTATTCATATTGGTTGGGCTCACTCTAATTGGTAATATGATAACATCTTTGGAGAAGCATTCACCATCATCATAGGCCTTTATTTTGATTTTACAAGAGGGATCTACATCTTCTTCAAAATAACCAAGACACTTGACAACTTTAAGGGTATAGATGTTCAGTCTACTATGTCATCTATCAAGACACATTTGACCTTAGCATTATGGATAAAAACCTCAAGATGAAGGGGATCATTGTCATTAGGTCTATCATTAGGGACATGTCAGGGGAAAAAGGTGATATGTTTTGATGTAGATAGGTTCCCAACCATGGGCTAGAACTGGGAAACATCAAGGTTATCTAGTACTACTAACTCTTCTAGGGCTTGGTTAATGATTTTCTAATGTTGGAGGGACACACGTACAAAATCCAAGATAGATATTTGTGTGGGAGTTTTTCTAAGATGGTCAAAAAAGTTGTAGTCAAAATAATTAGAATCAATATGTCTACCAAGGATCATAGGTCTATAAGAGGTTGTAGGTCTAGTTGGGGCTCTAGGTAAGGTGATCCTAGTGTGATGCATGGTGATAGCACAATGAGGATCTTGATGCAGAGGTAGGGTAGAATAAAGCACAATGCTGAAATTAACCCAAGAGGATGGATCTTACACCTAAACCTCTACACCTTGATACAATAACAACACAAATGGATTAGCATTAATCCATATAATTTGACACCTAGCATCTTGATTCAACACCCAAGAAATGGTGGATATTCACAAATCAAAACATTCAGCATGTTAAGGGGTTACATGTATCAGCAATACCGAAAAAAACAAGGCCAAATAGAAACTTGAATATGGGTTCCAAAGTTTTGTCCAAATAATGCAGCATTTAGCATAATTGATGCAACTTTAAATTTAACCCAATGCCCCAAAAATGATGGATACATACAACAAAGGTTGAACAGCATGTTAAGAGATTCAATAAGTCAACAAGATCTAAGAAACAAAAGCAAATAGCATGCTGAAAATGGTTTTCATGGCATTGTTTAAGAATGCAGCAAATAAGGTTATTAGGTCGTCCAAGACAAAGAGTGCAATAACTATAAAAACTTTCAAAGAACCTCCCAAACTAGTTGGAATTCAAGACACCCTTAATGGATTTTGTTAATCCTTCAAAAGGACAACTGTTGGAACCAAACATAAACCCTCCAAAACTGAACTGTTATGTGTGCCTAATTCCTTCAATTATGACACATTTATGAAGGAAGTATCAAAAATTAGATTAGAGGAACCAAAACAATGCATCCAATAGTTAGATGAGAACAAGGGAGGGTAGATTCCAAGGTTTTACTTGCTGGTTCAAACCCCAAAGCATGCTAATCTCCAGATTCCATAATGCAACAGAGTTGTCACATGAAGATGCCAACTCATTTGTGCATTTTTCATACCGTCGCCATCAACACCTAATTGGAAACCACTAGAATCTCAAAGTACACTGTACAACCTCCCATTCCACCAAAAATCAGAATTTTTCAACCATGGAAATGGGAGAAATCCACATTTTTGTACAAAACCCTATGTAGTGAGGGTTTGTAACCAACTTCCACTAAAAACCCTATAACTTTTGACTCCCAAAATTTCAAGAGCTTAGACTTGGCTCATTTGAAAGGTGATTCAATAGCCTACAATAAAATCCAACTTTTTAGGCCCTCTGATCCATACAGTCTATACAATGTACAAAAAAAAGTCCTTTTGCAAAAAAATGATGGTTTTCTTTATTGATTTCAAGCCAAAATGTACATCTGTGTCTTCCACCTGCTTGTAAGGGCTTATGAAGACATTCCTCCAACTAGTCCAACTGATTTTCAAAGGTTGTGACCTTTGGAGGGAACTTTTAGAAACAAAAAAACCATGATTATTGGATAAAGTTGCATTATTGCTCTAGTTATGCAACTTATTTGCTTTTTATGTATTTATTAAGACTTATAAAGTTTCTAACACCTCCTATGACCTCTAATAAGACCCTAGGAGACTACTAGACCCCTATGACCTCATGAATCAATCAGTTTATAGAAATACCAAAGTTGTCAAGGGTTCACACAATAGGTCAAATTGCAAGAAATAAGAAAAAATGCTAAATTAAGTTTGAAAAAGGCCTAGAAGACCTTAAAACCTTTTATTTTACTAGGAGAAGACCTTATGACTCCTTGGTTTGATGGGGTGCTCTTGCGCCATGCTGCCCAACCTGTTTGAAACTCAAGTTCTCACTTGAGGTTAGTTGTTACAAGGTGTACCCATTCTTGTTGATGTCTTCTTCTGTCATCCAAATGGCATCAATATCCAGTACACCTCTCCACTTTACAAGGTACTGCAAATAAGTCTTGTGCCTAGTCTTCTTGTAAACTTTGGTGTCAAGGATCTTCTCCAATTAAAGGGGCTAACTTGGTGGAAGTTCTTACAACCAATCGGCATTTGTCTCCTTCTCATAATTAGAATCTATTACATCAGCATTTCCTTTGAAAGGAGTTAGATCAGCAATATTAAAAATAGGATAAATTGAAAGAGATGGTGGGAGAGTGATTTCATAGGCATTTTCACCAAACTTGTGTATTATTGTGCATGGCCCTATTTTCCTCATTTGAAGCTTGGTGTGCTAATCCTTGGGAAGCCTCTCCTTCCTTGGGTAAGCCCATACCTTGTCTCCTACTTTAAAATGCACTTCTCTTCTCTTCTTATCTGCCATTGCTTTATACTTGTGTGCTGATTGCTCCAAACTATTCTTTACCTATTCTTGCACTTGTTTTATCATCTCTGCCAACTCCTCTCCTTTAGCACTAATTTTAAAATCATTTGAAAGTTCCCTCAACTCCATATGACCCCTAAGATGCATGCCATAAATTGTTTGAAAGGTTTTTTTACCTATAGATCTGTTCAAGGAATCATTAAAGGCAAATTCAGCTTGTGGTAACAAAAGATCCCAACTTTGAGTGTATTGTTTTGTCAAACATCTAAGGAGATTGCCAAGAGATCTATTTATGACATCTATCTGCCCATCCGTTTGAGGATGATAAGAAGAGCTATATTGCAAGTTTGTTCCCAACTTCTTATCCAAAGTTCTCCAAAAATGTCATTGAAATTTGGCATCCCTATCTGACACAATAGACTCAGGCAACCCATGAATCTTAACAATTTCCTTGAAGAATAATTGTGCAATGTGTGATGAATAATGAGTGCTCTTGCATGGTATGAAGTGTGCCATTTTTCTAAAACGATCCACAACCACAAAAATGTTGTCATATCCTTGTTTTTTTCTTGGTAGTCCCATAACAAAGTCCATTGAGATAACTTGTCATGGCCTAGAGGGTATAGGAAGAGGTTGGTAAAGAGCTTGGTTAGTGGATGTTCCCTTGGCTTGTTGGCATATGACACAAGTTTTTATAAATTTTCTGTGAGGCCTCGCCCCAACCCATCCTAGCATCAATGATACATTATTATTTTGATACTCATGACTCGATATGTCATAACATTATTTGATGCACTGAACATTGTTATGTTATTTTATGATGTGCGATGCTTTACTTTAGTTATTTGATTTTTTCATTTAATGCTTTATGAACATGTATAATGATGAATTAAATGAATGAAAAACTAACACTTTGAATTTTCCAATTTTAATGAATAGAACGAGATGAACAATTGAGTTGTAGAAAATGAATATTTTAATTTACATGAATTTATTGATGTTATTTTTACATACATACATGTGTTTCTTGAACTATTGATGTGTGCAATGAGTGTGCAAGAAAATTAGCCTGAAAAACTCAAAGGAAAGACGGAACTAAACCCCTTGTTAATTTGTGCTATCTTTGCATTGTCTTTCTTTAAAGGTTGTTATTTGGTCTTATTATTCCCCTAGCTTTTATTTGTTCCTATTAAGTCTTTAAGGCTTTAAAACATTAAATTTGAGTACCCTAGGGGTATGGGTATGGGTTGGGAGTACTTTCCACCCCTTTAGCCTCCTTGGTTGACTTTTAGGGCCATTCAAAAACCCTACTTTTAGTTGATTGCGAAAATTGATTGTCTTCTACTTGAGTTGGACTCAAAACTCCATCTTGAGGTTACTTGAAGCCTAGTTGACTTAAGGATCATACTTGAGGCATTTTGGAGTAGTTTTGGGGTTAATACCCAATCTCTAGTTTTAGAGAAAGTTTGAAGATTGAAGGAAGAAAAGGGAAAAGCTCTTCTCAACTTACCATTTTACCATAAGATTTTGTGAAGGTAGGAGGGTGAAAGCACAAACCTGTGTCACCATTTGTGATATTTGGAGAGGTTACGGTCGAAATAGTTTCGGTCGTAACAGTTATGGCTGAACAAGTTTCGATTGTACATATGTGGCAAGTTTTCCTATCGATGTGGCACACATAGTTACGGTCGAAACACTTCCGGCCGAAATTGTTCCGACCGTAACTCCCATGTTTCAAATGACTCAAAATATCATAAAAATAGCCAAAAAGTGATTGACGATAATTTTATATGCTAGGGGGTTACGGCCAAAACCCTTTCGGCCAAAACTGTTACGATCGAAACAGTTTCGGCCAGAACTACCTATGTGGCATCCTAGGTGGCAGCCACACAAGCAAAAATAAGAACTTTTGCAAACTTCTCACTTTGAAGGCCAATTTGACTTACTAAATTGAAGTTTTTTTAAAGCTAAAAATATAGTTTTGTAGGTCTCGGACTCAAGATTATGATTATATATTTTTCTTTAAATTTTGATTAAAGATAATATGTTATAATTTGAAAATAGTACAAGTAGGTATTTTAAGATTCTTGAAGATGTCTATTCAAAAATAAGAAAAAAATAGTAAATCATGTTAAAAAATTATTATTTTTTAATGTTGCACTAGAGGAGAGAGTCTTCTTCAAGAATATGTAATTTATTTTAAAAAATATGTAGATTTGATAGGAAAAGTTTGACAGGAGAAAAAAACTGTCAATTTTTGATAACTTTGAATTTGACTAGTTATAACTTAAAAAACATTAGCTGAATTTCAATTTTTCTTTTTTGGTGCACTAGGTATACATGCTGACTCTAACATATTCCGAAATCAGACCAAAATATGAATACTTTCGTATATTTGTTTGATGGGAAAAAAACTCTATATTTTCAGCATTTAAAAATAAATAAAAAATAGACTTTAAAAATTAAAAAGTAGATAAAATTTTCACTCAATTTTTTTCAAAAAAATTACAAACATAAACTTCATCTAATTTTACACATTTCATTAGTTTACATCATCTTCAAATTCTAAGCACAAATGCCACTTTTATGTCATTAAAGTTGAAGACTTTAAATTCTGATATCACTTCTCCTTTATAAAAGGTGACATAGGTTTGTGCTTTTACCCAGGAGTTCTTCACTCTTTTGGATTTGTTCTTCATGTTGTTCATGCTTTAATCATGCATATGGCATTGATTTGTTCTTTGTATTTCTTGCTTGTGTGTTGGGTTTGATTTGAAGGGATTTTATCTTGTTCTTGATGTATTCTTATGCTTGTCTTGAGGTTTTCTTTTTTAGGGGATTTCATGGGGATTGTTTTGGCATTACTCACCCTTGGATAGGGAAGAAGTGGCCAATTATGAGGGAAGAGCCTTAGTTGGACATCAATGGTGTAGAGTCTTCTCTCATGGTGAGAGGAGGGAAATAGGGTAGTGTGTATGGGCCCCTACTTGTCATCACATACCTTATTTGATATTGTGAATTCTTGCATATGGAAAGGAATGAAAATCCTTGTGGAAATAGCCTTGAAAGGGCCTTGTAGAAGAACGAAAGTTCTTGAAGTTTTAGCCCTAAAAGGGCTATGTTATGGTATGGTGATTGACGTCTCCCATTGGGAAAATCCACCTCCCCCCTAGTCAGGTTCTATGTTTGCACCTATTGTGTAAAACCGGGTTGGGGTGTATGCTTGAATTGCTCTTGATGTTGTAATGTTTCACCCCAGGTCAGCTCTTGTCTTCTCCTTTTTTCCTTTAAGAATTGAAGATATTGGAAGAAAACATTTGTGAAAGATTTAGAAGAGGATTCAATTGAATTGCAATATTATGTAAAAATGGATTTGAATTTTGATGTATTGGCAAAGACATCGGGTTTTCTTACTGGTTCTTTCCCGATGGAGCCTTGAACCAAGATGAATAATAGAGAAGGAAAAATATTATGAAAATTTCCTTGTATTGCTCTTATGTGATTCCAAATTTTGCATATGTATGTGGGAAAGTAGCTCAATAGATTATGTCTACAAATTATGAATTCTCAAGTTTTCAATTGTGTAATAAAAAGAAATTTGATATGTTGAAGTTTCCAATTCAATGTTATGCATCAAGAGGAAATAAAAATCCTACATTGTGGTCACAAAGTTAACTCTCTCCTTGTTAAAATACATAATTGACACAATCAAATTTGATTAATAATTATGCATCACTTTGAACTCTGAATAGAAGGAACATACACCTTGTTGTAGGATGATTGATAAAACATGAATGGTAGGAGAAAAGAAAGAAATAACCCTATTCAAATCCTTTTATTAGTATATTGCTCATAGGAAAATCTATGTTGTCATTGGATTAGAATTCACTCTTAAGAAAAAAAAATATATGGCAAGAAACAAGATATATCATCACTTAGACAAAATAGGCTTCAAAAAAAAGAGTGCACCTCCAGGAGTTAAAAACCTCTCTGGAAAATGTATGGGGAAAATTTTAATTCCCCCCCTAGTCACAGAGAATATTCTCTAAATTATTCCCCTTTGAACCTCAACTAAAATCATTGCTAATTCTATAGATAATATAAATCAAACAAAGAAATGAAAATAGTAAAAAAAACATATACATATATATGATCTATCCTACCCAATTAACTTTATGCATTTACTACCCCCACCCCCCTCTATCCTAATTACCCTAGAGCCTACCTATCAAACTCTAAAACATTAACCTTCATGCCCTTTTGGTGCAGGCTTATTTTGACCTATATATATATATATATATATATATATATATATATATATATATATATATATATATATATATTGCAATTTGCATTGAATGTGTATGGGGTTGAGTTCCTACGTTTCCCCATGTACTTCCCTAACATGGTCATTGGGATTAGTAGGTGGTAGATGTTGGAGTTTCTTATTCAACAAAATTTAAAACTTCAACAAACCTACTTAAACCATCCCCTCCAATACCCTTAGTGTGCTCAGCTAGAAGGACTAATCACACGCATGGCAAGGTGACAAGACTAGCATGAGTACAGTCTTGGGCAGTGAGGTAGCTTGGGATTGCGCCCAATAAACATGGATTTGAGTGGGGTCATGAGGAGGTTTTAATTACTTACATATCACAAAGTTATTATCCATATCTCCCCCATGCACTATTTTTTTTCTTGCATCTCCCATCATGCATGCAAGGGCAGAGAGAGAGTGGCCTATGTTGACAGACCTAGGTCAGTGCATGGTACCCTCAAGCAATGCATTTTTCCTTGGGGGATAGGCCACATGACATAGAATATAGAGAGGATCTTAGGTTAGTAGGTAGTACTAAATCTATTTTTTGTAGTGTAGTGTTAGTCGGTATGTCGCCTAGGTTAGTATATGATTAATTGGTTAGTGTTAGGTTTATTAATATTTTAAATTAAGTTTAGCATTATGTTAATTGTTAGATTTGTAGTTAGTTTTTTTGTTATTAGAAAGTAGTTACATATTCTTAGTTGTTTAGTTAACTTTAAATCTATGGTTGGAAAGGATGTTAATATTAAAAAGTGCTTAGATGTTAGAATATTAAATTAGCCTTAATTTAAAAAGTTTTAACTTGAAATTAGAATATTTTACTTAAAATAATTTTAATGTTTTATTAAATAGTTTTATTTAATTGTGAGATTTTTAGAATGATTTGAATATTGGAATTTAAATGGTTGAACCTAAATTTTATAATAGTTTAGAATGAATTTAGAGATTTACTTAATGGTTGAATTGAAATAAATCTAGTCTTCATTCTTAATTACAAATGATAAATTAATTAATTAGATTGTTATGAGAACATTGGAGATAATTTGAAATTAAAATGTAGATAGTATAATCGATAATAATGTTATCTCTATGGTATGTATATTAAAGGCTAGACAAATTTTTGATTAATGTGATAAGCGTAGTTAGCATGGTAGAATAGTTAAATTTAATAGATCTTCTAGAGTTCCAAATTCTCTTAATGTTAAATGATAAAATAAAAATGTAATGTCAATCAAGTTATTAAGTTAATAGAATGGACTAGTTAATTATTTCATTATAAAGTTAGTGGTATTTTGATCATTATTAAGTTGATGCTAAGCCAGTTACGTAATTAAGGGATAGATGTTATTTTAGTTGGTAGGTCATTTTGACGTATTGAATAAGTTTTTGTGTTAATCTATTGTCATCATTAGGAGGTAATATATTAATGAATCATTAAAAAATTGATGGGTTAGGACTTTAGTTAAATGGATTAGTCATTTAATTAAATTAATTGATTTACTAGAAACTTACAGTTCACTCAAATAATCCTTTTTACGAAATGTTCAAACCCAGTTGTAACCTATTTATCATCAATGGTGAACTTGCATCTTGTCTCGAAGTACCTATGGTTATCTGAATTTTAAAATGCTTGAACAATTAGTTCCATTATAGTTATTCAAATGAACCTTTGTTGACCTTATTATCTTAATTAATTCTTTAAAAAAATTGTTGTGTGTTTTGCCCATATATTTTGGGCATGACATTTTCTCACATCATTTTGCATATTTGGCCAATGGTAATACCTCCTAACTACCTCTAATGTTTTGTCTAAACCAAAATGTCCACTCATTCCCCCACAATTCTTTTCTTTAATAATATTATCCCTCATAGAACACCTAGGGATACATAACGAATGTCCTTTGAAAAGTAAGCCATCTTGAATGATAAATTCAGAGAAATTAGTATTATACCTACCCACCAATGTGGTACAAACCTAATAAATATGGACAAAATCAATATCATCTTTATAAAGGTCCTTAAGAGCACTTATCCCAATGCTTTGGAGTTGGATTTGCTGCACCAAAGTGATCCTCTTGCTCAATGCATCAGCCACCTTGTTGGCTTGGCCCTTTTTATGCTTAATGCTGAAGGAGTATGCCTACAATTGTTCCATCCACTTAAGGTGCCTAACATTCAACTTATATTGTGAATTTAGATAGCTTAATGCATGGTTATCAGTGAAAACTACAAATTCTTTAGGTAAGAGATAATGTCTCCATTTTCTAAGGGCTTGAACCATGGCATAAAGTTCTAAATCATAGGTGGAATACTTCTTCTTGGAATTGTTTAGTTTTTCTGGAAAAAAATGCTACTGGTTTACGATCTTGACTTAGGACTGCCCCAATGGCTAGGTTGCTAGCATCCATTTCTACTTTAAAGACTTTTTTGAAAATAGGGAGGGTTAGTATAGGATATTGTGCAATCCTTGATTTGAGGTATTCAAAAGCATCATTGGCTTCTTTTGTCCACACAAACTTAACCTTTCTCCTTCCTTTAATGGTATCTAAAATTGGAGCACATATATGCCTAAAATTCTTCACAAACTTCCTATATAATGTGGCTAGCTCATGAAAGCTTTTAACATCACTTTGTGTTTTAGGAGGAGGCCAATTAACTAGTGCTTCAACCTTTGAAGGATCCATCTTCAAAGTGCCTTGAGAGATCACAACTCCCAAGAAGGTAAGTTCCTTTTGCAAAAAGGTGCACTTTTCAAGGTTGATAATCAGTTTATGCTCTTGTAATCTTTTGAATACCATGTTCAAATGTTTAAGGTGCTCTTCCAAACTACAACTAAATATAAGTATATCATCAAGGTAGATAACCAAGAACTTTTTATTGTAGTCTTGAAAATTTCCATTCATTAACCTCATAAAGGTTGAAGGTGCATTGCTTAATCCAAATGGCATAACAAGCCATTCATAGAAACCCTCTGTTGTTTTAAATGTTGTTTTCCATTAATCCCTTGGCTTTATTCTTATCTGATGATAACCTGATTTCAAATCAATTTTTGAGAAGTAAGAAGCACCCCCTAGTTGATCAAGTAGATCCTCTATTCTTGGGATTGGAAACCTATATTTAATGGTGATTTTATTGACTACCCTACTATCAGTACACAACCTCCATTTTCTATCTTTATTTGGAGTCAAAACAATAGGCACTACACAAGGACTCAGACTTTTTTGTATCAGACCTTTTCCTACTAGCTCACTGACTTGTTTAGCAATCTCAATATTTTGTGCGGGTGTCATCTGGTAAGGGGCTTTATTGGGCAAAGAAGCACTAGGTATGAAGTCTATTTGATGACTCACATGTCTGATTGGTGGCAAGGAAGAAGGTAGATCAATTTTCACTATCTCATGGCACTCTTCAAGAAGTTTTTGCACCTCTTTAGGGACTAGTTTAACTTTATCAAACTTTGTTTCCTCCCTTGATTTGTGGATCAGCACATACCCCTGGTCTAATTCTTTAATGGTTTCAAACATTTCCTTTTCATTTACCACAACAACTAGAGGCTCCTTTTCATGCTTTTGATCAGGCAAGGGTTTCAAGGTATAAGTTTTTCCATCCCTGGTTATAGTATAAGTATTCTTCCTACAACTATAAGTGGCATCCATGTCATATTGCGAAGGTCTGCCAAGCAGCAGATGGCAAGCATCCCTTTCCACTACATCACATAGGACGGTATCCTTAAAGTCACCCAAGGAGAATTCCACCATGGTTTGTTCAGTCATAAGTGTTTGCTACTCTTTGGTGAGCCAAGAAACATGATAAGGGAAAGGATGAGGAGTTTTGACCAACTCTAACTTCTGCACCATTTCTTTAGAAACTAAATTTTCAATGTAACCAGAATCTATGAGCAGATTGCATACCTTTCCTTAGCATTTAACCCTTGTTCTAAACAAATTCTTCCTTTGTGGAGGCTCTTGAACATGTGGAACTTTCAAATATGCTTGTCTCATCATCAATGCTATGCCTTCTTCTACTTCAAGGTCTCTTTCCTCACGAACAAATTGAGCTCTTCTTTCACCTTCATTCTTGTTTTCTTTCTCCGGCCACTTGTTGGAGTAGTGACCTATTTGATTGTAATTGAAACATTTTGGAGGCCTATCAGACCTTCCTCTACCCCTACCAAAGGATCTTTTTCCTCTTGCATGTCCCCTTGAACTTGATTCTCCTTATTCTTTAGCCTCTTGATTAAAGGACTTATCTAATTTTTCTGATTTTCCCTTGTTCCAAGAGTTTGTCCTTGATTTGTCATTCCTTCCTCTACCTCTTCCACCTTGTTCACTCTTCCTCTTGAACCTTTCTTCTACTTTGGAAGCTAACATGAAGCATTGTTGGATAGTGGTAATGGTGGTTAAACTCAATTCATCTTGAATTGATAATTTTAGTCCTTGCAAATATCTTGCAAGCTTCAAGTTCTCTAGTTCTACAATAGCAAACTTCATCACAAGATTGTGGAATTCTTCAGTATATGTTGAGACATCCATATCTTTTTGTCTCAACCCCATCCTCCTCTTATGGAGTTGTACTTCATAATCTACAGGTACATAGGCTTCTTGAAGCAAGGCCACCATTTTCTTCCATGTAGAGACCTAATTTTTTCCATTCTTTACCTTATCATCTTGGATAAAGTTCCACCATACCAATGCAAACCCTCTTAGCCTTTACTTGGCTATCTTCACTTTCTAATTTTCAGGGATAGTTTCACAATCAAAGAAACTCGTAAGGGCATTCACCCAATCCACTATAGCATTAGGATCCATCTTCCCATCATAAGTGGGCAAATCAAACCTAGCATCCAAGGATCTTCTTTCCATGGACTTCAGAGTCTTTACAAGTAGCCTCTGATCTAGAGGGCATTCTTCTTCTTCTTCTTCTAAACAGGGTTCATCATCACTCCCTTGTTCAAGATCACCAGAGTTCCCACTGCTCCTTCCAAGCTCTACCTTAAGCCTGATTATTTCATCCCTCATCTGCATAATCTCAGTATTTTTGAGATCATCCCTACTTCTCTTCTCAGTCTCCTTTTGTTTTTTCTCCCTGAGATACTTTACAATCTCAGCATTTGTTGTCCTTGATGACAATCCATCTCCCTCTTCTTAAGACATAATGAAAAAAAATTCAAACCTTTGGATCTTAAGACTCTGATACCAATTGATTCAGAGGTAGGGTAAAATAAAGCACAATGCTGAAATTAACCCAAGAGGACGGATCTTACACCTAAACCTCTACACCTTGATACAATAACAACACAAATGGATCAGCATTAATCCATATAACTTGACACCTAGCATCTTGATTCAACACCCAAGAAATGGTGGATCTTCACAAATCAAAACCTTCAGCATGTTAAGGGGTTACATGTATCAGAAAAAACCAAAAAAAACAAGGCCAAACAGCAACTTGAACATGGGTTCCAAAGTTTTGTCCAAATAATGCAGCATTTAGCATAATTGATGCAACTTTAAACTTAACCCAATGCCCCAACGATGATGGATACTTACAACAAAGGTTGAACAACATATTAAGAGATTCAATAAGTCAACAAGATCTAAGAAACAAAATCAAACAACATGCTGAAAATGGTTTTCATGGCATTGTTTAAGAATGCAGCAAATAAGGCTATTAGGACGTACAAGACAAAGAGTGCAATAACTATAAAAACTTTCAAAGAACCCCCCAAACTAGTTGGCATTCAAGACACCCTTAATGGAGTTTGTTAATCCTTCAAAAGGACAAGTGCTAGAACCAAACATAAACCCTCCAATACTGAATTGTCATATGTGCCTAATTCCTTCAATTATGACACATTTATGAAGGAAGAATCAAAAATCAGATTAGAGGAACCAAACCAATGCATCCAATAGTTAGATGAGAACAAGGGAGGGTAGATTTCAAGGTTTTACTTTTTGGTTCAAACCCCAAAGCATGCTAATAGCTAGATTCCATAATGCAACAGAGTTGTCACATGAAGATGCCAACTCATTTGTGCATTTTTCGTACTATCACCATTAACACCTGCTTGGAAACCACTAGAATCTCAAAGTAAAATGTACAACCTCCCATTCCACCAAAAATCAGAATTTTCCAACAATGGAAATGGGAGAAATCCACATTTTTGTACAAAACCCTATGTAGTGAGGGTTTGTAACCAACTTCCACTAAAAACCTTATAACTTTTAACTCTCAATGTTTCAAGAGCTCAAACTTGGCTCATTTGTAAGGTGATTCAATAGCCTACAATAAAATCCAACTTTCTAGGACCTTTGGTTTGTACAGTCCATACAATGTACAGAAAAATAGTCCTTTTGCATAAAAATGACGGTTTTCTTTATTGATTTCAAGCCAAAATGTACATTTGTGTCTTCCACCCGCCTGTAAGGACTTATGAAGACCTTCCTCCAACTGTTCCAATCAATTTTCAAAGGTTTTGACCTTTGGAGGGAACTTTTACAAATAAAAAAACCATGATTATTGGATAAAGTTTCATTATTGCTCTAGTTATGCAACTTATTTGCTTTTTATGTCTTTATTAAGACTTATAAAGTTTCTAACACCTCCAATGACCTCTAATAAGACCCTAGGGGACTACTAGACCCTTGTGACCTCATGAATCAACCAGTTTATAGAAATACCAAAGTTGTCAAGGGTTCACACAATAGGGTCAAATTGCAAGAAATAAGAAAAAATGCTAAATTAAGTTTGAAAAAGGCCTAGAAGACCTTAAAACCTTTTGTTTTACTAGGTTGTGTGTTAGTTATTTTGGGTCCTTGTACAACTTGAGGTTGTTGTTATTGTTTTTTTTGTTGTGGATGTTGATATGTTGCATGCATATTAAGTGGATTTTTACTTGGCTATGTGTTAGCAGTGTTCGATCCTTGCACTACTTGATGATGTTGTTGTCTTGGAAGTTGACTATGTCCCTAAGAGGTGAGCATTATGTTAGGATCCTTCTTTTGATACATTTTTGGGTTTGACGCTTCACCTTGGGACATCATATTTACTTGGAAATGGGCCATATTCCTTTGAGGAATTGGTAAAATGTCAATAAGACTCTTCCTTTGTGCCTCAATATGGGTTTTTGCAATAAGTGGTGATGCTTCACATGGCATACTCAAAGGGGTCTCCATAGAATTTGATGTTAGAGTAGTTGGTAAATTTAGGAGAAAGGGTGCACTTTGTTGATTTTTCTCTAAGGGAGGTATATTTTGCATCCCCATGGTGCAAGTCCCCTTAGGTAGGTCTTGTTGTGGCATCATTTGATTGAGGTCAATTCTTAATGTCCTTTTGGGATACTTTGGAAGAGTCTTGTTTCCATTGATTCATGGAGGTTCATCAAATAGGGGATTGATATTTAAGTGCTCAAAGGTACCTTGGAGAATCTCAATGGTTGATACTTTATGAGGTCTCTTGGGTGTTACCTTTGTAGTTGAAAGTTCCAAAGGTTGTATCCCCTTGTCCAAGTCTAAATTAATCATGGGTTGTATGTTTTCAAATGTGAGGTTGCCTTGATATTTAGACTTAGGTCCCTCCAAATTGGGATTAAACTTGACTATCATCTTTGGCTACCAAGAGTTTAAAGTTCTTTCAACAAGTTTTGTCTTAACAAGCCCTAGCCATTTATTTGCCAATGATACCATAGTCTGTGTGAGAATTATCACTTAGGTGCAAAGTACCTTCTTGTATGTTTGAAGGAGTAAAGGTACTTGTGTTAGGTATGTTGAATTCATATGAGTGGGTATGTTCATCCTCAGGTATTGTAGGTACACTTCCACATCCAGGTGGTATAGGTAGGAATATGGATTTTAAATTGGGACTCCATTTAACCATTTCATGTGTAGGGAAAGTGTTAAGAGGGAATTTCATAGTAGATGTATTGTTGAGGGTTGGTTGTATCATTTCTTAAGCATTACTATTTGACAGATACATGCTTAGTGGGTCCACGAGTAATGGTTGTGAAGCTTTTATTTGATCTGTGTCAAAGGTTTGTTGAGGTTTCTTGGTCTTCATTTTTCTTGGGTGAGTTTTTGGTTGTGTTTTTACTTCAAAAAACAAGGGTTTATATAGGTCTTCTAGTCTATGAGTTGATTGTGTCCTTGTGAGTGTTGGCATGATACCTAAGGATGCAGATGCAACGGGGAAATCTTGAAATGGACTCTTTGCATCCCAAGTGCACACCTAAACTACCAACTACACTCTAATAGTACTAAGTGTGCCCCCAGGCTGTGCACTTACTATCTAGAAGGATGCAATTGGTTAATGAGGTGTTTGGATGACAAAAATACAGAGTATGTATGATCTAAGTGTTTTTCGAGGTTTTTTAAGGTTTACGAATGCAATGCAAGTTGTGAAAATGTAGTTTTGGACTCTAGAACCTAAGGTGGTCGTCCTAGATACCAAATGTGCTCTAAAACTACCAAGTACACTCTAAAACTTCCAAGTGTGCACTTGAGGTGTGCAATTGGTAAAACAAGGGTGCAGTTGGTAAAATAGGCTAAAATTGGATGAATTGGAAGTGAGTATGCAAGATATGATTTTTTTTGGATTTTTAGAGGTTTAGAAATGTTATGCAAGTTATGGAAGTGAAAAATGACCTAGGGTTATGATATGCAAGGTGTAAATGACCTAAGGGTATGATGCTTAAATGAAAATGTGAGTGAGGTTTTGGACTTTGGATAAGAGATATGAATATGATCCTAAGGTATGCAAAGTGAATATTGTGTTGGACTTTAGACTTGGAAATGATATTGAAGGTTGGTATATGAAACTTAATATTGGATTATGCAAAGGGAAGGGGATGTTAAGGTGTATAATGACATTAAGGATATGCAAGATAGGGATATGGGATTGTTTAAAATGTTGGGTTTGACAAATGATTTGGAAAAGTAGATTGTTGAAGATGTTTGTGGGATTTTTGTACTTTGGAGGAGATGCTATGGTTTTGGACTATGTAAAGTGAAGTGATTATTCAATTAGGGTTAAGAAAAATGACATGTTAGGAGGCTAAAGATGTGATAATTCTATGACAAGTGTATGCAAGGTTTTGAAATTAAGAGAAATCTTTGGAAAGTATTAATCTAACAGTTTAATATTATGAAGATGGAATTCGAATCTTAACCAAAAGAGATGAAAATTGATGGGTGTGCAAACTGCTTTTGTTTTTGTATACTCTTTATACCTTTTACCCTATCTTAAGCCAATCTAAACCCCTGTTATGCCATTAATTATTAAGGAATATAATGCATTTAATAAAGTCTTAAGGTTTGAAAATATTTCTTGAAAAGAGTGGATGTCCATATACATATTGATATATTGTGATCTATTCTGCTACAGGAACTAAAGGTGCGAGAATATGGAGTCGGCCATTCAGCTGGAAGAACAGTTTTTGAAGTTGTCATTTTGTTATAGTTTTGAATGGCTCTATTTTGGCCATATGCTATTATAGTTAGAGTTGTTGTATAAATTGTTATATATGGCCTACGGCCAAAACAAACTATTGTCTATGTTTGGGAAATAGGCCAGCTGCCATTCGAGTTAGTTGTCAATATGGTTAAACACTTTAGATTATATAAGAAAATGTGAACCAAAAAAAACATGAGTGATAATATATGAAATTCTCTGTTTTTGCATCATCTCCAAAATACTGAATTGAGAACGTAGAACTTTTGTAGCAGCCAGCTTTAAATTAGTTCTCACCCTGCATACCGGAGGAGGGCCCCCTCTTGGGAAACTTGGTGAGATTAGTGTCATTTATTCTGTAAGTATTTTCCTTGTTGATGTTGTGTGTTCCTTTCAAGTTTTAATTGTATGCATTTTCAAGAAGTTTGCTATATATTTGATTGAATCTATATAGGGCTTGTCGATTGATTATTGATTTAGTTGTCTGATGAAGTAATTGGTTGTTATAAGATATAAAGAAATTGTTTGACACATATTACTATTTGCCACATTCCTCTTATTGCCTGCATTCATCCTTAATACTCACAGTATCATTTGGTGTATTCCCTTTACCATATCCCTTCAGTCATTCCCAATATTCATGACTTCCTATCGCCATCCATAGTATTCTCTGCCTTCTCTGTCATACTTCCTACCACACTCATCACACTCTCTGTTGCACTGTATTAAAACTAGTCAGTTAAAAACCTCCTGCCGCTACCATACTTCCTACCATAGTTGAGCAGATTATAATCTTTAATTAAACTAACCTCCAATTAGACAACAACTTTTGCAATAAGCATTCATTGAGATTAATTATCTAAAAGGGTGTAATTAATTACTTAGAGATATGTTAATAAATAGATTGTTTAATTATTAAAAGGTGTGAACTTTAGATAAATCTATTTATAAAAAGTATTGTTTGGATCTTAAAACTCCTTTTGTAGCAGATGTGTGGTGTGTTCGACTTTTAATTGCTTTGTATTTAAAATTCATTTGTAGTAATTGCTTTGTGTTCATTTGTAGTGAATGTGTGGTAGTTTAATCTCTTAGTGAGCAGTAATTTGCATTCATAAAACCCTTAATTTATTACTTTCACCCCTTGAGCAAACAGCCGTTATATCTCTCACAAGTTTACAAATCTTGGATTGACATTTGTAAGGGTAATTTCAATTCAATTATATCCATAAATGGCTATCCCAGTGAACTTCAATTTTACCCAACATTTTTGGCACCATTGCTAGGGAGAGATATTAAAGGCGTGAAATTATAATAAGTCAAGATAGGAACAGTGAGCCCTTGAGAAATCTTGAGCAATTGTTGACCTTACTTAGGATAGTACCTTTGGTCTCCACTGCAGTAAATCATTTAGGTGCATGAATAGGCCTAGAGATAGTCAAGGTAGATATGTTAAGAAGGAATCCGTAGGTAGCTCAAGTAATCAAAAATCACAAAAAAAAGAAAAATCCATCAAACATTGAAACCAAACCAAGCGGTGAAGTTAAAATCCAGTCATTTTCTCAATTCACCTCTCCTACTACACCCTCTGAAATTGTTGAACAGTTTGAAAAATCATACAAAATTAGGTGTATTAAACCTCCAGAACCCCAGGAACAACCCTTCAAAACATATTTTACACCTTGGGCAACCAAAGTTCTGAAAGAACTCATGGCTGACAATGTCAAAAACAACAATATAGGGGGAAATAATAATGAAAACAATAGGAATGAAATTTTTCAACATAATACAACCTTTGAATTTCCTATTTGGCCTCCCATTGATGATGTCACTATGAAAAATATCCCTCACTCAACACTTCCCATATTTCGAGGGTCAACCTCTAAGGATCCTGATATGTTCCTGTTCGAATTTGATGTCCTTTGTAATAGCTATGATTATCAAAGTGATGCACAAAAATTAAAGCTCTTTCCAGCTACTTTGAAAGATGTTGCATTACGATGGTTTATGAGTCTTAGGGACATTAGGACATGGAACCAAATTAAAGATGCTTTTCTATCAAAGTATCAGGAGTACTGTAAGACCAAGGAAGTATGGGATGAAATCTTTCACATGACTCAATGGGAAGAAGATTCAGTTAAAGATTTCTTGGAACATTTTTCCTTTATCTTGCAATGCTCACGGCGTCCTAATTTAAATTTAGAAACCATCAAGATGCTTTTCCTAAGAGGAATTCGCGATGAAACCATGGATGCCTTAAATTTGATTGGAAAAGGTGATATTTCTAAAATGTCCTTTGAAGATATTTGTGATATATGCAAGAATTATTCATGATCTCATCGATCTATTCACAGGAATTCAAGTAAGTTTTCCACTATGGGTAATGCATCAGGTATTTCCAAGCGTGAAATTGGTAATTTACGTGAAGATCTTAAAACTGATTTATTAAATCATATGGGCAAACAAATTGACACGTTGTATTCTCACAAGAAACACGAGGAAACTAAAAAGGCCTTAGCCGTATATTGTCCAACTTATCATAAGAAGCATGGACTAGAGGATTGCCCTTATAATTGGACTCATGTAGCATCACTTGAGGAAGCTAGTAAGACTTCAACACTATGACCTCTTCCTGAAGGGATGATTCCTATGGAATATACCAAAGAACCAATTTATTATATGGCTCCACGATGCCAGTTTTTACCTCAAGGGTTCTCCAATGAATATTTTTCTGGGCCACCTCAACAATTCTCTAACCAAGGCCCATGGTATGGAGGTTATCAACAACCCCAACCTTATCAACAATGGCCCCAAAGCTTTCAGCCTAGTACACAACCATGGCATCAAACATGGAGGCCACAACCTTCATATCCAACTCCTCCATCCTCATATCAACCTTCACAACTGTATATGCAACCTTATCTTCCACAATAGTACTTTCCTCCACCACCATTAATAAGCCCCTACCAACAACCTCAACAATTCCTTCCTCCTATACCTTCATCTTCTTTGAACCCACCTTCAAATCCACCACAACCTCCTAAACCCACATCCATGCCAACTCAACCAAATCCAAATCCCAATAATAAACCTCCTCAACCAATCTATCACACTGAGGTGAGTTGGATGGTGTACACCTTAGATCTAGGAAAGCTCTTAAAGGACCTATTATCACAGAGATCCCAGATGAACCTGAAGAGGAACCAGAAAAAGAACCACCCTTTCCTGATCGATTCATTCATAAGCTAGAGCCTAAAGAGCTAGCACATCATGAGTTTGATATTTTAAATGAATTATGTAATGTTAACATCAAAATTCCTCTTTTGTAGGCTCTTAAGGATGTACCGGTATACTACAAAAAATATGAGAATTATGTACCCGATGTCAAAAAAAGAAGGATCCAAAGACTATTCAAGTTATTGGACAACTTGCAAAATTAATGTTGGGGAATATCAGTATTCCAAAATATGCAGATCCTAGCAATCCTATCGTCCAGGTAAGTATCGATACAATTGTTATTCCTAATACACTTTTGGATTTAGGTGCTTCTATAAATGTAATGACAAATGAAACAAAAATAAAATTATCCTTAGAGGGACTTATACCTACTCCTACAGTGCTTCAAATGGTTGATCATTCCTTAGTCAGACCAGAAGGGGTTATAGAAGATGTCATTCTTTCCATTGCTAGTTGGGATTATCCAACTGACTTCATGATCTTAAAGCCCAAAGCTAAACTAGGGGGATATCCTCTCATCCTTGGAAGACCCTAGTTAGCAGCAACCAATGCCCACATTAATTGTTGGTCAGGTAACATGGTTATTTCTAATGGTGAGCAAACAAAAGAATTAACCTTATATCCTCCTGCTCAACCATTATTAGATACCGAGGATCCAACCTGGGTCGACAATGATTCAGACGACTATGTTCTAGTCCTTACCATTGGGCAAGTACAGTATTTTGAAGACCCAACTGATGAGGCCATTTTAATAAATTTTCTTCAAAATAGGTATGAGTCTAATGATATCCTGGAAACTATGGTTTTTCCTTCTCATGCAACTGTTGACTATCCTTTTGAAAAATTTCCTTTAGTTGGCAATCCTAGATCCATTCAGCACTTCCTCATGTTACATTAGCTTCTGCCACATTCATGTTTATATAGTCCATTATTATCTTTAGAAACACCAAGAACATCATCAAAACCTACCTCATCCAAACCTATGGAAATCCTACCTGGGCGTACCCTTAATGTTAATCCACAATTAACACCAGCTCAGGTTAAGGATCTCATAAGTATGCTTAAAGAGCATAAAGATGCTTTTGCATGGGAATATCAAGACATGTGCGGTATTCATCCTGACACTTGTACCCATCACATTTATATAGAAGAGGGGAGTCGCCCAGTCTGATAACCGCAGTGCCGACTCAATCCTGCCCTGCATGATATTGTCAAAGAGGAACTCCAAAAACTTTTGAATGTTGGATTTATTTATCCAATTTTGGATAGCAGGTGGGTATCTCCCTTGGTTGTCATTCCAAAGAAAAATGGTAAGTGGCGTATTTGTGTTGATTATCGAGCTTTAAATAAGGCTACTAAGAAAGATCATTTTCCATTAACTTTTATTGATCAAGTCTTGGATACTCTTGCAAGGAAGCGATTCTTTTCCTTTTTGGATGGATTTAGTGGTTACAATCAAATCCGCATTGCCCCAGAAGATCAAAACAAAACTACTTTTACTCTTCCATGGGGGACCTTTGCATACAATGTTCTTCCTTTTGGGTTATGTAATGCTCCTGCGACATTTCAACATGCAGTATTAAGTATCTTTGCTGATCTAGTTAATGATTGTGTAGAAGTCTATATGGATGACTTTACTATTCATGGAAATACCTTTGAAGAAGCCAAAGATAACTTAGAGAAAGTGCTTAAGCGATGTATTGATACTAATTTGTCTTTAAGTCATGAGAAATTTCATATGTTGATGACAGAAGGAATTGTCTTAGGTCATTTAATCTCATCAAAAGGAATAGAGGTTGATCCCAAAAAGATCCAAATAATTCAAGATCTCCCCACACCTTCTACACAAAAAGATGTTCGGATTTTCCTTGGTCATGTCGGGTACTATAGAAGATTCATTCTAAACTTTAGTAAAATTGCTTCTCCTTTGTTTTCCTTGTTAACCAAAGATGTTGTTTTCACCTGGACCCCTGAATGTCAAAAGGCCTTGGAAACCATTAAGAACAAGTTAGTAACTACTCATGTTCTTAGAGGTCCTAACTGGGGATTACCATTCCATATCCACACAGATGCTTCTAACTTCTCAATGGGAGCAGTACTTGGACAAAAGGAGGACAATCTCTTCTATTCAATCTACTACATTACCAAGAATTTCACTAGTGCTAAGGTAAACTATACGGTAACTGAAAAAGAATTTTTAGCAGTTGTTTATGCTATTAGTAAATTTTGGCATTACTTACTGGTTATAAAGTGTTTGTTCATACTGATCATTCAGCAATTCGATTCTTGATGAATAAACCTGTGGTAACCGGTAGGGTCATTAGATGGTTGCTTTTATTACAAGAATTTTATGTCACTATACTTGATAAGCTTGGTTGAGAAAATGTGGTTGTAGATTTCTTGTCTCGGATACCTTAGTCTGATAATGAAGTTGTTCATGTTGATGACTTGTTCCCCGATGAACACCTCTTTGCAATCTCTACCAAAAGTCTATGGTATGCCGACATTGCCAACTATTTGGTTACATGTAAATTTCCACCACACTTCTTCCCTTGTGAGTGTCATAAGTTGGTGGGCCTCAGTGGACAGTATACTTGGATTAATGGTCTTCTATTCTGAACCGGCAATGACAATATCATGCACCATTGCATTCCTGAGGAAGATGTTTTTGACATTCTCCATGCTTGTCATACTAAACCTTGCGGAGGATACTTTTTTGCTCAAAGGACTGCTCACAAAATTTTAACTATGGGTTATTATTGGCCTATGCTCCATAAGGATTGCAAACGTTATGTTCAACATTGTGACCAGTGCCAACGCATGGGTCGTCCTACATAATCAGATGAGATGCCACTTCACCCTCAGCTTTCTATTGAGCCTTTTGAAAAATGGGGCCTTGATTTTGTTGGACCTATTAACCCACCATCTAGAAACAAGGAATATATTCTTGTTTGCACAGATTATGTCACAAAGTGGGTTGAAGTAGTTGCACTAAAACCTGCCAGGGATACCAAAGTTGTTGAATTCTTATATTCTGAAATCTTCCCTTGCTTTGGTGTTCCACACAAAATCACTACTGATCAAGGACCTCAATTCACTTCAGACCTCATTTCTGCATTAATCAAGGAATATGAGGTCTACCATAGAAAATCATCACCTTATCATCCTCAAGTGAATGGACAAGTTGAGGTGACTAATCGAGAACTGGAGAACATCCTTACCGAAACTATTGCACTTCATAAGCGTGATTGGGCCACACGACTTCTTGAAGCTGTGTGGGCCTATCATACTACGTGGAAGACCACCACTGGTCTGACCCCTTATGAATTGGTTTATGGTAAGAAGGTTGTACTTCCTATTGAGTTTGAGATTAAGACTCTTCGAATTGCACCTGAACTCGGATAGAGTCTCTCTGATGCTCAAAAGGAATGACTAACCCAACTCCACTCCCTTGATGAGTTACGTCAAGAAGCACTTCTTCATACCAAAATTGTTCAAAATTAATGAACATTTTGGCATGACAAACACATTCGTCAGCATTCTTTTCAGCCTGGCGATTGGGCGCTTTTATATGACTCCTAATTCCAGGATTTCAAAGGTAAATTTCATACAAGGTGGCTTGGACCTTATGAAATTGAACATGTCTATGACAATGGTGTGGTCCAACTCTACACTGTGGATTCTGAACGTCACAAGCTTCTTGTTAATGGTCATCGATTGAAGCTATATAAGAAGCCTCTCTCAAAGGACACTTTCTCTCTGGAGATTGCCAAGGAACTCATCATGGTTCCCTTTGGTCCCCTTCAGTGCTAATAGTATATATAATTTTTTATTTTTATTTTTTTAAAGATGAAGCAAGATCCAACAATGAAAACTAGGTCTCTGGCATTGTTGGCCAACTACTTGTTAAAAACTGGGTAATCCAGCAACTTGTAGTTGTCCGCCCTCCTGGATGTGAAAACTAGTTCGCCAGCACTTCCAAGCGGCAATTGATTGAAAACAAAATTTTTTTTGGCGGTCTTGTGTCGTACATATTTTTAAAAAAAAAACCTACAATTTGGTACTAGTTGCGACATGAGGTTTCCTTGTTCCTATCACCCCTCTTTGTTGGTTGTGCCAGCAGGTTTTTTAAATCTCATTGTCATTCTCTTGGCATTCCTTCACAATTGACCTCCTGTCGCTTCACATTTTTTAGTGGCTTACTCTACCATGTGTCTTGGTGGCCGCTCCTTGCAAATCTTTTTGTGGTGGATTTTCTTCCGCCTCACATGCCTGTTGTCATTTTCTTTGCGGTTGGTGGCTATGTCTTGATCTGTCGACAATCTCCTTGGATTTTATGACGCCTTCCTCGCGGTCACCACATCAGGGAGTATTTTCTTACCTTCTACTTTATTTTATGTATTCTATTTTCTTAATGATTATTTGACATGCTCGGGATGGATTAGCCACTTAAGCTGGGGGGGGGGGGTATGTGCCATATTATCATATGCCCTTACTGAGTCATCATTTCCACACCATTTATTATACGCTCCTCTCCATTATTCCTGATTCTGCACCACATCACTGATACACGAGCCTTTTGTCCTTACCAACTAATTATATTTATCATGCCATTATTACTACTTTTTATGGTATCTCCCTATTACTAAATCCATTTCATATTTCCTGTCATTTTCATTTTTGTCATTGTTTTTTTAGCTTATTCTCCACTGTGCAAAACCTTTCAAATTCTGTCGTTTGTCATGGGGGGAAAACATCTTCGCTTTGAGCCAGGATCTTTGAATAAGTTGCATGCTGATGAGGAAGCACTAAAAAATTTTACTCATGCTGGATGGACAACCTTCTTCAAACACTTGTGTGGATTTGATGTGACCATAGCCAAAGAATTTGCCTCAGGATTTCAAGGAACTCATGCTACTATTCGGGGATTACAGTTTCCTGTGAACGTAGGGACAATTGCAAAAGTCACTGGTTTACCCCAAATTGGCAACCTTTTCTTTCCTACTCCATCATCCAGGGTTACAGATTTGAAACCTCACAAAAAGCAATTTTTATAGTGAGGAGAATTGGTTGAGAACGTCCAAGGGCAAGGGGTAGCAAGGAAATCACTTCCAGAGCCATGGGATTCTATTGCAAAATTCTTAATTCATTACATCACTTGCGAAGGGCACTTCAAGTATGTATTCGCCCACCATTTTTGCTTAATGTTACATTTGTGATATGGTGTTCTTGTTATTTTACCCTATTACCTATTTTGTTCCTTAAAACAGTCATGTGACCAATACAATCAAGGGCATATTGATTCCTTTGCCCACCATGGATTAATTAAGCTTATTGTCAACCATAACCTTCGCCTGGCTCAACCAGCTCTTGAATGGGATACCTTTGTGAATCAAACCCCTATAGAAAATCCCCAACATCTTGTCACTGATGATACCCCTAAAGCTAGTTCTTCCAAAAAGCGGCGTTTGAAACCCTCAAGCCAACTGAAAGAAAAAACCTTAAAGCCTAAAGGGAAAGTGGAAAAGGAAATCCCAAAACTCAACTCTCATCCCATGATTACGTGACAGAAATAGCATACCCCTAATAAATTGCAAGGGTTAGTTGAAACAATAGAATCCATAAGTGATATGGAAATTTTGAGAACAAAAGAACCTCAGACAAAGAACACTCAACTTTTAAGAAGGCTAAGGCACCAGCAGCGTAGAAATAAAAAACAAAAATAGAAAAAAGAAGATTCTATCCATAAGAAACTAATGTCTGGTGAAGAAGAGCCACTGGAACAAAAAATGAAGAAGAAATTACACACCCTGATACTAAATTCAGCGAAGTATTTGGTGAAGCAGTTAGGGAGAACACTAATGTTGAGATTAATAAAGAAGAGGGCATTATGGAAGATCAATAGGAGGATCTTGAAACCATAAAATTTTAGGAAGATGTCCATGAAGAACATGCTCAACAAGAAGAGACCGTAATGCAGGAACACTCCAATACCCATACTAATGTGGTCCTTTATCAGGGTATAAATATCGAGCATCCTCTTCCTGAAACTGCCCTTGTGATGGTTGATATCAGTAAAGATAAACTCCCTATTTCTCTTACAATTTAGAATGATCCTAATCCAATTGCTACAGGAACAAGTGGAATTTATGAAGTGTCTGACGCTGAACAGGGTATGTCACTCTCTCTTAATGCACAATTATGGCAAATGGTCACTGAACTCCAACAATCCAATCAATAGTTGCAGTTACAGTTACAAGCACTCGTCTCTCAAGAAAAGGGAACCATTGGTGCAACCAGAGTTGAAGCAGATACAGAGATACTTAATGTGAAGCCTATTGGATCCAGACAAACACCTTAATTGCATGAGGACATCCAAAACCTCTAAGCTGGGGGGAATGATGGGTGTGCAAACTGCTTTTGTTTTTGTATACTCTTTATACCTTTTACCCTGTCTTAAGCCTATCTAAACCCTTTTTATGCCATTAATTATTAAGGAATATAATGCATTTAATAAAGTCTTAAGGTTTGAAAATATTTCTTGAAAAGAGTGGATGTTCATATACATATTGATATATTGTGATCTATTCTGCTACAGGAACTAAAGATGCGAGAATATGGAGTCGGCCATTCAGCTGGAAGAATAGTTTTTGAAGTTGTCATTTTGTTATAGTTTTGAATGGCTCTATTTTGGCCATATGCTATTATAGTTAGAGCTATTGTATAAATTGTTATATATGGCCTGCGGCCAAAACAAACTATTACCTATGTTTGGGAAACAGGCCAGCGGCCATTCGAGTTAGTTGTCAATATGGTTAAACACTTTAGATTATATAAGCAAATGTGAACCAAAAAGACCTATGAGTGATAAATATGAAATTCTCTATTTTTGCATCATCTCCAAAATACTGAATTGAGAACGCAGAACTCTTGTAGCAGTCAACTTTAAATTAGTTCTCACCCTGCATACCAGAGGAAGGCCTCCTCTTGGGAAACTTGGTGAGATTAGTGTTATTTATTCTGTAAGTATTTTCCTTGTTGATGTCGTGTATTCCTTTCAAGTTTTAATTATATGCATTTTCAAGAAGTCTTCTATATATTTGATTGAATCTATACAGAGCTTGTCGATTGATTATCAATTCAGTTGTCTGATGAAGTAATTGGTTGTTATAAGTTATAAAGAAATTGTTTGACACATATTACAATTTTCCACGTTCCTCTTACCACCTGCATTCATCCTTAATACTCACAATATCATTTGTTGTATTCACTTTACCGTATCCCTTCAGTCATTCCCAATATTCATGACTTCCTGTCACCATCCATAGTATTCTCTTCCTTCTCTGTCATACTTCCTACCGCACTCATCACACTCTCTGTTGCACTATATTAAAACCAGTCAGTTAAAAACCTCCTGCCGCTACCATACTTCATGCCGCAATTGAGCATATTATAATCTTTAATTAAACCAACCTCCAATCAGACAACAACTTTCGCAATAAGCATTCATTGACATTAATTATCTAAAAGGGTGTAATTAATTACTTAGAGATGTGTTAATAAATACATTGTTTAATTATTAAAAGGTGTGAACTTTAGATAAATCTATTTATAAAAAGTATTGTTTGGATCTTAAAACTCCTTTTGTAGCAGATGTGTGGTGTGTTTGACTTTTAATTGCTTTGTGTTTAAAATTCATTTGTAATAATTGCTTTGTGTTTATTTGCAGTGAATGTGTGGTAGTTTAATTTCTTAGTGAGTAGTAATTTGCATTCATAAAACCCTTGATTTATTACTTTCACCCCTTGAGCAAACAGCCGTTATATCTCTCACAAGTTTATGAATCTCGGATTGACATTTGTAAGGGTAATTTTGATTTAATTATATCCATAAAAGGCTATCCCAGTGAACTTCAGTTTTACCCAACAAAAATTGAGAAGATCAAGTTGATAAAAAGGATAAGGTCAAATCTATCAAGACATGGATATATTTTGACCCAAGAAAAATGATAAAAAGATGATAAATAAACTAAGCTCAAGATTCTTCATCCATCGACATAAGGAGATACTCTAAGACTCATGCTTTATAATTTTTGACTAAAGGGGTATTTGGTTCAAAATGAGGTTTAGAGGGGATAAAAATGAGGGCTATGTGAATTTGATATGCAAGATGCAATGATACTAGGGTGTAAAATGATGTTTAGAACATGATCAAAATGAGGACCTATGCATCTAGGTTACCAAAATGCAATCTAGATGTCAAAATTGGATATTGTGGCAACCAAATGCACTCTAGAATCTCCAAGTATGCTTTGATAGAGACAATGTCTCCTATGGTTCAATTGGGGCCCAAAATAGTGTAGTTGGTAGTTTTGGAGCGCAATTGGTAAAGTTGGTTGAAACTTTGTTGATTTTGGACTTGGTGACTTTAAGATTGTTATGCCAGAGAGTGAGTTGATTGGGGATGATGCTATGACCAAAATGAGGATGTAAATAAGGATTGGGACATGAGAAATGAGGACTAATATGTGCATAATGAGGGTTAGGACACATGAGAATGGAAGTTGGGGATGCAAGATGAAGACTAAGGACTAATGAATACTAGGTAATGCAAAATGAAGTCTAAGGGATGCACTATGAAGGCTAAGGGATCCTCTATGACGATTAAAAGATGTAAGATGAGGACTAAAGGATGCAAGTATGAGTATCAAAAGATGGAAAATACAAGGGTATGCTATCCAAATATGAAGTCTAAATCATGCCAAGGACTCCTAAGGCTAAAACTATCCATGATTACAAAGATCTCAAGTGTTTAATAGAAGGTTTGCAATATTTTGACAAGAGTTGTAATGTTTTTGATAATGATTTAAAATGTCCAAGGTTCAAATGTGTTTGGTGTGAGTTTTTAAATGTGGCATTATCTATATTAATGTTATTCATGCACACAAGACACAATAGACAAGAATAGTTGTTGTTAAACTTAAAAGACACATCACAACCTAGGCTTTAAGACTATATCCACTAAATTCCCACTTGAACCAAACTTTAGTTGTGCTTATCTAGAGTGGAAAACATAGGATCTTTTCATTATAGGTTCCCCCTTACAACACATTGGGCCTACTAGGATCCACTTCCCATGGGTCATCACTTTCCAAGGGATTATTGCCTCTACTAAGGACCACAAGAATGTGGGATATCTTCATAAGCATGGGTGATCCCCTAAGCTAGTAGACAAAAAGGATTTTGGCCACTAAGACATGGTGTTTAGTTCAGGCACTCTATTTGGCAAGTGAATGATAAACTTCCTAAGAAGGTCTCCTAGCCCTAAGAACTAGGGTTTGACGAACCACATGGCTACTGGAGGAGAGCTATCACTCAGCAATATTGTTGATTGGGAATTAACCATAATGAGTCTATTATAGCAGCTAGAATGTAGACTTGGCATTGGCCTATTACCACTTCAAGGTCAATCTTTGGGACTTGCCAAGTGGTGAGTCTCAGTTCTAATGAAGGCCTCTCTAAAAGAAATTTCACGGATTTCTCTTACACCCAAGATCCAAGAATGATAAGGGGAGATGATACATCCATGCAACTCTTTGGGTTCTAAACAATGCAAAGATACCAATCAAAAAAGAAAGTTAATTTTACAGCACCAAACTAAGTGTTAGATAATCTATAGAAAACCACACATATAGTTTATATAGATACACAATTCTTCATCAATGTCTTGCACCAAACATATTAGTAGTTTTCAAGTGATTTTTCTTCTCCCAATGAATGCCACATGTTGCAAACAGATCATCAATATTAAAAAAAAACCTCTACTCTAGTTCATAGAATAAAAATAAAACCCTACATGTAGATTATCATTGAAACTTGACCTTTTTGTGAACCAACTCTGCTTTGATAGTACCAACTATGCCACTGAAGGCCAGAAACCCTCAGAAAGGTTCCAAGTGCACTCAAATAATGCTAAGTGCACCTATGGTGTAGTCAGGGCCCAAAAGAGCATATTTGGTAGTTTTGAGGTGCAACTAGTAGTTTGAGATGTAGTTGGTCGAGTGAGAACAACAAACATTATAGATTATACTAAACCTAGGCCCCTAAAACAAATTAGTAAGGCACCCAAGTGTGCCCTAATAGTACCAAGTGCACACTTGCGATAGAGAGCTATAAAAATGTATTAAAAAAGATTAAAAAAATTGTTATTGGGCATCCTAATTAGACTAGATGTAATAAAAATAACTAAACAAGCATTAGACTCCTTCAAATGAGCTCCTTACTTATACATGCAAGCACAAAACAAAGAAAACCCAAGTTAGTAATCATGATATTCACATCAAGTTCACCAATTGTAGGACTAGAAAATTGTTTAAAACCTAGCATACTATGATCAACCACAAAATAAATCAACATTTACTAAACCCTTCTAATCTACCATGAAAACCAATTAAAGTGAAGAGATCAAAACAAGTAAAAACCCCTCTTCAATTGTAGTTCCCATGTCCTTCTTTCTTCTCCATTTTGATGTAGCTCCAATTGCCTATAGTGCACACAATTGAAAGAAAATGACTCAATGATGGGATGAAATATATTGAGAGTACTAGAAGCTTGGTTTAGGCATATTGTTAAGGATAGGACTTGAAGACCAAAAATGAGTGCAAGATGGCTCAATTTATAGCCAAAATTCCATAGGTGAGAGATGAATGAGGAGATGGACATTTGTCACTTCGAGTGTACAACTTGGTATGATATTCCTTAGAATATATATGAAAAATATGATTCAATATGACACATAAAATTCAATATAGCTAAATGTGGACGAGAATCTATGACATGTATATGACACATCAAAGTCACTTGTCGACAAGAATCTATGATGAATGTGGCTTATTATAGTCATGTGTAAGGAATAATATATGTCAAATATGACACATATAAGCTAAGTGTAGAGAGAGGATCTATGACATATGATGTCCATGTGTCAAGACTAGGTGAAATATTTGAATTAAAAATTCATAATTCCACACAAATGGAAATTAGTAAATTAGAAAATAGAAATGGGAAAGTAGGACATAGGAAATTGAGAATTCCCATAGTTTACAAAGATGAATCAATCAATTAATAAATATTAATTAATTGAGAATATTAGTTAGTGAGAATAATTAGTAACGCTGGATAAAAATGATTGAAGTGACATAGGAATAGATTATGGGCTATCTAATCCTATATGGTAAATTAGTAAATGATTGGCCAATTTGATTAGATAAATGCATGATTATCCTTTTGATGAAATGTGATGATTATACAGATTGACTAGGACGATGGTGAGTAGATCAAAGCCATGATCAAATTGATTGATAAATTAGGATTGATAACATGCCAAGGACACATGATATAGATTAAGAACATGTGACATTTAACGGACACTATGAATGCCATGGGATCAAAATTTATTGATAAGATTGCTCATAAAATAACATCAATATACATTGTCAATGTTGTTAAATTGATTGGATAATGCCATGTTTGACACTAAGAGACTCAAAAATGTTAATGATTAGATGATGAAAATGATAGTTTAACCTAGCACTAAGGGACGTGATAGTTTTGAGGTCATATTTGATAGGTTTTATAGGTTTGATAGATGTCTAAGGTACTGAAGGACATGGCAATGCCTAGGGTTGGACACATGATGATTGATTTGAGATATTTGACATATTTTGAGTTTATTAGGGTTGATTTGAGATGGTTTTGGGTTGATTTGGGATAATTTTGGGTTGATTATAAAGGATTCCAATTATGTTAAAATAGTTTAGGGTTAATTGGATGATGTTGAAATGATTTAGATTTGATTCCCAAAAGTTTAGATAAAATGGGAACTAGTTCTGAAATTATCTATAATTAATTTTGAAGTGGGTTCGAGTGATGAACAATGTTGTTGAAATATGGTCAAATGATAATCAAGTTGGCCAAAGATCAGAATTAGGGAATGAGAAAATGAGATGTGTTAGTATAAAAATGAGATTAAATCATAAATGTGAAGCATGTTTGAGTGTCTCCAGTTAGATGTATCTTTTGTTGAGAGTTATTTTCTAGGTTCAATAGATGGTTCAGAATTAGACATTAAATTGATTTGTTTTGTTCAACTGGGAGAACTAGAACCTTTCACAAATTCAATCAACTTGTTAAATTCACTAGGGTTAGATCACACATAATGAGCCAGAGAAATCTGAATTTTTGAAGATTTACAAAATTCAACAATATCAAAAGCAAGTTCAAGATCGTTCTTTTTTAAGATCTTTTCCTCGAGTACATTGGTCTTTGGGTGTTTGGATCCTTTTGTTAGATGCAATTATCTAATTGTGTGTTGTCTTTAATGTCACACAAATGTCATATCAGTTGTCAATTAATGCTTACTGAGATCACTTGGTTAGAAAGACAATTTTCCTTGTCTATCAACCATTCCTAAAGTTTACTCTGTGAAGACAGTGTCTACTGAGCTCACTTGGGCATTTAAGGAAATTATGGCAAAAATTGTGTTAACCGAGTTCACATGATTAACAAAGGAAAGTTGGGCAGAGTTTGTATTCACTAAGTTCACTCGATTACCAAAGGATTTTTGCAAGTTCATAGTGTTAACTAAGCTTTTGTTGGTTAACAAAGGAAATCATCTCAAAACCAGTGTTTACCAAGCAAGGTCAGCTAATGAGGGATTTTGTTATTTTGGCATATGAAGCTTAACTATTTCAAGTATTGGTTCTATCTGACTATGGTAATGATTATTGGTGATTGTAATTTGAATTTGGGCTAACGTGACAATCTGGAAGGTATAAATAAAAGGTCAAGTTGAGATTTTCAAGTGTGTGTGCAAGTGTGTTTATTGAATTGAAAAAGGAAAGAGAGGGAGCAAACTTGAAGGATAAACAAGTATCCTTGTGCAGCAGAAAAGTAATATTTGATCAAGAAGGATCAAAGTATAAGTAGAATAGAGATCTAGATTCAGTAATTTAGTTGCATCACAATCAGGTCATTTCATTGTTACTTTCTAACCATTGTAGCAGTGATCTAAAATCTCTTACCAAAGTTGGTTTAACAGCCAGTTGTAAATCCTCTAACAAGGTGACAATTCCATTGAATTGTTTTAAGACCTCTTGCAAGGCCACTCCTAATAGTGTGATTAAATCCTCTAACAAGGTCACATCTAATAGTGTGTTTTGTAACCTTTAACCTGGTTGGCTCCTAACATGGCTCACTTCAGAAGAGTGAAAAACAATAACTAGTTACATTGGTGATTTTTCCCAAATTTAGTTTCCATGTTAAATCTTGGTGTCTCATGTGTTCATGTTATTTCTCTTATGCTTGCAAATTAATTATAGTTAATGTTTTAAGATCTGCTAAAAGTAATTCACACTCTGCATTTACCAAGTTACAGCATTTTCTATGTGTTTACTAAGTAATAGTAGTAATCAATTTTCTCAGTCTAAAATTTATTGTTGACATCTAAGGGATCTGGGATTTATTTTAGTGGTAACTATTTCACCCACCACCACCCCCCCCCCCCCCCCCCCACCTCCCTCTCAGTTACTCCTATATTTTTAGCAATTGATATCAAAGCTTTTGGTGCTTGCAAGAAAGGTTTCAAGGACCTAAGCTAAAGATTAAGATGTCTTACAAGACAAAAACTCCAAAGCTAAATAGAGATAACTTTTCATCATGACAGGGACTCATCAGACTTCATCTAGCCACCATTAGTGACTTAGGCTACAAATACTTTGATGAAGAATATAAAACTCCTACTAGTACATTATCTATTGTAGATCTTGTTGAGAAAAAGAACCATAACATCATGATGATTGATATTGCATTTGCTCTCAGCTATGATAATTTGATGAGATCAAAGACTATAAAATTGCTTTTGATATGTGGAACAAGCTAAAGAAAATCTATGGTGGTGATGAAAATGTAAGGAGAGCCAAAGCAGAAAGCCTTAGAGGATAGTTTGATCAGATGAGAATGAGAGAAGATGAAAATGTTGCCAAATATGTGGAAAGAATCAAAGCTAGTGTCAGTGCAATCAAAGCTTCTGGAGGAGAAATCAAGGAAGAAATTTTTGTAAGTAAAGTTCTTAGAACATTGCTTCCTATCTATGCAATTAGAGTATCTGTTATTCAAGAAAAGAGGTGTGATCCAAATCACAAGTTAAGTTTGGATTACTTAGTATGAAGATTGATGGCTTTTGAGCTAGACAACTTTGACAATTATGTTCCAGCTTCCAAAAATGTTGAGTTTGCATTTGAAGCTAAACTTTCATTCAAAGAGAAAGGCAAGAAGATAAAGGAAATTCAGTTGGAAAGTGAAGAGGAAACAAAGGAAAGTTCTGATAGTAATCTTGAAGTTGTTAAAGCTTTACTTGCAAAGAAATATTCTAGAGGTAGAGGAAAGTACAAAGGTAAAGTTCCTTTGATCTACTTTTCATGTGAGGAAATTGGTCATATTACTACTAGGTGCCTAAACATAGAATGAAAGGATGAGAAGAAGAGCCACAAGTACAAAGGCAGGAAGGAATCCAAAAGTTACAAATCCTTCAAAGACAAAGGTAAGAAGACTTGTTTTATGGCCAAAGATTCTGATAACAGTGAAGATGAGATAGTATACATTACTGTAAAAGATGAATCTGATGAAGAAGAAGATAAGATGGCACTTGTCTCACATGTCAGTAAAAATGACACATGGATCATAGACAGTGGATGTTCACATCATATGACTAGAGACAAAACAAAATTTGAACACTTTGAACACTATGATGGAGCTAGTGTAAGGTTTGGAAATAATGAACCTTGTTGCATAAAAGGGAAAGGCCGAATCTTGTTAACCAACGAACTTGTATGTGACAATGCCTATTGGGTTGAAGGACTAAAACATAACCTACTAAGTGTAGCATAGCTAATCAACATTGGATTTAAGGTAGAATTCATGCATGGCAAGGCAAGACTACTGGATGATAAAGGGAATTTGATTGAATCGGGAAAACAAACAAGAGGTAACCTATTTTATCTTGATCTTGGTGATTGCTCATGTTTTATTGCTCAAATGGAAGAAAGTTGGTTATGGCACAGAAGACTATGTCATAAAAACTTTGATAATATGGTCAAGATAAGAAAATTTAGAAAAGTAAGAGGTATCCCTAGTTTGAAGAAACCAAATGTTGGATTATGCAAAAATTGTCAGATTGGCAAAATGGGAAAGACTAGTTTTAACAACAAAAACTATCAATCTAAAGATGTCTTGGAAATTGTGCATACTGACCTATGTGGACCCATTGGAATAGAAAGTTATAGTGGAGAAAATTTCTTTATTCTTTTTATTGATGACTACTCTAGAATGATGATTGTAATGTATCTTAAAGAAAAGTTAGAAGCATTTGAGAAATTCAAATGGTATCTAGCAAGTGTAGAAAAAGAAATAGGAAAAAGATTGAAATGCTTAAGGTCAAACAGAGGTGGTGAATTCATCTCCAATAAATTCAATAATTTTTGCATTAAAAGAGGAATCAAAAGGGAAGTATCAGCCCCTGGTACTCCTGAGTAGAATGGAATAGCTAAAAGAAGAAACATATCCATCATGGATTGTGCAAGGACTCTAATGATTGAAAAGAATGTTGCTATCAAATACTGGAAGGAAGGCATCAGTACTATAGTTCATACTTTGAACCGAGTTCAATTGAAGAAGGACTCATATAAAACCCCCTATGAATTATGGTATGGCTACAAACCCAATGTAAGTTACTTGAAAGTATTTGGCAATAAATGTTATACCTTGAAAGAGTCTAGAAAAGGAAAGTTTGATGTAGAAGGTAATGAAGGTATATTCTTAGGATATTCTTGCAGAAGTAAGGCATATAAATGCTTGAATTTGTCTACTCATAGAATCATAGAAAGTTTACATGTGAGAATTGATGAGTTTGCAAAAAATACTGAAGAAGAAAGCAAAAGGGAACCAGAAGATTACAAAAGATTTGTTTACCTCAAACCTGATATATTGCCAAGCACATCTAATAATAAGGAGACTTCACCTCCTAAGTCCTCCAAAGCTATCGAGTTGCAAGAAGTACAAACTGAGTCACAGGGACCTGAGTCACATTTTGAAGCTATCGAGCCAATGCCTATCAAGTCTGAACAACCCAAGCCTGAAGCTAAAATTCAAAAAGAAAGTTCAATTCATTCAAAAGGAAAAGAACCTATATTAGCCAAATATGTCAAAAGGCATCATGCACCTAATTAGATTATTGGAGATAAATCAGAAGGTACCATGACAAGAAGAAAATTGAAAGGTACATGTTTACTTGCTGATTTTGAACCTAGAAGTGTTAAGGATGCTATAGAAAATGAAAGTTGGATTGAGGCAATGAACGAAGAAATAGAAAAAATAGAAAAGAACAAAACTTGGACTCATGTTCCTAGGCCTAAATATAAAAATGTGATAGGAACAAAATGGGTATTTAGAAATAAACTGAATGAAGATGGACAATAAGAAATAAAGCTAGATTAGTATGTAAAGGTTATTCTCAAGAAGAAGGAATTGATTATGGTGAGACTTTTTCTCCTATTGCAAGATTAGAAGGTGTTAAGATCCTACTTGCATATGCAACTCATAGAGGATTCAAAGTATATCAAATGGATGTTAAATCTTCATTTCTAAATGGAATTCTTGATGAAGAAGTCTACATTGAATAGCCAGAAGGTTTTGTTGATCTTGACAAAAGGGACATGGTCTATAAATTACACAAAGCACTATATGGTCTCAAACAAGCTCCTAGAGCATTGTATGAAAGACTACATAACTACTTGATACAGATTAGTTTTCAGACAAAAAATGATAACAGTAGTCTATACATCAAGGAAGGACTAGATAACAAAATTATGTTGGCAAAGATATTTGTGGATGATACTCTATTTATAGGAAATGATGATCCATGCAAAGCTTTTTCAGAACAAATTAACAAAGAGTTTGAAATGTCCATGTTTGGTGAAATAAAATTCTTTGTTGGATTGTAGATACACCAGAATAAGAATGGTATCTATATCACCCAATCCAAGTATGTAAAAGAGATACTCAAGAAGTTTGGTATGGAAGATTCTAAACTAGTTGGTATCCCCATGTGTACTGGACTCAAGCCTACCAAAGATGATGATTCCAAAGAAGTAGATCAGGCCTTATATAGATCAATGATTGGAAAATTATAATATGTAATTCACACAAGGTCTAATATAGCCTTAGTAGTTGGAATAGTGTCAAGATTCTCAGCAAAACCCAAAGAAAATCATATGATGGCAATCAAAAAAATTTCAAGATATTTAAAAGGTACTGAGGACTATGGCTTATGGTACAAACTTGGAGGAAACCTAGACCTAAAGGTATTCACTGATGCTAATTGGGTAGGAAATCTTGATGATAGAAAAAGCACAAGTGGTGGAGCTTTCTTTCTTGGTAAAAGATTGGTATCTTGGAAAAGCAAGAAGCAAAATTGCACATCCCAATCTATAGCAAAAGTAGAGTATGTAGCAGTAGCAATGAACTGTTCTAACATTGTTTGGTTCAAACAATTGCTGAAAGGAATGAAGGTTGAAATCAAAGAGCCAATAATCATGTTTCATGATAACACCAACATAATTAACATATCAAAGAACCCAATGATTCACTCCAAAACTAAAAACATTGGTATAAAATATCATTTTTTCAAAGAACTAGTGTAGGATAAAGAAATTAGATTGGAATATGTCCATACAAAAGAAAAAAAATTGTAGACATATTCACCAAGCCATTACTTAAGGATGCATTATTGTATCTAAGAGGTAAGCTAGGGGTCATTCCCCTTTCTAAAGCTCATTAAATGAAGTCTTAGTGATGCATCAACAGGAACCAAGTTGAAGATAAATCAATTGATGCAGCATAGTCAAGAGAATATTTCATATGAATCAATACTCAAGGTATATTGTTACTAATTAGGAAGAAGATTACTGTCATATCTTTCTGAAATTTGTTTTTGTCATTTCAAGAGCGAGAAGTTATGTAATTCCTTCATAGAGGGAGATTACTACATGAAAGAAGAAGTTCTTGTGTAAAATCAAAGAGGGCAAAATATTTTGTCAAAAGAATCTTATTCTCAAATTTTATTGTGCTATGACATGTGTTACCATCAATGTCAAAGAGGGAGATTGTTGGATACAATTGTCTAATTGTGTGTTGTCTTTGATGTCACACAAATGTCATATTAGTTGTTAGTTAATGCTTACCGAGCTTACTTGGTTAGCAAGACAATTTTCCTTGTCTACCGAGCATTCCCAAAGTTTACTCTACGAAGACAGTGTCTACCAAGCTCACTCGGGCATCAAAGGAAATTATGGTGAAAACAATGTTAACTGAGTTCACATGGTTAACAAAGGAAAGTTGGACAAAGTTAGTATTCACTGAGTTCACTTAGTTGCCAAAGGATTTTTGCAAGTTTGTAGTGTTAACTAAGCTTTTTTTGGTTAACACAGGAAATCATCTCAAAACCAATGTTTATCGAGCAGGGTCGACTAATGAAGGATTTTGTTATTTTGGCATATGAAGCTTAACTATTTCAAGTATCGGTTCTAGCTGACTATGGTAATGATTATTGGTAATTTTAATTTGAATTTGGGCCAACATGACAATCTGGAAGGTATAAATAATAGGTCAACTTGAGATTTTCAAGTGCGTGTGCAAGTGTGTTGATTGAATTGAAAAAGGAAAGAGAGGGAGAAAACTTGAAGGATAAGCAAGTATCCTTGTGGAGCAGAAAAGTAATATTCAATCAGGAAGGATCAAAGTATAAGAAGAATAGAGATTTGGATTTAGCAATTCAATTCAATCGCAATCAGGTCATTTCATTGTTACTTTCTAACCATTGTAGCAGTGATCTAAAATCTCTTAACAAAGTTGGTTTAACAGCCAGTTGTAAATCCTCTAACAATGCAGCAATTCCATTGAATTATTTTAAGACTTCTTGCAAGGCCACTCCTAACAAGGTGATTAAATCCTCTAACAAGGTTACACCTAAAAATGTATTTTCTAACTTTTAACCTGGTTGGCTCCTAATAGGGGTCACTTCATAAGAGTGAAAAATAGTAACTAGTTACATTGGTGCTTTTTCCCAAATTGGGTTTCCACGTTAAATCTTGGTGTCTCATGTGTTCATATTATTTTTCTTATGCTTGCAAATTAATTATAGTTAATGTTTTAAGATCTACTAAAAGTAATTCACACTCTGCATTTACCGAGTTACAGCATTTTATGTGTGTTTATCGAGTAACAACAGTAATTAGTTTTCTCAATCTAAAATTTATTGTTGACATCCAAGAAATCTGGGATTTATTTTAGTGGTAACTAATTCACACCACACCCCCCCCCCCTCAATTACTCTTTCTATATTTCCAACACCTTTTGGGAATTTTTAATTGAGCCCTTACACTTTCCAACTAGCATACAAGTTGAAGGATCAGTTGGGAATTTGCCTCCTAGTTGGTTCCTTGTGAGCACTAAACATGAGGTGTCTTAAAGAGTGATCAAGATGTGACCCTGCATCTAAAATTAGACTCATATTAAAGGTAATAACTTACAAAGTTGATAGGGCCTCTCAAGTCTTCATCACTTGTTACCTTCTATATTCTCTCCTTTCTTGAATTGAATTCCTTGTAATGAATCATTTCTTAGCAAGAAGTGCCATTGTAATCATATGTGGAATGAAAAAATGCATGTTCTTTCCTTGTTAGCAATTGATATGTTTTGATTAATTGGTAACATAATAGGTTTTGTTCCCATCATCCTTGCATTAGGATATTTCTTAGAAATATCTTGATAAGGTACATTAGCTTTATGCATCTGCCTTTTGATTTTCATTACATAATTAATCAACATTTGAACCAAAGAATTAGTTGAACCTAAAGTAGTTTCTTGTGAGCTAGAAACCTACATTTCCCTCCTCCATTTCCCTCTAACAAGGAGATCATCTTCCAATTCGTTGGATAGCCTTTACACTGCATCTACATACACTACTTTGTCTCTTCTCAAATGAAAGTTGAAGTTGGGAGGCATAGTATTTACATAGAAGCCTTTCATATTTTTAGTATTTGGTCTCTTGGAAATAGGTATCTTATATAAAAATGTATTAAACTTTGCTACAAAATCATGCATAGTTTTTTGTACCTCCTTTTTACGTTGTGCTAATTACATTTAGAGGGTATGTTCATCATCAATTATCTTGAACCTTTCTTCAAATGCATTCTACATAGAAGCCCAATCAGTTATTGTCCCATTGGGAAGGTGTTGAAACCAATTAGCAATGGCTTTTATTTGGGTTTGTACAAATAATCTCACTACCACATTTTCTTTCAGGACTGTAGGGATCCCACATGTAGTATTGAAAGCATTCAAACATTCATCTGTTGACTTATTCCCATCACTGCTAAAATTTGGTAGGATATCTTTTCCTCCCTTTAAGAGAGGATTAGGATTAGGTCCTACGTTGAGGGATCCAACTTGGGCACCCCAATTATTCATAACCATGTGAGGTAATATAAAATTATGGGATGAGCATTAAAATGCATTGGGCTAGGGCTTATAAACTTATAGCAATAGGTGTTGGTTTCTCATGTCAAGGTGGTTTTCTTCTACACATGGTTATCTTTTTCCTTCTTTGAGTGAGCTCAGAAGAAAAATTTTATCTTTTCATAAATTCAAATGATTGATCTATAAAAGCCTTCTTTTCTTCACTCCTACTATACTTACCTCCAACCATTTTGTTCCAACCAAAGCAAATAGGGTTAGCCTATTGTGTTGGGTTTCTAGTGTCAATTATAGGTTGTTGGGCTAACATTTCAACCACTTCTTCTTCTTGAACATTGGGTAATCCTCTAATCAATTCTTCTTGTTCAAGCACCAAACTAACATGTAGGAATTGTTCTAGGCTAGTTTTGAGATTCTAGGGCTTGGGCATTAAGATCAAAAATAATATTCTCTTATGTATTATCAAACCCTAGACCTGGTTGGAGAATAGGGAATATATCTTCATGAGAAGAGACCGTTCTATAACATACTCTATAACCCAATGTCTGATAGCTAGGGACTTCCCCAGCTAAGTCACCAAAAATTGTTAGGTAATAGTCTCTTCCTTTTTACATATGAGACGTTTTGATAATGGGAAAAACTTTCACACAACAAATGAGTTGTCCATGAATTACTCTCTATGTTCTAAGGCATAACTCCCTCCCAAAATAATAGACATTAATCCCTTTATTTTTAAAGAATAAAATGAAATGTGATTTTTTTAACCCAAAAGGAAAAGGCATTTAGAATACTTTCCCATAAACATGTTAAAACATCTTCTAGTAACATTAATTGATAGATGGAGGAAGATGATAAACAGAACAGAGACAAAGATAGGCTGGATGTGGATAAAGCCAAGGACAGCACTATGGAGCAGGATTTGACGAACGCCCAGGATCATAAGGCAGAAGAGCAACAAGAGTGCGCCGAAGCTACCCAGACCATGCTCGAGATGGAGAAGTAGTCTGCTAGGTTGGGTCTCTGTCCTTTGGTTTTTGTTTCTCCTGGCTTTGGCTTTTTGTCTGGTCTCTGTTTTTCTGGTTGGTTCTCTGGCCTTTTTAGTGGGCAGTTGTTTCGGGTTGGGCCTTTGGGCTTATTTTCAGCCGTAAGGCTTATGTTTTGGCTGGGCATTTTTTCGCTTATTTTCAGCCTTTCTTGTTGTTAAACTTATGGGTTTCAGGACCCCTTAAAACCTATTTACCTTATCAAAAACATTAATTGATAGATAGGCCTTAAGAATTATAGAATATAAATAACATATATTGATCAAATCAAATAAACATAATGATTTGGATACTATATGAGGGATAAAATAATCACCTATTACAATCAAGATTCATTTCCCTGTGAAATTAACCTAGATCACCAAAGAAACCATAAGATTTCAGCCATATAATAACACAGTATAAAGAGATGACCGATCCATGATCATTTCTATTAACCATATGCAAATTGTCACATTCAAAAGAAATAACAAAAATAACCTTCTTGTGAACATGTTTAGAGATTTGACCCCCAAAAATTCAATCAAAGTGCATATATAGCCACATAGAGCTTAAAGCAGTCTTTAAAACTATCTCCTCATAGAGTAACTAGAAAAACCAACTAATAGAGTTTAAATCTAAAATAGGCAAAAAATAGAATTATAACAATAAAAATATTGGTTGAGGGCACCTATAGATAATCTAATTTCCATCTAGACCATCTTTATCCTCTTGGTTCATGGAACTATTTCCACCAGCTTCCTTCCATTCTTTGTGTGCTACCTAGAACTCCATAATTTCCTTTTCTTAAGGCACACCAAGTTGTTTAATCCTTAGTTTCCAAATAGTAATTACCCTACAAGCATATTCCAACATTTTTTCCTGCACCATCAAGTGGTCATCGTAGATGACCATCATGACATATGCTTGGGTTTTGATATAAAAATTTGCAACCAAAACCTAATTTATCTCTTTCATAGCCTTTAATTTATTTTGGCAAGCATCCTCTATATGATTTAAGACTTTGTTAGGTAGGTCCTTGTTGCCGATAATTTTGACATTGGTGCAATTGATGTTGTTTTCAAGGATAATTTTGACATTAATTCAATTAATGTTGTTTCCAATTCTCTTACTATTTTGAAATCCTCATCTAGGAATTGCTCGATCACCATATTTCTTCATCCTAGATTGGTCTTGGATATGTATAGAAAATCAGCACTTATGTTCTTGTTCTCCTTCTCTAAAAAAAACTTTTCAACCCCATAGTCTTGAACCTTAGTGATAGAGGTAATGATTTTATCCCATTTTTTATTTTTCTTCTTCCCAAGTGCTCAACTTAGACTCCAAATCAGCCATCAGTTGATCAGTTCTGATCTTTGTCTTAAAAAGATGAGTGATGTAATTGGACTCACAAGAAATAATAGAATCTATCCATTAATCAAATACTTTGGAAACTGACCTATTTCTTTTTACTTGATCAAGGAAGTGTTGGTTTGTTGGGGAAGTAACATTGATCACGAAGAGTGTATTTGGATGAGACTCAATCTTGATGTTTTGAATTGCATGAATATATTCTATCATTAATTGGATGGACTTCTTTAGCTCCTTTTTCTCCTTACAATCCTTCTAGATTCTACTAGTGACTCTCACATTCCCTACATGAAAGATTTTCATGTCTCTGGCTCTAGTCCCATGTTTGAGGACAATATTTTCCATGGTATAATCCTGGTGCATAATGTTATCCAGGCTCTTATCTATGTAAGGTTTATACACATCAGCCACCCAATTCCCTATTTTCTCATCAATCTCAAGAAAAGTCTCTATTTTAGGCTTCTTCCTCTTAAGGGTTTTTCCCAGACATTTCCCCATTGTATCTTTGATTGAGACATGTATAGGAACTATGCTCATTTTCTTATTGACAAACATGTCAAACCAGTTTCGTGTAGAAGGATTACTTTTGATAGAGGCGTTTAAAAATTAGGGGAGGTTGCAGAAGACATTGAATCTAGAGTGTTAGTAATGCAATAGATTTTAGGTGTTCTTTTCTCCACTCCATAATGGACTTTTCAAGGTTAAGTCAATTCTCCTAGGATTTTTAGGCTAGGACCTATTCAAGGTTCCTACCTAGATTCCTCCTCTCCTAGAGACAATAATCTATGTACTTTAACCGTTATCTCAAACCTATTCCTTGGTCTTCCAAGGTATCTTTATACCTTGCTTGCACCCCCACACCTCTGCTATTGGATCTTTCAGCCTAAAAGGCATCCAACACCTCCCAATATCCTTTAATGAACTTATTTGTTCATTCCCCCAATTGGGTTTCACCATTTTCCTATGCTTTCCAAGCAATCAACCATTTAGGCCTAGTAGACCTAGTAGAATTAGGCCTCCTAACACTGAGAGTTTTGAGTTATTCAAATTTGGTCTAAGAACGATACCAAATAAATTTTATATTTAGATACCCTTTTGGATTTTCTATTAGATTATGAATTTTCTCATCTAGGTTTTGTATGAAAGTGGTTCAACCCAAAACCCTTCTTAGGCTTAAATATAGGGTTAATTCTTTGTCCACTTAGTCTGATGGTGAAAAATCCTCATAGAAACCCCAAACCAAGCTCAAACCTTCCTAATATACTTGGGTTGTTCCTTTAAGGTGCCAACCCTGTACTTCAACTTACAAGGTCTCCCTAATCAAATAGCTCAATAATCCAATTGATCAACCACCAATCACCATTTTGGCATTGCAACCATGGAAGGAAGGTTGGAGCTTCTTTCTAGAAACATATTACACCCATACCTAGCCATTTACAAATCCATCATCAGGTAGAGGCTATGAATTTGTAGGAATCCATTGAATGACTTCAAACCCTTACTTGCCTTGAACTTGCAAAATGAAGAAAATGTATTCAAACAACATGACCAAACTACTATGTTGAATCAAATGAATAATGTGAACATGATCCAAGAACTAGAATCAATCACTTCATCACACAAGCCAAAAATTTTCTTGGAAATGTACGGATCAACACTCTAGAAAACACAAGAAATTGCTCCAAAACTTGCCTTCTTGATTCCAACCCAAAAATATGGTGATCTCCAACATATATACACTCTTCCAAGTTATTTGGTTGGTGCTCAACCAAAGTTCTTACCTGGTTAGGTGTTCTTGCCATGTTTTTTTTTTTTACGACAATTGCTAAATTTGCAAAAGTTGCAAAGTTGTAATTATGTAACTTTTGAGCAATTTTTTGTACTCTTGTGCATTCTAACTCCTAGTGTGAATCAAATGATCCCAAATCATGACCATAGACTAAAGATGACTAAAAGTGGTCATAATTGGTCAAACTTTTACTGAGCATTGACTATGTTTGACCAATCAAGACTATCCTAGGTAAATAAGTCCTAGATAGTCTCTAGGTCCCCAAAAGAGTTCACCAACCTAACACACTTTACTTCTATCTTTTCTAGGCTATACCTATCTAGGTTTGTTTCCCTATGTGTTTATTTAAACCAAAAATTTACAATTCCCTACTTTGACCCCTTACCTATCTTGTGCTCCTGCACCATGCTCCTGAGGTACAAAATAACTCATGTCTCATGAGTTGTCAAATCTATAACAGTATTTTCATGCTTGATGATGTCCAAATCACTCATCCAATTGGCTTCAACTTCAAGAAAGCCTTCCCATGTAACTAAGTAGTCCTTGTAGACTCCTTTTTTGGTCTTATTTAACACCTTGGTGTCCAATATCTTCCCAATTTGCATTGGTTGAGGAGTGGTTAGATTAGTAATCTAATCATCTAGAAGTGTGTGTTCTTCTTGGGTATCATCATATCAAAGTGTTCCTTTGTATGCATACATATCACATACATTAAATATAAAGGAGATACCCAAATTAGGTGGTAGTTCCAAATAATATGAATTTGTGCCATACTTGTGTAATGCCTTGAGTGGTCCTATCTTCTTCATAAGTAGCTTAGTTGGTTGACCCTTAGGTAAACTTTCTTTTCTAAGATAAGTCATGACCAAATCTCCTACTTTGAACTTGACTTCTCTTCTTGATTTGTCTACTCTTTCTTTGTACTTGTCAACCCTATTGACATTGAGGTCAAATCATTTGTCAATTAGTGACTTAACACTTAGTCAATTGTTTACATTGCTACTAAGCTCCTTATGCAGAAAGAAGTGTCTACCGAGCATCTGAGATAGAATATAATATAAGTCATGCTTGTTAGTGTCTGCTAAGTTCTTTAGTGTTTGTCGAGTCACCAAGTGCTAACTAAGTTTCTACTACTCTGAGTGATCAATATGAACTAGCACCAATGTCAACCAAGTGCCAGAGCTTACCAAGTGTTAACAATGTTATCGAGTGTCATAATATCACCCGAGTTGTTGTTAGAGTTTGAGTTCTAGCAGTGAGTCAACTTAGTGTAGATTGTTTGAATTAGGTATTATAACCAACTCCCGAAGGAAATTTATTAGATTGGTATATATGTAATACATCTTTTCATATCCAATGCATTGAATTGAATCAAGAAAGAAGTAGTATGAGTGTGAATTAAGAAGGCTATAACTAGTATAAGGAAAAGAAGAGTCTTATCTATCACAATAAGGTGATCATTATATTTCAAAGTAATCTCATTCAACAAACCAAGTTGTAGATCAAAGATTAGCCACTGATTCATCCTAATAGGTGTATTAGTCAAATCCTCTAACAAGGTAGACTTAACAGTCTTATGCTAAATCTCCTAATAGAGTGCATACTTTATTGTATGTTGTAAATCCTTTCACAAGGTGGACATGCTAGTCTTTATTGCTCCTAACATGATAGATCACCAGAAGTGATCAATTGTAAGCTTTAACAAGCTAACTTTATACTACAATAATAAAGCTTGTGTGTACCATCCTCTCACCCCAATTTTACTTTATATTTGGAAGGTTTTTGGGTTACCAAATATTGTGTTAAGTGTTATAAATGTTTTATTGCTTTCAATCTTTCATGCATGCAATTAGATCAAATTATATTGTAAAGGAATAATTGGTGAATTAAAGTACAAGTTTTATTAGTTCCTGATTCACCCCCTCCCCCTCTTAGTCACCTAGTCTATACTACATTTCCAAAAATTGGTCTAAGAACATTGGCTCTTACATCATAAGTTTAGCAGCCTGAGAAAAGATCAAGAGCAATGGAAGTATATGGACTGGGGAAAGTCATTAAAAATGAAAAGTTGGATCTACAATTAGCCATGGAACAATTCAAGAAAATGAAGGAGTAGCTCTCTCAATCCCTAAAAAGAAGAAAAGACCTTGTACTAAAAATGAATGACAATTTCTACATTGAAGAAAGAATTGAAGACATTTTCCAAGAAAGAAGTTTAAATGAAGCTGATGCAGCAATCAAAGATCTACTTGAGAAAAATCTTACTCTTTATGAAGAAGTCAGAAAGCTGAAAATAGAATGAGAAATCCAATCAGTCAAAATGTGTGAAGATATGGAACAAAAGGAAAAAGTCAAAGAAGAGAAAATATTACTAACTGAAAAGATAGAAGAAAAGGACAATAAAATTTATCAACTATCTCTTCAACAAGTAGATCTGATTGTAAACTCAAAGATGCAAACCAAGAGCTTATCAACTTGAGGATAGAGAATAAAGATTGTAGAATGACCTTAGCATAGATAAGCAAACCAATGAGAGGATAATGAAGTCTCAAGAATGCATGAATCATTTGAGTGAGAAAACTCAATTTAGACACAAAGGTAAAGAAGGATTAGGATACGCAGAAAAAGGTGAATCATCTCAACAAGGAGCTCAAAAGAATAAAGACTTTCTCATAATCATTGTAGAAAGATAAGACATACATCAAACAAGTGTTGGAGCAATGGTAAATCAAAGTTTAGTGGAAAGTGTTATAGTTGCAACAAACTAGGACATAGAGAAACTAAATGCATAGAGAAACCTAAGTTTGAAGGAAAGTGTTTCAATTGGGCACAAATCCTTAGAATGTAAGATCAAGAAATGGAACCTAGCAAAATAAATTGTCAAATCTATATTTGGTTGGGATAACAACACATGGTGCAAATGTCACTATTGTGGTGAGTATGGGCACATTAGATCAAATTGCATAAAAACCCACATGAGGAAGAGAGACATTATAAAGGGATGTTTTGTATGTACAAAACTTGGACATCTTGCCAAAAACTGTATGAACTAAGCAAGAGTTGAAGATGAAAAGAAAGTAAAGGCTAACAATATCAGAAGTCAAAGGAGGCAACAATGGGTAAAGAAGTCTCCAGAGAATGCAAGCTAGAGTAATGAAAGTGTTGACACCCAAGTTAATGAGCTAGGTGACTCAACCATTTCAAACTAGATATTTATGGAGATTATTGGAACTATGATTCAAAAGGAGATATCTCACACCAATTATAGTCAGTAAGAAAAAGATCCATATTAACACTTCAGATGCACAAGCATCATTGAGTTAAGATGATAGTTAAAGTGATGTATTAGACCTTACCAAGCAAGGTCAAGTTACAAGACCTTACCGAGCAAGGTCAGGTTGCATGATCTTACCAAGTTGGGTGCATATGTCAAGTTGAAGACTCTATCAAGTTGAAGTAAAGACTCTACCAAGCTTGAAGTTCTTACCATCTCGAAGTTCCTACCAAATTTAGAGACCTTACTAAGTCAAAGGTATCTTTTGAGAAATGAAGACTTAACTAAGTTGGACAACCTATCATCGAGCTAACTATTGTACAATGCATTAATAGAAGCTTAAAGACAAAATTTTGTTAAAAAAGGAAATATTGAAGGATTTATTTCACCACGAATTTGCAGAACAAATATTGAAGAGTATTCTAGAGCCCTCGAGCAATTCAGAGAAACTTCATCAAAGTTTATTCCTGCATTTGAAGTATTACTAAGTAGTATGGCATCTTCCAATAGCGAAGTAAAGAAAGGTTTGGAGATATTGGTCTAACGTTTCGACTGTAAAGCCCCTGCATTCAAATTAAGTCTGACAATTGTGGAAGAACTTGACCTAGTTGGAGCTCAATTACAAATTCCTCTTAAGGTTCTTCTAATTCATGATATTCAATCATTCTATCATTTTTCTTTCCAATAATTAGGAACCCTAGAGTTGAACCAGGCATATAATGAGTTGTGTGTGGATGGGAGTTTGAAGCTTGAGCACAAGCATTTGGAAATAAAGGGTTTGACGCATATCCTATGTATGCTAAGAAATTTTCAAGTGGATTAGGTTCATTCTAAGTTGAGTTCATGACATGCATTTATGGTTGGATTAACCAATTCAGATCACCAAGAAGATGATTCATAGAAACACATGGTTGCTTATTCTTAACAAGGCAAAAACACTAAAACCTAGGTCAGGTCAAACTGGCTCAAAGGACTCTTGTCAAGTGGGATGGTAGAGGGATGAAATTGAATGGTGTAATTGGCATGGAGATCAAATTAAAAATCCATGTTATTTCCCACAAGATCTATAGTTCAAGAAGAGTGAACAATGTTTTGTGCAAAGTTATTGAGCTAGCTTTCAAAGTGGTGAAGAACAAATTGTCTTTCAATCTTTCCAAAAGCATGGAGAGCATCCGAGTTTCAAAGAATAATCCATGTAAGTTTGGATCACTTTTGACTTGTTTGTTCTTTTATGTATAAAACTTCTTTCCTTCAGAAGGAACTATGGCATGGAAGAAGGATACACCAGTTGTGTATCAAATTAATCAATTCATAGCTGTGAAAGAATTATGGATGCATATTTTGAGACTTTTAAGGAGAAAATACAAAGTAGATACAGAATTCCCAAGAAGCTATGAAAGATAACAAACAAGATTTATGTTTTCTTGTAGATTGTGAAAAAGTACATATCTAGGAAATAAGACCAAGAATGGCATGGGTTAAGTCTCTTGCATATGAAGTTAACATTAATGATATAAAGGATATAATTAAGGCTCTTGTGAATGAGCCAGTGGACCCCAAGGCACCATAGTTTGGTACCTATGAAGAAGTCAAGGCTAGGATTTCGTTGGAGATCAAGCTTCCTCAATCCTTGAAGAGAGGAAGAAAGAAAGTTGAGAAAATATTGAAGGAAACCAAGAAGACTAGCCCTCCTCTTTTGCTAACAGAAGGCAAAGGAGATTAGATTGAGGAAGAGGAAGAAGTTGAGGAACATAAAAAGGAAGAAGAATCTAAAGAGAAGAAGCCTCCCAAGAAGAAAGGGAAGGTCATCATAACAAGGCCTACAAAATCCTCTCCTACAGTATTCACAAGGAGACCTACAAAATCTAGGAAGAAATTGAAATTGCAGGATGAAGATAAAGAAGAGGAAGTAACTTTCAAAAGGTGTGCCCCCACCTTTGAACAAAGATTGAAAAGACTAAAAGATGGAGGATGTATGTCTAATTTTAAATTCTTCAAGTATGAAACAAGTACAAGAAAATTGAAGATGCCCTAGTGGCTAAAATGACAAAGTGGAAGTACTCCCTAGAGGAACTGACCAAGCAAGTTCCTAATGTCATTCTAAAGGTAGTTACACATCATTAGGAGACTATAGTAAATTTTTCTAGAGACATTAGAGAAAAAATGTGAGGCAGCTTATGCCAAGCTTATCTAACAAGGAAGTGAAGGAATCATTAAAGAATAATGATCAAAAGTTGGCCCCTAGGTTCAATGCATTCCTAATCCTATCCAAAGATATTGAATAAGTTGTGTAGTCAAACACAACTACATGGAAGAACATATATAGTCTGTACAAGCCTAGTGAGGAGGTTGTGCAATTAGATGAGGAGAAAGAAGATGAGGAGAAGGATGATGATGAAAAAGATGATGAAGAAGATGTTGATAAGGATGATGAGGAGAAAGAGGATGATAATGAATAGTTCAATGATGAAAATGATGTGGAGGATTAGACTGCTAATGGAGACCTCCCTAACATTTAGAGTGTTCAAGACTCAGACCCAAAAAAGATAGCGGTAGAGGTAATGGCCTCCCTCCCACTTTCTTTGAGAAAAGCCTTAGTGCCATCTAGCTCAGAGAAGGTCACTAGTGAGTCAATTGTGGTAAATGCTATTCCATCAAGCACCCAATTGACAATTGGAACCATCCTACTACGTGTTATGTTGACCACTTCATCTACCAAGTAGCAGGTTCCAGTTGTTACAATAGTAGATCAAATTGAGTCACAACTAGCATTTGTAAGTTTTCCTATTATAACTATTATTTCTTCATTGAGAAAAATTATTTCTTTATCGAGTGTATCTATAATAAGTGCAATGACAATTGAGGTTAAGCCTCAACCAAGCATAGAGGAGTTGAGCAAAGGAAAAGAGATTATTCCTTCTGCTAAAAAGTGTAAAGAGGTTGAAGCCTCTACTAATAAAATTGACCTGGATGAGGATATAATTATTCCAAATTGGGACACCTCTAACCTTACTCCTAATAAAATGGATACCCTTGATGAGTTGTGGAAGAAAAGGGCAAGGCAAAAGAAGCTAAGAGTTGAAAGATAATAGAGAAATCAAGTGCTTGAAGATATCAAGGGCATATTTATTGATGCACTAAAGATAGAGGTTGATGAAAAACAACCAATTCTAGATCAACTTATTGAAATTGTTCACAAGTATAATGACGAAGTAAATGGACAAGACAAAATTTTGCAGAGGGAAGAAAGAAAATTTGAAAATAAATTTTTGGAGAAGGTGGCTCAGAAAATAGCCATTGATCAAGTAGAATTATCTACCATTCTTGCTACATTTGAAGATTGTGTAAATAATGTTGTTACTTTATTTGTAAAGTTAAGTGATACCTTAAATTTTACTAAGGAAATAAAGGATAAGTTATCTAAGATAGATGCATACATGAAGGCAAGTGCACATTAGTTGTCACTTGATCCTAGCTGCAGTTTTACGTATTTTGTGAAAATCAAATATCTGACATATCTTCAAGTAGAATTATTGAGGGAAGAAACTAGGATAAGGGCCACACTAGAAGAAATATAGGGCATGATACTTCCCAACATGGGTACAATGCAAAAACATTGATCCATGCCAACAATTTCTCTATAGTTGATCACATGATGGAACTATCAGCTGAGATGAAAATAGCTTTGCACAGTTCAAGAGTTTTACAAGAGAATTGGAACAAGACAATGTCCATACTTTTGAAGGTACACAGTGATTTCCTTTCACATTTTGGTGTTACCTTGTAATTTTGCATTTTTGGTATTTGTGTCAAAAGGGGGAGAATACTATTATCATACACAAGATATATGTATAAAAGGAAGGAAATACATGTAAAGTATGAAAGATATATATACAAAGTAGAAAATATATTTACAAAAATAATTTTAAAAAATTAGAAAAAATAGAATCAAAGGTTACTGAGTAGCAACAACAAACAACAATCAAAATTGAGTTGCAGACCTAGACATCTTGATAGGGGGAGTTTTGACATGTATTTTGAGTATTCATATTTATGGTATGATAAGTGTTTTGTCACTAATGCCAAAGGGGGAGATTGTTGACATTAATGTCAAATTATTTGTCAATTAGTGACTTAACACTTAGTTGGTTTTTTACATTTCAACTAAACTCCTTATGCAAAAAGAAGTGTCTACCGAGCATCTGAGATAGAACACAGTATAAGTCATGCTTCATAGTGTCTATCGAGCTTCTAAGGAAAAGTGTAGTGTAAGCCAAGCTTCACAAAGCCTATCAAGATCTTCAGTGTAAGTGACAAAGGATGTAGTGTTAACCGAGCTCTATAGTGTTACCTGAGCTTATAAGTGTCTACTAAGCCGATAGTGTTAACAAAGTGAATGAAGGTAGTATTGACTGAGCCATATTTCAGTATCTAAAAAGTTCTTCAGTGTTCACTAAGTCACCAAGTGTTGACCAAGTTCCTGCTACTCCAAGTGATCAATGTGAACCAGCACTAACATCAACCAAGTACCAAAGCTTCTCGACTATTAATAGTATTGTCGAGTGTCAGAATATCACCCAAGTTGCCTTCAAAGCCAAAGTTCCAATAGTGAGCCAACTTAGTGAAGATTGTTTAAATTAGGTATTGTAGCTAACTCCTAAAGAAAAATTATTAGATTGGTATATATGCAATACATCTTTTCATATCCAATGCATTGAAGTGAATCAAGCAAGAAGCAATATGAGTGTGAATTAAGAAGGTTACAAGCAGTATAAGGAAAAGTAGAGTATAATCTATCATAGCAAGGTGATCATTATATTTCAAAGGATTCCCATTTAGCAAACCAAGTTGCAGATCAAAGATCAGCTACTAATTCATCCTAATAGGTGCATCAATCAATTCCTCTAACAAGGTAGACTTAATAGTCTTATGCAAAATCTCCTAACATAGTGCATACTTCATTGTATGTTGGAAATCATTTCACAAGGTGGACCTAATAGTCCTTATTGCTCCTAATAGGGACAATCTCCAGAAGTGATCAATTGTAATATTTAACAAGCTAACTTTATACTGCAATAATAAAGCTTGTGGGTATCATCCCCACCCTAGTTTTACTTTCTATTTGGAAGGCTTTTGGGTTACCAAATATTATATCAAGTTTTATGAATGTTTTATTGCTTTCAGTCTTTCATGCATGAAATTAGATCATATTATATTGTGAAGCTATAGTTGGTGAAATCAAGTACAAGTTTTATTTATTCCTGATTCACCCCCTCCCCCTCTTAGTCACCTAGTCTATACCACATTTCCAACAAACACTCTTTTGAAGAGCTTACTTTACCTAATCATGTATGTCCTTTATATGGTATGCAAAGTTTTTTCCCAAAGCACTCCTCTTCTCCATGTCTTTGACATCTCTTAATTCAAAAACTCCTCTTGGATGATAGCCATAAACTATCTCAAAAGGGCTTCTACCAGTGTTTCTATTCACTAAGTCATTATAGGCATATTTTACTTGCCCAATAATCAGATCCAAAACTTGCCCATGATGCTTGGTAAGTGTCCTCAACATATTTCCAAGTGACCTATTCACTACCTCAGTTTGACCAGTTGATTGTGGATGGTAGGCTAAAGAAAATGCAAGGTTGGTTCCAAGCTTCTTCCACAATGTTCTCTAGAAGTGGCCAATAAACTTTGAATCCCTGTCACTCACAATATTCAATAGTAAATAATGAATTCTAACAATTTCTTTGAAGAATAGTCCTACAATGTAGGAAGCATCATAGGTGCTTTTACATGGAATGAAATCGTCCATTCTACTAAACCTATCCATCACAACATAGACACTATCATATACCCTTACAATTTTAGGCAGTCCTAATACAAAGTCCATACCAAGGCACTCCCAAGGCCTAGATGGTATGGTGAGAGGTTGATAGAGCCCATCATTAAATGATGTTCCTTTCCCCCTTTGAAAAATCCCACACTTTTCCACAAAGTGTCTAACATCTTCATACATTTTAGGCCAAAAGTAGGTCCTATTTACCTATTCCAATTTCTTGTCATATCCAAAGTGTCCTCCTAGAATACCTTGGTGTTTTTCCTTGATGATGTTGGCCCTCATAGACACTTGAGGTATGCGTAATTGTGATCCCTTGAATAGTAAGTTTCATTGTTGTTGGGTTATAGTGAGACATCCATTGATAGTTATTTTGGAGTGAAAGCCTTTTAGATTTTATTTTATATACTATATTTTTTTGAAGAAGATATAAGCTTTCTTTCCATGAAAGCAAGGGTGGCTCTTCCACTGTGAGATAATAAAATTTGAAATATTGTTTTCTTTCAACCACACTAATTCAAATTTGGAAGGAGCACTAATTAGTGAGAATTAATCTTAAAAATATAGAGAAATTGAGTAATGGTCTAACAAAAAATATGGGATAATGTGAGCTTCAAAACAAAAAGGGGGGAGAAATTCAGTCTCTAGAAACAAAACAAAACAAAATCAAGTTTTTCAACAATATCAGAGAAGCCTTGCCTTCTATCTATCTAAGTAAAATTACCATTTTTAGACATGATCTCCTCTATGTTGTTATTGGAAATCTAATTGTAGAACACACAATCTTCCTTTGCACCCATGATTATAAGAGGAAACTAATATAGCATTTAAAATATCCTCCCAATATTATGAGGCAGAATCAAAGCCCTTAGATAATGTTTATGATGTGATCCAAAGGGTGCACTTAGGAATAGTACTTGTAGATCCACAAATACTGAATTTATTAGATAAGGAGATCAAATAAGGATTGGAAAGGATCAAGTACTTATACATTCTAGAAAGTGAATCAAGGTAAATCTCTTAACAGAGTGATCCTAAAAGGCCCATTCAAATCCCCTAATAGAGTGCTTACTTAGTTGTAAGTTTAAATCATTTAATCAAGGTAGATTGAACAAGTCTTGTAAGATCTTAGCATGGTAGAGCCCTCACAAGGTAGATCACCAGAAGTGATCAAACATTGTAGCCTTAATAGGCACAATTTATTGTTGTAGCAATGAAGGACAAAAACTAAATTTATTAGATAAGGAGATCAAATAAGAATTGGAAAGGATCAAGTACTTATACATTCTAGAAAGTGAATCAAGTTAAATCTCTTAACAGAGTGATCCTAAAAGGCCCATTCAAATCCCCTAATAGAGTGCTTACTTAGTTGTAAGTTTAAATCATTTAATCAAGGTAGATTGAACAAGTCTTGTAAGATCTTAGCATGGTAGAGCCCTCACAAGGTAGATCACCAGAAGTGATCAAACATTGTAGCCTTAATAGGCACAATTTATTGTTGTAGCAATGAAGATTTTTGTGTGTTATCCCCACGCTAGTTTTACCTTCACCTTGAAGGGTTTCTGGGTAAATAAATATTTTTTATTATGTGTTCACATTTACTTTCATGTTTATGCATGTGATTGATAGTTAGATCCATTTTAGTTAATGGTTATATGATTCACAATGTTGATATGAGATAGGTTAATGGTGAATTCATTTGATTTATTTCAAGTGATGGAAGTTTTTATAGATCATGATTCACCCCCCACCCCCACCTCTTAGTATCTTACTTTCCCAATAAGACTTCAACAATTAGTATTAGAGCTTTGTTCTCTTAGAATAAGTCTAATCACCTAAGAGTTAAGATCGTGGAGATGGAGGCTTATAAGTTTGGAAAGATCATTGAGAATCAAAAGCTTGACGTATAGATCATACTACAATAGCTTGAAGCAGTAAGAGAGGAGTTCAAGGAATACTTGAAGAGAAGAAAGGAATTGTTATCCAATCGAATGACACTCTATATCAAGAAGAATGCACTAAAGGACTAATTGACAATCGTAATACCAATGAAAGTGATGCAACAATAACATACCTATTGGAAAGAAACAACACACTAAATGAAGAATTAAGAGCACTAAAGAGAGAATATGAAATCCAATCAATAAGATTGTATGAAGTGATTGAGCATTAAAAAAAGAAACTTTAAGACGATAAAGATCATATATCTACAAGATTTGATAACAAGAAAAATGAAGTGCAAAGGCTTACTCAAAATCAGTTTGATATGGCCAACAGACTGCTCCTTGCAACTCAAGAGTTCAATAGAAAGGATATGGAGATTGCTAATCTGAAATCTAAGAATGAGCATCTAAAGAATGAACTAAAACATGAAAAGGAATTCATTGAAAGGTTGAGAAAACCTAAAGAAGTTGTAAGATATTATGAAGAGTTGATGAGATTACAAAGAGTACCTAATGACAGATCTGGTCTAGGCTATACTAAGCACCTATCTGAGGAAGGAGAATCATCAAATAGTGGAGAGAAAAGAAATGCAAGGTCAAAGCACAGCAAACCTTCATGCTATCATTGTGCTAAGCTAGGCCACACAACAAATATCTATAGAAGCAAGAATGGTAAGAAAAATCCTAAACCTAAATTCAATGGATATTATTTTAACTATAAGAAGCAAGGACATCAAGCACATGAATGTGGGTCAAAGGCTAGTAATACACCTATTACACCTAGATCTAAAGGTCATTGCTATAATTGTCAAAAGTATGGACATAAGGCTCATAATGTAGATCAAAGGCAAAATCTAACTAGACATCGAAGAAGCAAGGATATACACCTAAGTAAGGTAATTCATATAATGGGATTGCAATACATGGCATAACTATCACTACTATGGTGAGTATGATCATGATGAAACAAATTGAATAAGGACCCATTTCAGCAGTAAATCTAAGAGTAGGATGAATGGAATTTTAGTTTGCCATAGTTGTCACAAGATTGGACATGTGAGCAAGAACTGCAGGATTTGAGTACCAACACCTATCAATGAGATGGAACATACCTAGAGAAAGAAGGAAGAAGAAAGCAATAATGGAACTAGTGAAGCTGAGGTCACCCAATCCAATGGATCAAGTGATCACACTACTTCTAACTAAGAAAAGAAGGTATGTAAGGAATTATACAATTGAGTGTTACATTATACACCAATTCTTAACATAAGATGTGTTAAAATTCCATATCTACATAAAACAAGATGCCTTAGGACATATTTGAGGCAAGAACCGAGCAAAGACCTCCTATGTGTAATTGATACCGAGTATCAGTACTAGCGTCTATAGTGACCAAGTATAGCTATGTAAACCAAGTTTCCATATAGATTGAGCAGACATGTTGACTGAGCCAAGTGTGGAAATGGTAATGATGACTAAGTGGTGGTCATGATTGAGCGATGGAAGGAAGGTATTGTATAAACCAAGTTTAATGTTGAGGTTCAGCCAATTGTATTGCACCTACCATATTATGAAGCATTTGTTGAAGACCTAACTCGATAGTTTAAAACTATATAGTGAATTTTGAAGATTATTTCTACTTACCCAGTGATTAGAGAACCTAGTGAGCAATTCAAAGGTGATTGACAAAGTGATTTGTACAAAATTTTGTATGATTCTATAGGTGTATCATGGAAATTTATGAGAAGAAGTAAGTAAAGTTTGTGAACCAAGTTCAGTTAAATTATGAAGTTGTTATATTATCTCAAAACCCTAGTTCAAAATGGCATCATCTGCATCTAGAAGTGGAAAGGAAGCTTTGAAAGAAAATAATACATAGATTGTAAGGAGTGATGCATGTCCCCCACCAAAATTTAAGGTATATCTAGAAGTTTCAATGATTGGAGACACATATGGCACATTATCATCCATACCTCTCTAATTCATAATGGTGTGTGGCATTTGTCCATGCTATATGTGTAAGATTAGCAAAATCAATGATTTTGAGCTATGATAGAATGGAGTATTGAAAGCAAAGAACAAAATTGTTACCAAGAAAGGGCTTACTCGTGCCCTAGATTTTCCCAAGGTTTTCAATGTTAAATGGATAAAAGTAATGTTGAGAAAGGTACATGACATGAAGATGTGGCTGGAGAATGGGCCAGTTAAGATAATAAAGGGAATAATTCATCGAGTGATAGGGTACCCTATCCTAGATCGTGTAAAGATCATGTGTTGCCCAACTAGAAATTTTTGATAGATGAAAAAGCAAAGGCTAAATGGAATGGAAGAGGAATGTCTATTGATGGCATTACAAATATTGTCATTAAGTTCATAGTACATGTAATTGCACACAAATTCTACCAGTATAGCCAAATGAACGATTTACCATGTGTTGCAATAGACTTGGGCTACAAAATTGTGAAGGATCACAACTACAATCTTACCAAGCTACAGCTAATCCAACTAGCAGAGAATATTGGACCCATCAGAAAGGCTAAGAATACATCACGTAAGTTTGGCTCACTGTTGATGTGCATATTCTTTTATGTACAAAATTTATTTCCAACCATAGGTGATATTGTGTGGAATAAATATAGACCTATAACCAAGAAAATCAATTGTTACATTGAATGGCTAGGAGAGAACTTTGAAACTAGTGTAGATGGATAATTTAATGAATTCAAAGGAAAACTGAAGAATTAAGAATCCCCAAGTTAATTGTTGATCATTATTATGATGACATTTTCTTCATGGTGGATATTGACTACACCTATGCACAAGTTGTTTTACCAAGGGTTGCATGGCTAAGGCCTATGTAGTATGAAGTGAATATAGATGAGATATCTACAGCAGTGATAGCCTTGTTGTCTGAAGAAATTGATCAAAATTTTGATGCATTCAACATATATGAGACAACCAAGATCAAGAAGCTCATGCAAACAAAAGTGCCCAAGATGGACATGGAAAGAAAGAAAATGATTGCAGATCTTGAAAGAAAACTTGGTGAAGGACCCTTGTAGATTACATAAGGGAAAGGGGAAGATGAGGAAATTGATGAAGATGGATAAGATGAGTCAAAAGGAAAATAATTGATGGTTGTCAAGCCTCAACCACCAAAACAAAAGAAAATAATAATTATAGATCCTACGGTCAAGAGAAATCTAAAGAAAGGTGTTACACCTCTAACCTCTACACCTTAGAGAAGAGTAACAAGACAAGGATCTAAGGCAACATATCCTACAATTATCAAACCAAAGAAAGGGACAACAAATATCACTAAGGTAGTTAAGGGAAACTCCTCATTAAAGAGAAAACTAGTAACCAAAGGGATTGAGCAAGGTCAAAAGAAAAAGTTGAGGAGGAAAATTATAGTTATGCCTAATGATGAAGAGGATGAAGGAGAGAGAATTGAATCAAACAACATGAGAAAATTTCGAATTTTTCCCAAGCAACCTCCTCAAGATGTTAAAAATGTATGTGAAAATATCAAAAATACGATAAGAATTTTAGGCTTTAAACATGTTAAATATGATTCTTTAGAGAGGATTATTATAGAAAAGGTTGATCAAGTAGTACTAGATATAATGATAAAATTTAAATACATACCTATAAGGTTAGGCAAGGGAATCTCTAAAGAATTGTACAATAAAATGGATACAAAGTGGAAATGGGCATTGTCTGATGAAAGGCAAATAAGAGAAACTACATTAGCCCAGACTATGTCAGATTTGGGAAGACACACATGTCTATAGCCCTAAGGGATTATGCCAAGAAGTTTTAGCCTAAGAAAAGGGCTTACAAAATTTTGAAAGATAAAATCTAAGATGTAGTGCAAGAAAGCATATTAGTTTGGAAGAAGGCATTTGGGTTGTTAGTCTCAACAATAGAAGAAGAAAAGGAGGAAGAAATAGTTGAACTAGACAACAGGGAAGATTACAATGAGTCAAACAATCTAGAGGAACAAATAAGGAGAAAGGTAGAGGAGATGAACAATAAGATGTTGTCACTATTGAAGACATACCTCAAGAAATGCAACAAAATATTAATGTCTTGACTGAGGAAGAACTCAAGAATGAAGCATTCATTAATGCCACCTCAGACATGCCTCTATCATGCATCAATCCAGTGTTTATAAAAAGTCATGATTATCCAAGGATTAAGAATACACTAATTGTGCATTCAACACCTGTTCATTTAACAATCATGGTTGAAGAGAAGAGTCAACAAGATGTAAGTGTCAAGGAACAGTGTAAGGAAACTTGCAACAAAGAATATAATTTTTTCCACATAACCCATAATAGATCTAAAATAAATATGTAATTCAAATCGACATGTAAGAGAATAGACAACATACCCACAAAAATGTGACACAAGATATACGCTGGGAAACCCTCATTAAGGGAAAAACCCAGCCTCCAAAAGTATCCATCACCATGTATTATTTAGCAAAAATATCATTGCAATACAACCATGGAAGCCTTCAAAGCCATAGCCATAACCAAATAATCCATGTGAACAAGCATGAAATCACACATCCTATGCCATGCTTCCAACCTTCACAAATGCTTCGTTGGCTAACCTATCAAGCCTTGTCTTGCTTGACTTTTGCCTTTTGCCCTTTTGTCTCGTCATTACCAACAACTACCCTTGTGGCTACTTATATAGTAGCAAGTCTCACAAAACCACTAAGTGGTATTACATAAACCATGTGCTACCTAACCCACTGACCCCACATTTAATATTGGAAATTTAATTCTTTTTCCCAATATTAAATAATTACATCAAATATTATCACAATGTTACAATACAACTCATTGAGTATATCCCATGAAAATCTTTACATGTTGCACGTCCATCAAGGTGAAATATCACATAATAAAATAAAATAATACAATATAACAATATTATTCAATTTGTGCAACACCTATAATCTCAACAATCTCCCACTTGTTAGATACATTGCATAGGTTCAATCTGTAGCCACATAAATGAAAAAAGGAACAATAGCTCCTAGCACATCCACCATCATGGATCAAAGTACACAAAATGCTCCTTCCTTGTACCTACAAAAAAATCATAATATCCAACATCTCAAACATGAATGATCTCACCTCATATTATGGCTTTACCACTGAACATACATAGAAGCCATCCAAAGAGAAAGCCACCCAACTTGTTGCATTAGAAGATCATAAAATCCTATACCAACTAAAATGCCAAGCACAAAAAACCTGATCCAAAGGTAATCACATGTATCTGTAGTTTTCAAAATATCCATAGCTGAAATAGCACCCACATCAAGTTCCAAACCCATCCAACTATCCATACCTCTAAAGGTATACCAAGTGAATCTCACATCATCAACATATCCAATCTAGAACTTACAATCACAAGCCTCAAAAGAAATACCTACCACATATATATCAAGAAGCTCCCACTACAAAAGATAATGTCAAATCTATAACCAATCCACTCACGACATCTCAAAGAAGTGAATCCATGTAGTCTCAAGGACATCCACAACACATAAACCAATAACCTGCAAGAACAACTCTCATAAAAAATCTCTAATAGTCTCCCAAGCTTTCCACAACCAACAGAGGAAAGAGATAAAGGAATAACCATGTCATCTCTCACATGACATAAATAAGCACAAACCAGTGACCACAATCTCTAACCAATCTCAAATCCAATGTAAGTGAAAATTGAACATCCAGGAAGATAACCAAGACTAAGAGAAACCATGCAAATCATAACCTGTATCATGTCCTTCTATACACACCTCTAGATGTAAACTATGCAAGTATGATCTCCTCCGCAAAACCCAACCAAGAAGCCACAACAACACCCAAACCATAACATATAACTAATTATGGATGTAAGCCTCTCACAAGAAGATCAAACTCATAAACCATTCCTAATCCAAGGAATATGTCCAATATAAAACCATCTCCCAAAATCAACTAGCATAACAACATATGCAAATGGAGATAACCAATGCTAAACCATCTCTCAAATGAACCCTCTAGAAATAACTCATTTATCGTAGCTCAAGATCCATATCCATAAAAGACAATCATAAACACAATGCACCTAAGAGAAATAATGGGCTATACCTCTCAAGTAGAAAAATCGTCGAGTAGACCAAGAGTGGGGAATGAGAATGTTCATCAAGATAAAGACTCATCTAAGAATAATCTCCTCTCAAGTCCATATCAGGTGAATGCCCCCAAACAACCATCCCAGCAAATACTTCTCTAATCTAAGAGAAATCAACATCAACACTATCTTTAACTATGCATGAGCACCTGTAACCAATCAATCCATGCAACTCCAAATGCAATATAGCAATATCATGAAGTATCCAGGTTATGATCAATATACTCAATACCAAGAAACTAAACCAAGATCAATGTCAAAGTTCTAACCATGGCCTCAGGAACATAAGCATGACAACACGATCTAAACCATCTCAACCAAAAGAGATAACATGCTCCATATGAACATACTATAACATGTCACAATTCTAAATGCATATCAAGAATATACCATGAAATAAAAAATGAAATCATCCTAACACCAAGGATAACATGTCAAATGAAAGCATAAACTGCACCTTTACCAAGAACCCCCATTAGTCCTCAAGATGCAACCATCTCCACACACCATGAAAACAACCATCTCCACATACCATGAAGAACCATCTCCACACACCATGAAGATAACCAAGAACCCCATGAGTCCTTAAGATCTAACCATCTTCATGCACCATGAAGATAACAAGTGCACCATGCAAATGTCAAAGATGCTTCTGCAGCAATAGGATCTAAGACAAACCTCCAACATCTATAATTTCTCAATAAATATATCAATGTCAAAAAAACATTACCACTCAATTGTGGTATCAAGTCACCTATGGCATCATAAATTCCATCTCTTACATGAAGACCCTCTAGGTCTCCACTCACACAACCAAAGTGTCAATACCAAGTGAAACCAAGATCTCCAAACCAAAAAGATACAAACTAAACCGAGAACTAATCCTACACTTTGACCTGATCACTATCACAAGCTCCAACTAAACTATGTATCCATGACACCATGATAAAAAAATGCATCCTCTAACCATGAGAATTAACCAAGGCATCAAACCATCAAAGAACTCAAAGTACACATCATGAGCTCCTCAAAAGAAATCAAATAACCATGATCCTTGACTAAGAAGATATACCACCATAACCAAATTAGGAATCCAAACCAATGAACATCAAGGATGTACATGTATATCCAATCATGTCATGCCAAAATCCATGACACCATGATCACATCCATGAACCAAGCATCTAACTCTCAAAGTATCCAACCTGTTAGCATAAAATAGTCAACCACAATCCACCACTATGACTATACCTAATAACAACATCTCATCCCTTCTATGTGAAGAAAAATCAAAAAATCATATGACTTAGGGCATAGAAAACCCAAATCAAAGCCACCAATTTGAATATGCATCAATAATGAAAGATCAATGGGCAAAGACAACCCATAACCAAGCTATAAATGCAACTGATAAGTATAGATCACTTACAACACTACACAACTTGTAGACCCAACAAATCATCATACATATCTAAACTAAATATTGATAACCATATCATCATGAGACCAATCTAAAATATGAATTGAGTATACAATAACATCAAATCTTAAATCTCCAAAATATGCAATGCCATAAACTCACAACATTGCCATAGTCAATATATATCATAAACTATTAAGATTAATATATCACCAAATAAATCATGCCAAACTTGTACCAAACCTAAACCAATGTCTAGAGCTCTCTAAAAGCTTTCTGTTGACTACTCGAAGTCCAAATTCTGATTCTTTATGCCCAAGTTATGCCCTAATTTGTGTTCCAAATAAACAACATCTAAATTTTAGGCTTTTAAAACTTGATAAAATGTCAAAATCACAAAACCAAACCTACACCAAGTTGTAGTGCTATGAATTATCTTTCCAACGCTTGTAAGAAGTCTAAAATTTAATATCCAAAGAGAAAGTTATGGTCATTTTACTAAGACAGTCTTTTTACCATTTTCACTTCTTTTTTTTTTGTGACGAAAATTCTAAAGGGATTAAATTTGACAGCCATCACAGGCTGAAGCTAAAAAACCTTTACATTTCCTTTGAACATGGCCAAACTAAGGCATATTATATATTAAAATTTATGAAAACATCGACCTAGATCCAATGGTGAGGTTTGTTTTTACCCGGGAGGTCATTTTTGCAAGCTTCCCTTAAAAACGTCATTTAAAAGAAACATCCAAAAAATCCATTTGACCAACAATTTCACATGCCCAAAATTTACCAATATCTCATCATAACAAAAAACCCAAAACCCTCAGATCTGCAACAAACAATTCATATATCTTTCCCTTTCATATATCCTCTCATGCATTCCCATGGATTCAATCTAAGGTTACAACAATAAAACCATAGCTCTAATACCACTTGTAAGGAAACTTGCAACAAAGAATATAATCATTTTCACATAACCCATAATAGATTTCAAATAAATATGTAATTGAAATCCACATGCAAGAGAATAGACAACATACCCACAAAAATGTGACACAAGATAAACCTTGGGAAACCCTCATTGGGGGAAAAACCTTGCCTCCAAAAGCATCCATCACCATGTATTATTCAGCAAAAATATCATTGCAATACAACCATAGAAGTCTTCAAATCCATAGCCACAACTGAATAATCCATATGAACAAGCATGAATCTACACATCCCTTGCCATGCTTCCAACCTTCACAAATGCTCCCTTGGCTAACTTGTTAAGCCATATCTTGCTTGACTCTTGCCTTTTTCCCTTCTATCTTGTAATACCAACAACTACCCTTGTGGTTGCTTATATAGTAGCAAGTCCCACAAAACCACTAAGTGGTATTACATAAACCATATGCTAAAACCTTGTGCTATCTAACCTATTGACCCCACATTTAATATTGAAAATTTAATTCTTTTTTCTAATATTAAATAATTACATCAAATATTATCACAATGTTAGAATACAACTCATCAAGTATATCCCATGGGAATCTTTGCATGTTGCACATCCATCAAGATGCAACATCACATAATAAAATAAAATAATACAATATAATAATATTATTCAATGTGTGCAACACCCATAATCTCAACAAACATGGCAAGACAATGATTACATTGTTGGATACAATTGTTCAATTATGTGTTGTCTTTTATATTACACAAATGTCATATTAGTTATCAAACAAAGTCTATCGAGCTCAGTTGGTCAGCAAAGCAAAAGATAGAGTCTATCGAGCTCAGATGGTTAGCAAAGTGAATTACAGAGTCTATCGAGCATTTTTGGACATCACAATGTGAAGACAGTTTCTACCGAGCTCACTCGGGCACTGAAGGATTTTATGGTAGAAGACAGTTTCTACTGAGCTCACAAGGTCAATGACAGAAAGTTAGTTCTTATCGAGTTCACTCAGTCTCCAAAGGATTTTGCAGAGTTCATACACTGGAAATCATTTCTAGAGCAGTGTTTACCGAGCAGGGTTGGCCAATGAAGAATTTCATTATTTTGGGAAATAAAGTTTAATTATTTCATGTAATATTTGTAGCTGACTGATGTATTGTTTATTGGTAAATGTAACTTGTACATGAGTCAACTTTACAATTTGTAAGGTATAAATAAAAGGTCACGTTGTGAATTTTAAAGTATGAATGGATGAATGAGTGAGTATGCAAGTAAATTGATTGTGTGAAGAGGAAGGTGTGAGAAAATTTTGAAGAAGGATCAGATATCCTTGAGGAGCAGTAGAGTTGTATCTGATCAGTGAGGATCTATTGAAGCAGAACAGAGATCTGTAACAACAAAGTTTAGTTGCATCTCATTCAAGTCACTTCATTATTACTTTTTCATTATTATAGTAGTGATTTATAAATCTCCTAACAGAGTTGGCTTAATAGCCATTTTGTAAATCCTCTAACAAGGTGGATAGTTCTATTGAATTGTTCTAAAGTCCTCTAGCAAGGCCATTCCTAGCAGGGCGATTAAATCCTCTAACAAGATCACACCTAATAGTGTGTTTTGTAACCTTTAACAGGGTTGGCTTCTAATAGGGCTCACTTCAGAAGAGTGAAAATTGGTAGCTAGTTAATTGGTGGTTTTTCCCTTATTGGATTTCCACATTAAATCTGGTGTCTCTTGTGTTGATGTTATTTCTTTTATGCATGCATGTTAATTTTTTGTGAATGCTTAAAGAATCCGTAATAAATTAACATCTACCGAGTTACAACATTTTTGTGGCTACCGAGTGACAGCAGTAACTAAGTTTTAAGACATCTAAGGGATCTGTGGATTTGTTTTTGTGATAACTGATTCACCCCCCACCCACCCACCCCCCAACCCCCCCTCTCTCAATTACTCCATCTATAATTCCAACATACACTTTTACATTTAATGCCTGAGGAAAATCTTGTCATTGACAAAGAAGAAGGAGAAGAGAAAGAGAAAGAATATAACTCTTTAAATGATGCCTTAGGACCTTATGTTGAGGGAATCAAGGAGGTTGTGCAATAAAGGACCGAGGGAGCACAGGAACCTAAAGAGCAAGTGGCAATTTAGGCATTAGTTCAACTGACAAGTGTAGTACCTTCTGCACTATCTAGAATAGAGACAATTGCTACACCTGCTCAATGGGTGATACCTACTTAGAAGAAGATTGCATCAACATGCGAAGAGATGCTAAGGCCGAGTGTTGAAGTGACACCATTGTAGATCACATTGTTGAGCACCAACACACCAAGGGAAAAGAAAATGAAGAAGAAAGTCAAGTCACCTAGGAAACTAGTAACACTAGATGAAGTAATAGTAATTCCCAAGTTTGATCCTAATAATATGAATTTGGATCGAATACAAATTTTGCAAGATGTATTAGCAAGGAAAACAAAACAAGAAGAGATGAAAAGGGAACGTCAATAAAAGCAAGTACAGCATGAGATTAAAGATTTCATTGTTTAAGTATTTGATATACATGGTATTAACAAGAAAGAACCCCTTATAGACCAGTTAGTTCACATTGTTGAGAAGGTTAACAATGATGACATTGAGGCAAATGAGAAATTGTTGCACTAGTCTAAGAAGAAATTGAGAAACAAGTTTTGGAGAAAGTGTCAACCGAGATTGCCATAAGGCAAGTTGAACTTTCTAATCGTGTAAACAATATTAAGGAAGTTGTAAAGAATATTCAAATTTTGTATAAAATATTGTGTAATGTACTAAGGTTCACACAAGACATTCAAGATCAGATTGAGAAATTGCAACTAGATCTGAAGTCAACAAGAAATTCTTTGAGCATGGATGTAATTAGTTCAAGTTGTATTCATTTTAATAGATTAATTTATTCCCAAGGGAGATTGGCTAAATTACAAGCCACAGGTGGATGAATGAGAGATAAATTGACTTATATTCAATCAATATCGATACCTCATTTGGAGGTAATATAGAGAGAGCTAGCATTAGCTAAGGAGATAACATGTCGAGACTCCCATCTCTCTACTACAAAAAGTCTATTTGGTTTGGTTGCCTAACTAGAGATGAAAATTATAGTTTTGGAATCTATCAAAAATAGTTGAGATAATGCACTTTCTATGGTTATACAGATTCACAAACCATTTTTGAATGAATATGGTTTGACCCCTTCACCCCAAAAGACATAAGTGACAAAAACAATGGGGAAACTAGATACAAAGGGAAGATATATATACAAGGGGAGATAAGATCATGATTAGTAGAACATACACATGTCATTGAGGGAAATTAGGTAAAGTTCAGAGATATGAAATTTTATAATATTACTCATTTTTTAAGACATGTATATATGATATATAGTAAAGTCTTTATGGAGACCAAGTCATAGTCTAAGGGGGAGTGTTATTTTGTAATTTTGAATGGAATGATTATTCATGACTCCACTAATGTCAAGGGGAGAGATTGTTGATCTTCAAGTCATGTTTCTTATTAGTGTCAAACACATAGTCATTTCCTAGGCAGATTTGGTCGGTCATCACTGTGACTAAGCCACCCATTAAAGGTTGAATGATTCTAGACTTGTTCACATTTTAGCCTGAGTCGAGCAAATCTTAGGTTGTCAAGCACCCCAATTTATATCGAGTGTCAATTTATGTTGAGTAAGATAGAATTTAGTAGATGTTGAGCTAAATAGATTAAGTTCATGCCAAGTCACATAGTTAATGTCAAGCATACATAATTTAAGGGACAACATGAGTATTAGTTGTGATCGAGTGTCAGGATATTCAAGTGTTGAGTAAACCAATTTTGGTATATGTGTTTGTAATGGCACAAACACTTATGTAAACCATTTTGGGTGACTTATACAAATGATTTAATGGTTTTTGAGACAACCAAGGAGTTGTTTACACATTTTGTTAGAGGTCATCATTCTCTATGAAGGCAATATAACCAATCAAAAAAATGGAAGGACTAAGCAGCAAAAGGGAGAAATCTGGATCATTGATTATGATCTACAAATGTCTCTAGATGGTTATTTAAGGAGATTCCAAACCTAAATCAATAAGTATGTGCAAGAGAGATGAAGGAGAAATTGAAGAGACAAGTGTATGAGCAAAGGAAGATTATGTTTGATGATTAGAAGCAGAGATTAGACATAGCAACCTAGCAATGAAGGATAGAACATAATTTATCAAATAAGGAGATCAAATTAGAACTAGAAAGAGGAGATCTACAATCTATCATAACATTTCTAACCGAAGGATCAGGTACTGATACATTCTAGCAAATGAATCAAGGTAATTCTCTTAAAAGAGCAGTTCTAATATGCCTATTCAAATATCCTAAAAAAGTGTTTACTTAATTGTAAGTTTAAATCCTTTAATCAAGGTAGATTGAATAAGTCATGTAAGCTCTTAGTGGAAAAGACCCCTCATAGGGTAGATCACCAGAAGTGATCAAACATTCTAGCTTAACAGGCACACTTTATTGTTGCAATAGTGAAGATCTATGGGTGTCATCTTTGTCCTAGTTTTACCTTCACCTTGAAGGGTTTCTTGGTAACCAAATCTTTTGTGTTATGTGTTCACATTTACTTTCATGTTTATGCATGTGATGGATAGTTAGATCTATTTCAGTTTATGGTTATATGAATCATGATGTTGATATGAGATGGGTTAATGGTGATTACATTTGATTTGTTTCAAGTGATAGAAGGTTTTTATAGATCTTAATTCACCACCCCCGCCGCCCCGCCCACCCCCCCCACCCCCCCCCCCCCCCCCCCCCCCCCCCACACCCCCCCCCAACTCAATATATTACTTTTCCAATAATACTTCCAATGATTAATGCCTCTAACATTAAAAACAATGGATTTCATGGCTCCTTAGTAAGGGAAAGACACTTTTTGGATCTTAATTTTCTTTGTCCTCTAGTGCTACCTTTGAAATGTGTAGTCCTTGTCCTCTTCTTGTTTTCTCCCCAACCAATGCTTTGGTTCTCTTTGAGAGAGTTTGATAGTTCTTTATTTTGCCTATGATATATTCTCCATCTTCCATGTCCAGGCTAAGGTTCCTATTATATTATTGTTTCTAGTATTTTCAAATTTAGTGTGCGTGGATGTTTCTAGAATAAAATCTAAAGGTTCAATGGATTTGACTATTGCAGTACTATGACATAGATTCAAACTCATATTAATCTTCTAAAATACATGTTGTAATCACCTAAAAATGGTCACTTAGACAATTAGCCCCCTTCTCAGCATTTTTGCTAAATTATTTAATTATTTGTATAGACCAAATTTCTAAAAATCAATTTATTTGATTTTATCCTATAGTTTGACCACCATATCCTAAGTCCATAGTTGATTAAAAGAACATGTCCCCTTTTAATTAAATAAAATAACCCACTCTAATGTGCACACATAAAGTCTTTTCCCTATTTACAAATTAAAAGAAAAGACTTTGTCTTACATGAAAAGTCAACTCATATCTATTGATGGAAATGATCTTGCACATGGATTATGCCAAAACTCAACTCCCACCCTTGATCACTCATTTCTTGATCTTGATCTTAATTGTTCGTACATATTTAAATGGGAGAGTTCTCTCCTTCTCTAAGGATCTGATCTTGAGCTATTGTTATGCTGGAGGTTTACTTACAGGTTTCTTGGAGCATTTTGTGGAGAGCTTCTATCTTCTTGTCTCATTCTTGCATCCTCATTCTAGCTTAGCCTCATTTGCATTAATCTAGTTTCTTTGCAAGAGTATAGTTTACCTAGTTTGATTAGCATGGCTTGGTAATACTTTCATGTTGTTAGCATAGTTACATTATGCATATCATTCGAGCATAGTCTCATCTTTGCATTACATATTTGAAAGTTCTTTGACACTATCACTCTTGCTCTTGTCTAAAGAATCTCCCATTTCATGGTTTACTAGCAAGGGTTACATTCCTAAGGCTCAGTTGAGAGTTGTCTTATTGCTTGTATTGTATGCCTTTTACACTCCATGACTAGGGAGCTCTAAGCTGCAATTCAAGCTTTCCAACTCATGAAATACCTTGGATAAAATGGTTTAGAGAAGTGCACAATTCTAGTGTATATATTTTACACAAACCGTGGGGTAAGACGTCTTGGTTTTTCCACTATATCTATATTTTTATCTTACATTTTTGCTTGATGTTTCTATACCTTTTTTCTCTATAGACAAAATTATCTTATGATACTTTGTCAGTACCATATAATATTTTCCAATACTGTAATGTGATACTTCACCAGTTAAAGTATCACATGACCATTCAAGAACTGTCGCACTAGTATTGTGAAGTCTATCACATGGGTGTTGTGAAGAGTATTGCATAGAAAAACATTATCGCCTATGTATACTAAAAAGTATTATATGATACTCTGCGAAAAAAAATATATCACCCTATCTAGAACTAACTATTGTTTGGGTTATTTGACTAATTTTGAGTCTTTAGCATTCTATTTTTATATTTCCCAGGTTTATTCATTGTCTAATAGATGTCTTTTGTAGGTTTTTATCTCATTTTTTAGACTAACCCTTTGATGCACTAACACATTTGGTTTGTAGGGTTGCTCTAAAAATTGCTTGCAAATTGCTATAAAAGAATGCATGTTAACTACTTTATGCTAAAAGGATACTAACTCTTGTTTGCAGGGCTGTCTAAAAAGGTAAAAAAACAACAACCACATGTTCTTGTATTTCTTTCATTTCATGTGTAGCAATATACTAGTTGTTGATTTTCCATAGGCACATAAAACTTGTGAGTAAGGTCTTTTGGTGGTAGGAAAGTATTCTCTTCACCCTAAGGTGAATTAGAAATCTTGACCCACCCTTAGATCTTGAAAGTGAGTAATATACTCCACTTTTAGTAGTTTTAATTAACTTGATTGGTGTGTTTGGGGGAAATGATTGGAATATGAGAGTATGCTCTTCACTCTTTAGGTGAATCAAAAATCTTGACCTCCAAGAGTGAATCCAATTTTTACTATCTCCTAGAGAGATATTACCTTTAGAGGGTCTCCAATTGGTGGAAAGATTCCAATAGGAATGACCCAAAGTGGGAAAAAACAAAACCCAGCTAACCCAATCCACTATAATCACAAACCCCTTGACAAAGGCCAAAGCCTTGGGGGTGTAGCACTTGTCTTCACTTAGTAGAAGTACTTGTGGGATTGGGGCCATGAGGAAAATACTAAGAAAGAATTCTTAAGTTACTCTTGTGGCCGCGAGGTTCGTTACCTACCACAAGGTAGGGTGTCCTATTTATAGGTGCAAGAGGAGTGTTGTGAATGTGACCCTTTCTAAACACCATAGGGATAGAAGCTACCTTATTTATCTGCTCAACATCTTGGTGCAAGGACTAGTCCTAGTGGACTACCCAGATCACCCCAAGATTTTACACTTACTATTTGTGTCCCCTTGGTTGTGCCAATAGCACCTCCATGACAAAGCCGATATCTATTGTGGGAAACCACTTTGTGTGAGGAAAAGTAACATTTAGCATGGGCCAAGGTGTTGAGAAATGAACTAAAACCTTAGGTAGTTCTTCTTGCAATGTGTCTTTGAATGTGACAAGACTTGTGTAAATATTCTCAAACATCAAACATGACGTTAATATTCATAGTATTTTTCTTTTGATATCCCAATTGCTTGTGTTGGTCCAACTATTTGAGACATGTTCATTTCCCTTACTATTTTAAAATTGTGGTGTTTTCTATTGCAAATTGAAGTTCTATGTTGTCAATACTACATTCTAGTTTGAGACGTTCAAGAAGTCAAATTGAAACATATGTCTTTTAAGCTTTAAGTTTCATTTTACATAGTTCACTAGCCCTTAATCACACAACCTCCTGAGAAATATCGTGCGATATTTTGCACCTACTAAAGTATCACATGTTAGTTAGAAACTCTATCACACTAGAGTTATAGGGTTTATTGCACTACTTTGTGAAAAGTATCTCACGAAAAAAATATTGCTTGATTCCAAAAAAGTTTATCGTACAATAATTATTTTTGATCCTATATCGTCTGCCTTATTGAGAAGTATTGCCCAACCTCTATTGCTTGCAAAATTGAGTTAGAATTGGATCTTAAGTAATTTAGAGGTGTCTTCACTGTGTCCTATAAGAATCTTCATGTTTTGTGTTGTTCTAAGTTGAAAGGATGGATCTAGTTTGTCGAGTACAAGCTAAAACATCACTAATGATCACTTTTCAAAATTCAGTTACCTCACTATTCTAGCTACTTGCTATTAAGTTTCTTGCTCAACTTCTTGGCTCGAGTTGTTAGTGTTGTAAGTTCTTTAGCACTCTTAACAAGCCACTGGCTCATGTTATCTTTGACAGGTGATCATTTTGACCATATTAACTCTAAATTTGAAAAAGATTTACCTCATCTCATTAAACAAAGACATATCCTTACATGTTGGTTGTGACTAGGCTCCAAGTCGGTCAAGGAAGTCATCCTTCATTCACCTTTGAACAATTGACAACTCCAACTAGGCATCCTCGTAGAAAACCATGCGAGAAATAACTTGTCTCTAATAAGGTAGAGGAGGCTAATTCTTGGCACAATCCACTCTAGAGATTTGAGAACCATTTTCATACTCCTAGGGCTAAAGACAATGTTTCACTCACCATGCATCTTGAAGAGAGGAACCATCACCTAAAGAAACTCTTTTCACAAAAAGTTGAACAAGCATGCTTAGAAAAAGAAAGACTGCAAGAGGCTATACACATGGCCACTAGGGAGAGATCTTATCATGAAGTCAAGACTAATGCTCATACACATAATGCTAAGAATAGACATACACATGGTTAATATAGAAATCCTTTTAAGAGTCACCCTATTGGTGGCAATGGTGGAAACAACACACCACATAGGTCTCTGAGTGATGCAAGGAAGGATAGGGAAAACTAGGGCCAAAGGCACACCCAGTTCTCTGAACCACCCTACAAGAGTTAACACAACAAAAGCAAACACAAAGAACAACAACCAAATGAGGAAGAAGAGTGAAATACTTCTATTGATTCTTCAAATATTCAACATACATGCCCAGCTATGAGGCCTTCTAGGTTATGGCTAGATACAAAATATATTCATGCACAAAGATCTAGCAGCAATTTGCACTTTCCAGTTCTGCTCTTAGTTCATCTCTAAAACTCTTCTAAAAACTCTTCACCCCTAGCTCCTAGCCTAAAAACTCTATTTACACTAGCCAAAATGGCTTATAGATCATTCTAGAACATGGAGAAGTCACAATTCAACTCTTAGCAAATATTAAATGAAAATAAACCTAACATTAAATACACAAGTCAACCTACATTAGAAATCAATGTCCAAGAAAAGTTACGATATCTCCTAGCTTAGATTGAGTTAAAACTCATGCTTTGAATTGTGGGTAGATATCTAGGTCCTCTACAACCCCTTAAGTGCACAAAGGTTGATTCATCAATGAAAAGTGCTCATCCAATCCAAAAGTTGAGCATAGAAAACTATCGCACAAAATTGTCAAAAATTGATGTTCTGGAAGAATTACCATATCTCCCAACCTATTAGGAGTTAGAACTTGTTCCTTGGATAATAGATAGTACTCTAGGCCCTCTTCAATCCTTAAAGTGCAAAACCCTTCATTCATTATGGAAAATTAGTTACATGGTCTGCAATAGGAACCGATAAACTAGAAAATTCAGTTTTAACAGAACACAATTTCAGCAGCAAGATAAGAATTGAAAACATGCGAGATAGCAATGCAACCCAGGATGCTCCTACATTAGACAACTAGGGTTAGAAGAAATGATTCTCCTGAATCATTGAGATGTCACAACCTGAGCTGATTCCAAATCAGACTAAGAAATCCATGAAGCATCTTCCATAGGTCTATTCTTCCACTTCACCAGATATTCATAATAATATTTTCCCCTTGTGCTCTTACAAATTCTCTGATCTAATATATGTTCAACTTCTTCAACTTACTTCTTAGGATAGTCCTCTGATATAATAACTCCATCATCTAACTCATGATACTTGTATAAATTAGCAACATTGAATATAAGAGATATATCCATGTCATCAGGTAACTCAACTTCATGAGCATTACCACTATCAAACTTCTTCAAGATCTTACAAGGTCCAAACTTCTTCATCTTTAGCTTACTATATGTTCCAACTAGAAATCTTCCTTTCTTCAAATGAACTATCACCTCATCATCAACTTGAAAATCATGATGTCTCCTAGACTGATCAACATTCTCCTTATACTTCTAATTACTTTGTTCTATACTCAATTTCACTTCCTTAGGCAAAGATTCCATATAATCATCAAATTCTTCTCTTGTAGCACTTTATTTTTCTTCATTAGCAATATCTATCGAATCTATTACTCCTCTAGGCTTCATTCCAGTAACAATATCAAAAGATGTCTTCCCTATACTCCTATTCACAGAATTATTATATGAAAATTCATCTTGTGCTAATACCATCTCCTAATTACTTGGCTTATTCCCAACTAAACATCTTAGCAAATTACCCAAGCTTCTATTCACAACCTCTGTCTATCCATCTGTCTGTGGATGGAATGTAGAACTAAACTTCAACTCAATACCCATCTTCTTCCACAAAGTCTTCCAAAGATAACCAACAAACTTATTGTCTCTGTCAGAAATAATATTTCTTAGTAATCCATGTAATCTCACAATCTGTTTGAAGAAAAGTTCAGCAACATGCTCAGCATCTAATGTCTTCTTACATAGTATGAAATGAGCCATCTTAGAAAAAAATTTCCACTACAACAAATATGGAATCATACCCCTTCACTATCTTAGGCAATCCAAGATCAAAATCCATACTGATGTCACTCCAAGGTTTCTTAGGAACAGTAATAGGTGTATATAAACTAGTATTTTGACTCACTCCTTTTGTAACTTGAAAACTTCACAATTCTTTACAAATTTCTGAACATCCTTATACATTTGCAACCAATAATACTTCTCTTTTAGCAAACTTAATGTCTTATCAAAAAATGTCCACCCAATCCACCACTATGTTTTTCCTTAATTAGATTCAACCTCATAGAACTTCTAGGAATACACAACTGAATACCTTTAAACAACATACCTTTTTGAATGAAATACTCATCATACTTACATGATTTGTCAGATTTGGTGCTCTGCACTCTCTCCACGCCTTGGAAAAATTAGGATCAGCATCATACTACTCTTTCAATTCATCAAAACTTAAGAACTTCAACCTTCATTTCAGTCAACAAAGAATGTCTTCTACTAAATGCATCAGCAACTCTATTAGTAACTCCACTCTTGTGCTTAATTATAAATGTAAAATTTTGTAAATACTCAACCCACTTCATATGTCTCTAATTCAATTTATGTTGACTTCCCAAGTATTGTAAAGCTTTATGATCAGTATACAATACAAACTCCTTAGAAATAAAATAATGTCTCCACTTCTTCAAAGCTTGAACAATAGCATAAAATTCTTGATAATACACAGAATACTTCCTTTTAGCATCATTCAATTTTTCACTAAAGAAAGCAATAGGCTTACCTTCTTGACTTAATATAGCTCTGATTGCATTACCACTTGCATCACATTCAACTTGAAATACTTTGTTGAAATTAGGCAAAGCCAATATAGGTATTTCAACAACCTTTTATATCAAAGTCTCAAAACTCTTATCAACTCCATGTGTCCACTTGAATTCCTTTTTATCTCCTCTCATTGTCTCAATCATAGTATTACAAACAGCACTAAAATTCTTTATAAACTTTATATAGAAACTAGCCAAACCATGAAATGATCATACCTCACCCACATTCTTAGGTGTAGGCCATTCCAAAATTTCTTTAACCTTCTCAAGATCCATCTTCATCATTTGAAATCACAAATCCCAAATACACAATCTCCTCTTGCATAAAAGAACACTTTTTCAGATTAATCAGTAACTTTTCCTCTTTCAACCTCTACAATATTTGTCTAATATGCTCAAGATGTTCTTCCTTAGTCTTACTAAATATCTAAATATCATCCAAATAAAAAATCATAAACTTACCCAATAATCTTTTTAGAACTTCATTCATCAACCTCATGAAGTACTAGGTGCATTGGTCAAACCAAAAGGTATAACTAACCATTCATATAAACCATCTTTTGTCTTGAAAGCAGTCTTCCATTCATCACCTTCTCTGATTTTGATCTGATGATAGCCACTCTTCAAATCAATTTTTGTAAAATACTTTGCTCCACTCAAGCAATCTATTATGTCATCCATTCTTGGCATAGGAAACCTATATTTCACTGTCATTTTGTTAATAGCTTTGGAATTAATACACATTCTCCATTCTTTTTAGGTGAAAATACTACAAGTACATCACATGGACTCAAACTTTCTTTGATCAAACCTTTCTACAACAATTCATGCACTTGTTTGTTAAGTTATTCATTCTCTATAGGTGTCAATTTATATGGTGCTTTGTTTGGAAAACTAGCTCCAGGAATCAGATCCATACAATGACTTATACTTCTTACTGGAGGTAAATCATCAGGAATATCATCAGCAACAATAGCTTTGTATTCATTCAATAATTATACAAAAAAAATTGTCATACCAACTTTTGTTGCCTGGTCATTACTCCAACACTTGGTCCTCTAGGAACTATAGCAAAATAAACTTGATTCTTCTTTACTTTTCAAATTGCTTTCCATTAACCATGCAAACTTTTATTACAGTACAAATGACCTCATCTAGACTTTCAATCAAAAGCAGTAATGTTTGTTTCTTCCCATTTACCCAAAGAGTATATTGATTCAAGCTTCTATCATGTACAACATATCTATCATATTTCCAAGGTCTACCCAACAAAATATGACAACAATCTATGGGCATAATATCACACAAACTTCATCAAAGTAATGTGCAATTTTCAACTTCACAAGACATTTTTCACTTACCAATATCTTATGCTCATCCTTGATCCATTAAACATGATAAGGTTTGGGATGTTTAAGCCTCTGCAACTACAACTTTGTAACCAACTCTTTTGATGCCAAATTTGTAGGACTCCCACTATCAATTATCACCTTGCAATATTTTCCATTCATCTTACATTTGGTCTTGAAAAGACTCCTATGAACAGGTTCCTCACCACTTCCCTTATTACATAAGATTCTTCTCACCATCAAATTTTTTCCAGCCTCAAGTCCACTTGGTGAACTCTCAATGTCTTCTTGAATCACAACATTTCTATTATTTTGCCCACTTTCAGAAGATCTGCATTCAAAGTATCTATGCTCTTCTTTAGCACATCTAAAACAATTACCACGAAAACCACCTCTAAGATAATAATTACCTCTTCCTCAATAAGATCCAGTACCTCCTTGGTATGAGCTACCACCTTTCCACTCAGTCTTGTCTTTGTCATCATTCTTCCATTTAGATTTTCCTTTATCCTACTCAAAACTTTTAGATCTACCACCTTCACCATAAGATCTACCTCTACCTCTTTGGAATCTACCACATCTACCTCTTTGTCTTTGTTTATGCTTCTTTACTAAGATCTCCTCATCTTTCAAGGCATATTGATATGCTTCTTCAACACTTTCAAACTTTACAAAACTTATTTCATCTTGAATTCTAGATGTCAATCCATTTGTGTACCTTGCAATTTTCTCAACATCATCATCCAGATGTCCAGATTTGATGTCCAATCTATAGAATTCCTCAGTGTACTCTTTCACAGTAATGTCCTTTTGTTTCAAATTTTGCATCTTTCTCAACAACCTAACTTGGTAATTAGTAGGAAGGAATTAGTTCTTTACCTTATTCACCATCTTTGGCTAAGTTTAGATCTTCTCCCTTCCTCTCCTTTGTCTATCAGTTTGCAAGTGCTCCCACCATAGTGATGCATGACCTTTCAACCTAGTGACTGCAATCTTCACCTTTCTATTATCAGGAATGTTTTCATATCTCAAAGAACTTCTCCATATCTAAGATCCAATCTAACACAACATTGGTATCCAATTTCCATCATAAGGAACAACTTCTACAGTAGGCTTTGAATTTTCCCTAGACAACACTCGCAATAATCTTTCCTCATCTTGATCTTCTTCAAGTTCTAGATTATGGTTTGGTCTTGTTGCTTCATCATCACTTACATCATCAAGATGTACTCCTCTCCTCTAGGCTATCTCTACATCATATAATATGGCTGCAATTTGTCTCAATTGATCCAATATAACATTTTCAACATTTCCTCTACCATAAACCATCTTTACAAATCAGGTTCCTACAAGATCGTAACCTTTTGCAAGTTATAGGTCAAATTCATAGATTTGCCACCCTACAACCAAATCCAAATCAGGGTTCTACATGATCCAATATCCACAAGGATGAAACTCAAGCTCTAATACTACCTGATGCAAGGATAGATAGGGAAAACTAGGGCCAAAAGTGCACCCAGCTCTTTGAACCACCCTGCAAGAGTTAACGCAATGGAAGCAAACACAAAGAATAGCAACCAAAGGAGGAAGAAGAGTGAAATACTTTTATTGATTCTTCAAATATTCAACGTACATGCCCAATTGTAAGGTATTTTGGGTTACGTACAAATACAAAATACATCCATACACAAAGATCCAACAACAATTCGTACTTTCTAGTTCTGCTCTCAATTCATCTCTAAAACTCTTCTAAAAACTCTTCACCCCTAGCTCCTAGCCTAAACACTCTATTTATACTAGCCAAAATGGCTTATATATCATTCTGGAACATGGAAAATCCACATGTTGGCTCTCAGAAAATATTAAATGAAAATAAACCTAACATCAAATACACAAGTTGACATGCATCAGCAATCAACTATCCTGAAATCAATGTCTAAGCAAAATTGTGATATCTCCTAGCTCTGATTGAATTAGAACTCACACTTTGAAATATGGGTAGATATCTAGGTCCTCTACAACCCCTTAAGTTTTCAAAAGGTTGATTCATTAAGGAAAAGTGTGCATCTAATTTCAAAGTTGAGCACAAAAAACTATTGCTCAAAATTGCCATAAATCGATGTTCTAGAAGAATTGCCATATCTCCCAACCTATTAGGAGTTAGAGCTTGTTTCCTAGATCATACATATTAATCTAGGGCCTCTTCAATCCTTGAAGTGGACAAATCTTCATTCATTATGAAAAATTAGTTACACAGTCTGCAACAGGCACTCAAAAACCAAAAAATACAATTTCAGTAGCAAGATAAGAACTCAAAACATGCAGGATAGCAGTGCAACCCAAGATGCTCCTACATCACTTAGAATAAACATATAAGTGTGTCTATCACCACCTATACACTCACAATCACATTATTAAATTTAGGTAAATGAATCACTACTGAAGATCTTATGTGATTTCAACAAGATGAGGTTGCCCAAACGTTGATGCTAAAAGCCTTAGAACAAAACAGTGACCAATACTTCCAATATATGACTTCTAGGGGATGAAAACTCCCCCTGCATGACTTTGATGTACAAAATATCATTCAAAAGAGAGAACCTAATAAGATTGAAATCTTGATGGAAGAAACATGAGAGTTAGAAAACCAACTTGCTCAATTACAAGTATCCAAAGAGCAACCTAAAACTTCTTTTGTTGAATCTATATGTGTTCTTCCATTCAATAGAAGTCTCTACATGGTCCCATTTCCTAGGGATATATAGGTTCCCAAATATGATAAATATGATGGAAATGGTGATCCCCATGATCATGTACGACACTTATATGCTCTTAGTATGGATTTTATGCACGAAGACACTTATCTCATCAGGTTATTTCTTATGATCTTTACAAAATTATGGAATGGTTCACAAAATTGTCACCCCCTCAAGTCATTTGATGAGCTTTCACAACATTCATTCAAAAATATTCTTACAATATTCAACATCCTTTCACTATACTAGATTTTTGGAATATCAAACAAAAACTTGGTGACCTTGTTGGTGCCCAAATTGACAGTTTTGGTTTCCTATGGAATGATGATCCAATTCTGGGAATTCCAAGTAGTGATTTTCCAGTTGATAGGTTCCGTTCAAATGAATGCAAAACTCTACAATCATGGGTCTGCAGGACCCGGGCTCGTAAGCCTATACCTAACACCCTAGAGGCTTTGAGCAGATAACTTGTAGGATTTTCGGTGTTGATTAAAAAGAAAAAATAAAGGTTTTAAAAGTGAAAAAAGGTTTGCAAGTGTATGAATGTAAATGTATGATTTGTTGACCCATGTCACTTGGATATATGTCCTTTCTACAATCAACATGAAGACTTAAAATAATATCAATAGACCAGTGCCTTAATCGATGGATTCTTTACCATTTTTCTATCAATTGTTCAAAATGTTTATTGTAACCCTTAGAGACAAGCAATAAATCCCTTTAAGATAAATTGTTATCAGCTTAATGAAGTATGAATTGCTTGAAATGCTTAAGAAAACTTCAATACATAATCATATTTATTTTAACACCCCTCAAGAAACCAATAAGACAAAAATGAATATTAATCAACCAATACAACGTTGTTATTTTTCAAATACTGAAATCCCTTATAGAATTCATTCAATTGAATAGTCAATTAAAGAAAACTTTGAATATTTGATCCAAGGAAGAAAAATGAAAGAAACAGAAATGATATGACCAAAAGGTCAATTGAGCACATAAGTCTTTGTATTGAACTTGAAATACTTCACCACAGTTGTACATGCATTGTTGGTGCATACAGATGACAAAATCTAGAGTAGACAGTAGAATTGACTCTCTCTATATAACTATATGAACAATATCTTGAATAATTCTATGATATGATATGATGATTTCTATTCCAAATTCAGCCCTTATAATTATAGGCATTGAATTGGTTACAAAATGAAAGGGTATGACCCTTTGTTTACAAAAATCTTAAACTAATCGACTCACTAATAGTTAATTGTTATGTATATTAAATAAGTTTGCAAAATAGAGACTCATTTTGCAAAATCTAATGTTGATTCTTCAATGAAATCATTGCATTTTTTTATGTGTTTTTGATATTTTTCATCTTCTAGTAAATCTGCACCATTGATAAATTCCCAAGCCTTGATCTCAATCTCAAACATCTTGCTCCATCTACATGTTGGTCTTCATCATTTCCAGGTCATCATTCTATGTGGCTCCTAAGGCTTGATCTTGCATCACATGACACATACCCATCCATCTCTCTCGGTCAATTGCTTCACCATTTTCATCATGCCAAGATATAACCCCATGCTCTGCAACCAATTCTTCTATTAACTTGAAAGTACCCTCGAATTCTTGTGAATATGCAATATGAACATTGATTAATCTCTTTACTTCCTGTATATCTTCTTCTTCTTCTTCTTCTCCCAATTCATTCTTTTATTTAACCAATTTTTTGTATATCTCATTATGTCTCAAGGCCATAGGTTTATACGCAGTATAAATATCCCAAACCTACCCTAGTTTAATCAACAATTTCCTAAAATGATTTCTTATTATAGTACTAGAGACTTCTCTTCAAATTATGGAAACATCCTTTTATTTTGCATTCTCATCCTACAACTTCTTCAATTCAATTCTCATAGCATTATTAGATGACTGAATCATTGGTTGCACATGTAGCTTCCCTGATTTTAACATTTTCTCATATAATTCCTTCTAATTATCCCTATCAAATGTCATTTGTTTCATATTGGCTTGATTAAATAATGCCATGTCCACTTACATGCATGCAGCCTTATCAGGGTTTGTTACCCTACCTTCAATGTCATCAAATGACCAAAAGCTTGATCAACACCAATAATTTGTGGCCTTTTGTGTGGAGGGTATAAGGCCCATAACAACATTGATTTTTCATCCTCAACAAACCTTGAGCTAATAATTACATCCTTGACCCCCTATACATCCAATTTCATATCATGTCTACCAGATTTAACCAAAGTATCAAAGATGTATGAAGCACTTATATCCCAACTAGGAAAAACTATCACCCCTCTTTCCTTCAATAGTTGCCTTCCTCTAGCAACAATCATATGTTCCAATTCTCTCTTAATATCCTCTTTCAGATTTACCATTAGTTCTTGCTCATTCTCAGGAGAAATATTTTGAATATTTTGTCTCGATAATTTTCCTCTATAATTGTATAAAACAACAATAAACTCTTTGGATTTTATGAAAGCATCATCACTTACAAATTTTCTTGATTCCAAGAGTCTCTCATCCTTTTCAACATCAACTTTGTCAAGAATTTCTTCATCATATTCCAAGGCCTAAAGTATTGGCCTATCAACAATCCTTGATATTGGAATAGGGGAATCTAGTAGCTTCTACATATCTTCATGAAACTACTCCATAGCTTTTTTCCTTTTTTCTTCCAGTTCCCTATTTTTTTCTAAAAAATTTTGTTGCACTTCTACCCATTCCAAGTTTTTGAAACCTTCTTTATACTCAATGCCTTGGTGAATATAATCACCCAATTTCTATGACTTCGTGCATGCATGAATGTATCCCTCTAGATCATAGTGATTCCAGAAATCCATGGTGTACATATGATACTCATTCTATAATTTCTCTCCAATCTTTTCATAAGACTTAGTTGCACAAATAATGAAATCTCCAAAAGCCAGAGTTGCTGGGAGGAAAGTCTATTTTTTTTGTTTATCTCCAAAATGTTGTTTACTAGACTTTGACATTTTCCTCACAATCTTTAAGTATGTAATTTTATCAGGCACTAATGTTGGTAATCTATATGGCTTCCCTTCAAACCCAAAAAAATCTAATACAAGTGAAGTAATCATATGCATACCAGTCTCCACAATTATGTTTGATTTTCTCTCCTAGCCAATTGTCTTTTGGTCTTAAGAATCTTTTGATATTTGAGCTAACAGAGGGGAAAGACTGGTGTCCAAATAGAGTGTGCAAAGGTTGAACAAAATGATATTTAAATGAGAGGTTGTTAGAAATAGATAATACTAAGAGGGGGGGTGAATCAGTATTCTACAAATTTTTGCCCACAACTGACTATTGTTAATTACTTTATAACTTGCATATGAAAGTAAATCAACAATGCTTAGCAGTAAATATAACCATGCACATAGATAAATCATAACACCATTATTTGTTAACTAGGGAAATCCTGGCCAAGGGAAAACCCCGGTGGGGATGATACCCACTAGATGATTCACTAATCAATAGGATTTTGTTAAGGATATTGACCCTGTTAGGAGTCTATGAAGTACATATAGTGTCTTGAGTTCGTGTTAGGAGACTAGGCCTTCTTAGAAGCCTCAACCCTGTTAGGAGTTTGTAGAACAAATACAATGTATGCAAGAAGAGCCCACTGCCCTAACATGCAATAATACAATTCAATTCTTCACAAGAATAGATATACATACAATACTTGATGTCTATTGTACTTTGCATTTGTTCTAATCATACATCAAAATTCACATCACATAAGGCTTTCATATCTTTCAAATCATTCACACAATAGTTTGCATATCACTTAACTTGCTTGTCTATCATAGATAGCACACTTATCTTTGCAAGACAAGATCTTTCTTATACCTCGCATATTCACAAAATTATGCTTAGTTGGCCTTCATGTGTTCACATGCTTGACATAATAATGTCCACATAGTTGGCTCATCATAACTTAGTAATTATTTTGTAACCAAAATAATTCTTAAGGTCGTACAATCCAATTCATTGCTATATTATGTTTTGCACTATTAAATACCTGCACTAGTATTTAAATCATAACTCACATCATATTGTCCATACATATCTGTGCACTGGCATACATCATCATGGCACTATCATGAAGTTTTCCTTAACTACACAAGAGCTAACTCTCAACGAGTCATCCATACACTTAACATTTGCTTATTGTGTTGCTGCAAACTGTCTAACACTTGGACAATTTTCTATATCTAAATGCATAAATGAAATGTTGAATGTATGTTGCCATAAATGACAACCATTAAGATATCTATCTGACCATATTGTCAATAGAGGTAACACAAGGCATTGAACCTATAGTCCCATATTGATTTCCACATTTGAACTAGCTTCATTTCCCCATTAGACTCCCTCATATTCAATTTCAAATCCTCACCCCACAATCCTCTCATTCAACCAAAATACAAGATCATATGCATAAGTAGAGACTAGTGTTTAAAAGTAGGGTATTCAACATCATTGAAATGAACAAAAGAAGTATGAATGTTATCAATGACATACTCTACATAATCATAAGGCCTGGGCTCCAACATTTGGATGTCAGATGCTAATACCATGGGTCCAATTGCCATCAAATCAGGTGCTTCCATTCCTCCTATTTGTCCACATGATTGGTATGTCATATCCAAGTATGTCTTAAATAAATTGATGTTGAACAAAGGTCCTTCTTTTGCAGTTAAAGGCTCCTTTACTATTTTGTGCAACATCAACTTCCATTGCATATATGAAACATCTGACTTGTCATACTCATTTTTCAATTTTTATGAATGACATTTTTTTAGTAAGGCCATCAATAAGTCTAAAAACTTCATTCAAAGCCTCAATAGATATCTCCATGAACTTCTCTCCATCCTTATCGTATATGAATCTGTCATCAACATTATATTTGCAAATAATAACCTTAAGCAACTCCACATTTAAGAACACATTATCCACTATCAACTTCCCCAATTTCATTTCCCAAGGATGATAGATAGGTGCCTTATGATTTCTCCTTATATAATGATACAAGAAGAGATCATACACCTGAGTTCTAGTCCAGATATCTCCAACCTCACTGTACTTATCTTCAATTTTGTCTAGAGAGGTAAATTTACTCCTGGATTTTGGACCTGCAAAATCCATTTGCTCAATGAGATCTTCATTCAATTTTCTAATTGGGACCTCATCATTCATCTTATGCTTCTTTTCAATTTTTCCCTTTTTAACCCTATCAATTTTTCTCTTCTACGTTGAACTAAAGCTCTCCATGGTACTTTCTAAGACTTCTTCTAACACAATTGTCTACAAAATATAGATATCAAACAATAAATTCACAATTTTCTTCTAAGATTTTATGAACAAAAACCTATCATAATTGCCCTTTTATTACCAAACACTCTGTAATCATGCATTTACTCTTTGCACAAATTGAAATAGCCATTTTTTATCATTATAACAAATGAACTGTCTGTTAAAAGTCACCTCGTGCAATTATCTTTGTGCCTTATAAAATATATTCAAACATTTGATCATTCTAGCCTTTGGCAATAGAAATATTTATGCCTCTTGATTGCTATATCTTAAATCTACAAATACTAAACTATTTTCAATTTCATTTCTATTGCTTCAATAATGGAAATATTTCTATTGCTCTTCACTATATTGAAAACCTTCTAACTATGATCTCCAATAAGCCTTTTCATTACTAGGTATGATGATCACAAGTTTTATTTTTTGATGCAGACATTATTTTATCACCATAACATATAGTGACATACCAGTGCTCATCGCCAATTTCTACATCTCCATTGTACAAAATGCAATCCATGATCAATTTCATCCTATTGCTATAACTCTCAGTGATATCTTCATAATAACTCATCTATCAATCACTATAAACAATAGCGATCACTAAGCTCCATCGCTTATCACCAAAGTACATTTTGTCACTCTTCGATCACTGATAATTACTACATATCATAGCAATAACCTCTTTCTCATCGCTAATCACCAAAGCCAAAACATTATCATTTCGATTAGCACTGATCGTTGTATCAAATAGCAATGTCTTGACTTCATTGCCAATCGTTATATCTCTTTTGTGCTTTCATTGCATAGTGATAGATTTTGATCGCTACAATATACAATGATATATATAGACTTATCATTATCACTGAAGTGAAATTGTGTCTCCTCTGCTTACCAATAAGATCTATCATTATAGTGTATAGCAATAGGTTATTCTTATCGCTAATTGCAAGGACTCCTTAACCACTACTTCACTCAACAATGAACCCAAATCCCTATATGATATAGTGATACTCCATCAAGTATATGATATTAACCAAGCCATTGTCATTTTAAGATATAGTAATACATGCTCCATCTTTGTAGCTATAGAAATAATCTCAAAAATGAGGATATCTCTTGGATTTCAAATAGGATCAAAGCCTAGATCAATCAATAGATATTTCCATGTGATGAGTAAGCCCTAGGACTGCAATTTGTGATAGGAATCTTTGATTCTGGATGATGAATAGTCATTTTCTATTAAAACACAAAGGAATGCAATAAGTGATTCTTTTATTTGATCATATAATCTACCTAAAGCATATAAAAGGTAAGCAATGAAAACAAGTAAAAGGTGAACAAATATTTGAAAAATATTGAGTTCCACCAAACCATTTTCTACATACCTCCAATGTTGGAGATCCTTACGCTCAAGGTACCCTCAACAAATTCCTAAAACTAAGAAAATTGACATATTTGTTAACACACTTGTACCAAAACTATACTATGACCTAAGAAAACAATTATTCACATCCTTCAATGACATGATATAGAGTGCTTACCATATTGAGGATGTTGTCGTTAAGAAGGGTGACATCATGCTAAACAAAGACAAGAATGGTAATGGAAATGACAAAGACAAAAGTAAACCTTGGAACAAGAATAAATACGTAGCTAATGATGGAGTTGTAGATGCTTCTAAGATGAAAGAGCCAACCTTCCATTTGTCCAATAATATTTACATTGCTAAACAATAAGATACTTCAAAGTCTCAATCTTTTGACAAGATTAAGAAAATTTCTAGGCCAAAAATTGTCTGCACACTAATAGTTGAGTCATATGAGGTAGCCTAAAGACCTTGCTTACTAAAAAAACTTATCATAGTACCTAATAATTCCCAACCCTATGACCCACCCATCAAACCTACTTGGTGGAGAGATGAACACTTTTGCAACTATCATACGACTAAGAGACACAACACTGATAATTGTTCCAAGCTTGAGGGTGTTATCCAAGACCTCATTGATGGAGGCAAGGTTGTTATAGATGGATTAGTCAAGAATTATGATTAGAAAGCCTTTTCATAACCACTACCCAAATACAAAAAAGGGGAGTCATCTCAAGCTAACAAGAAAAATCATGATGCCAAGATCAATTATACTTGCACTGACACTAACAATGTCATCAACATGTTGGAACCCATTAAAAAAATCTACATAATGGGTCATAAAATTGACAAGGAACCAAAATATAATACTAATGATGAAAAATGTAAAGTATTCTTGAAAAGACACACCTCTCAGCAAAGCTATAGAGTGTAATGTCCCCACTTTAGCAGCTATCCAATTGTGTGACAGTTAGCCTTTTATTTTATTTATCCCACACTGCTTGTGAAAAGTGGTTGATCCTATGAAGTGGGAATAAAAGGAGAGCTTGTGGCAATTGTTAGTTAGGTTGAATATGAAAAGAAATTGGATGCATGAGTTACAGATCTATTCATGGCATTAGAGGACATCTATCCTTTCTTGTGACATTCTAAATGTCATTCCCTTGGGGTTTGGCCTATGGAATTCATTGCTATCAACTTCATTAATAGGCAGCTTGGGTGTAGTTCTAGCTACAAGAAGATTGGGTGTAATTATTGGTTTAGTTCTTTAGCATTTCCAGGGTGCCCATTATAGTTGTATCAGAGCTATAAGTCCTACCATCCTATGGAGGTCTTATAAGGAATTTGGGATAGTTGGATAGAGGGAAAAGTGTTTGACAAAATGTCAAAATACTAAAATTAGAAATTAAAAGGGCTAAGCATTTATGTTTGAGCATGCGACAAGAGCTTTATAATTTCCACAATACCAAAGCAAGACAAAGTAGGAGTTCAAACTTGCAGAATGATCAATCTAGTTTATCTATGTAGAGGGACATACAATCTAGTCATACAAACATAGAGGAGATATTCTTTGAACAAGATAGAAATATGGGTGACTAAGATGACAAGAATATAGGATTAGGTGGAGGCAAGAATACTAGTCCAGATCAGGAGGAGCTAATGTTCAGATGGTTACTGGGTACATTAGAGAAGGAGCAGGGTACGTAACAGGAGCAGAATAGATGAATGGATATGATGTTGCAACTTATGGCTAGATAGATGGATATCAATATTAATTTAGGTGATGTCAACAATGGAGGAAATGACAACAACGAAAACAATAATAATGGAGGCCAAGGAAACAACAACAGTCCTGAGAATAACATAAATGGTAATAAAGGACATGGCAACAATGGGAATGAGGCTGATAACTTTAGACATGTTGCACGCCCAGCTCGAGCAGTGAGCTCAAGACCTCTTCTATCCACCTTCCCACCTAGAGATCCAGTTCAACTAGTTAATGAACTGCAGATTATCGAGTTACAAGATTACTTTAGGAGGGAGAGGGAGGCTAGTGGACCAGACTTTCAGGTAGATATTTCCCTCAAAGATTATATGGACTTGAGGATGAGACACATGCCCAAATCAAGAGGGAGAAATCAAAATTTTGAGCTGAGAAAGAAAATTGGAAACTTTCTTTACCTTATTACAATGCTTCAGGGAAGATGACTGCACAAGATTGGGTGTAGAAGGTAGATACATACTTCCAACTGAATTCTATGCCTGAGGAGGACGCTATCAAGTATACGACTATTTATTTGGATGGTCTAATATATGAGTGGTGGCACCATGGCATGGTAACCTTGGGGCATAATCAGATCACATCTTATGAGGAGTTCACTAAGAAGCTCATAGAGAGCTTTAATTCCAAGGATCCTGAGTTACAGGTTAAGGAGTTGGCACAACTCAAGCAGTGGGGATTACTTGAGATGTATATTAGTGAATTCCAAAGGTTAGTTGTGTTGGTCACAAATATTTTAGAGAGGAGGTTAGTAGTGTTATTTATGGATGAACTCTTAGATCCATTAAGGGGTTGGGTTAAGAGGCATGACCCAGCTACATTATAGGAGGCCACTAAAAAGGCTCGTGACTTAGCATCTTCTTTTAGGAGCAGATTTTAGCACAGGGATTCATATGTGAAAAAGGACAAAGATAAAGACAAAAAATCTTTTTACAAGGATGCTCAGCCAAAAAAGGATAAGTTGGATAATGACACCTTAAATGAGTTGAGAAAGAAGAAGCTATGTTTTCATTGTAGAGAGCCTTGGGATTTATCTCATAAATGTCCTCTCAAGACTAAGGCAAATCAAATGGAGTATTTTTTAGTAGAGGAGTCACAGTTAAAGAGGGAGGATCAACACTCTAATTTAGACAAGGATAGCACTACAGAGGAGAGCAGCATTCTTGAGGATGGGAAGTCATTGGCACAGTTAACGAGGGCTTAGAAGACAATCACATTTAAGGACAAAGGTACTATCCAAGGGCAAAAAGTGATCTCACTCATTGACATTGGAGCTACACATAATTTCATAGATGCACAATTGGTAGCCAAGAGAGGTTTATAGACCAAGGAGCATGTTGGGTTTAGAGTCATGGTAGCTAATGGTGACAAATTATTATGCACTTGGAAGATATCTAATCTTCGTGTCAGGTTTGGAGATGGCTATGAGTTAGAGGATGAGTTCTATGTAGTAGACATGGGAGACTATGATGTCATCCTCAGCGTGACATGGATGGCCTCACTAGTCAAGTTCACACTCAACCTAGCAAAATTGGAGATGAGGTTTCAGCATGAGGGGAGAATTGTTTTCCTTAGAGGACTTTCAGATGGGAGTTGCAGAGTAGTCTCCCTAAGGAGAAGCAGAGACTTTTTTGGCATAATGACATAGAGTGGGCAGTAGAATGTTTCACTATGCCAGCTTCATGGGAGCCATAGGTGAAGAGTCATCCACCAGCTATTGAGGAGATACCTGACAAGCCCAGTAAGGTATTTGGCAAGATTCCACAGGTAAAAGCACAAATTTGTGCCACTATTTAGGATACCAAAACCTATTTTGGTCAAATCTTAGTTCTCTATCAAAACTTAAATTTTTTTCAAAAACTAAAATAACCCTTTTATAGTTCTTAGATTCAATATCATCATTATATAAATTTTTGAGTGTTTTGATTATTTATAATATGTTATAATTGTTAGAATTGCTTTAGAAAAACTAGGGGGGGTGAATTGGTTATTATAGTTCCAAATGTCCTATTCAAACTTTTCACTAAGTGTAGTGAACCCATTCAACCATTCATTCATCCAAACTTTAATTTATCTAATCAGCAAGTTACTATAAATCAACATGCAAGTATAACGTAGAAGAAATCAACACATGACACAGTGATTTACATGGAAACCCAATTTGGCAAAACCACCAGTAACATGCTACTCAATTTTCACCCTTCTAAAGTGATGCCTTATGAAAGGCCTGCCCTGTTAAAGGCTTACAACACATTGTTAAATGTGACTTTGTTAGAGGATTTAACCACCCTGTTAGAAGTGGGCCTGGTTAGAGGACTTTAGAACATTCACTTGGAATGTCACCGTGTTAAAGGATTTATAAATGGTTGTTAAGCCAACATAAGTCCATAGGATTTTCAGATCTAATTCAATTTCTAGAGAGTATTAGAAAATCTTGACCTAACTAGAACATACAACTTACCTTACAGATCTTAGATCGCTTCTTAGCTCATACCCTTGCCTGGCCTTCAATCTCTACAACTCTTAACAGCTTGCCTTCCCTTCAAGCTTTGTCCTCTTGAGTCTTCATACTCAATGTACCAATGCAATCATCTCTTCATGACCACTCGTAGAAGCAGAGCCTCTGTGCTCTTCCTTCTCCTAGATGTCACCTCCTTGACACCCTTTCAACTACTTTGCAGATTTGGCTCTTTAGCAGCAACAATATCAATAGCTCTCTGATTCTTGGTCTATTACTCCTTAAATAGAAGTCTTAGAGTTTCTTTTCCCGCTCAATTCTTCCATTTTTCAATTTCAATTCGCATGGATTAGGTGGGATTCATTATATCTAAGCCACATTCTGTTTCCTCTAGAAACTTCTTGAATAATCCTTTAGAATTTGCCCAAAAATGGTTTACATAAGATTTTGTGCCCACAACTAATCATCCTTATCTTCCAACTCGTTCACACAATTCAATGTAACCACCATGTTGGCTTCGATTTGGCAAATCTTCATCATTTGAAATAATGTAGCAGCTTAGCACTATTGAAATACTGATGCTCGACACATACTGTGTTACTCGGCATCAACTATGTTTTTCCTGATGCTCGGCACCTGAAGATCACTCAACACCTACTAAAATTTTTTTGATGCTTGGCACTTGATCTTTACTCGACACTTGAAGATCACTCGACACATACTACAAATGTTTGTTACTCGGTTTCTATTAAGAATTTATTCGGCTTCAACTAATTTGCTCGACACCTACTGATGATCTTAGTTAAAGCTTTGTAGTCAACCTTGTTTCCATTTCTTCTTTCTAAGTGTGACCAACCCCTGTATCTTTGAGTATGTCATCAATACATGACTTAACCATTGTCTTAACTGATCTTTGCACTTCATTACATAATCATAATTTAACCTTTCCCTTAGGTTCTCTTGTTACATCTTGTTGATCAAATCCTCTTCATCAATCAACTAAGTGATAGTGCTTGGATCATATAAGAAAATATCATTCCTACAAATAGCAAGTTTGACATCAATGGCAAAAAAATGATTGAAAACATTATTTTACAACAATCTTCCTCTTTGATCTTCAATAATAATGAGCTTTTCAATCAGATTTCCAACAATCTCCCTCTTTGGCATTGTTGGCAAACCAAACTAATCAACCATCAGACTAAACTATTCAACCACAAACTAACTAGGTTAGAATAGTAAGTCAAATGCCAAAAAGTAAATACATCTCCTACTACTATTCTGATTGATTCATTTCACTTCTCCCTCTTTGTTGTTGTATCCTTTATCTTTATCTTTCTCCCTCTGTGTTATTCATCTTCTACTTGTTATTCATCTTCTGATGGTCTGATCAACCTCTGAAATCTCCCTCTTCTTTCCTGATCCTTTATCTTCAACAATTTTTTATCAGTTGTTCACTTCTCCCTTTGTTGATCAGTTGTCTACTTCCCCCTCTTTGACAACAATGCCAAAGACATATTAGCATCTTTAATATGCAAGTGTAGCTTTTACAAGTCTAGTCAATTTCTCCCTTTGTTACCTTGCTTGTGATTGATTTGGAATTTTAGCACATTTGCTACTTCATTCATAAATCCAAAAGTAAACATCCTTTGCATCAATGTGTAAATTCTTCAACATTCTGCTTATTTGATGCAGGGCATTCTTGCCTTTTGGTTCAAGTAGCCTTAGCTAGGGGTATCACCCCTAACTTACCTCTAAGATACTCAAAAGCATCTTTAGGTAGTGCTTTTGTGAAGATATCATCAATTTATTCCTTTGAGCTAACATATTCCATCTTTACTTGTTTGTCTTCCACCAGCTCTCTTACACAGTGATACTTGATTGCAATATGCTTAGTTTTAGCATGCATTACTGGGTTCTTTGATATATTAATAGCACTTGTATTATCACAATAAAGTGTCATAGGCTCAATTACTTCTTCCTTCCTACCTTGCAGCAAATGTTTGATCCATACAATATTGGTGCAGTTTATAGCAGTTGCCACATATTCAGCTTCAGCAGTGGACTGTGAGGTGGAGCTTTGTTTTTTTCTTGTCCATGTAATCAACCTCTTTCCTAAGAAAAGTGCTCCTCCATTGGTGATTTTTCTATCATCAATGTTACCACCCCAATCTATATCAGTGTAAGCTTTCAATTCAAACTTCTCATTCCTCTTGTAGTATAAACCAAAGTCATCAGTTCCTTTCAGGCATCTCAATATTCTCTTCACTACCATTAAGTGATTTTCTCTTGGATTTGCAAAAAATCTAGCCACTATTCCAACAGCTAATGCAATGTCTGGTCTACTATGTATAATGTATTGCAGTTTTCTAATGATTAACCTATACAATGTTTGATTTACTTTAGTAGATTCATCATTCTTGGATAGTTTATGACTAGTTGCTATTGGTGTGTTGATTGGTTTTGAGTCTTCTAGCCCAAATGTTTTGAGTACTTCCTTGATGTATTTGGATTGGGTCACAAATATGCCATGCTTCAATTCATGTACTTGTAATCTAACAAAGAATTTGATTTCTCCAAACATTGACATCTCAAATTCATGCTTCATTTGATTAGCAAAATCTTTGCAAAGAATATCTTTTCCTCCAAATATTATATCATCAACAAATATTTTTGAAATCAAAATGTCTTTACCTTCTTCAACTTTGATGTACAAATTGTTGTTGTCATCTGTTCTTTCAAATCCTATTTGTACAAGATATTTGTGCAACCTTTCATACCATGCTCTTGGTGCTTGCTTCAATCCATAAAGTGCTTTGTGCAGCTTGCAGACCATTTCCTTGTTCTTCTCGTCAACAAATCCCTCTGATTGTTCTATGTAGACTTCCTCTTCCAGTATACCATTCAGAAAAGTAGACTTCGTGTCCATCTGATAGACTTTGAAACCTTTGTATGCAACATATGAAAGTAATTTTCTTACTCCTTTCATTCTTTCAATAGGGGCAAATGTCTCTCCATAATCAAGTCCTTCTTCTTGTGCATAGCCTTTGCAAACTAATTTGGCTTTGTTTCTTGTTATTTCACCATTCTCATCAAGTTTGTTTCTAAACACCCACTTGGTACCAATCAAATTCTTATCAACTAGTCTAGGAACTAGAGACCAAGTCTTGTTCTTCTCAATCAAATCTATCTCTTCTTTCATGTCCTTATACTAGTCATCATCTTTTGGTGCATCTTTTACTATTTTTGGTTCAACCTTGCTTAGTAGACATGATTCACTTCTGAGCCTATTCCTTGTCATGGGTCTGGCATCCTTGTCACCAATGATTTGATTTGCAAGGTGATGTCTTCTCACATACTTGGCTAATCTAGGTTCAATCCTTCTTTCCACATTTGATCCTTTAGCTTCGAAGTCATTTTGTTCTTCTTCATCTGCCATTTCATCATTTCTTTCTTGCATACTATTCTCAAAATCAGAATGTGCATTTTCTACATTATGTAACTTGGCTTCTGAATATAACTCGGCATTAACAGGCTGAGACTTAGCAAATACTAAAGTTTTTTATTGATTCCCAACTTGATTTGCATCATTGTTTTCAATAGTCATTCCTTCATAGAAGTATACAAAGGATCTATAATCCTCTATTTGCTTTGACTCATCAACCTAAACTTCTGCATGCTCATCAAAATTTACATTTGCACTCTCCATAATTTTGTTAGTGTTAGCATTCAAACACTTATATGCCTTACTTCTAGTGGAGTATCCAAGGAATATGCCTTCATCACTCTTAGCATCAAACTTGTCATTTCTAGTGTCTTTTAGAAGATACCATTTACAACCAAATACTTTGAAATGTTTAACATTAGGTGAATAACCATACCACAATTCAAAGGGTGTTACATTTTGTACCTTTCTTGACCTGAACTCTATTCAATGTGTAGACTGCAATACTTACAACTTCTCTCTAGTATTTTAGTGCAACCTTTTTCTCCATCATCAAGGTTCTTGCACAGTTAATCACTGACCTATTTCTCCTTTTAGCAATACCATTATGCGGTGGAGTTCTTGGTGCTAATTTTTTCCTTTTGATACCTTTTTCATTGCAAAACACTTCAAATTCTCTTGATGTGAACTCACCTCTTTTGTCTAACCTTTAGGCATTTCAGGTTCTTTCCTGTTTCCTTCTCAACTCTAGCTAAATACCACTTGAAAATTTGGAATGCATCATATTTTTGCTTTAAAAACATAACAGTCATCATCCTAAAATAATCATCTACAAATAGCATTATGTATCTATTTCCTAGGTAGCTTCGCACTTCTATTGGGCCACACAAGTCTACATGAACTAACTCTAGTACTTCTTTGGAAGTGTATGTTTTTCTTTTGAAACTAGACTTAGTCATTTTCCCTAGTTGACATTGTTTACACATTGTGTTTTTAGGTTTCTTCAACTTGGGTAACCCTCTAACTTTGTTCTTCTTGCCAATGTTGATCAGATTATCAAAATTTGCATGGCACAACCTTTTATGCCACAACCACACATCATCAAGTCTAACAACAAGACATGTTGCATCTTCCATGTCTAGGTAAAATAGATTACTTCTAGTTTGTTCACCTTTTCCTATCATATTTCCAACAATATCATAGATCTTGGCAGTTTTGTTTCCAAATCCCACTTTACAACCTACATTGCCTAATTGAGATACACTCAACAAGTTGTAGTTCAATCCTTCAACGTAGTATGCATTACCACATGAAATTTTCTCTATAATTTTGATAGAGCCTTTTCCTTTTATTTTACATGGAGCATCATTTCCAAATCTAACACTATTTCCACCATATTGAGTAAAGGTAATGAACTTACTTTTATCTCATGTCATGTGATGTGAGCACCCACTGTCTATGATCCACTTGTCATTCTTGTTCACACAGGTAACTAATGTTGTTTCTTCATCATCATCTTTGTCTGATTCATCCTTCATGACTACATAGACTACTTCATCAGAATCTTCTCCAACAATGTAGCATCTTTTGCCTTTCTCCTTGTAGTCTTTACTATCATCTTCTCTTTTTTTCCTGAACTTGTTTCCTTCTTTGTAGTTCTTCTTTTGTGTACATCTTGTAGCAATATGACCTACATCATTACCATTGAAACATATGATAGGGAGCTTACTTTTTAATTTTCCTTTTCCTCTATGGAATCTCCTAGCTAGTAGTGTTTCTAACTGTTCCACATCTTCCTCATCTGTGCTACTATCACTGGATGCATGTTTTCATTTTCTTCTTCTCTTGCTTGATGTGCCCTCCTCAATATCTTTCATTATCATCTTGGCCTTGAAAGCAGATTCAAGGTTCTCAAGTCTGTAATTGTCAAAATTAGATAGCTCAAATGCAGTAAGTTTTCCAACTATTCCTTCAAAGGTTAGTGTGTTCTCTTGTACACACCTCAACTCTTGGATGGCTAAAACTCTTATAGCATAGATAGGGAGTAGAGTTCTTAAGTATTTTTTGATAGATGTTTCTTCTTCCAATTTTCCACCTAGACTTCTTATTGCGCTCACCACTTATTTTATTCTTGCAATATATTGAGCAACATTTTCACCTTCCTCCATCTTCATGTCATCAAAATTCCCTCTTAGGCTTTCTCTCTTTGCTCTCTGGACATTCTAATCACCTCCATAGATTTTTGATAAGGTTTTCCACATTTTGAATGCAGTATCACAGTCTTTGACATCATCATATTCAACATAGTTAAGTGCAGATGCAATTTCCAACATTGCTTAGTTATGCTCTTTCTTTTTGTTTAAGTCATCTGCAGTAAAGGGTCTTGTTGAAGTTACATGCTCTATTCCAATTGAGGTTTGTGCATAGTCACCTATTGATCCAAGGTGCAATTTCATCAAACTCTACCATGTAGCAAAGTTGTCTTTGTTGAGCTTGGGAACTTCTCTCTTGAACATCTTGATTTTCCTGCTTCTAGTACCTTGAAACTAAATTAGTAGATGGCTCTAATACCAATTGTTAGAATTGCTTTAGAATAACTAAGAGGGGAGGTGAATTAGTTATTCAAGGTCCAAATGTCATATTCAAACTTTTCACTAAGTGTAGTGAACCCATCCAACCATTCATTCATCCAAACTTTAACTTATCTAATCAACAAGTTACTATAAATCAACATGCAAGTATAACACACAAGAAATCAACACATGACACAGTGATTTACATGGAAACCCAATTTGGAAAAAACCACCAGTAACATGCTACTCAATTTTCACCCTTTTGAAGTGATGCCCTGTGAAAGGCCTGCCCTATTAAAGGCTTACAACACATTATTAAATGTGACCTTGTTAGAGGATTTAACCACCCTATTACAAGTGGGCCTGGTTAGAGGACTTTAGAACATTCACTTGGAATGCCACCCTGTTAAAGGATTTACAAATGGTTGTTAGGCCAACCTAAGTCCATAGGATTTTCATATCTAATACAACTGTTAAAGAGTATTAGAAAATCTTGACTTGACTACAACATACAACTTATCTTACAGATCTCATATCACTTCTCAACTCATACTCTTGTCTGGCCTTTAATCTCTGCAACTCTTAACAGCTTGTCGTCCCTTCAAGCTTTGCCCTCTTGAGTCTTCATACTCAATGTACCAGTGCAATCATCTCTTCATGACCACTTGTAGAAGCAGAGCCTCTATGTTCTTCCTTCTCCTAGATGTCACCTCCTTGACACCCTTTCAACTACTTTGCAAATTTGGCTCTTCAATAGCAACAGTATCAACAACTCTCTACTTCTTGGTCTATGACTCCTTAAATAGAAGTCTTAGAGTTTCTTTTCCCACTTGATTCCTCCATTTTTCAATTTCAATTCTCATGGATTAGGTAGGATTCATTGTATCTAACCCATATTCTATTTCCTCTAGAAACTTCTTGAATAATCCTTTAGAATTTGCCCAAAAATGGTTTACATAAGATTATGTACCAACAATTCATCATCCTTATCTTCCAGCTTGTTCACACAATTCAATGTAACCACCATGTTAGCTTGGATTCGGTGAATCTTCATCATTTGAAATAATGCAACAGCTCGACACTATTGAAATATTGGTGCTCAGCACATACTATGTTACTCGGCATCAACTATGTTTTTCCTGATGCTCAACACCTGAAGATCACTCGACACCTACTGAAAATTTTCTGATGCTTGGCACTTGATCTTCACTTGGCACTTGAAGATCACTCAATACATACTAGAAATGTCTGTTACTCAGTTTCTATTAAGAATTTGCCCGGCTTCAACTAACTTGCTCGGCACCTACTAATGATCTTAGTTAAAGCTTTGCAGTCAACCTTGTTTCCATTTCTTCTTTCTAAGTGTGACCAACCTTTGTATCTTTGAGTATGTCATCAATACATGACTTAACCATTGTCTGAACTGATCCTTGCACTTCATTACAACATCATAACTCAACCTTTCCCTTAGGTGCTCTTGTTACATCTTGTTGATCAAATCCTCTTCATCAATCAACTAAGTGATAGTGCTTCGATATTATAAGAAAATATCATTCCTAAAAATAGCAGGTTTGACATCCATGGCAAAAAAATGATTGAAAACATTCTTTTACAACAATCTCCCTCTTTGATCTTCAACAACAATGATCTTTTCAATCAAATTTTCAACAATAATTTCAAAATATTATAAGTTAATATTTTAACATTTCAGAAGGTGCTCCCTCAAAAAAGTAAAAAAAAATAGTAAATCATATCAAAAAAATTTAAAAATTATATTTATCTCTAGAGGAGAGAGTCCTCTTCAAAAATATGTAATTTTTTTTCAAGAAGGTGTAGATTCAATAGGGAAATTTTCACAGGAGGGAAAATCTATTGGATTCTGATAAGGTCAAGCTTGAGTACTTATAACAAAGAAAATATACATAAAAAATAATTATTTCTTTTTTTTTCCCCTAGCTATACATGTCATCTATAAAATATTTTCAAATCAGAACCAAAAAAGATGATTTACATATACTTGTTTGATGGGAACTACACCCTATAGTTTTTACAGTTAAAAAAGAGACTTCAAAATAAAAGAAAATAAATAAATTCTTACTCAAAAAATTACAAAAATTATAACCATAAAATTCATCCAATTCTACACATTTCATCAGTTTACATCATCTTCAAATTCTAAACAGAAATACCATTTTTTTGTTATTAATTTTGAACTATCACATTTTGATATCTTGTTTCTTTATAAAAGGTGACACTAGTTTGTGCTTTTACCCCCGCATGGGATTCCTCCTGACAGGGGGATAGAGCATGTTATTGAACTCAAGGAGGGAGCTAAACTAGTTATGATTAATCCCTATTGTTATCCTAAGAAACACAAGGATGAGATAGAGAAGAAATTAAGGAGTTGTTGGAGATGGGGCATATCAGGCCTAGTATGAACCCCTTTGCTTCAGTACTAGTGTTGGTAAAGAAGAAGGATGGGACGATGTGCATTTAACATGGTGTTTCCCATTTACAACATCTTGAGATGGTGTTGTCCATTTTGGAGATAGAGTCACTATATGCCAAGGAATCTAAGTGTGAGTTTGGATTGACTGAGCTACTATACCTTGGGCATATCATCAGCGCAAATGGAGTTCGAGTAGATCCCAAAAAGATTAGAGCTATTGTTGATTGGCCTACTCTTATGAACCTTACACAAGTTAAGGGGTTTTTTAGTCTCTACAGGTTTTATAGGAGATTTGTTAAGGGATTTTCACAAATTATTGCACCCTTGACAGACCTTACCAGGAAAGGGGCCTTCGCATGGACAAGGGTAGCTCAAAAAAGCTTTGATGATTTCAAGAAGGTGATGTCATCATGTCCATTACTATCTCTACCAGACTTCATGAAGCCATTTGAGCTTCCTATGATGTATCAGGAGATGGGATTGGGGCAATCTTGATGCAGGAGAAGCATCCCATTGTTTTTGAGATCAGGAAGCTTCGTGGAGTGGAGAGGAGCTATTCCATCTATGATCGGGAGATTTTGGCTATTATACATGCATTGGCCAAGTTTTGGTCCTACCTAGTTGGGGTGAAGTTTGTTATCAAGACTGATCACAACAACATCAAATACTTCATGAGCCAACGTGATTTGACTGATAGACAATAGAAGTGGATTATGAAGCTGTAGGCTTATGACTTTAACATTGATTTTTTCAAAGGGACGAAGAATGTGGTGGCAGATGCTTTATCCAGGAGACCTCATATTTGTGCTCTAGCTGAGATTATATGAGATTAGAGAAATAAGATTACATTAGAGTATGTGAGGGACATTTAGGCTTCTGGAGTGATTGCAGGCACCATACAACATGATCGTTAAGTGGTCATGGATGGATTGATCAAGTTCCAGGATAGGATATATTTGATTCCTTCGTCATAGTTTAGGGAGGTAATACTGAAGGCATTTGATGATGCACCTATAGCTGTACATTTAGGGGTATTTAAGACCTATACAAAAATTTGTGAATGGTTCACATGGAAAGGGCTCAAGGATGATGTTCAAAAGCATGTCAAGGAGTGTACAGTTTGTTAGTAGAATAAGGGAGAGCACACATATCCCACAAGGTTCTAACAACCTTTACTCATTTCAGATAGGAAATGAGAAAGTATTTCCATGGACTTCATCACCAAGCTACCATGAGTACAAGGGAGAGATTGCATCTATGTGATAGTTGACTGGCTGATGAAGTTTACTCACTTCTTTGCTATTCCATCCACCTAAATAGCAGCACAGGTGGGCGATCTTTTCTTCAAAGAGATATCCAAGTTACATGGGCTACCTTGTTTCATTGTTAGTGATTAGGATAGTAAATTTATGAGTACTTTTTGGAAGGAGTGGTTTGGGTTGTGTGGTACAGATCTTACACCTAGCACTAGTTATCATCCGCAAACAGATAAGCACACAGAGATTGTGAATAAATGGGTGGAAGGATATCTAAGGAACTATGTGGCTACACAACAAAGGGCTTGGTTCAAATGACTACATATGGGAGAGTACTATTATAACACCACTTATCATATGTCCATCAAGATGACTTCATTTATGGCACTATACAGTTATGAAGCACCTAGTTTTATGGATCTAGTTTTAAAGGATAAAAGAGTGCCTAAAGGAAAAGAAAAAAAAACCTCTTGCAAGATAGTCAGGATGTTTTGAGGGTTCTCAAGGAGAATACACAACAAGCCCAAAATTAGCAGAAATTGTATGCTAACCAACACCGAATAAAGCACAGGTTTGAGGTTGGGGATATGGTTTGCTTGAGGCTACAACCATACAGACAATCATCACTAAAGAAGAGTGAAGCAGAGAAGTTGAAGCCTAGGTTTTATGGTCCCTACAGAGTGATTCACAAGCTGGGCAAGGTTGCCTATGAGATTGAGCTTCTAGAGGGCAGTTGGGTGCATAACGTGGTTCATGTGTTGAGGCTTACGAAAGCCATCAGTTAGAGAGTTGTGCCTTCTGCAGAATAGCCACCATAGATGAGGAGGGGAAGCTCGTATTGATTCCTGAGGCTATTTTGGATACTAGGGAGAGGACTTTGAATAATAGAGTGATTAAAGAATATTTAGTCAGATGGAGAGACCTACCAAAGGAAGATGCTACTTGGGAGAGTGAGTAGCTGTTATAGCAAACAGAATTGATATTGCTTGAGGACAAGCAATTTCAAGCGGGGCGGACTGTAATGTCTCTACTTTAGCAGTTGTCTAGTTGTGTGACCGTTAGCCTTTTATTTTATTTTATTTTATTTTATTTATCCCACATTACTTGTGAAAAGTGGTCAACCCTATGAAGTAGGAATAAAAGTAGAGCTTGTGGCTATTGTTAAGCAGGTTGAATATGAGAACAAGTTGGATGCATGAGTTACAGATCTATTCTTGGCATTAAAGGGCATCTACCCTCTCTTGTGACATTCTAAATATCATTCCCTTAGGGTTTGGCCTTTGGAATTCATTTCTATCAACTTCATTATCATGCAGCTTGGGCACATTTCCAGCTATAGGCAAATTGGGTGTAATTATTGGTTTAGTTCTTGGGCATTTCCAGGGTGCCTATTACATAGAGACACTAAGCCTAAGGTAACTCTTAAGGTGGTAGAATCTTCCTCTTTGCATGGTGAGTCACTAAATGTTGTCACTAGGGGGCAAGCTAAGGTTGTCCTCAAAGTAGAAAATAATCCTAAGAATGCTTGGTCCTCCAAATAGGTAGTTGCACCAGCCATATCTAGCTATGATCTTGTTAGTCAGTTGCAATGAACCCCTGCTTAGATTTTTATCTTTGAGTTGCTAGAACTATCTCCTTTATAGAAGGAGATCCTTGAAAAGGCTTTACAAACAACCAACTTTCCCACATATATTGATACTAAAAGGTTCCAAGCTATGGTCAATCACATCTCCTTGCCTCGCCATTTCACTTTCTTTGAAGAAGATGACAAGTCCCTTAGTCATTCACACAATCTAGCCCTCCACATCAAAGTCCAAATCTTTCATACTCGACTTCATTGTGTCCTAATAGATAATGGTGTTGGGCTAAATATTATCCCATTCAATGTAATCCAACAACTCAAAATGTCTAAATTTTCTATTGATCCTAGACAGAAAATCACTATCAAGGCATATGATGAAGTTGAATAGTCTTCTAAAGGCCTAATGGTGCTACCTATCTATGCAAGTCTTGTAGAAAAAGGATGTGGTATTTCAAGTCTCAGACATCCCACTTGCATATAATCTATTGCTAGGAAGGCCATGGATCCATGACATGCAAGTTGTGCCATCGATATACCATCAATGTATAAAATTCTCATTCAATGGTGCAGAGATCGTTATTTCAAGGGACAACTCCATCTCCATTAACACACTCACTACTACATAAATGCTAGTCCCACATAATCGCTCATCTTGTGATCTCAAACCATCCCTTAAGGAATGTGAACAGAAATTGAAATATGATGAACCTTGGTATGGAAGGATACACTTTAGATTCTATTGTTGCATTACTGATTTCTCCAAGATCTTATGGGAAACCTTATGAGAAAATGAAGCCTACAACTTCTACCATGATTGTCTTTGGGACCTTTGTCCAGTCATCCATTCCTTTAGAAGTAGAGAAGTAAGACCAAGCTATAAGAGACTGGATCTGTAGGGAAGAAGATGTTTCGGAAGTTACTATTACTAGCCCTATTTCTCCCAAATGCCATGGAAAAGGCTATAAGTTCTTGAAAAATATGGGCTATCATGGTCAAGAATCTCTAAATTGTGATGAAAAAGCTCTTGTAGAACCCCTAAATCAAACTAAGGGATGAAAAAAGAAAGATATTATTGGTCTATGCTTTGGGGTAGATAATAAATTACCAATGTTCAATAGAAGGGCCCCTATGGCTAGTGAATCAAAAAATGATGATCCACCCTTTGCTACCTCCGTTACACAAGAAGACTTCATGCCTTCTACTCTCCTTCTTTGGGGAGAGGAACTAATGATCACCAATAATGATGTTGAAGCCTCTACATCTAAACAACATGAATTTGATGAATCTGGTAATAAAGATCCTAATAGAGGTAGAATAAGAGAAAATATTGCTTGATTGCTAGCCTGAAATCAGAGTACCAATTTTGGTGAATATGAATGGGAATCTCTTTTAGATTCCTCTTGTGAATTAGGAGTGGATGGCATACATACCTATGTCCACCCAATCCAACATAGTTGATGAGTCTAGTCTAGGGTCTAACGAGTTTGGCTCACAATTTGCTTTCATGGATTATACTAATCTCTCTAGGCTTCCTCTTGATTTAGATTCATTTAGAGCTTTCTCCATAGGCTCAACTTATCTTGTTGCCCAAGATGATTCCTTCACATCAACAATCTCGAAGCTTCCACTTTCGTCTCACTCATACACCCCGATCTCATAGATTGATCTATTCAACATCAAAGACCGAAGCTACCATCTTTTCAAAATGACTATGAGATTGCCTAGTATCTAAACACTATTGAACCTGTGGTATCTTCCACCAGTGAACCAATGACTAATATGACATAGACAAATATCAAGTATCTTAGTCACAAAATAAAGAGAAAAATGAAAAAATAAGCATTTAGATGGCAAAAACCACTCTGTGGTGGTATCTAAACCTAAAAATAGTAAAAATAAAGACATGTCCAAGGTTGAAAACCTCCTCGAAGTGCCCAAGGATGAGGTGCTTCGTGGTCTCCCAAGGTATTTTTAAGACGGGTCATCAGTTTTGATAGAACTGATACAACCAATCAATCTATGTATTGAGGAGTCTCCTAAGATAATACATGTGGCTCAATCCCTATTAGAAGAAGAGAAAAAATAATTTATAGAGTTCTTTAAGGAAAATAAAATCAATTTTCCATGGGCTTATGCTGATATGCTCGGTCTAGATACATAGCTCATCATGCACCATCTCTCCATAGCTCCTGGCATCAAACCAGTCAAACAAAACCTAATAAAAATGCACCCTCATGTAGCATTGTTAGTTAAAGTCCAGCTTGAGAAATTATTAAGTGCCAACTTCATTCAAGCTATTGACTATGCAGAATATCTCTCCAATATTGTACCTGTGTCAAAACATGACAAATCCATCTGTGTATGCACTAATTTTAGGGATCTTAATAAAGCATGCCCAAAGGATGACTTTTCGCTACCTAACATTGATATGATAGTGGATGTGACTATGGTTTATGAAATTTACTCCCTAATGGATAGTTTCTTCAGGTATAATCAAATTAAGATAGCTCCAGAAGACCAGAAGAAAACAACTTTTACTTGTGCACGGGGAAGTCTCTGTTGGAATGTAATGCCATTTGGGCTTAAAAATGTCGGTGCTACCGATCAAAGGTCCATTACCACTATCTTTCATGACATGATGCATAAAAACATGGAAGATTATGTTGATGACACTTTGGCCAAATCCAAACAAAGAGGCACTCGCCTGTCAGACTTGACTTTGATATTAGACAGTATGGAACAATTTTAATTTAGGCTAAATCCAAAGAAATGTACTTTTGGCGTCACATAGGGAAAGCTTCAAGGATACATCATCTTAGCTAAGGGCATAGAGGTAGATCCTGAAAAGGTTCAAGCTATCATGGACATACCACCTCCTAGAAACATTAGTCAACTAAGGAGTCTGTAAGAATGCCTTCAATCAATCCAAAGGTTCATCTCTAAACTTGCTGATAGGTCACAACCTTTCAATAAGAATCTATATAAGTGTGTTTCCTGTACATGGAATGAAGAATGTGAGAAAATCTTGATACAGGTCAAGGAATATCTAGCCAAGCCTCCTATTTCCATGCCTCTGATTCAAGGGAAACCTTTGATCCTCTATATCTTAGCTACAACAAATTCATTAGGAGCTTTGTTGGCACAACAAGATGAAAATCAGAAAGAAAGAATGATTTATTATATCAGTCATACCTTGGTAGCCTATGACCTTAATTATAACAATATTGAAAAAGCTTGCCTAGCAGTGGTGTTTGCATCCCAAAAACTCAAACATTAGATGTTTGCACATACTATGTAGCTGGTTGCTAAAATATATGATGGGGACACAACCCAAGAACAGAATGGACACAACAGAAAAGGGAAATTGTATTAACTGAAAAATAAGCTAGTACATTCAGTACAGAGAAAATAAACTTCAAAACATGCCCTGAGGGCTTACAATAGCATAAATGTGGAGATAATTTCTCCTTTTAGTACCTCCTCTCAAACTCCACTCTGAACTGCCTTTTACAATGCCAGATATCTCCTTAAATAGACCTCGGAGGGTTAAGGACTAGGAGTACATTCTAGAAAGTGCTAGTAGGCATCCACCGACCAAATAGAAGGTTCCAGAAGCTGCATTAGAAGTCAACGCAAATCTAGAAGAATCCAAAAATGGTAACCAAACTTTTGGGAGGCATAACTTTTGAACCGTAGCTCCGATTGACGAATCATTTACATTTTCAAAAAGCTCTCAAAGCGCTCTATAGCCCTATGGACCAGCTTTGCTCGTCCCCCTTTTTTTGGCCCTTTTTGAGGTCATTTAATGCCCCTAACCTGACTTTGAAGCATTCTTAGGAGGTCTCCACAACCCGAAAAACTGCAATAACTTTCAAACCGTGGGGCCTTTTGACCTGATTCTTTTTTTGGAATGCTCTAAATTACAATTACATTCATCTAGCCAATTTACACCTCCTAGTTCACCAAAATGATGGCTCAATTACATACTCTTATTTTTTTGAGATTTACACGAACACTGATAGTGGAACTGTGAGAGTTGGAACCTTAATTTGACCCAAATGGGTATCCAAAAATGAAAACACATGAAACAAAAACTAAGTCTAAGTATATTTTTTTGGGTGACACAGGATCGCCCTTATACCTCTGGATGCTCTTGCATCAGACACCCAGGGTAGATTGAAAAGTGACCCTGTCACTTTATGAATGGTAGAGGAAATCCCAAATGGGAAACCTCAGCTGCTGAAATCCAAGTTGAGTCCTCAATCGGTCGTCCTTTCCATTTGACCAAATACTCTTCATACTGCCTGTTTCTGGTACTCCTACCCACACGATGATCTAGAATGTCTTCTATCTCCTCCTTCTTAGAAGCAGGAATTGGACATGGCTCTAACACCAACTCCTCATCTACACCATCATCATGATACTCTGTTAAATCTGCAATGTTGAAAATGGGAGAAATGTGAATACCATCTGGCAGCTCCACTTCATATGCATTTCCTGAGTCATGTTTCTTCAAAATTTTGCAGGGGCCAAATCTCTTCATTTTTAGCTTGTTGTAAGTACCAGCTGGAAATCTTTCTTTTCGTAAGTGCACCATGACTAGATCCCCTACTTGGAATTCTTTATGTCTTCTCATTTGATCAGCCCTAGCTTTATACTCTTGATTCATCTTGGTAATGTGTGCTTGAACCTCCTCATGTAGATGCTTGATATGTTCAGCAAATTCTTCAGCTTCAGCACTTGTCCTCTCCCCTTGTTCTATCTTCCTCAATTCTAGTGCAGTCCTTGGGCTATTCCCATATACAATTTGGAATGGTGATTTTCCAATACTCCTATTTATAGAGTTATTGTAAGAAAACTCTAATTGTGGTAGAATCAAATTCCATCCCTTGGGCTTATCCCCAACTAAACATCTCAACAAATTGCCCAGACTTCTATTTACCACTTCTGTTTGGCTGTCAGTCTGTAGGTGATGCGTGGAACTGAATTTTAGGTCTGTTCTCAACTTCTTCCACAATGTCCTCCAGAAATACCCCACAAATTTAGTATCTTTGTCAGAAACTATACTCCTTGGAAGACCATGTAGTCTTACCACCTCTTTGAAAAACAAGTCTGCAATATGGACAGCATCATGAGTTTTGTGGCATGGAATGAAATGTGCCATTTTGGAGAACCTATCAACCACCATGAATACTGAGTCATTACCCCTTTATGTCCTTGGCAATCCAAGAACAAAATCCATACTTATGTCCACCCATGGCCTTGATGGAATAGGCAATGGCTGATATAGGCCAGTATTGTGACTAAACCCCTTGGCAACTTGACAAACCTGGCAACTCTGTACAAACTTCTTCACATCCTGTGAAATTTGAGGCCAAAAATAATGTTCTCTAAGAATGGAAATGGTCTTATCTTGACCAAAATGTCCTGCCATCCCTCCACTGTGTTTCTCCTTAATCAGATTTTCCCTCATGGAACTCCTTAGAATGCACAATTGACTACCCTTGAACAACATGCCATCTTGAATCAAATAGTCTAACCACTTGGTTCTATCTATAGCAACAGGTTCTTTACAAGCTTTCCATGCTTCAGCAAAATTAGGATCCTTGGGGTACAATTTCTTGAGTTCATCAAACCCAACTACTTCAACCTGCATTACTTCTTAGCTTAATACTATACACTCGATTTGTGTCTCACTCTAAACCCTTCTATCCAAACGATTCCATGAGTTTGAAATGTTCGGATGTCGACTTAGAGCTCCCTATCCACGAAGTGCAAGAGAGTATATTTCAAGAATAAGAAGGCTCTCAGATGAGCCTTAGAGATACTCTTCTTGCTAGTAAACCATGCAATGAGAGGTTCCAAAGACAAGATGCAAGAATGCAAATGTCCTAAAGAGTTCCTCAAGAATGCAATGCAACTAAAGATTAAACTAGAATGAATATGAAAAGTGCAGCTATTCTAAGAATGGATGAGAGTGTTACAATCCAAATATTAAGCTATGTGAGATAGATTATTGCAAAATAGAAGCTAAACTAACATGCAACATGAATCTAAGGTAAAATGCTATGGTATGAGACAATGTAGACAAGAAATAGAAGTTCTCCACAAAGCTCCAAAGAAACCTGTTGGAAAACCTTCAGCATAACAATATTCAAAATGAGGATGGATTGAGGGGGAAAGCTCTCTCCCTTTTAAAGATGTATGGATGGTAGAGATCAAGATGAAGATGGTGGATGATCAACGGTGGAATTCAAAAAGAGGAGTGATCCATGTGCACACACAAGTCAACCAATAGAATATAAGTTGACTTGTCATATAAGACAAAAGTCACAAAGCCTTTTCTTTTAATTGCAAAATGGAAAAAGGACTTTATGTGTGCACTTTAAGTGGGTTAGAAGAATGGGGTGTTTTATTTAATTAAAAGGGGACATATTCTTTTAATCAAATAATGAACTTAACATAGCATAGTCAAACTATAGGTTATAATCAAACAAATTGATTATTAGCAATTTGATCTAAGTAAATGATTAAATTAATTTAGTCAAAATGCTGAGAAGGGGGCTAATAGTCTAGATGACCATTTTTAGGTGATTACATTTGCCCCTCTTTGACTAATGCGTGATCAATCTGGGAACACATTATGTCAAAGAAAATAGAAAGCCAAGTAGGCAGTGATAGATATAGATATCTTATTTCAAAGAATGAAATGTAGAAATAGATAGCAAGTCTTGAATGCACAGCCTGATAGCAGTAGTACTGAACACTAGGAAGATGATGTTAGAATCCAAAAAGAATTCTAATACCTAGCAAAGCGAATAGATCAAGAGCAAGTGATAAGGTCAAACAAATGCTCCTAAGAAATAGATAGCTGTAACAATCAGCAATAGAGTATTTCTGCCCCCTCAGGATTGAAATCGAAATGAGGTAAGGGGACATAGAAACAAGCTAGATATGAGAAAATCGAGAATATAACAATGTCCAAGATGACAGATAGATGATTAGAACCCAAGAATGACTATAAGAAACTGATAAAATGCCCCAGTTTGACTAGAGTTGACTTTGAAGGATATAGCATAAAAATTAGGTCAAAATCAGTAGAAAGGTGATTTTAGACATGAAATAGTGAATTTAAGTAGATATGAAGTATGGAAATGATGAAGACATGAAGAAATGAAGATGCCCTAGTGATTATTCAGAGATTAGACCTCAAAAGGTCAGCTAACTGCTTAGAAGAAAGTAGAATTTTAAAAGACAATTTTGACCATCAAGATGAACTCGAATTTGGATTTCAATCTCGAAAATGAATCTAGGACGTTGAAATTATTTAAGATGTCAAAACTTTATATAATGTGATGATAAGATAGAAATGAGATGAAGTGAAAGATTAAGAAGGTGAAAAGACATGAACAAGAAGAAAGTAAAGAAATATATGAAAGGAGTTAGCCAATATGTCCACAAAAAGATGAAGAGAGAGCTCTCCCCATATGCAAGAATATAAGATTAAGCTAGAAAATAAACCTAAAATGCAAGCTAATATGCAAAGTGGTTTACCAGCAAGAATCACATAACATTTAGACTCTTAATTTCATCATTGAGCATTTATTAGGGACATCATGAGATCATACAATCATCACTAGTATAACTATGAGGATATGAATATGATCGATATTAGATAGGTATGTGGAAATTCAATCTAAGCATCAGAGACATGTAAGTCAAGATAACTACGCAATTAGATTCCCTAAGTTTAATTTAGCAAGATTACACCTGTATCAAGGCATAAGCGCCAGGATAAACCCTGAGTGTGGTCTTGCAAAACAGTCAACGATGATAAATTTGTAAGTCAACGTGTTAAATAGGACCAACATAAATGCTTACAACACTATAGAAAAACAAAAGTATACCCACAAGCAGAAATCAAGAAAATATGTCCCATGCCCTCAGTCTTCTAGTCAATGACATCCTTGAAAGACTATTAGGGAGGGAACACATGGCAAAGAAATCATCATAGATAGCACACAAAGTAGATAAAGATTAGCATAGCTCAGTCATTTAAGTGTTTAAAGTGTGTGTGTAAGTCACTTCGCCATTTCTTCAAGACTTGATTATGATAGTGAAAAATATCGTGACATCGGAGACTGTAGGTAAACTTTCTGAAAAGTGTTGAGAAACACTTGATGTCAAAGTGGGTGGGGGTAGTGTTGAGAAACACTGTTTTGTGAGTTGTCAAAGAAACCCTAGTGCACAAGAATACTTCAATAGGCTAAGCAGTTGTGCCCCCAAGATGAGGACAAGAAACAATTCCAAGCTAGGAAATGTGTAGCAAAATAGGTGATTGAGATTGATAGACAGAGGTGCAAGGATCTCAAGTAGCACCTGTTTCCATATTTTCACCACTTGACAAATTTTTTCAGAACTTTTTTCAATTTTTTTTGTATATATTTTTATTTTTTATTTTTTTGGTGATACATCAAAGCACCTATTGCTAGGTTTTCACTAACATGATCATTTTTTCAGAACATTTTCTGATTTTTAAGATTTTTTTCAGCATCATATATGATTTTTTGGATTTTTTTGAATAATTTAGAGATCACTAGTTCTCAAGCAAGATCACATCATTTTCTGCCAATGTCTAGCAAGGTATAGGATATGATGGAGCAACGAGCCAGTGGATAAGCAAAGATGGATGAAAAAAGAGTATGAAGCAAGTGAAAGTGATCCTCAAGGACTGACTCCTCAAGAGTACCCAAGCTAGGGAAAGAGGTGAAATAGTCATATGAAGCATATTTTGGATAAGCAATGGAAGTAATGAGAAAGATAGCATGTAGGATAAGTAATGAAGCCAACAGGTGGGATAGCATGAAGTGTGTAGTCCAAAAGAGCAGCCATGCCAAGAGACCTATGAGAACCATGTTTCATTTATTATGATCAAGACCAAGGGGTCAACTAGATAGTATAGCAATGGGATAGAGCAATAAGAATAAAGCTCAAGATAGAGGCTATGAGTGAATGGGAGAGCACAATAGAAAATCTGGTGGATAAGATAGCCAATATGCAAAGATAGCTCAACATTTTCAAGATCAAAGAGAGAAGAGGGGATAGATGGATGATGGAAGAATTACGCATGACACCTGTTTGCCAGGTTTTCATCATGGTACTTATCCCAGGTACCACAAGATGTAGTTTTCACCATAAGATGCATTTATTTCTCTTTACTTTTGCTACCAAGGTGCCGCAAGAAGTGGTTTTCACCAAGGCACATTTTCATTTTTTTTCTTTTTTGCTTTTTTCCTTTTTCTATTTTTTTTGAATTTTTAGAAAGAGCTCAAGCTGTTTGAATGTAGATAGTGCTCCTATAGAAAAGATAAGTCATGATAAGCCAAGACCATAGAAAGGTATGCTCAAAGATGTTGATAGGGTGATGAAAGAGAAATGGTAGTAGGAAGAGTATATGGAGGATAATAGTTCATGTATAGAAAGTTAGTGTAAGCTTTAGAGGATTTCATGAGGGTAGTTGAAATATTGGACAAGATCAACATTGACACACACCTTGAAGGGTATTGGAACAATGGAGTAATCATGGATGAAGTAGCTTGAGGTTTAGATGTATGAGGTGGTAGAAGAGATTTAGAAAAAAGTGGAGTGGAAGGCTTTGGAATATTTTTAGAAAGAGTTTTGGAAGAAGATGGAATGGAAACCTTTGGAAGCTTGAATGTCAACTTTGAAGTATTTTCAATGTTCAAGTCTTTTAAAAGAGACTTGGGAATCCATATAGCTTTAGATTTTCCTTTGGATAATTCAAAACACATTTCTTCAATAATGGGTTTAGGAACCCATATTTTCTTTGATTTAGCTTTTTTAATAGTGGACCTTTGTGATCTCTTTTGTGCATTCTCCTTCTTAGCATTCACATGTCGATTAGATGGGACATAGTGATCTTTCTTTTTCAATGGATTCTTATGTTTATTCTCACTTCCAAAGGACTTGGGATTTGTGGATGAATAAGGCTGATATGACTGGTTTAGATGGATAGATGGGTGAAAAGTCATCAAGGATGAGTGTCTTTGTTGATCTTGAGGTATTATAGGAGAGCTAGGGAATGAGCTAGGAGTGAATGTAGGAGATGAAGGAACATAAGGTCCCAATATAGATGGAAGGTTTGAAGACTTTAGCTTTGATGGATGAGGACCAAGGATAGACTTAGGAGATGCAAATGGACAGTGAAAAGGAATATCAACATCTTTAAATTGAGCAACATAGTCAAAGCCATCAATAGACTCATGAGTGGCTTTGATAGGAATAACATTTTTAATAGGAGCACTTGAAGCTTGAGCACAATTTTGAAGTGGATATGGAGAAGTAGAACACGAGGGGATGCTTTGATCTTGACAAGTAGCCTTGGATAGCATATGAAGAGAACTTTTCTCATAATTTTCAGTAAGCTCAAGGGAGATAATGGAAGTGGTATCTTCATCATACTTAGGAGGTGGACAAGTTATAGGATATGGAAGGGAAAAATCTTGAAAGAGATGAAAGGGTGCTTGATCTTGATCTGTCTTGACATTTATAGCTTTTTCTTTTTGAGAGTCCTCTTGACATGGAGCCACTTCTAAGGACAAGGGAGAATGAAGAGTGAATGGAGTAGTGCTTGGATTAGGTATAGTAGTGCACGAAGGTTGAGGATGTTTAGGATTAGTAGCATGGAAAAGGTTTGCAGCCAAGTGAAGGTTAGCTTGAGTTTCTTTTAGAGATAGCCCTTGAGGATACACATAGTCAATGTGGAAAGCATTAGGTTCTTTATTTGATGGAGGCATGTTGGAAAGATTTGAAGTGTTGGGAGATGCACGAGTGTTGGAAGAAGTGGAAGATGTAATAGAGTTGCTACTAGACATAGGTTCATTAATGTAATCTTGCTCAAGAGAAGTATCTTCACCACATGAGTCACTAGAGGTTCCAAGATCAACAATCTCATCATTAATGAGATCTTGGATTTTATGTTTCAGCTCTATACAATCAAAAGTAGCATGGTCATTAGATTGATGATAAGCACAATAATCATTGAAGAAAGGATTTCCATAGGAGCTAGACTTAGGCAACATGATGATCTTATTGCTAAGAAGTTTTTGCAAAGTGTCATCATAAGAATCTTCCAAGGGAGCAAAAGTTCTATTAGAAGTATGTCTAGGATCTTCTTGTTGTTTCTCAAGTGAATAGAATGCATTCATGTCTTCATCATTATCTTGGTCAAAGATAGGTCCATCATGGAATTTTGGCATAGGCTCAAAGGAGGTACCACTTGCTTTCTCTCTAAGGAGGTCTTTAAATCTAGAAGATGAAGATATTTGATGTCTAGAAGTAGAGCATGTAGACCTAGAAGAAGAGGATGACCTCAAAGAAGGTGACTTACATGCATGTAAAGACCTTAAGGAAGATTCATGTAACGATGCAATATTCTCCTCTAACCTTTTCTCAAGTTTAGACTTCATTTTTGTCATGTGCTTAGAGAAATGAAGGTAAGAAAGATCATTTGTCTCTTCTAGTTCTTTGTATTGTGCATATAGATCTTGAAACTCTTTAGTGACATGGAGGATATCATGATCATCTAGATTTGGTTGAAGTTTGGTAGCACAAGGTTTAGATCCCATAGTTTTAGATGCAAAGCCAAGCATAAAATAGTCTAGAAAATAACTTGATGTTGAAACTATAGGAAGTAGAGTGTTCACTTGCCAAGATATTAGAGAGAGATTAAAGCGACTTGTCAAACAATATGTCCAAGAAACTTACGACATGAATGACTCAAGTCAATAGCTAGGCAAGATGTCCTAATAGCCAAATAGATAGAGCAAGCAGGGTGACAAGTGAACAACTCTCCCAACCCAAGAGTGTAGTCAAGAAATCAAGGCAACCATTGCAGCAAAAATATAACTAGCAAGTGGACATAGACCATGAAGATAGAAAGACCAAGAGTACCAAGACCAAAGAGTTACTTTAAGCATGTTCAAGAACTAGAGACATAAAAAATAAAAATCAAATGATGAGAATCCCCTTAGCAAGCAACACAAGAAAATGTTTGTGTTTGATGTTTTGACTTGGTTGAAAAAGTTTGACAATAGTTGATAGCATAGCAAGTTTGATGTTCAAAAATAATTTCTTTCCAAGCAAGATAGTGACACATGAAGTAGTCTTCAAACAAACAAGCAAGGGACAAAGCAACCTTGCATGATACAAGCATATGTGAGGTCTTAAAAGAAATCCCTAGAACTATCATCATGTGTATGTTCAAAATATTTTCACAGGTCTAGCACATTCAAGAACACATCAAGCAATATCTACTTAGAAGTCATGGTTCATTACTCAACAACTTGGCCCACACTTGATACTCCTTTGCCTCACACTAAGTGGTTTCCCACAAGAGATATTGGCTTTGTCATGGAAGTGCCATAAACACAACCAAGGTAACGCATATGGTGAGTGTAAAATCTTGGGGTGATCCGAGTAGTCCACTAGGATCGATCCTTGCACCAAGAAGTTGAGCGGCTAAAAAGGGTTGTTACTAACTTAGGGTGTTTAGATAGGGCTTCCGTTCATAGTGTTCCTCTTGCTCCCAATTACGGGACACCTCACCTTGCGATGAGTAACCGATCTCGTGACCACAAGAGTACCTTAAGCATTCTTGCCTAGTGATCTCCCTATGGTCGAAATCCCATAAGTGATCACACTAGGCAAAGACAAACACTACGTCTACCAAAGTTTTGTGTCCTTGATAGCCTTGATTTTATAGTGGGTTGGAAGAGCCAAGTAATCTACTTGTCACCACTTGGGTCGTTCCTCTCAGGTTGTCCGAGAGCAGGCCCTCTAAAGGATTCTAACTACACAAAGAGTGGATCAACTTTCAGAAGTCAAGATTTTTGATTCACCACAAGAGTGAAGAGCATACTCTCCTATTCCAATCATTTTCTCTTAAACACACCAGGAAGATTCAGTTACCCCTTGCTTTTGAAACCAAATGGCAAGTCATGATTTCTGATTCACCACAAGGGTGAAGAGCATACTCTCCTATTACCAAAAGACTCCAATCACAAGTTTTATGTGCCTATAAAAAATGAACAATTAGTCAATGTTGCACATGAAAACAAAAAAGAAAGAAAGTTTGAGTTTTTATGCTTTGGGCAGCCCTGCAAACAATGTTAGTAGCCCTTGCGCATTTGAAGCTTTGACATGCGTTCTTTTTATGCAATGTTTCAATTTTTTTTCATAAGGATGGCAACCTATAATCACAACTTGTTAGCACCAAAAGTTAGTGTGAAATAACATAAAAATCTACAATAAAAAGTGGTGAGTTGCCTCAAAAATCCAATTTATCTTCCAACCAAGTGCATGCAAAGAAAGTGCAAGTTAATCACAAATGCTCTCATTTTTACTCTTTGATTTTGACCTAGTCAACAATATTGGACTTGTTTGCTATGATTTCATATCCAAAAATAAAAATGAAAAGAAGAGACCCCTATTAAAAATCAGAGAACTTTCCAAAAATGCAAAAAATTCAAAAAAATCTCTTCATTTGCGCCCTAAAGACCAATTTTGTCAAAACAGGCCAGATTTATCAAATTGTGTTTTTTATCCTTAATACGACCTCAAAATTCAAAACACAAAGAAAGAACCCCCATTAGAATTGAAAACCCTTTCTAGAAATATAATTTTTTCTGAAAAAGATGCTGATGTGCGACCAGAAATGACTTTTTATGAAAAAAAAGAAAATATCATAACTTTCGCAAATCAAGTCAAAATGCTCTAAAAATTGGACTGAAACATTTTGGATACATACTCAACCTACAGGAAAAAATTTAGAATCAAAATCCAAGTGGTTTAAAAGATACGATCAAATCTTTAAACCAACTAGATTTTTGGCCTTCAAACCAATCTACTTATGGGTTGGCCTTAAAACCAAAGTGATAATTCTACAGAAGCACTTGATTAGATCCAATATGCTATTGTAAAAAACCAAAGATGAAAAATAAAAGCAAATGGAGCTAGAAACTTGATTCAAGCCCCATGGTGGGCGCCAAAAATGTACACTCGATTTGTGTCTCACTCTAAACCCTTCTATCCAAATGATTCCATGAGTTTGAAATGTTCAGATGCCGGGTTAGAGCTCCCTATCCACGGAGTGCAAGAGAGTATATTTCAAGAATAAGAAGGCTCTCAGATGAGCCTTAGAGATACTCTTCTTGCTAGTAAACCATGCAATGGGAGGTTCCAAAGACAAGATGCAAGAATGCAAATGTCCCAAGGAGTTCCTCAAAAATGCAATGCAACTAAAGATTAAACTAGAATGAATATGAAAAGTGCAGCTATTCTAAGAATGGATGAGAGTGTTACAATCCAAATATTAAGCTATGTGAGATAGATTATTTCAAAATAGAAGCTAAACTAACATGCAACATGAATCTAAGGTAAAATGCTATGGTATGAGAGAATGTAGACAAGAAATAGAAGTTCTCCACAAAGCTCCAAAGAAACCTGTTAGAAAACCTGCAGCATAACAATATTCAAAATGAGGATGGATTGAGGGGGAAAGCTCTCTCCCTTTTAAAGATGTATGGACGGTAGAGATCAATATGAAGATGGTGGATGATCAACGGTGGAATTCAAAAAGAGGAGTGATCCATGTGCACACACAAGTCAACCAATAGAATATAAGTTGACTTGTCATATAAGACAAAAGTCACAAAACCTTTTCTTTTAATTGCAAAATGGAAAAAGGAATTTATGTGTGCACTTTAAGTGGGTTAGAAGAATGGGGTGTTTTATTTAATTAAAAGGGGACATATTCTTTTAATCAAATAATGAACTTAGGATAGCATAGTCAAACTATAGGTTATAATCATATAAATTGATTATTAGCAATTTGGTCTAAGTAAATGATTAAATTAATTTAGTCAAAATGCTGAGAAGGGGGCTAATAGTCTAGATGACCATTTTTAGGTGATTACAAATACAGCCCCAATAGTGCTGCCACTGGCATCACAATCCACCTGCAAAACCTTTCTAAAATCTGGAAGTGCCAACACAGGTTGTTCTGTTACCTTATTCTTCAGCAATTCAAAACTTCTCGCAACTACTGCAGTCCATTTGAACTCTTTTCTATCCCCTCTTATTATATTAGTTAGGGGTGCACATATGCCACTAAAATTCTTAATAAACTTCTTGTAAAAACTAACCAGACCATGAAATGATCTTACCTCAGTAGCAGACCTTGGAGTAGGCCATTCCAAGATGGCTTTTACCTTCTCTGGATCCATTTTGAGACCTTTAGGTGATATAACAAACCCCAAATAGACTAACTCCCTTTTTGCAAAGATACACTTCTTCAGATTAATTAACAGTTTCTCTTCCCTTAGCCTTTCAAGGACACTATGAATATGCAATAAATGTTCTTCCAAAGTCTTGCTGAAAATTAAAATATCATCCAAATAGACAATAACAAATTTTCCCAAGAACTTCTAAAGTACCTCATTCATGAGCCGCATGAAGGTGCTTGGGGTGTTCGTCAATCCAAAGGGCATGACTAACCACTCATAAAGACCCTCCTTGGTCTTGAAGGCTATTTTCCACTCATCTCCTTCTCAAATCCATATCTGCTGATAACCACTCTTTAGATCTATCTTTGTGAAGTACTGAGCTCCACTTAAGCAGTCCATAAGATCATCCATCCTTAGCAAAGGAAATCGGTACTTGATGGTTATCCTATTTATAGCTCGAGAATCCGTACACATCCTCCACTCTCCATCCTTCTTTGGTGTGAGTACTACAGGTACTGCACATGGACTCAGGCTCTCTCGAATCAAGCCCTTCCTCAACAGCTCCTGAACCTGTCTATTTAGCTCCTTTGTTTCAGTAGGAGTCATCCTATGAGCAGCCTTGTTAGGCAAACTAGCTCCTAGAATTAGATCTATCTAATGACTAATTTGCCTTACTGGTGGCAATCCATTTGGAACATTATCAAAGATAATACCTCCAAATTCCCCTAGTAAATTTGAAACTTCAAGTGGTATTTCAGTACTACCTTCTTTATCTTTCCTAGGAATCAAAGCATAGCACATATGCTGATGTTTCATGCCATCTAAAAACTTCCTTCTATCAACAAGACAAATCCTAGCACTTCTACATACCTTTTCACCTTCCTTTTTCATGGGCTTCAATTTGTGGCAAACTCCATCCTTTGTCAGAGAGTATGTGTTTGCATGCCCATCATGTACTGCATGTCTATCAAAATGCCATGGTCTACCCAACAATAGATGGCAAACATCCATCGGAATAACATCACAGAGAACTTCATCATGGTAACTCCCAATTTTGAATTTCACTAAACATTGTTCACTTACCAAGACCTTATGATCATCTTTTACCTAAGCAATCCGATAGGGTTGGGGGATGTTTGTCCCTCTTGAGCTTCATCTTAAAGACCATCTCTTCTGATACCAAGTTATCAGTGTTACCACCATCAATGATCACATCACAACATTTATCCTCACACTTGCATCTGGTACGGAACAAACTCCTCCGTTGTCCTGGTTCAATCTCACCACTTAGTAGGACTCTTTTATTTACCAAGGTCTCTCCTCTTTCTGCATCCTCTGAATGTGATGATTGTGCATCCTCATCCACACGAGCAACCCTAGCTTGGCCCTCAACTCTCCTATCTGTCCTTTCTTGTCGTTGAGGGCATTCAAAGGCACGATGACCTTCTTCATTGCAATGGAAATAGGTACCATGAAAGCCTCTCTTCCTTGTCCATGTCCTCTACCTCTTCCTATCTGATTTCCAAAGTCTTGATCATGGGAGCGGTTGAAACCCTCATTTCTTTGGTTCCTGCTAGTACCCACATCTTCATTTCTCTTTTGGGTTTCATTGCGGCCTCTAAATGATCTACTGCTTCCCCTTCCTCCTTGATCGCACCCTCTTTGTCTTCCTTCAAACCTTTTATTCAGCTTCTCTTCAACTCGTGGGGCAAACTGGTATGCCTCTTCAATGCTGGTCATTCTTACCAGACTTAATTCCTCCTGGATGCTAGGTCGCAACCCACTGATATAACAAGCAACCTTCTCCTTATTTGCTTCTGCATGCCCCACTCTAATCAAGAGTCAGTAAAACTCCTCTGTATATTCTTGGACTAATCTTCCTGCTTGCTTTAATGCATGCATCTTCTTAAACAAATCAAGCTCGTAGTCCACAGGAATGAACTGATTCTTCAATTTGTCCACCATGCGATCCCACCTTGTGATCTTCTCCTTTCCTCTTCTATTTCTTTCCAATTGGACCTCTTGCCACCAGATTTTGGCATGGCCTTTCAGTTTGGCCTTTGCAAACTTAACCCTATCTGAGTCCCTGATATCCTCATACTCAAAGTATTCTTCCAATTCATTGATCCAATCGATCAACTCATCTGGTTTCAGATTTCCTGAAAATACACCCACTTCAATTGTAGGTCTTTTCCCAAACTTAGTAATGGCCCTAAAAAGCCTTTCCTCTACATGATTCAGAACTTCCCCGTCAAATTCCCCTTCTGGTCCCATTTCTTCTTCTTCATTGTCATCCTCACTGTCGTCACCTACAGCAACATTTGCTCCTCTACGGAGCTCCTCTTGCAATGCCTGTACTTGCCTTTGGAGGGCTCTAACCTCCTTAGGATTGATAGTTCTAGCCCTTCCACCACACTCTCTTCATGGAGGCATCTTCTAACTTGAACCCACAACCACACAGTCCTGGTGCAAATTGCCTCACAGTCGGCACTCTGTCTACACACTCAGGAAAACCGGCTCTGATACCACTTGATGGGGACACAACCCAAGAATAGAATGGACACAACAGAAAAGGGAAATTGTATTAACTAAAAAATAAGCTAGTACATTCAGTATAGAGAAAATAAACTTCAAAACATGCCCTAAGGGCTTACAATAGCATAAATGTGGAGAAAATTTCTCCTTTCAGTACCTCCTCTCAAACTCCACTCCGAACTGCCTTTTACAATGCCAGATATATCCTTAAATAGACCCTGGAGGGTTAAGGACTAGGAGTACATTCTAGAAAGTGCTAGTAGGCATCCACCAACCAAATAGAAGGTTCCAGAAGCTGCGTTAGAAGTCGACGCAAATCTAGAAGAATCTAGAAATGGTAACTAAACTTTCAGGAGGCATAACTTTTGAACCGTAGCTCTGATTGATGAACCGTTTACATTTTCGAAAAGCTCTCGAAGCGCTCTATAGCCCTCTAGACTAGCTTCACTCATCCCCCATTTTTTGGCCCTTTTTGAGGTCATTTAATGCCCCTAGCCCGACTTTGAAGCACTCTTAGGAGGTCTCCACAATCTGAAAAACTGCAATAACTTTCAAACCGTGGGGCCTTTTGACCTGATTCTTTTTTTAAAATGCTCTAAATTACAATTAAATTCATCTAGCCAATTTACACCTCCTAGTTCACAAAAATTATGGCTCAATTACATACTCCTATTTTTTTGAGATTTATACGAACGTTGATAGTTGAACTGTGAGAGTTGGAACCTTTATTTGACCCAAATGGGTATCCAAAAATGAAAACACGTGAAACAGAAACTAAGTTTAAGTATATTTTTTTGGGTGACACTGGATTGCCCTTATACCTCTGGATGCTCCTGCATCAATATATCCTTTGAAATACCTCTTAAGTAAAGTTGTGCTTAAGGGTCAACTTACCAAATGGATGATGACTCTTTTTGAATTTAACATTCAATATGTTGAACATAAAGTTATTAAAAGGACAAGCAATTGATGATCAATTGATTGAATTCCCAATTATAGATAATGCTCCAATGTAGATTGAATTTCTAAATGCCTCTATTGTGTATGTCATTGAGAGGACATGAAAGATGTTATTTAATGTCTCACACACTCAAAATGGAGTTGTTGCAGAGATTTTGTTTTGTACACCTCATGGCTACACAATCCCAAAGTCCTACAAACTATTGGTTCCGTGTACTAATAACATAACTGAGTATAAGACTTTAACTAATGGGATTAAAATGTCTCCTGAATGGAGAATCAAATAATTACACATCCATGGGGATTCCCAGCTTGTCATTAATCAAGTTAACATTGACTACCAAACTAAGGATGAAGAGTTAGTACCTTATAAGAAGTTGATTGATGCCTTAAGGAATTATTTCACATTTCTAACATTCTAGCATATTCCTAGGACATAAAACAAGTTGCATATGCTATGACCACTTTAGCATCTATTCTACAATTGTAAGAACATAAGTCTCGCTTTGAGTTCTTGGTGCAATAATTATGACACCCTACCTATGACTCCCCTGACAACCATGTAATCTGCATTGTTGTTGGTCATGACTCTTTTTTGTATTCCTCCATCTTTTCCTACCCGTGTGACCAAATAATTCCTAAAAACCTCACGTGCAACAAAAAAGTGCCAACTTATTTGCAATACCTCATATTATACCCTTGTCTTTGGTGATTTGTATAGGAAGGGTCTAGACGGAACACTTCTTAGGTGCCTAGAAGATTCTAAAAGGCAATAGATGAAGTCCACGATGACATTTGCAGGGTACACTCTAATGGCCTTGCACTTGCTCAAAAACTATTTAGGGTGGTTTACTATTGGCGAACTATGCTGGTTGATGCTATCTAGTACATCAAATCATGCAAGAAATGTTAGTTACATAGTAATTTGATTCACGCTCCTAGGCGTGAACTTATTCCTTCTGCCACATATTGGCCTTTTGAGCAATGGGCCTTTGTTTTGGTTGGTAAAATCCACCCAAGCTTGTCTAGTGGACATAAGTTTATCATCACAACGATTGAGTACTTCATGAAATGGGTTGAAGTTATTCCATTATTTGCTACTACAAGAAAACATGTTGCCTTATTCATACTCAACCATATCATTTGTTGCTATGGTATTCCATCCTCTATTGTCATTGATAATGGAGGGCAGTTTAAAAATAAGGACCTCAAGCAATTATGCAAGAAATTCAAGATTAAACAACATTGGTCCTTTATTTACTACCTTCAAGGGAATGTCCAAGATGAGGCCTCCAACAAAACACTACTGAAAATCTCACATAGAACAATTCATAAATCAAGAAGAGATTGGCATCTGCAAATCAATCCAACACTATGGGCTTACAGAATTACTAAACGTACTCCTACAAGGGCAACACCTTTTTCACTCATCTATGGTTTTGAAGTTGTCCTCCCTTTAGAAGTCAAGATTCCCTCTTTGCAAGTCTCTCTACATGGTTTAATTACTGATGAGGACCATAGAGCTATGAGGATTCATGAGCTAGAAACCCTAAATTAGTGCTACAGGGCCGCTTTGATCACATGTGGGCCTATTAGAAGAGGATGTCCATTAGCTATAATAAAAAGGTTAATCCTCATGAGTTTCACGTAGGAGAATTCATTCATCGAGAAAACCCTAAGAACCAATAGAATAGGGAACAAAGAGGCAAATTTGAACCTAATTGGTTGGGCCCATACATTATCAATGCTACATTTGGATCTAGTGTTTATCAACTTTCTACACCTGAGGGAGAACAACTCCTTGAACCTATCAACATCTTACACCTGAAGAAGTTCTATGCTTAAGGCACCCTTGGCTCAACTATTTGTACATATCTTATGATCTCGAATATATATATATATACAAATTCTAAAAAAATAGAAAATGTCCTGAAAAAATGATCATCTTAGTGAAACCTAGCAATAGGCAGTTTAATGTATCACCAAAAAAATTCAAAAAATTTAAAAATACAATATTTTTTTTACAAAAAGTCCTAAAAAAATCTACCAAGTTGTGAAAACCTAGAAACAGGCGTTGCCTGAGACCCTCACGACTATGTCTATCAGTCTCACTTCACGCTCATTCATTTCACAATACATTTCCTAGCTTGGAATTGACTCTTTTCCTTATCTAGGGGGCACAACTACTTATCTTATCAGGGTCTTCTTGTGTGTTAGGGTTTGTCTAGAAACTTGTCTAAAATATTATTTCTCGACACTCCCCCCCTTGACATTGAGTGTTTCTCAACATTTCTCAAATATCTTACCCACAGACTAGGACGCTACAATATTTCTCACTATCAGATGTGAGTCTTAAAGAAATGGCCATGTGACTTACACACACACTTAACATTAAACTTCCTAAGATGTGTTGAACTTTATCTTCTTTGTGTGTTGTCTATGACAATTTCTTTACTGAGTGTTCCCTCCCTAATAGTCTTTTGAGGATTTCATTGACTATAAGACTGGGGGCATGAGGCATGTTTTACTTATTTTCTGCTCGTGGGTATACTTTGTTAATCTAACGTGTTGAGAGCCTTTGTGCTTCTCCTACTCGACACTTTGGGCCTACAATGTATCATCTTGTCTATCTTCACATGAGCACACTTAGGGGTTATCCCAATGCTTAAGCCTTGATACAGGTATAATCTTGCTATACTAAACTTAGGGAATCTAACTGCATTAGTCATCTTGACCTACATGTCTTCGATGCTTAGGTTGGACTCCCGCATACCTATCCAACATAGGTCATATTCATATCCTCATAATTATACTAGTGAGTATTGTATGATCTTTCAATGTCCCTAATAATGCTCAATGATGAAATTAGAGTCTAAATGTTATGTGTCCCTTGCAAGTAAACCATTTTGCATACTAGTTTGCATTGTAAGATCATTCTAGCTTAGTCTTGCATTTTGCATATGGAGAGAGCTCTCCTCCACTCTTTCATGAACATGTCAACTAACTACATTCGTCCCTTCTCACTATTCCTCTCAACTATGTCTTTCATTCCTTATCAATCACGTCCACTTTCTTGCTTCCTCTATACCTATCATCATAAGGTGGTAATCTCATCATCAAATCTAATCTATCCGAGTGTCACATTTTCAAAACATGAGTCTACATCATAAACATGAAAGCTAAATCATCTATGAGAGAGACACATGAGCATACATGAGTAACATCACATAGAAACAAAAACATAAGTGTTGAACTATCCATATAAAACTATCCCATGAGCATAAGATGAGACAAGTACACAATGAAATCAATAAAATCCAATATCTCATCTATATATCAAAGTAAATCAAGAGTACATGTGAGATCCAAAATCTGGATAACTATCTCAAAATACATATATACATCAAAATGTGTCACAGGGACATCAACCTAGACCTAGTCCTAGACCTAACACTGACTCCCGCCCTCCTAAGCTGGCAGTGGTTGTGGTGGAGGAGCATGTCTCCTATCAGGCGGTTGTAACGCACCCTTTGATCTCCTTGCCCACTCTAAGTAGTCAAGAAGTCCTTGTCTTGGTGGTACCACACCCATGTACACAACATAATAGTAAGTCTCTCACACACCATGATGCTCCACCTCTCGCCTTGTTGTATCCCTCTCCCTATGGAACTCCTCACTATGTGCACACTCATCAAAGAGATGTTGGTCTCGCACAACAATGGCAATCTGCAATGCTTGTATCTCTACCTCTAGTACATGAATCTGAGCATCCCTAGCATCCTCTCCATCACCCCCTATAGGATGCTCCTATCGAGGCTCTGCCCTCTCTACCCTCCTCTATCTCACCAACTGCTCTGTCTCCATAGGTTCCTCCTCATCTCCTTCCTCCTCCTCCTTCACAACTCGACTCTATGACCATGTCTATCTCCTTATAGCCCCTGAGAGTTTCTCCACACCTCCATCTAACTAACCTCTCTACTTTGTCTCCTCTTTGTCCCCACCATCTCCTCATTGTCCCCATTATCTCCTCCTTGTCCTACTGCCTTAGGTAGTACATCTGATCTTGTAAACCAAGGAAATGGGTGTCCCTACATCTCATATAGATAGGTTGGCTTTGCTCCCACATCTGCCATATCAGCATGATTGTCCCAAGGCTCTCATTGTAATGTCGTTGTATCTCTCAAAGCTATCTGATAGTCTAGCATAAGCAACTGTCCCTAATCCTCCTCACCCCTAAAGTGAGCATATTTAGTAGTCTTTGTAGATATACTTTGCCGCTGCCCAAATTTCCTCCACACTTAGCTAACAAAAAATGCTCCACAATATCCAAGTATTTCCCAACGAGTGGTCTACTATAACACATATACTCCAATTCTCATGCATCATCCCATCTCGCACATTGTCGATAAGGCCTCCATACGAATTATGTCAACTAATCAAATAATCTCTTGTAGTAAGTGATATATCCACTGTGGGTATGTAGGATGAAGCCAATATATCTATAGATGAAGGGATGACTCCACTCCCTAGGTTGTACTCATGCTCACACTACTACTATGTACTCCTACACCCAAATTTGGGTCAAAACTACACCACATGCCCATGTCTTCCCATCTCAGTATACTATCTCGTGGAGATTGTGGTTCATGTCCATGAGGATCATGGGTCCTCATTTCATCCTCCAAGGTCGTCTAATCAGATTTGCTACTAATCGACTCTAACCCAAAGGGAAGCCCTTCTGGCTCCTATATGTGACTAGGGCCTGAGCAACCAATGGACAGATAAGACAGGCTACGAGATACTAATCCATGTACTCATCTATTAATCTCTCCCAACTAAGATGGTGATCTAGAATGGTGACATCCTCAAACAACTATTGTACCACTAACCTCCCCTCTATCAAGGTCTGATTGTAATAAACCTATGACATGTAAGCTCTCTTGTTAGTACACCTCCTACAGAATCATCAGCCAAAGCACAAATCTCAAGACATATCTATCACACTCACTAGATCACCATGGCATGGTACACGAAGGATGTGATCCACATCCTCGAGAGTGATCATGGCCTCACCAATGGGCAAATGGAAGGCATTATGCTCACTGTGCCACCTCTCACTCAATGTTGTCAATAACCCATGGTTTGCCTAGATATGGAGCATATGCAGTAATGAACCGAAGCCCATACTCTCTAATGTTGCAATCTCATCATCCTCTCGATGCCCCATGGCTTGTAACCCCACCACTTTAGGGGCTATGATCAACAATCTTGGAAAAACTATATGTATGACCAAAACAAGAAATAAAAGAGCATTAGTACAAACCATAACGGATCAAGTAAAGCTCTAAACAACTAAGCACAAAAGAAAACAAAAGTCACATGCTCAAATTCTACTTCTAAACATGAAAAAATGCTCAAGAATGAAATGTGTGATACTTTTCACAATAGTGGTGCGATACTTTTTTGCTAATATAATGTTGTACAATACTTTTCACAAGAAGTGTGCAATAAATTTGTGTCATGCAATACTTCACATGGTGTTGTGTGTTATTTGGGTACCCTTGATACGATACTTTTCATAATACTCATGTGATACAATACTATTATTAGAAGTATCATGCGATACTCATTATAACAGGTGTGTGATATTTTTAAAGTATCACACAGTATTTTGCACAAAAGTCATAAAAACACATGAAAACATGTCAAAAATGCACTAAATGACCCAAAAGCTTGAAATTTTCAAAAACTTATCGAGGTCTCGTACTCTAGAAACTAGTTGTGCAACCAACTGCACTTGAAATGGCATCAATCAATAGGAATCCCTACCAAAGCCATCACTATCTCTCTCAAACCACTCAAAAGCTCTCAAATTCACAAAACACAAAATGAGTTGAAAATGACCATTAGACCCTTACATAGTCCTTTGATCCAATTTTGACCCATTTTTAAACTCCTCAAAATTTTGCAAAAAATGGACCCCTGGCTAATTTCGACATCTTGGATCCATTTTTAGGATCAAAATTGAAATCCAAATTCATCTTGATGGTCAAAACCACATTTTAAAATTTTGTCTTCTTTTATGTAGTTAGCTGACCTTTTGAGGTCTAATCTTCAAATCTTCACTAGGGCATCTTCATTTCTTCATGTCTTTACCATTTATACACTTCTTACCTACCTTAATTTACCTCATTTCACTACTATATCATCCTTCTACTTTATTTGACCTAATTTTAAAACTTTATCCTTTCTTGTAGTAAAACTACGGCATTTAATCACTTCCTTGTGGTTACTCTTGGGTTCTAATCACTTATCTATCATCATGGATCTTTCTCTACCTCAATTTGATCATACCTTGTTCATTTTCTACATCCCCTTTACTTCATTTATATTTCGATCCCAAGGGCACAAGAATATTCTACCATTGCTTGCTTGTTATAGCTATCTATTTCTCAAGGGCATATGCTTGACCTTTCCATTTTCTATTGATTTATTTTCTTTTCTTGATGTTAGTACTCTTCTTGAGTCCTGATATTGTCTCTCTCCTAAGTGTTCAGTACTATCATTGCTAGGTTGTGCATTCAGGACTTGCTATCTAACTCTACATTTTGGTTCTTCAAAATCATATCTCTCTATCTACTGCTGCCTACTTGGCTTCTTTATTCTTTAACACAATGTGTTCCTAGATCGATCACACATTAGTCAAAGAGGGGAAAATTTAATCACCTCAAAATGGTCACTTAGGCTATTACCCCCCTTCTCAGCATTTTAAGTAAATTATTTAATCATTTACCTAGACCAAATTTCTAAAAATCAATTTATTTGATTTTATCCGATAGTTTGACCACTATATCCTAATTCCATTTTTGGTTAAAAGAACATGTCCCCTTTTAATTAAATAAAAGACCCCATTCTTCCAACCCACTCTAATGTGCACACGTAAAGTCTTTTCCTTGTTTACAAATTAAAAGAAAAGACTTTGTCTCACATGAAGAGTCAACTCATTTCTATTGATTTACATGATATTGTACATTGATCATGCCAAAAATCAACTCCCACCCTTGATCACTCATTTCTTTGTCTTGATCTCAACCATTCATACATCTTTAAAAGGGAGAGCTCTCTCCTTCTCTAAGGATTTGAATCTTGAGTTATTGTTATGTTGCAGGTTTACTTACAAGTTTCTTGGAGCATTTTGTGGAGGATTTCTATCTTCTTGTCTCATTCTTGCATCCACATTCTAGCTTAACCTCATTTGCATTAATGTAGTCTCTTTGCAAGAGCATTGTTCACCTAGTTTAATTAGAATGGCTTGGTAATACTTTCATATTGTTAGCATAGTTACATTGTGCATCCCATTCTAGCATGGTCTCATCTTTGCATTGCATATTTGAAGTTCTTTGATAGTAGCACTCTTGCTCTTGTCTAAAGAATCTCCCATTTCATGGTTTACTAGACATTGTGAATCTCATTCTAACATAGTCTCATCTTTGCATTACATATTTGAGAGTTCTTTGACACTAGCACTCTTTCTCTTGTCTAAAGAATCTCCCATTTCATGGTTTACTAGCAAGGGCTACATTCCTAAGGCTCAGCTGAGAGCTATCTTATTGCTTGTATTGTATACCTTTTGCACTCCATGACTAGGGAGCTCTAAGCCGCAATTCAAGCTTTCCAACTCATGGAATACCTTGGATAGAATGGTTTAGAGAAGTGCACAATTCTAGTGTACACATGCCAACTGTAAAATTAAATAAGAGTCTTCTTCCACTCCCTCTTTTCAAGTAATTTTCTAGCTTCTTCCACATGCATTGTTAATGCCTCCTTTTAGGGCTCAGTGCTCTTATCAAGACACCTCAACTTGTCCATGTTCTAGCCAAGTCTTGGGATCACCAACAATATCAAAGACTCATGTATTCCTCAAGGGAGTTAGAAGAGTGAAACTATCCATAGTTTTTATATTTTCTATAATTTTACCACCCTAAAAGTTAGCATCACTAGCGAGATGCTTTATTAGGACCTACTAGACCCATTTTGACATTTTCAAGGTTTGAATGCCCTTAATGCTTCATCTTGACAACTTGTTCTTTTTACCACCACATCTTCTCACTTATCTTGATGCACTACCCAAATTATGGCTCATTCTCCAAAGTACATAACCTCATTAGAGTCTTGTCCCTAAGGATTAAGGCCCAATTTTCCCTCAAGGCCCTATTTTGGGTATTTTTGGGAAATCCAATCTCATGGTCAACTTGGAGGGTTTTTAATTTATGAAATGATGGATTTAGTATAAAGTCCCCTTATCTATCCTAATTTTTAATATCATAAATATACTCAAGAATTCACAATAAAGTTTTCAAGTAGTCAAGATAAATTATGCACTTGAATTCAAGATTTAAAGGAATGTATCAAAAATCAAGTTTCTTCAATTCTCCAATTCTTTAAGATCATGCAAGCCAAAGTTAATGTTCCAAAAAGTGAAATAAGGTTCTCTATCATGATAGACAAGTAGAGGAATTTCTAGTCAAGAAAGAAGATCCTTCTATTCACATTCTATCCCCTTCATTGCAAGTGATTATCAAACACAAATGCATTCAAGATCTAGGAGTGACACTCATAGATCCATGCATCTATGAAGGCATCCTTGATTATAATTTGCATTTAAAGGTTAACTCCTTGATGTAAAGTACATTCAAGCATACTCGTGGGTATAAGAGATTCCTACATCGATCCATGAGGGTTTATGTAAGGTAAATCTAGCATTTACCTTTTTACACACTCTCCTTCATGAATTTTCATTCTATTATTAAGTTTGATTCCTATATAGAGTTTTGAACAAGGAAAATCCATTTATACAACCTTTCCCCCCCTTTTTTAATATGCAATTATATGTTATGAAGTTGTCACATGAAATATGAAAAGATTAGATACAATTGAAGGACCCCAAAAAATTTCTACTAAAATCACTGGGTATAGAACACCATTGGTATTTTATACCTAGGTACAAGGTGATTTCTCACCTTATCCCTTGCATTTTCAGCACAAAATTCATCCATAGGTCAAATTTGTGCTCTAGTTCCCATTGTTATACATTTCTTCTCTCTGCTTGTCTATATCAATCTATTATTTCCACTTTTTTAGTAACTTGTCTAATTCTTCACCTATATTATTTAATTTATATTTTCATCATTAAATGTTTTAGAAAAGGATCACTGTCCCACTTAACATTTAAGTATCCTCTTAAACCTAGTGGGGCATCTTCCTTCCCAAATGTGCAATTAATGAAAAGGAGAAGTGATTTACCCACTTACATATTGCTTTCCTTTTCTTTATGTACAATAATGTAACTCAATTGGCTTTCCCTATTATAGACCTTATCTCCCAAGTTCTTATACTTGTCCTTACTTTTAGTCATTTGAACTACTTTTTGGTGAACACATATACTTCTCCTTCCTCCCCTTTCTAGTTCTTAATACATTTTGGATCCACGCAACCATAATCTTTGCATATTTTAAATCTCTCCATTATTTGTTCTACTTCAATAGTTTACCACCACATTCCTACATTCAAGACCAGATCTCAATTACTTTAGGGAGTGGGGGTACTAGTTTATAGTTTATACAAATTCTTTCATACAAAGTCCTTTTAGTCAACTCCTCTAGTTGCCTTGATAGACTTTTCCAACTCATCTCCTATTATTTTTAAGGTTTTCAAATCTCAATACTCAAAGGGAAGGTCATAGCTTGGTTTATCCACACCAACACCTCTTCTATATCTAATTTTAATGGATTAAATTCTAGCTCCCAAACTCTGAAATAAAACTCTATTCCACCCATGAAATAAGGCCCATTATTGAAAATCCAATGTTTACCATGAGGAGTTTTACAAATTACCAAATAGAAATCATTGGGAAAGGTTTTAAGTTCTATTTAGAAAGGTCAAGAATCTTAACATGATTTTTTGACCAGTGAAAGAGTAAGTCATTTCCCCCATCCACTTCATAAAATACCCTTTTCCCTGTTGGAATTTACAAGTGGGAAGATTTACTTCTAAGAGGGGGGGTGAATCAGAAGTAACTAACTTTAACCTTTTCAAAACCTTTTAACTGATATCATTCACATGCATCTAATTCATCTAATAAACATAAAAGAAAGACATGCATGAAAACATATAACACAATAATTTGATAACCCAGAAACCCTCCAAAATGAGAAGGTAAAACTGGGGAGGGGATGACACCCACAAAGTATCACTACAACAATATGTAACTATTCAAGGTTATAAAGTTTGACCACTTCTAATGGTTTGCCCTGTGAAAGGCCTATCCTGTTAAAGACTTTACACCTAGTTAAAAGCGACCTGGTTAAAGGATTTACAAACATTCACTTGGAATGTTACCCTGTTAAAGGATTTAGCACCTTGTTTAAAGGCTTACAACATGGCTATTAAACCAACCTATCATCATAGGATTTGTATTCCTAATAAAATTGCTAGAGAGTGTTAGAAAGTCTTGACTTGATGACTTGCAATCCTTAATTGTTGATTCCAAATCCTCGTTCTGCTCTGTCTGTTTTGATCCTTACTTGTTCTGATATGTCTCTTCTCAAAACTATTTTGTTCTCGATCAACTAAATTTTGCAATGTTGTTCTGTTCTTTTTAAGTCGTTACACCCCTCTATACTTCGTTATAATTCACCCATACACTTCTCACATCTGCACACATAATGGGGTTTCGTCCTCCTTTAAAAGGCTTTGAAGACTTAGGGTTAGGTATGAATCTACGATCAATATTCATTCTTCATTCCCACTCAATTCTTTCACTTTTCCTATTGGTTGCATGCCTTCTCCATTTTTCTCATTGGTTGCATGCTAATTACATAGGTAATGCAAAAGATTTGATTTTATCTTCAGGATCCTTCGAGATTCATCCTAAGTCGGCTCAAAAATGGTTTACATCTGAGTTTGTGAAGGCACAAACTCATATGTTGATTCTGTGTTACTCGGCACTTACTAATTGCTAATGCTCGACACATATAGGAATTTAGTCTCACTCAACATCTATACTCTGCTTAGCTCCTATAGTGACCTAACATCACTTATCACTTGGCACTTGAACTTCACTTGGCACCTAAAGTTCACTCGACACCTGAAGTTTACTCGACACCTATTGAATCTCTGGCTCGGCACACACTGTAGCTTGGCATCTGTATTACACTTGACATCAACTAAGAATTAGTTAAGTGTGTTGACACTCAATTGTCAAATCCAATCTGAGACCAACAATCTCCCCCTTTGACATGAGTAGCAAAAACACTTATCTAAGCATTATGAATCTGATCTCTATGAGTATACTACACATTTTGTTTGGCATATCTACAAAACTTCAAAAACTTTGTTCAAAATTTTGTATACCTCAAAAATTTGTAACTCCCTTTGAGCTAATGTGTCATTTATGTAACCAAAATTCCATTCTTGTAACCAAAGACTCTTACGCTGAATTTGTCTCATGCTAATGTGTCTGATACTCTTTGCCTTGTCTGTACTTTGTATCAGTTTATTTGTACTCTCCCTTTGTTTCTGCTCCCCTTTCACATCTTCTTGCAATTTTTGCATCCTTTTGGCTATATCTCCTTATTATTTCCTCAAAATTTGAATATCTCTCCCTTTGGATATTCTTTATTTCTTCCATCAAAGAATGCAGTATCTCCCCCATTCTTATTATATGCAATAATAAATGTCTCCAAAAATGTAATTTCTCCCCCTTTTTGACACTTATGTCAAAGGGTCCTAAGAATGAATAAAATATTTAGCCAAAATGTTTTATTTACCTCCATAGTCATCTTCAAAGAAGCATCCCAATTGTCTAAGGCAATTTCTAGTGATTTGTGCTGGATGGTTGTCTCTACTGCAAAATGTACTAGGCCTTCTAAGGTAGAAAGATTAGGATCTTTCTTTAAAACATTTTCTACATAGGTCATTTCCTTATGTAGTACTTCTAGGTGTGGGGTAATAGCAGATTGAATTTGTATTAATTTGGCCTTGACATTGGCCTCTTCTGCTATCAATATAACTAACTCCTTCTAGGTGTGAAGCATTGTTGCAAAATGCTTCTCACTTTGAGCTGGATCTTTGGGTAGTTGTGTGCTAGAAATCTTAAGATTTAGTTCCAAGCTCAGTATTCTTTGGCTAGTTTTTTGTGTGAAATATGACGAGTCACACAATTTGGAGTACAATAAGAATATATTCTCAAGTATTATTTTCACTTTTTCAACTTTCTTAGCCAATTCCACTTGTGAAAGTGCTATCTCACTAGATATCTTCTCATTAACTTTCATTTGAAATTTCCTTTTAGACCACTCTAATAATTTTAACATTTGTATCAAGGTCTTCATTTTGTACCTAGTCCACTATGTTAGACAATTGTTCCATGATGGGATTTGTTTCATCAGGTATAGGCAAGCTAAATGCATCAAGGAATATGTCTTTGATTTCCACTAATGCTTGCTTTTGTCTATACTCATTTCTGAGTATCTCTCTCTTCTTCTTTCTCTTAAGCGCCTCTTGCACTTCATTTATTTGTGCCAAGTTCATTGTTTTGTAGTCATACCTAAGTCTGACTATTTCCTCATCAAGTGTAGGGTCTCCATAGTGAAGTACCCTTGCTACCTTGGTGGAGCTCAAGCTTGGTGCTGAGATTTATAGTGGTACTGCATCAGTGCTCAATTGTTTGGTAGGAGTCCTTGAGGTAGAAAAGTTCACCAGTGTCTGTATTGCCTCTTGCTCTCTTTCCTTAGGGGTTTTCTCCTCTTCCTTATCTTCTTCTCTATTGCCTTGATCAATGATAATGATTTGAGGAGGCGCACCTTGGCTTTGTGTTGTAGGAACATCGTGTTCTGTCTACTCCTTTGCTGGCTCCTCGGCAATTGTTGTTGCTATGACTATGTGATCGACCTTAGTAGTTGTATCCTGTACTGATTGATCTTTTGGTTGATCTTCTATAGCTGTGGGAGGTAGTGAAGGTGGTTCTTGTGTGTTCACCTTCTCCCTAGTGATCTCTGCTACAACCTTTTGCAACTCTTCCACACTCACCAAGATAGGATTTGTGCACAATTGTGATTGCAATTTGGTTTGGTGAAGGATATTTTTGAGATCCTCTGCAATTAGTGGATTGATGTTCTGACCTAAGGTGTTAGGAACATCCTTGACGATTACAGTTTCTGCAGGTGCTGTATGTGAAGAACTTGGTGGTGGCAATTGAGTGTCTTCGACACTTTGTTTTGGTTGTTGCTCCTCAACTGTTGCCTCTTCACCTTGTTGCGTCTTCTCCATTGTTTCCTCTTTTTTTAATTTCTCTCCTTCCTCATCCTTTTTATTCTCTTCTTCTTCCTCATCATTTCTTCCCTCAAAGGGATCTTTCTACCCTTCCTTGACAGTAGTCAATCTATAAATTAATTTTCACATTTGTGCAGGTTTCTTCACAACATCCTCTATTTTATTCTATAAAATACAAAAGGCTCCGTATTTAGGTGCAAATTTGCTCCCATGTTTCTTACTAGCCTTAGTTATTTGACCTTTTGTAAGGTCTGGCATCACATGAGCTAACATACACTCCCTTATTTCCTTCTCCATATTAAGGGAGTAATGCCATTTATTCTCTACAATGGAGCTTAGCTCCTTAGGCATAGAGTTGTCAAGTTCAAGTGGGGTGGTCTTGAACTTGGCCATCATAGTGTAGATGGACTCTTCCACTATGTTCCGTTCTTCTCTTGATAATTTATTAAAATTAATGGTCTTTGAACTAGTTAAATCTGCATTATCTTTAATGTTATCACAAACATTTTCCAAATTAGACTTGGTAGAATGCCTTACCAATCTGAATTGATCATTATCAGACTCTGTCTTTTCTTCGTCTAACTCTGGGGGTGCAACATATTTTCTTCTTTTCTTTTGTTCTGCATGCCTTCCTTGCCTTGTGGCCTTTTACTTCCCCTGTTCCTTTGCCACTTGGGTTGTTACCCTAGTATTTTTCCTTGTAGTTGGCTTGGTTGGGCTTGGCTTTGTTGCTTTCTTCTTCCCCTTGGGTTGTGCAGCTAGCTATTTTTGTGCTTTTCTCTCATTTGGCTAGACCTTGGGTGCTTCTTACTCGACACCTTCCTCTTCTTTTGCATCTTCACCCATTCCTTGGGTCAAAGCAAGTGTTTCCTATCCTTGTTCATCTTCGTCATCTTTTGCTTCTTCACCTTCTTCTTCTTTTGCAATGCCCTCACCAAATTTGGCCTTTAACTTCTTTACAAGTTTGTCTTTCTTCTTTAGTGTGGAGGCAGTCTTTAACTCCATATCCACCTTTGACCTAAGTGCATCATAAGTTCCAAAATGTGGTGCACTTTTGTCCACTTCCTCAACTAGTAGTGCACTTATAACTGTCGATGCCTCATCTATATTTATTTCATAGCCAAGAGGTCTTAACCATCTAACTCTTGGTATGACAACTTGTATATGAGTATAATCGATATCTACAAGAAAACATACATCATTTACATGCTTCTCTACTAATGAAACTTGTATCCTTAGCCTTTGCTTCATGGTATTCTTGAAGTCTTAAAAATAGCTAGTCATTAGGGTCTCAAAATTAGCTCCCATCTGTTCAATGTATTCATTAACTTGAGCTATGATAGACCTATTTGCTTTCCATACCATTTCACCAAAAGAAGGAAACTCATTATGTACATAGAAGAATATACAAATCAAAATAGCACCAAACTTGCACTGTGCTCCCTTGGTTCTTCTTATTGCTGCTAAATTCTCATTAATTTGCTGCAATTGTAGTTCTGTAAGATCATAAGTATGATCCTTTTTCACCAATTTGTAACCCACATCCACTGCAATGCAAAGCATACTGTTAAGTTTGATGGATTGGTAGAACTTATGTGCAATGACTCTAACAACAAAGTCAACAAGAAGGTTTTGAATGGTGTCAATTGTCATTCCTCTCTTGTTCCACTTAGCACCAATGTTCTTTTCAATTGCTTCCTTATAATCACTCCTAAGGGTCTTTGGCCAATCTAGGGTTGGGTATCCTATCGCTCTATGTACAACCCTTTTTGTAAATTTTATTGGATCATCCTCCAACCATAAACTTCCATCATGTATCCTGCTAAGAACTATCCTGATCCATTCAGTTTTGAAAACTGTAGGGAATTCTAGGGCATGCATCAAACTCTTCTTTTCAATAATCTGGTACTCTTCTTTCAAAATTCCATTATCACACAATCTCTCATAGGCTTCCCTCATCTCCATGTCTCCTATGGCTCCAATATTTCAATTGTAACATCTTCTAACGTCTTGAACCATAACTACCTTAGGGGGTATGACAGATAGGGCTCCGACTAGGTTGTTTTTATATGTCACTTCAGGGATTGGCTGGAAATTTGGTTGTTTCACTTGATTGGACACTAGTTGACCCTCAAACGACTCTTTCTCCTGTGTTTTCCTAGAGCTAGAAGCCATTTGTGCGATCTAGGGTTTGAACACAAAGATAATGTGAAACTACGTAACTCGGCACAAATGTAAATACCTCCAATTCAATGAAATTGTGTTGAATTGTTGTTGAAATCGACTCAAATGTTGGATTCTCAACTGTGAAGTCATTTTGCACTCTTTTTCGTCTTTGCTCTTCATTCGCGATGAAGAAAAATGATTCAAAATGCGATAATATACCCTATTTTCATAGCATTTAATGCTTAGTGCATTTACAATTGTCCACTCAACTTCTTAAGCATTTCTACATTACTCGGCTTCCATTGGCTTTTCATCACTTGCCATCCACAAAAGTATCCTTTACTCGGCTTCAACTGAATTTTCCCCTTCACTTGACTTCCACTACCAACTCGATTGCTACTAATCATTTGGCTTCTACTATTTTTGACAGTCAACTCGGCTTGTACTAGAATTTTACTCGGTATTTGAGGGCAACTCGGTAACACTTATAAAATCTTGAAATTTTTTAACTTTTGCATCTTTACTCACGTTGATCTCTTCTTTTCAATACTTGCTTGTTTGGGAATTGATGTATGATAAAGCTTTGTAAATCAACCCCTCATGCCTTCCTTTTGCTTAGTTTGACGAAGTATGACCACTTGACCTATTAGGTGAAGTGATCCCTTCATTTGATGTGTTGCTTCCATCTTTCTTCTTCCATGTCTTATTCATTTCTCCTCTGATGTGTTCAATATCTACCTTCTCTTTACCTTTGTTGTTCTTTGAGTTGGGTGCCTTTGACCTTGTTGGGCAATTCCTACTGATATGACCAATCTTCAAGCAACTGAAACATCTGGTTTGACTCAACCATCTGCTATAGTTTCCACTAAAATGTGTTCTTATGCAATTTCTAGGAATGTGTCCATATTCTTGACAGTAATGATAGCTATACCTAGTGTTGTAATCCCAATTGTAGTGATGTCCATGGTTATTTCCTCTTGTTGGCTGATTAGGTGTCCACATAGGTTTTGATCTACACTCAAAAGCTCTATGTCCATACTTCTTGCAATTGTAGTAGTGACCTTCAAATATTGGTGTTTTGATAGTCCTCGTCTTGCATTCATGTGCTTGATGTCCTTGCTTTTTGTACTTATGACAATGACTCACATTTTTAGGATGGACATTCTTGCTCCTGCATACATTAGAGGTATGTCATTTTTTACCATAGAAATGACAAGTAGGTTTAGTGTTCTTACCTTTGTTGCTCCTTTCTTCTATAGTCTTAGATGACTCTCCTTGTTTAGTGCTGGTGTATCCTAGTCCTGAAGTATCATTGCTAGCCCTTGGTGATTTCAGTAGCTGCTCAAAGTACTTGATGGCCTCATTGAGTTTGTTGAAGCTCTCTGCAATCTCCTTCTCTCTTTTCAGGTCATTTTGCAGTTGTTCATTTTGCATCTTTAGTGTAGAGATATCAATATCCTTGACATTCAGTTCATGATGTGCATTCATCATCTGACTTAGGATGTCTAGCTGCATGTTTGAAATTCTTGCAAGTTCAATTGACTTTTCTTCTAGTTTGTTGGTAAGATTTCTCTTGTCTTCTTGTATCATAGCCTTATCTTTAATGGCTCTTTTCTTCTATTTAGTCACCTCACAGAGCATCATGGCTTATGATTCTTGTTCAAGCTTGAGTGTTCTGATTTCTTCTACTTGAGCTCTATTCTTCTCCATTAGGTCTACTATTGCTGCATCAAATTCTTTGGAATCTCCATTTGCAAATAGTTTTGAGGTGTCAATCTCCTTGTATTGTGTGTCATTCTCAGCTATGACAATCTCTCTTCTTCTCTTTAAGGATTCTCTCAGTTCCTCCATTGCTTCTTCCAAAGTGTGTAGAGAAAATTGTATATCAATTGCCTGATTCTCTATGATCTTCCCAAGTTTGTAGACTTCCATTTCCAGATCTTTTCTCCAAGCTGTAAGGCTCCTTCTTGAGAGAACCTGGCTCTTATACCAATTGTTGGAATTTACAAGTGGGAAGATTTACTTCTAAGAGGGGGTGTGAATCAAAAGTAACTAACTTTAACCTTTTCAAAACCTTTTAATTGATATCATTCACATGCATCTAATTCATCTAATAAACATAAAAGTAAAGACATGTATGAAAACAAATAACACAAGAATTTGATAACCCATAAACCCTCCAAAATGAGAAGGTAAAACTTGGGTGGGGATGACACCCACAAAGTATCACTGTAGCAATAAGTAACTGTTCAAGGTTACAAAGTTTGACCACTTCCAATGGTCTGCCCTATAAAAGGCTTGTCTTATTAAAGACTTTACTGTTAAAAGCGACTTGATTAAAGGATTTACAAACATTCACTTGGAATGTTACACTGTTAAAGGATTTAGCACCTTGTTTAAAGGTTTACAAAATGGCTATTAAACCAACCTATCATCATAGGATTTTCATTCCCAATACAATTGTTAGAGAGTATTAGAAAGTCTTGACCTGATGACTTACAATCCTTAATTGCTGATTCTGTTCTGATCCTTACTTGATCTGATATGTCTCTTCTTAGAACTCTGATATTCTGTTCTCAATCAACTAAATTCTGCAATGTTGTTTTGTTCTTTTTAAGTCTTTACACCCCTCTGCACTTTGCTATAATTGACCCATGCACTTCTCACATCCGCACACATAATGGGGTTTCGTCCTCCTTTTAAAGGTTTCAAAGACTTAGGGTTAGGTATGAATCTACGATCAATATTCATTCTTCATTTCCCTCTCAATTCTTTCACTTTTCCTATTGGTTGCATGCCTTCTCCATTTTTCTTATTGGCTACATTTTGATTATATAGGTAATGCAAAAGATTCAATCTTATCTTCAAGATCCTTCGAGATTCATCCAGAGTCAACTCAAAAATGGTTTACATCTGAGTTTGTGAAGGCACAAACACATATGTTGACCTTGTGTTACTCTACACTTACTAATTGCTGATGCTCAACACATTTAGGAATTTAGTCTCACTCGACATCTATACTCTGCTCGGCTCCTATAGTGACTCAACATCACTTATCACTCAACACTTGAACTTCACTCGACACCTAAAGTTCACTCGGCACCTGAAGTTCACTCGACACCTATTGAATCTCTGGCTCAGCACACACTGTAGCTTGGCCTCTGTATTATACTCGACATCAACTAAGAATTGGTTAAGTGTGTTGACACTCAATTGTCAAAACCAATTTGAGACCAACATTTCCTTCAACCATTTAAATGAATAATCTTATGTAGGCTTTTCAATAATGACCAAAACAATCCTACTATATTTGGTCTGGTTGCATATTATTGAGAAGGTCTTGTCATTGTTGGCTTGTTGTTCAGTTTTCATAGTTTTTCTCTATTTTTCTTGGAGCAAGAGGCCCCATCAAGTTTAAAAATAAAATTGTTATGTGATTAATTGAAATCTTTTTGTCAAAAGTAGTAACCCCTACTTTTCAGGGCTATATATTTAAGCGAATGAAATAAGTGGGGGGCTAGCAATTGCCCCACCAACTTAAGCTTTCTTTGTGCCAATTGTGAACCCTATGAATCTTTCAAATTTTATTAATTGATTTTTTAACTTTTCATTTACCCTTGAATTCAATAGGGTAGAGGACCAAATAGTTGAGCACCCTAACTTTGCACTTCTCAAAATCTGTTATGAAAAATTTCAATCACTTAGTTTTTTTTACAACAAATTACTTGGCAAGTCCTCTCTTATAATTAAGGTTTCAAGGCCACGTCACAAAATACAGTAACATATCAATATGTTTTTGACAAGGGATTCAAAACAACCCCCCAAAATGTAAAACTATTCATTGTGCAAAAAATGCCACTCATACTTGTGAAGTTATGCTACAATACATTAGTGGCTAAATTTTACGACTAAAAGTACTTTTCATTCAATTATGAAAAAATTATAATTATAACAATTTTGAAGTCACAATTATTGACTAATGTTGTCAAAAACAATTACACATATACTCAACAAGTGTAAATATTATATAAATGTAGATGTTAAATGACTAACTTCGTGTCATGACCATTAGAAATTTTAAGATTTTAGATCCTTTCCTCCTTGATAAATAACAAACAAATTAATGAAACTAAGTACTTCCATAAATTGTAGAACATAAACTTTAAGCAAAACCTCCTATTATAAAATAATCTTTAAACTTTTAAAGATTTACAATAGCTTATACAAAGCCCCTTCCATAGAACCTTACCCTTGCAATGAATGATATGAGCAGGTTGCAGCACCCACCCTTGACCTTGAATAGAGTGGGCGTGGCAACAGCTGAGACCGATAGCAAAATCAATGCGAGTGGAAAAGAGGTACCGTTCTGGGAGCAGTGTGGAAAGTGTCCCGGTGCCCCAACAACGATTCAGCAGATAAGCTTTTGTCCTCACAAACATGTGGCAACAATCCACACCTTCCTCACTGCCCACAACACCACAGGACCGTCCGATATCGAAAAAGAAAGAAAAAGCCTAGGTCAACAGCGAATATCCCTGCTTCCTCTTCTTGCTTATTTATAATACTTGCATGGGTGCATGTTACTCAATGTCATCAGGCCCTCGGCCCATCATCCATTCTTTTGCAGAGATTCCCCGGACCAAGGTACGAATCTCCTCCTTTTAATCTCAAAACTTAACAACACACACATAGTGGAAGATTGTCTTGTAAATGTTTCGTCGTTGCAGCAATCCGTTTAGTCAACTCTTCCTTGTTTTCTGTTTTCCCTTCCTTGTTGGATTTTTTGTGGGTTTCGACTGGAACGCATGAAATGAAACGATGGCGATTCTTAACGGCGTTCTGGAAGTGTTAGAAGGATAAGTAACCCTAGAGCACTGTGAAGCTGAAAGAAGAAAGCACCCCCTGGCTAGATTCTTTTCAGGGAGGCGCTTGGTAACATTAGTTTTCTTGTACGGCAATGGTCGGGCATGAAGAGTCTCGCGAAAAGCATAGATGGGGAGAGAGCAAATTGGTATACATGAGAAAAGGGCACGGCAAGGGGGCTAAAGCAAATCCTGGGTTTGGTGCAGCTAACAATACAACAGCAGGGCAAGCGATAAAGGAGGGCGATAACATGGCGGATGTTAATGGAAAAGGAGGAGAAGGAGCAGGAACAGCAACAGGAGCAAGAGTAGCAGCACCAGCAGCATCAGAATCAGATGGTTCTTCGAGTTTGAGCGGGAAGAATGACGATGTTCCCGAGGAACACATGCCCGAGCATGGTTTTGGCGGACTGCGCAACATGGACATAGAAGCTGCCCATGTAACTATTAAGTTGGATGGGTACTCAAAGCAAGAGATAAGGGAACTTCGCAGAAAATTGACAAGCGAACTGGAGCAGGTGAGGGGTACGTTCAAGAAAGTTGAAGCAAGAGAATTGCAACTGAGGGGTGGCCTGACGGGAGGGAATACTAGCATCAGTGCCTCCCAGTTCTCTGGCAATGATGGTAGAAACAATGGCGGGAAGGAGGTTACTTCCGAAGTAGCTTCTGGTGGGGCAATTACGCCCAAGCAGAGTGCAAGAGAGTCGAAGCCCATGCGACAGTTGAGTTTAGCTCTTGTTGAACACAATCCGGCCACGAGTGATGTGGTCGACAAAGGAAAGCGCACTCCAAAGGCCAATCAGTATTACCGCAATTCAGAGTTTGTTTTAGGAAAAGATAAATTCCCACCTGCAGAGAGTAAGAAATCCAAATCTGGTAGTAAGAAATCTGCACCATCCAAACTATATGATATGTCGTCTCAGAAGTTTCCAAGTGAGGTGTTCAAGCAGTGCAGCTCGCTACTTTCAAAGTTGATGAAGCACAAGCATGGTTGGGTTTTCAATTCCCCTGTTGATGCAAAGGCTCTTGAACTGCATGATTATCACACTATAATTAGAAACCCAATGGACCTCGGAACTGTGAAATCGAAACTGGAGAATAACATGTACGATTCACCCACATCTTTTGCACAAGACATAAGATTGACATTCTCCAATGCTATTACTTATAACCCCGAAGGGCATGATGTGCATATCTTGGCTAAGCAGTTGCTGCAGTTATTCGAGGAGCGATGGAATTGTATTTACGCAGAGCACATTGAAAGCAAGATAAACTCGAGATATGGAAGTATGCAGACACCTGGCGCAAGTTGTAGTGTGAAGAAACTTCCTTTAGCAGACATAAAAAAGAAATTTAGGAAACCAGAAACTGCCGGCGGGCCATCCATTTCGGTGATCAGACCGATAAATTATTCTGCAAGCAGAACTCCAACCGGCAAAAAACCCAAGGCCAAAGATCTCCATAAACGTGCTATGACTTTAGATGAAAAGCAAAAGTTAAGTGCAAACCTTCAAAATTTGCCCGCAGACAGAATGGAGCTTATAGTTCAGATTATAAAGAAAAGGAATCCATCTCTATGTCAGCAAGATGAAGAGATAGAGGTTGACATAGACACTTTTGATACTGAAACTCTTTGGGAACTTGATAGATTTGTAACCAACTTCAAGAAAAGCCTCAGCAAACTTAGGAAAAAAGAACAACTTGCTCAGCAGGCGAAAGTTATCAATGAACTGGCCAGAGACAAGGTGAGCTTCTAATAAAGTTGCATTCATTCAACGTTTTTCCCTATTGATCTCTCTTGTATATTTACTTGCATTTGATATGCTTGACTTGTTTGCAGTGTCCCACCTCCGGGTCTGAGCAGCCAAAGAAAAATGAGAATGGTAAATCTTCACCTTTTGAACTGATAAAGAAATGGTTTGAAAGTTATATGTTCCTTTTTATTACCTTCTGCAAACTTATATTTAAGTTGCATTTTGAATATCCTGAGTAGGAGAGCAAGGCAAACAAGAGATTGAAACAGGAGACAACATGCTGCCACCGAATTGTCCTTCTGTGAAGGTGGAGAAGGATGATGGTTCTGCAAGTAGATCCAGCAGCTCGAGCAGCTCGAGCAGTGATTCTGGCTCTTCTTCTAGTGGTATATATTTCCTGGATTCTCTGTAGATTGCATATTTTGGATATATTTAGAAAATGTGTACACATTTTTCTTTTTTTTTATACAACTCTTATTCCTTTACGTTTTTGTTTCAGTTTTATATATTATTTAGCTTTTGATGAAACATCTATGTAATTTATTGTCTCCCAGCGGGTGGGATTATTACTAACTTATCCTTGTTTTTGTAGACTCAGATTCTGGGAGTTCCTCTGGAAGTGAGTCTAATGCCCATGCTGCAGAGTCACCTATTTTGGGCTCAAATGCACTGTCGGGGATGACATAGACAATATTTTGCCAGAAGCTTAATGGCAAGTCTCTTAATCAGATTAAGTCTTGAAAGAATTTCATTAGATTCCTTAGGAACATGTTTATCGGCTCATATTCTCTGTATGGCTTCATTTATTGGTGATTGCTTGGACACGTCAAAATGTTTTGTTTTCAAGCTTTGTCGTGTTTAAATATAATGTCTCTCTGTGCCTACCGCTTTAGGGCTACTGTGAGTCTGTGCATTATGCGAGAAATGATATACTAAAATCTCTGAAAGATTTCTGATTTCAAGAATATCAGAATACTTAGTAAATTTTTAAGTTAAGATACAATGAATTCATGAGTGCCAGATAAATTTGCCTTCATAACCAATATAGACTTCCACAGGGACTGTGGGTGATGATACTATGAATGGCAATTAATAAATATCTGACTTGTACAATGTTGTATATACAATTATATAGGAGTGATTGTAGACCTGCTGTGATTTATTTAGTATTCTTTTTTTAAGGTTAGATTTGGTTATCAGGGTTGTGGCATGTGAACACAGGGGCAATCCTGTTCAAGAGCTTCTGGTACAAGCTTTTTCTTTAGAGGTAGTATAGACGACCATATTACATCATCTTCATTATATTGACACATCAAAGTAGAAGACTGCTGCTATTACCTTAATTGTCAGACACAGTCTCTCGTGATATTCCTTAATGATTTAGTATTAAATGAAGCTGAATTTGCATGGTCCCTAAACATGACATTCACAACTATGTTAAAATATTTAAATCAACTTCATGCATATGTTGGTTCCTCAAATCCATCACTGTGGACAATTTTGCTCTTAATTATCCTTGAATATGGAAATATTTCTTCATTTATTGTGTAATTTAAGTTCTTCTAGTAATGGATATTTAACTCATCATGGTGGCTAATAAAATATTTTACTCTGCCTTTGCTATCTTTACCCTGAATTTTGATTGGGTCCCTGCCTTCATTCAACTTTACTTTCTGACTTCCATTAAATCTTTGTCCTCTGGTGCAGGCTAATTTGTACTTAATTGGTAATGGCACTCAACAAACTGGAACTATAAACCTGAAGGTGAAAAATGACAATAAATGAGTACTGAAGGGTTTATAAGAAAAACCCATCATCATGTTGAAATCCTGGGGAAAATCTGTTGTTTTTCTTCTGACCTCTTTTTTAGTGGTTTGATCTGGTTTTGACCAGATTATTGACTGAAACAGGTCTGTTTCTGATTGGCATGGTAAAATTGCTGGTTGCTTCTTCCTTGTTTCTGCTTTGATGGACTAGTTCCTGCAAGTCACAATAGAGAGAATGTTGAAATTATGGTCTAAAAGAATGCCATGCCGAGCATGACAATCACCATTATAATGATTTGACATTTTCTGGAGCAAAGCCAATAATGGCACAGTATGATGATGTGTGGCACAGTATGTTGATTTCTGCAAGACTTTGAGTCAAGCCTGAGACAAATCAATTAGGCAGGCTTATCAATAAAGTGGCAGCTGCTATTCACTCGAAGTGTACAAAGCATTAAGATGGTACAGCATCATCCATCTAATTATAGCCAACAATTTTACTTTTAGTGTTGATCATTACCCAAAAATCGCTGCAGTTATCATGTGGGGGATTGTAGATGAGATTGATTAACCAGTAAAATAGAACCCAATTGTGCTAATTATTTGTTATACCCCAACATCAAATAAAGGAAAGATTTGAATACAAGTAATACCCCAACATCAAATAAAGGAAAGATTTGACTACAAGTAATCATGCGTTTGCTTGGGCCATCACAACACCTATGACCAATCAGATTTGCCATTTACCACTTGCCACTACCAGAATGGCTAGCAAACTGGAAATAATAACCTAAAAGCCATCTGCTTATAGCTAACAAATGTTACTTTTGGTGTTGATTTTTTTCTATTAGAGATAAACTTAATTACAGGAGTCCACTGTACCAAAACAGAGGCTGTTCACCGTACAAAACAAAAGAAAACAGCCAATGCCTATGACCAATCAGATTTGCCATTTACCTCTTGCCACTACCAGAATGGCTAGCAAACTGGAAATAACAACCTAAAAGCCATCTGCTTATAGCTAACAAATGTTACTTACGTTGTTGATGATTTTTTTCTATTAGAGATAGAGTATCAACTTAATTACAGGAGTTCACTGTACCAAAACAGAGGCTGTTCACTGTACAAAACAAAAGAAAACAGCCGACTGCACCTCGAGACAAAAAACTAGTTACAAATTATACATAACCATCAGCACAAAGTTCAGAGATTTGTTCAAAATTTCACATACTAGTTCCAGCCATCATTTTGGCTAACCCTGTAATTGGGATTGTCCCAACCATCTCCATAGAAAAACTGCTCCTCCCGAGCACTGCTTCTATCATTTTCATGAGTGTCACCAGTCACTTCTGTAGGACAGTCCTGAATAACTTGAGTACTTGGATTCTGCTGAGCTCCATCTTGCCCCTCATCAGAGTTGGATGGGATCTGTTGGGCAGTATCACTAGGAGGAATGGTGTCCGAATTCATGGGAATAAAATTGGATAGCTGAATGTCCTCTTTGAAGATGAGCATGTTTCCTTCCCTCAGCAGAGCTAGAAATCTCTGCTTTGGAACCTCCAGAATAACCATGACCTGTGACATTATGTGAGAGAGGGTGAGTTTCATATGAAACCCAGTAAGGTCCCGCTGTCTATGCTGAAAGATATCCTCATTCCTTTGCTTCCAAATGATCCACAAAATTTCATTAGTGAGATAAAACCAGAAAAAAAATGAGCTTAGCATCAAACATATGAACAAATCCTGCAAGAATCTCATGCCAAGACAGACCAGGTTTGTGATTCCACTTGATAGGTTGACCAAAGAACATAGACCAAATTTTACAAGCATGAATGCACTCAAAAAAAAGATGCTCAAAAGACTCGAGGCAATTGCACAGGGAACAAAAGATAGGCTGACTGCCCATAGTGGAAAGGAAATGGCCAACAGCAAGCTTCTTTAGAAGCAGCGATTACCTAAAGCAGACTTTATTAGGTTCCACACGAGAATGCCAAAATAAATCTAAGATAAATTGCCATTTACTGCAAGACCAATCATAACCCCAGACTTGATTGATTATGTTAATAATCGTCACATCATAATTCAACAAGTTATAGATTTGCTTGCAAGTAGTATCCTTCAATAGCTTACCATCAGTCCACTTAGTCTGATCAATATACTGTGTAGAAAGACAAACTTTACCAGGAAAAAATTTTACCGACAGCTTTGCAAATTAGGGTGTAAGTCTTCTTATGAGAGTAGGTAATTGATAATTTTTTATTCAAATCATCCCAAGATCCCAATTAGTTTTCCATCAGTACATCCTGTAACAGAGAGATGCCTCTGGCCTTCCGGGCCTTAGCCTAACAACATTGAGTTAAAGCCAAGGGTTTATTATTGAGATTCACCCCCCACCACAAAGACCTATCAATCACAGTGTACCAAGGGTACTTGCCAACAACCTCCCTAGAATCTAAGAAGTGTCTGACCTGGCTCCAAGCCTTCCATAAAGATTGAAAGATAACATACCCAGTCCACTGTTTGTCTTTTTTAATTCTAGCTCTAGAATGTTGTTTCTGACCAGCACTTCCCATGGCTGGTTACCCTCCAAAGCTTTAATGATCCACTTGGCTGCAAAAGCTATGCCCTGGAGTCTAATGTCTTTCATTCCAAGACCTCCCAAGTGTTTGGCAATACAACACCACTCCTATTTAACACAATGCCTTCTTCTATTCCCAACACCATCAGACCACAAAAAAATCCCTTTTTTGCAGCATATTGAATTGATAATTAGCAAACAACCAAGATGAGACAAAGTGCACTGCATGAGAAGAAAGAACATTTTGAACCACTTGAGCTCTACCAGCAAGAGAAAGCATATGAGATTGTCACATAAAAGGGAATGCCAAGGTATCTCACAATCTGGTGAGGGCCTACCCAACCCAATTAGGAGGACAATCCAACCCAATTAGGAGGACAATCATCCTGACCAATAATGGAAGACTTCATTTGAGATAATTTAGACCCAGAGACTTTACAAGAGAGAAGAAGCCTATTAAGCATGTTGTCAAAATTATCTTCCTCAAGCATGATAAACAATGCAATGTCATCAACAGACTGTTCAAGAATCAAATCTTCATCATTAGGGAGTTTAATACCTTTGAGAGGAGGGCCCAACTCATTGGCTTTAAGAATGTAGAGCATAGCATTTTCAGCCAAGACAAAAGAGAGGGTGCAACGAGGCAACCCTGTCTAATGGATCTACCAAGATTAATAGTGTTAGAATATTCCCCATTAACATTATTGATATTAAGATAATATCTTATACTTTCTATAATAGTCAACTACTTGTCTATAGTCCGTCTTTCAGTCTAGATAGGAATGTTTCCTATCCTGTCTCTAGTTTTGTTTCTAATTTCGTCTTCAGTCTATGTTGTTTCTTTTAGAAAAGAAACAACGTCCTTGTAATTCTTTATAAGGAACACATTTGTTCCTCTGTTAATCAATTAATCATCCGGAAATCCGTTAATCTGCCAACTCTTCTTGAATGTTGTAACATGGTATCAGAGCCATTATAAGGAATTTTTCGAAAAATTTATAATTTCTTTTGAAATTATCAGCTAAATTTTTTGAAATTATTTCAAAGGATTTCTCTATAGCTCATCCAGGATTTCTTCTTCTTTGAGAAATTTATCTGTGCACACTTGAGTTTTGGCTAGGGTTTATGAATTTGCAAATCGCATCCATGCAAAACGAAAGTTGTTTTTATCTGCTCATGCTTGCGTCTAGGGTTCTAATCACGATCCTGTTATTATCGTGACTTGTCTTCATTCCTGCCCACACTTGGCATTTTGTTCGTGCCTGCGCTTGGTCTTCATTTCCGCCCGCGCCTGATATCGTTTTTTCTCTACAAATCAAGACGGGAAGTTGCATATTTCCTTTTGTGTTTGCCTGCATCTGCAAATCGCGCCATATCTATCTGTAAACTCGCGATTTTTGGAGGTCATTTTTGGCATTTTTTGTGCAAACGTTTTTTTTTTTTACGACCAACAACTTGGAATCTCGACCATTTGTGGAGTTAAAACTCCAATCTTCAGTGCGGCCTCTGCCTCTAATAGAACTTTGTAACAAAAACGACCATTTTTTCAAGAAATTTGCCATTTTTTTGATCTCCAATCCGACGGCTAGGGTTTTGTTCGAAACCCTAATTTTTGGGGTCGAAAAAATATATTGTTTGCAAATTCTTGTTGGCTTTTTTGAGAGCTCAATTGGGTTGTTGTCCGTTTTTTCTGGGTGCCTCGATTTTTGTGCCTCAATTTTTGAGCCAGCAGATCCAGAAAACGACAGCAGATCCCTTCTAGGTTTTTCGAGCTCTCTTCTGGGTCTTTCGTATTTTTGCCTTGAAGAACGTGCCTTCACAAATTTTCACAGTTTTTCATTGAAAAACGTGCCATGGCATCTCTGACAAATATTCTGCTCGAACATAATTCCAAATTCAATGGTCGCAATTATGGAACCTGGAAGCAGCACATCATCGCAATCTTCGAATATCGAAACACCGATCAACTTGTTCTGGGTGTTAGGTAGCGTCCGACTTCTCTGGGTCCTGATCAAGATACATGGGATCTGAACAATCGAGAGGCAATAATGCTTCTCAAACTATCCGTAGCTGATGACCAGCTTTCTCAGATTCCATCCGGCAAGACAGCTGCCGAAATCTGGACGCATCTAAAAGGTCTTCATGAGACTTTCGACAAGAGCAGAGCCTTCTTTCTGAAAAACACTCTGTTTTCTATTGTCATGGATGAGCGCACCTCGCTCCAGGCACCCCTGAATCGGATTCAGGAAATCCGTGATCAGTTACTTGCCATCGGTCGCAAGATGGAGGAAGAGGATATTGTGGTAATCACTCTTCGGAGTTTACCAAAATCCTATGAGCATTTTATCGAGACTCTCAACATCACATCTACTGGTGTTGATCTAAAGTTCACTGATCTCTGTACCCTGCTGCTTCAGCAAGATCGGTGGAAACAACAGTTTGGTAGCAGCTCCAGTTCCACCTCCACTGAGCAAGCCTTTGCTGCAAAATCCTTTCAAGAGAACATTGGCAACCATCAGTCTTCTCAGCCTTCCCAGCATCGACCTTTTGCTCAATCCTTGGATGGCTCTACGAAGCAAAATGTACAGTGTAATTACTGTCACAAGTTCGGCCATATGAAATTCGAGTGCCGGAAACGTTTGGCTGCCCAAGCAAGGCAAAATGCTTCCCAGCTAACAACACAAGTTGTCGAACTTCTTGATCAAGGCGAAGCTGCATTTTTCGCCTTCTAAATTTGTTTTTGTTTTTCTGGGTTTGTTGATTTTCTCCTCAAAAATCATTTCATGTTGTCTGTAATACGCAAGGTTGCGTGAGATTCTGGGTTTTACCGTTTTTTCCACAAAAACGAAGTTTTGTAATTGCAACTTATTTTGAGTCATAGCACTCTTCTGGCAAAGCTTCTTGGTTTCAACATTCTGTAGATTCAGGGAGGGTCTCAGTTATCACAGAATGTTCCGACATCCGTACGTTGACCATTAAGGGAGGGTATTAAGATAATATCTTATACTTTCTATAATAGTCAACTACTTGTTTGTAGTCCGTCTTTCAGTCTAGATAGGAATGTTTCCTATCCCGTCTCTTTTTTCTTCAGTCCAGATAGGAATGTTTCCTATCCTGTCTCTAGTTTTGTTTCTAATTTCGTCTTCAGTCTACGTTGTTTCTTTTAGAAACAACGTCCTTGTAATTCTTTATAAGGAACACATTTGTTCCTCTGTTAATCAATTAATCATCCGAAAATCTGTTAATCTGCCAACTCTTCTTGAATCTTGTAACAATTGATTGTCGAGGCATCTTTAAATAAGATGTTGACCCAATTGCAAAAAAAAGGAGGGAAGCCCAATGCTTGGAGAACACTGTTCACAAACTACCACTCTATCCCATCATAAGCTTTTTCAAATTCCAAAAGAATCATACTTGCATTTTGACCACTGTCTTTGGCCCACTTCATGGTGGGGAGCTTCCTTACTCTAGAGCTTTCTTGCTCTTCCAAGGCTATTCCTAGCCCACTTAGGGTTGCTATCCCAAACCCTAACCTAGAGAACTCCTTCCCAATCCCCTTTCACTAGGAAACTCTCCCAACAATTTAGTTTTCCATCCTCTCCCTTCAGTTCACCAACTATGCACTATTTGGCCTAGAAGGCCAAAACTTCACCAAGTACACATCAGGTTTGAACCATCATTTTGAGGTTCTTGACCCATTTTCTACCATTTTGCATTATTCTTTCAAGTTTCACACTCATACTCCTCCAATTTGCCTAGTTAGCCCTTGTAGCCCTAGAGCCCCTATTAGCCCTCCTAGAAACAAGGAATGTGCCATAACTCACAAAAACACTTAACAAGGCCACTTGGTGTCTTCAGGACTTAGTTTCCTATTGACCTAGACTTGAAGATTTTTCAGGTCTTAGGCTCCTATGATGACCACAAATGGCTTCTCAAAATTAGGTAAAACCAATATTGGTTGTGTTGCCACTTCTTTCTTCAACCCCTCAAAACTTGCATCTGCTGCCTTGGTCCATGTGAACTTGGTTTTCATGCCCCCCTTGATGGTGTCATTCATGGGTGTACAAATTTCACTAAACCTCCTCACAAATTTCCTATAGAATTGTGCTAGGCCATGAAAACGTCTGACCTCAATAGTAGATCTAGGGGTAGGCAAACTCAAGATTGCCTCCACCTTGTCCTTGCCCATCTTCGGATTCCCTTGGGATACTACAAACCCCAAATACACTAGCTCCTCCTTCATGAACTCACTCTTCTTAGGTTTAGTGTCAGCTTTTTCTCTTGGAGCTTCCTTAACACCAATTCTAGGTGCTTCATATGTTCCTCCTTTGTCTTGCTGAAGATGAGGATATCATCTAAGTATACAACAACAAATACTCCTATGTAGTCTTTCAAGACCTCATTAATGACTCTCATGAAGTTACTTGGTTCATTGGACTCTCATGAAAGTACATGGTTCATTGTTAAGGCCAAATGGCATTACTAACCACTCATAGAGACCCTCAATAGTCTTAAATGCAGACTTCCATTCTTCCCCTTCTTTCATCCTGATATGATAGTATCCACTTTTAAGATCAATTTTGGAGAAGTACCTAGCTCCACCTAGACAATCCATCAAATCCTCTATCTTAGGAATGGGAAATCTGTACCTAATTATGATCCTATTAATTGCTCTAGAATCAATGTACATTCTCCACTTACCTCCCTTTTTTGGGTGCTAGGACAACTGGTACGACACATGGAGTGATGCTCTTCCTAATTAGCCCTTGATCAAGCAACTCTTGAACTTGCCTTGCAATCTCCTTGTTCTGCTCTGGAGTCATCTTGTATGCAGCTTTGTTTGGCAGTGATGCTCTTGGTGTGAAGTCAATTCGATGGCTAATGGCTCTCTTAGGAGGTAATGTTGGTGGTGCTCCATCACAAATTATGACTTTGAACTAATCCAATAAATTTTGCACCTCTGCAGGTATAGTTGTTTGTGAAGTTGTCTTCTCCTCCTTGGGCTTCACCATGATGGCATACCCTACCCCTTCACCTTCCTTCAAATCCTTAAGGAACTCTTTCCCACTCATTAGCAAGGTCTTAGCAGTTGCCTTTTCCACCTTATCTTCCTCCACTATGGACTGTATCCTATATGTGACCCCATCCTTCTTGAAAGAATACTTATTATCTTTCCCATGATGTACTACCTCCCTGTAATACTGCCAAGCCCTTCCTAATAGCAGATGACAAGCATCCATGGGGAGTGCATCACATAGGATCTTATCCTGATATTTGCCAATAGTGATGCCTGCCCAAAGTTGTTCATTTACTAGGATATTCTGCCCTTTGTTCAACCAAGTCACTTTATAAGGACATACATGCGGTATCTTTGTTAAACTAAGATTTTGTACTGCCCCCTTTGACATGACATTGTTAGTAGACCTCGATTCTATGATTACTTTGCATACCTTACCTAGTATTTTGCAAGTAGTCCTAAATAATGCTCTTCTCTGCTTGGGTTCTTCCTTTATTGGTTCTTTCACGAGGATTCTCCTCAACATGAGTTTCTCTCCCTTCTCTACGTCAAGATCCACTTCCCTTGTTTTTTGATGATCCTCTTCTTGGATGTAGGTGATTTTCTTCTCTCCATAGGATGAGGATGATATCTCTGGACATCTGTGGGCAGAATGCCCCAACTTGCCACAGTTACAACACCTCATATTGCTGAAGTGTGAACCTCTGTTGTTGTTCCCATATCTGCCTCTGTCATCATTTTGGATCCTCTTCTCCTACTAGAGCCTCCTCTCTCACTGGTTTCACTGGCCTGCTCATTCCACTTAGACTACCCATAGCTTTTCTGCTCATTAGTCCTCCCACTAGAGCCTCCTCTTGAGCCACCTCTGAAATCCTTGCCTCTGCCCCTGTTCTTGGAACTTGAGTCCCCTTTCGTCCTCAGTTTATCTTCCACTTTTCTAGCCATTTGAAAATAACTTTGCAATGTGGTAAGACTAAACAAACTCAACTCATCTTGGATAGACCACTTAAGGACATTTAGGTATCTGGCCACCTTGATGCTCTCTGCCTATTGTACCTTTGATCTCAGGGCCAATTTCTGAAACTCCTCAGTATAGGAAGCCACATCAACATCCTTTTGTTTGAGATTCTGTCTCTGCTTGTGAATCTGATTCTCATAGTCTTCTAGCAGATAGGTCTCTTTTATCTTTGCCACCAAAGCCTTCCAATTAGCTATAGGTTTATTCCCTTCACTCTCTTTCCTCTTGCACAAACTTCCACCTTGTCAATGCTTGACCTTTCAATTTGGATTTTGCAAATTTCTCCTTTTTGAGCCTCTGTTGTCCCTTCACACTCGAAGTAGTTCTCAATGCTCTCAAGCCATTCTAGGACCACCTCTGCATCCATCTTACCATGGAAAAGTGAAGACTTTTTCTAGGCTCTTTCCTCCAAAGGCCTTGAGGGCTTTGAGGAATGGTTCTTGTTCACCAAGTGGAGGATTTGGTTCAGGTATCTCATCCTCCAAACTCACCTTCTCTTTACCCTTGCCAAAGTCTACCTTTGCCAAAGTCTTCATCTTCCTTAGCTTAGGCTGCATCTTCCTTCTCCTTTATCTTATCTTTCATCTCCTCTATGGCCTCATCAAGGACCCTGGTTTTCTCTTCTATGAGCTTCTTTTGCTCATCTACCTCCTTTGCCAACTTTGCATTGGTAACCATCTTTGAAGATCCACTTGACTCAGTGGAATACAACATACCACCACAAGCCACAATCTTATTGCTCTGATACTGCTTTAGTGGGGAGCTTCCTTACTCTAGAGCTTTCTTGCTCTTCCAAGGCTATTCCTAGCCCACTTAGGATTGCTATCCCAAACTCCAACCTAGAGAGGACTTCTTCCCAATCCCCTTTCACTAGGAAACTCTTCCAACAATTTAGTTTTCCATCCTCTCCCTTTAGTTCACCAACTATGCACTATTTGGCCTAGAATGCCAAAACTTCACCAAGCACACATAAAGGGCCAAAATCGAGTTTGAACCATGATTTTGAGGTTCTTGACCCATTTCCTACCATTCTGCATCATTCTTTCAAATTTCACACTCATACTCCTCCAATTTGCCTAGTTAGCCCTTGTAGCCCTAAAGCCCCTATTAGCCCTCCTAGAAACAAGGAATAAAAACACTTAACAAGGTCACCTGGTGTCTTCAGGACTTAGTTTCCTATTGACCTAGACTTGAAGTTTTTTCAGGTCTTAGGCTTCTGTGATGACTGTACAATACAGCTTCAGAAAACCCTCAGTTTAAGGGTTTCAAAGTCAATGACCAAGAATCCTTCACCACTGGCTTCAAACTCCATTTCCAACCTCCTCCTTTGAGTTATATGAACCCTTGACATTCTACTCCGTCATTGCCAAATCAAGATTGGATTGTGCCAATCCACTGTTCCTCTTAGAATTCCAATTCAAACTTTCATTGCAACTTGCCAAGCTTACATTGCTTGCCTAGGGCTTGCTTGAAAAATTAACTTCCTGGCTTGCGCAAACCCCAAAATTGATATGTACACTATTTACAAAGGATATTGCTTGGTTACCAAGAGTCATGGTGTTTTGACCAAGGAAACTCAAGCTATAGCCATTTTCATGCTGTCAATGCAAAATTGGACGACAGTAACACCAAAACTAATAAATTTTTTAAACCCTAACAAATGAAAGCTTGAAACCAAAAGAAATATGCACAGATTCAAAACATGACTCCAAGACTCTATTCCATCCAGAACAACAAGTTATTCAATCCAATTCCTCTATTCAATCCTCCAAAACCACACAAAATTGCTCTATTACAAGTATTGTCCGTACATCCAACTATCCAACCCTTGGAAATGAGTTGAAGAAGGTTTAAATAGACTTCTTCCTCCATTCTGGCCTTCAGTTCGAAACATAACTACCTAAGTAGTTTGTTCTTCCAAAACTGCAGAAAAAGTTGTCAAGCAATTTTTGCAAAGTTGTCAATGCAACTTTTTGACAACTTTTGCAATTTTGCACATTGGGCCTTCAAACTTGGCCAGTATGTTACCAAACCTCCTAAGATGACCCTTAGTACATCTAAGGACCACCCTTAGACCCTTCTTGCCCCCTTTGGAGGCATTTACCACATTTTGCCTTTTAGAGCAATTTTCAAGCAATTTTGCCTAATAGGACCTAATTGTCAAAACTTGACTCACATTCCAAAACTAAATTCCACAACTTCGCTTTTGGTGTTGATGATTACCCTAGAGTCTCTGCAATTATCATGTGGAGGATTGTTAAGGAGGTTGATTACCCAGTAAAATAGAACCTGATTCTGCTAATTATTTGGTATACCCCAGCATCAAAAGAAGGAAACATTTGAATACAAGTAATCACACGTTTGCTTGGGCCACCACAATGCCTATGACCAATCAGGTTTGCCGTTTGCCACTACCAGAATGGCTAGCAAATTAGCTGAGTGGTGAAAGTAATAACCAATGATTTTGTAGTTACCCTACCAGGAATTTGGCTCATATACTTGCAATACTTAGGATTTTCAACTTACTGACAAGTGACATGTCATCAAACACTTGCATACACCTAATATGCAAAATTATTTATTGCTGACAATCACAAGAGATGCAACTAAAATGCTTATTCATATAATCATTTAACCATGTCCATGTCTAAAGATTTTAGAAAGGCATTTTGTCAAAGAGATTGCATTCATCACTGTTTTGGCGTGGTATTATGAACAGTTATCACAGAATAAAATTTCACTTTTCTAAAAGCTATTAGCAACTTTCCTTAACAAAATCATTAAGAAATGTGCACTAGTTACCATCTAATATGTGTATGTGGTGTGTACACACATATATCTCTGCTGCAACTAATAATGCAGTAAGAAACACCAAACAAGAATGCAAATATAATATTGCTGATCTCATCTCGATGATGAAATACAGATCAATCAACTACCTTTTAATGCTCACGTCCCTTCCGTCACTTCTGATGTTACTCTACTTAATGGTATGACCTTTGAAAATGGTAGGGCATTAATGTTAATGTTGTGACTCTCTTAAGAATGTTGTGCTGGCTGTTTTAAGCCAATGGAAGACTGTGGTAAGATTGGAAAGGCTTTTATAGCTTTCTACATATGCAATTACTTCCTTTGGCTAATATACAAGGTGTACGACCCTCTCATGTACTATAAATACATATAATTTTTAGCTCATTCGTACTAGAAATGGTATGGCTGGTGCAAAATCCAGTTATCACAAAATACATTTTATGTTCAACTCATTCACTTATAAATGGTACTTATAATTTTTGTTTCCACTGCACATACCACATGGGAACTTTTGATCTGCTTTTCTATACACAACACATGCAAATTTGTGATTTACTTGCAACTCTTCTTTAAATTCGTTGCCTGCAAACCTTTGAAATCCCTTATAGATAAATCAATTTATACCAAACTTTTTACTCTGCAAAAGTGAAGACCAAATGTGAACTCTGGGTGAGTTCACCTTTGAAATCCTTTATAGGTAAATCAATTTATGCCAAACTCTTTACTCTGCAAAAGTTAAGACCAAATGTGAACTCTGGGTGAGTTCACCTCTGAATCCTTTCTGCACACACAGACTTTGAATGAATCACAAAGAATTGGGTAGGGGGGAATCTTTTACCATTAAAGACAATCTTACCTTAGGATTTCGTCTAAGGCAAGAAGGTGAACACTGTTGAAGCTCATGGAGAAAATAAGTAAAATGAATTATTCCAATGGGCTTCTTCTCCACCTTCCCTTTAATAAGCACTTTAAAATTTTTCTGGAAAGCTAAGTTACCAGATTCTCTCCCGGACCTTGGAATTCTTTGTTTAATTCTCTCGAAAGTCTGGTCCTTGTCAGATTCTGTCAAAAGTATGCCACAGGGTGAATTTTGCTGGGAATTCTCTCTGAAGAATCCTGACAGAATTCAGAAGACTTTTGGGCGACTTTGGTTTCCAGCATAGGTACCCAGACAGAATTTCTGAGAATTTGGTCAAAAAATACCCTTAACTTACTTTTCCAAAAAGTTTTTAGTGCCAACCAAATTAGACTAAAAGCACATGATTAGAGTCAAATTACTAATGATATTTTATTTGAATTAAAAGCTACGAAGAAATAGGATGTAAAAAAGTACCACACATCTATTATGGAATGTATGTCATACACCATAAATCATGCATTTAGGCTTAACATGTATAGAAAACTATGGAATGTATGTGATACACCATAAACATTTAAATAGCAGCTTGAGGAGCTGCACCCATATATTGATATCAAAAAGTTCTACATTGCCACTTTGCCATCTATAGCCTATTCATTTTAAGATTTTCACAGATCAGAGAACACCCTGCTCACATATCACTTGAATATTAGCATATTGCCAAAATCTAGTGCTAACATCCTAATCCTATACAGTGTCCGATGGCAACAAAATGGAGACAAATTGTTACTGGAAATTAGCATTTCCTCCAAACCCCTAAACTACTGACAACCTTGCAACAGTAGATCTAAAAACACAGAAGACAAACCAGAGAGAAAACCCTAATTCTAGTTTAGATTTGGTGTTAATTGGGCAGTTGGGACTGCATTCCGCTTGGTCCTCCTTTTCAGTCTTTTCCTGAAGTCCCCCACCTTAACATTTCACCCCCTTTGTAATCTTTGGTCCAGAGTCTCCCTCCTCTTATCATCTTTCACCAATCCCTCAACTTTCATATACACTTGCATCCAACCTTTGCCTCCAGAAGCAGCAAGCCCCAGTAATTTCTTTAAAAGGGCAAAATTGTTGCAAATTGTCTTCTTTCTGTCCTGAAATGTATAAGACTCCAGTGAAGAAATTAGGGGCATTTTCTTCACCTCCCTGTCTTTATGCTTCTCCACACAATAATCATATGGGGATGGAATAAACCTATATTTGTCCTCGTTGGCAGTAAATCAGCTAATACACCTGGAAACTTGTGCCTAAATTACCTTCTGGCACAACATCTTTGCCAGAAGGTAATTTAGGCAAGCTCCACCTCAAGCAAGCTTGCAAGGAACAGAGCAGAAATATCACTCTTCACTCGATTACCTTTGCTTGGCCTTCAAAATTTAATCATCTAGAATAGCTTGGACAACACTCCTTACGAGTGTATGCCCCAAAAGAAATACCTTTTTCAGCCACTTCTACAAAATCTCGCATAAAATAGACATCTGATGCTTTTTAGAGATCAAACAAGCTGGGGTGTACATTATGGACTTATATTTGACTATGCTCATAGTAGTAGTTGTGATTCATTATCCATTGTCCCAACGGATTAATAGCCACTTCCAACCTGTCCTTGTCCTTTATATGCATATTTCTTAATCTGCCTTTTCTTAATATGCGTATTTCTTAATCTGCCCAAGTAAAGCCAATTTAGATTCCAACTCGCCAGGAAAGTTAAAAAGTAGGTCAAATTCGATTGGCATTCGACCACGGTCCTGTGTTGCGACTTGGCAATGAATTACTCTGACAGAAAATGAATTTGGGCCATTCTCTGTGTCGGTTTTGTCTTCATTACAAATTTTTAATATTGCTTTTTTGTCATTCATGAAACACGACACGCGGCACTTGTATTCTGATTTCTGAATGATACATGGCACTTGTTCTCAATGATACACAGATTTGCATTCAAGTCACGATAGACGGTATTCACAAAATGCCCAAAACAAACCCAACCCAACCTCATTTTTTTTTGGACGAATTTCGAACCCAAATGTCGAACTGGCAACTTAGATTCCAACCATATAATAAGATAAATATATTATCACAATATTTATACAATCAGTTGATATATTATATATTATTCTAATATAGACCAGATACATATTATAATATATATCTAATGTATAAATATATCTACGAATGTAAATACCAAACCTTATGAATGGATCAAACTGGCGAGTGGGGTTTTTGCCTATTTCATTTTGATTCACAGGCTATATAATATTCGAGTCGGCAATTGTTTCATTCAATTTTATTTAACTTCTCTCTTGTAATTTCAAATCTCATTAAGCACAGAGTATTCTGGAACTGCAGAAACAGGATCATGGATTTTAAACATAGGGCAGCCAAGGATCACTGTATTAAGAGGTGTCTTAGTGCTTCCATCCCATGTGGACTTGGCTCACATGGAATTAAATCACCAACGTCGACTTGGCCAAAACTCAGACATAACGATCTCCTGGCTGGCTGGGAATGGCTTCCGGCCAGCTTCCTCTCGCATCATCTCCAGTCTCCGCTTCTGCCTCTGGGGCTACTGCTGATGAATCGGTATCCGGGCTTTAAATTAGTGTTGATTCCTAGAGATACTTTGATATTACTTGCAAGACGCTATCTATAATATGTATCATAGTTGACAGGTTTACTTGAATCCCAATTGCCAGTACTGTTTGAAGGGAATTGTTTGTAGAGAGATAAATCAAAACTCCAAGAAAAAGATGATACAAATAATTTCATTGACATAACCATGCCTCGACCTGCTACACAATGAAAATCTCTGCTGCAAATTGCAATTTAAGTTGCCATCAAGAGAGTCCCTTGTCAATCAAAACAATAGTGTAAAAGATATAATAATATGAGTTTATTTCCAATATTTTATAATAATTCATTATATTTACATGGTGGAAGAATGCAATTCAGATTCAGATCTGCTGTGTCAGCTAAATATTACTTTTAAAAATCATTTTATACATCTCCTCTTCATTAAAGAGCAAAGGTTTGTGTTCGTATTGTCTTCAGCTCAGCTTTATAAGAATCACAACCATAATCTTTTTTTTTCTTTCAGTAAAAGTCACAAACAGTTTCTTCCTCAACATATTTGTGCAATCTATTTCCACGGAATCTTCTTGTAGGTGACTGGTGTTTGTTGGAAGGGTGGGATAAGAGAACAGCTGAATTTTTTTAATCCTTATATTTGTTAAGTGTCGTTATTCTTAATTCTCAGAAATATGACTTGAAATCATTGTATTGCTATCATAGTTAGATGTTGACAAAGGATATTAGAAAGACATTCAAACTACCATTGCTCAAGTTTCAGAATTCCTAGATGAACAAATTACTAATTTGTTGAAGGTGTACTCATGACTTATCAGCAGATGCTAAATACTGTTGCAAATGCTGGGGCTTTAATTGGTGATTGCGTATGATCAATAAAAGTTCACACTAGACAACCTTTTCATAAGCCTACAAATTCTTTAATTAACACCTTGTACATCAATGGAGGATTGGAGGGTTATTTTACACTTGCCAAGAGATGCCAAGGAATGTTCAGAATGTCTGACCCTTCATGGGGTTTGGTGATGCATCAACAAACATTTTCTGGAGACATTGTTGATTATGATACAAGTGCTGACTATCTTCTTATTTTCTTTCAATGAATATATTATCTAGTCATTCTTGGAGCTGAAAATGAGTTTTCCTTAAAAAAGCCCATCCCATTCACTCAAGCTTCTGCGATGGAACATTTCCACATAAAGAACAATTATAGCTTGCTTCTAGGTTTTGAATAGGAATGCTTTAGTATAATCTCGAATGATATTCACATTTACATTTTTCCCCATACAATCCTCTTTTCAGGTTTACAAAGAATGATGGCTTCAAATGAACCTATAGAGTCCCTATGTGGACTGAGGATTGATGTTTGTTGTTTCTTTGCCACAGGTTAATTCAGGATTGATGTTTGATGCTTCTTTGCACATATATAAGTAGCAGAATATTTATCCAAGGGAAGTTTCATGCCAAAATACATAATTGAAGACTTCTATTTTGGAGAAATACATCTTCTGTCAGTCCACAGAACATTAAATTACATCAATATAATAGCAGGCATGAGAGGGTAGTGTCAGCTTAAGAATGTGAGAAAAGATAACATTTATTGCTGTGCCTTGGTGTGCAAGCACTTGACTCTTTTATGGATGTTCTTGAACTTGACTTCAACCATGTTGTATTATCTTGATGGATGTTGATGTTTACTTTGTTTTCTGTCCAAGCCTCTGTTCAAGCATATCAGGAATGATGGTAGCAAAAGAACTTAGAGTCCCTGTATGGATGCAGGACTCATGTTGGTCGATTCTTTTGCTGTCTTTTTAAGTATTAGAATGTTAAGTCTTGGGAATTTTTTTTTCTAAAATGCATGTTTTGGTGCCATATTCCTATTCGGATATGGCACCGTTGCTATCTCTGTTAAGCATGCCCCTACTAGAGTTAAGTCTTAAACCATAATAAACCATAAACGGGGTGGGGCTCCCTAGTATCCATAGGGTGGTCAGCTAGCCCCACTCCCCTTTTAAATGGTTACACATTCTATTGGTCCTGTTCCCCTTTTAAATGGTTACACGTTCTATTGGTCCTGCTTCCCTTTTAGAAAGGTGTGTGATGTTATGGTTTACTAAGTACTTTCTTCCATAGAATTAGGCCCATGTCAGTTATATAAGTAGGGGCCATCTTGATTGGGTCAGGGCAAGTTCTTGGGGGTTGCCCGAGCCAATTCAAATTGTTCTTGTGCACCAAACAGTACTTGCATGATATGCCTATCATCAAACAAGCTGGCTGGGCCCCAGAAGACATATGAGGGAAGTCTCTTTCTAAAAAGTGAGAAAATATATTATTTGCTCTTGTGCCTCACGGTGCTAAGAGCTCGTCCTTTTTATGGATATGGTCTAAATTGACTCAACCAATTAAACCGATTTTGCTTCGAGAAGCTCAAATTCTGTAGCATGAGGATCCTGAATAGTAGCCTTAGACAAAGCTTTTATGAGAATACATAAGCAGCCAGCTTTGAAATGCACCCGTATTTTAGAAAATGCTGGACTGCTCCCATTACACATCCTTTTAGTAGACTTTACTAGCTCCCAAGGATAATTTCTGTATCAGCTATATCACAGTGCCACGGAAGATCAGAACCCACATTAGTGGAGAATCTTTAGAGTGATCATGAGAAATTGTCCAAATTATCACCATTATGGCCCTGCTAGCCTTATATTTCTTCTGAACTGAATATCTGCATGCCTATTCAAGGCCTTCTCTGACAGTTGCAAGATTATCAAAAATCAATCTGTGGTTAATGAAATCAGTTTGTCCCTGACAATCCAGTTAGATGGCAATTTAGTTGTCCTGACCACATCTTTTAGATTTTATAGAGACATTAGGCCAAGTAATTAGTTGTCATCCTCCTACCGACTCTGTTGCTCTGTTGTAGCATCTTTGGTAATATGTTTTGGAAGACAGGCATTTGCTTCATATTTCCAACTCCATTAGACTTCATGAACATTGGTAAACAGTTGGACTAATCACACTGCACATTAAACTTCTATTAGAAGACTAATTTGATCAACCCCATTTGCAGGGTCACACAAAGTTAAGTCCCACTTTGCTGAAGATTCTTTGAAACTGATTGTGAAAGATGACCGAAATTTGGACCTCTTTCTTGTGAAGAATTCTTCTAACATCTCAGACAACTAAGTTTGCTCTGATTTCTATGTATTTCTGTGTACTAGATCCACAACTTTTTAGCTGCAACCCGTTTATGGTTTCATCCGTACACTGCACATGCCCCTTAATTCCAGTTGGCATTACTCTGTTTCCCTTAGTAACTCATTTCTGCACCTTTTCTCAATTCCTTCTAAAGCATTTGCAAGATACTCAATAATCAACTGACCTTTTACCATAACTTGTCTGCTCCTTCTTGACTGTTGATCCATTTGTTTAATTAATCCTTCTCTCAATGCCTATTGCTTAAAACTAGTTGAAAATGTTGAGGATGTGAACACGGTGCCAATCTCCCTACGAACTCAATTTGGCATCATTAGGGATAAACTTTATACTTGACTTCTGATTGGCTTTGAGCATATTCTGAAAAAAAGTATGATATCGCTGTATTCTTGTAAAATTCAGCAAGAAGATGGAGGCAGTCGGGCTGCTGCCCAATAGCAGCTTCAAATTTCCCTAGCTGAGTTTTGTTGAAGGTGGTTCTGATTTATGGATGGATACTGGATTCACACATTATTCTCAGGAATAGTTTCGAAGGTCTCTCTGTGTTAATAACTACAATTATCTTATATGCATGTTTTCTTCTGATATACTGGAAATAGATCTTACAAAGTTACATCCTTATCATCATCAAGTTTCCCCCCATTTACCTTGTATTCCTCATAAGTCAGGTTACTGTATTTGTTACTGTATCTGTCCTCAAGTATTTCTCCCCTTTACCTTGTATTCCTCAGAAAATCATGTTTGTAATTGCCATCTTTTGATGCAATTCACTGGAAGGTTCAGATTTTAATATTTTATCCATTGTCTATCTTACTTAATCAGAGGAGGACCAGAGTTGCTTTTCTTTTCTTAATCGATCGATCATCTTGCTTCCTACTCTTGCTGAATGTTTATCTCCCCTGGAGTTCCAAACCTCTGTCACCTACTGGAGGAGACACAATATGCCAAATTCTATCAGTATCTCTTCTACACTTTTCTAACTTGAGAGACAGACAGTTTTCTCTTTTCAGCTATTGAATTTTTGTTTCCTTCGGTGAGATGGGATGTAGTAGTAAATACTTAGAATTTGAATGGTTTTTAACTTTTCAAACATTTATTCCGAACAATGTCATAGGCATTACATCAGCTAAAGTAGAGATCCTAGTTTTGTTTTGTGTTCCTGTGAATCATAGAAATGCTCATTTTGCAACATTTTGCCTTGTGATTCGTCTGACCATCTTTGCCTTCGTTATTTGCAGTGACAGCTAATTGATTGAATTATATTTATTATAATTCTATATGAATGTGCATCTTGACACAAGCTCATAATCTATTTTACTTTAGTGTACTGTGTACCATACAATAATTCAGTTTTTTAATTGGAAAGCTGCATACTCCACTGATATTATTGTTCTGTTCACTTTATGATAAAGAATATTTTTTGTTGTTTTTGGTCGGCAGGTGTCTTTGTGCTTGATATGAAAGATTGTTTTTGGGCTTTATGTCACCGGCACTCATTGTGTCACAGGATTCAATTTAGGCATGCCATTAAGTGTGATCACTTTGGGCTGGTATAGATAAGCAGGAAGAACTATATATTTCTATCAAGATTCGTCAGGTAATGAAGTCTTGGATGTCTTTGTCACCTTTAGGAGATGATAAAAAATCACCTGTATATTTTTAAAAGACATCCATATATGGGTTGAAAGAAAGACAATTGCTGCAATCAAGAAAGACAATCATCTTAAAGCAATTTCTCACTACGGGTGCTATTTGTCTATCATGGCCACAGGATAAGAAGTGCTCAAATGTTCTACACTTCAGCCTTTTCACATGCCATTGATAAAACACCAAGAAAAAGGTTGAGAATTCCGTGACCTCCTTGTTCTGTTCTTACTGAACGAACAGATTTGAGCCATATTCTGTACTATTAATTATTGATTGAATGGATGTATTATATGATCTCTTTTTAAGTTCTGATGCCCTGAATTTCTTCGAAAAAATTGAGTTGTAAAATTATACTTGAATTGTTGTCAAATGCTCTCTTACCATGAAGTCAGTGTTTCGTAGCTTGTTACAGGTGTAAAATCAGCCGATATGCAATATGTAGTCTAGTTCAAATAAGCATATACTGTTGACAGCCAGTTTCTTTTTAACAAACCTTAGAAGGTTTTGGTAATTAGGATCCTTTGGTATTATGAATATTTAATCACAAAGTACGGCTTCAAGGACTTTAGTATCTCTTGTTTGCTAGTGGATTAGTGGCATTCTTTTAAATGAGTTGCATACGGCGGAACACTCCAGTGCACTAAATGGAGCAAATGTTAGAGCATAATGGATTCACGGAGAATTCCCTACTTGCACTAAGAAAAATTGTGTACCGTGATGTGGTGGTTTTTTGTTACTTGTACAGCCGATATTTGGAGTTACAACAGCCTGCCTACTGCATAATTGGAAACTCATCGTACATTTGTCACTGATCGGTATTGATAAGGCTGGGTTTGTCAAACTTTCCTCTATCGACATGTATATTGATGTCTTCATTGGACCTTGCTATGAAGTACGTACCAATATAACATGAAAAAATTGTGATAGTTCTTAATTCCTTATTTTTCATCAAAAAGGGTGCATGGTTTTTGCATTAGTTAGTTTCCTGTTTCTCTCACTTTGTGTCCTGGAATAATATTAGTTTCCTGTTTCTCTCACTTTGTGTACTGGAATAATATAATTACCATTCGCAGATTGCCCTTACAAAATGTACGATAATCGTAATTCCTTATTTGTCGCTGAAAATGGTGCATGGTTTTTTAAATTGTTAGTTAACGTACAGACTCCTGTCACTCGTTGTGTACTCTAATAATATAATACTATCTTTAGATTGCCTCACAAAATGTTTAAAACTTTACATATTGTGTTGTAACGAAATAAAAGAACTCTGCATTCTTATCTAGGCTTAATAAATGCAAATAAGCAAATCATAAATAAACTACTTTGGATAACAGCATTGGATTTAGACGCGCGCCTGATTAACACTTGACATTACTAAAGTGACGAATAAATGTGAACCTTGTTTGAGCGGAGATCGAGCTCAGTGCTCACTAGACAAAAGTTATTTGATTTCTTAAATTGGATCTGTTATGAGCAAATTGAGATGATTTGCGTTATGTGCCATTTGTCGTTGTGTAATATCCCCATCGTTTTAGTAACTCAGTGGAGTTCTTAACCTTTACTTTCTCCAAAGACCAAGTCGAGAAATAAAAAATTGGTTAAATTAATTTCTTTTAAATAAATTAAAATTAAAAAGTGATTTTATATTTAATTAATTAAATTAATTATTGTATTGCAAAGAGAAGCTTCTAGATAGTGCATTAATTAAGGGTGGGAGCCTTTAGTAATTTAATTTTTTAGAAGCAGAATTAATTATTGTATTGCTAGGGAGGAGTTTTTAGAGTGCATTAATTATTGGAAGAGGGAAACAACTAGTCAATGCAATTAATTAATATATATTTTTTTTAGAAGGGTGATGGAAAAGTATAAATAGAGGTGGGAGCGTCATGTTTAGCATTAGATTATTGTATTAGATGTTGGTGAAGTGCATTTGATAGAAACTTGAATACACAGTTCTGTTCTTGGCATTAGAGGACATCCATCCTCTCTTGTGACATTCTAGACATCATTCCCTTGAGGTTTGGCCTTTGAAATACATTGCTATCAACTCATTAACAGAAAGCTTGGATGCATTTCCAGTGATAGGTAGATTGATTGTAATTAGTGAGTAAAACAATTTGTTATAACTTCTTCAACTCACTAATTACACTCAATCTGCTTGTAGTTGGAAATGCGTCCAAGCTGCCTGTTAATGAGTTGATAGCAATGAATTTCAAAGGCCAAACTCCAAGGGAATGACGTCTATAATGTCATAAGAGAGGATAGACGTTCTCTAATGCCAAGAACAAAACTGTCACTCAACACATCCAAGTTTTTATCAAATGCAATTCACAATCATCCACACAATAATCTGATGCTAGACAATGAAGCTGCCACCTCTATTTATACTTTTCCTTTATCCTTCTAGAAGGAAATAAAATATTAATTAATTACATTTACTAGAAGCTTCCCCCTTCCTATAATTAATGCATTGTCTAGAAGTTTCTCCTTGCAATACAATAATTAATTGTGTTTCTATAGAATTAAATTAATTAAATATAAAATACCTTTTAATTTTAATTTATCTAATGACTTTATAAGAAAATAATTTAATCAATTTCGTATTTCTCCACTTAGCCTTTGGAGCACTAAGTTGCTAAAAAATGGGGACATTACAGTTCGACCTTCTTGAAATTGCTTGTCCTCAAGCAATCCAACAACACAATTAACTCTGGCCTCCACCCGGATCCCAAATGAAGTAGTATGTGACATTCTTGTGGACATTGAACCAATTGTAAACTAGCATTATTAGGACCAACCACATGTCCAGCAGCCTAGCTCCCAAAATTTGTGTTGATGATGTAAAAATTAGTGTCACTAGAAGGCAACTCTGTAGAAGATTTATGAAATCTCTTCTTCCCTATATCCATCCACAAAATATATAATGGATTGAAATCCTAATCATCACCAACGTGCATTGAAAAAGATGTAGCTACAAGCAAAGCATATGCACTCATGCCAACTGTATCAACAATAGCTATAGCCACATCAAAATATATGGATAGGAACAACACTAATTGTTGCAACAAAAAACTGAACCGAATCTTTAGTGGATAAAAGCTCATAATCAACATGTGCATCATCATTAGAACACACATCAATCATTGCATGCATATTGCTAAACTCCTCTTGGATAGTTCAATTAACACAAAACTCATTGCAATATGACACTATCCTCGCATTCTCCTAATCCCACTATTGTTGTATTGCCATCCCCTGACAAAGCTTCATATGTGGATTCCTGACTTTGCACACGACTCAACACCACATTGCGAATCAATAACACTAAACTCAAATTTATTGACTTCGCTAAAATGCCCACATCACCAACATCATAGTTGGGTGGCTTTATACGTGTCTCGATCCCAACCGAGGAATCAACTACCTCCTGCACTGGAGCAACATACAAATCGTCAATATTGATGCCCATCTGTCTAGCCATAAGCTGCAATATCATATCCATTCGCCTATTCTGCTCTTGTTGCAAACGTTGCCCTGCCTCTAATCTACTCAGTAATCGTTTGAGCATTTTGTCAAACACTTTTCCCTCTATCTGGCTGTTTCAAATTCCCTATAAGACCTCCACAAGATGGCAGGACTTATAGCTCTGATACCACTGTAATGGCTCTGATACCACTGTAATTGGACACCCATTGGTTATAACTTCGTGAAACATTTTGCAAGCAAGTTTTGATACCATTGTAATGGGCACCCTGGAAATGCCCAAAAATAATTACTCCAGCATCATAAAATCAAATAACAAACTCCTCAATTTTCAATTTGCACAAATTCCTTTTTGTTCATGTTATGTGGTTTAAATCTATGCAAAGACATTACAATCTCTTTTAGCAATTGGTTTAGTTCTTGAGCATTTCTAGGGTGCCCATTACAGTGGTACCAGAGCTCATTACATTGGTATCAAAGCCATATAGTGGTATCAAAGCCATACAGTGGTATCAGAGCTTTCTTGCAAAGTGTTTGACGAAATGTCAAACAACTGAAGTATAAAAGATTTTGGTGTTTGAAGAAGTTATAACCTGTTGGGGCCATTATAGTGGTATTAGAACTATAAGTCATGCCATCCTATGGAGGTCTTATAGGGAATTTGGGATAGCCGAATAGAGGAAAAAGTGTTTGACAAAATGTATATCGGTTCAGATCAGGATGTAATGTTCAGATAGTTACTAAGTACATTAGAGGAGGGACACCGTATGCAGTAGGAGCAGAATAGGCGAATGGATATAATGTTCCAGCTTATGGCTAGACAGATGGGCATCAATATTGAAGATTTGTATGTGAGATCTCATAGTGTTGCTCCAGTGTAGGAGGTAGTTGATTCCTCAGGTGGGGATCGAGACACATATAGAGCCACCCAACTATGATGTTGGTGATGTGGGTGTTTTAACGAAGTTAGTAGATGTGGGTTTATGCTCTAGTATTATTAATTCACAATCTAGTGTTGAGTTAGGCGTGCAGAGTTAGGAGTCCACATATGAGACTTTGTTAGGGGATGGCGATGCAACAATAGTGGGATTAAGAGAATGTGAGGATACTGTAATATCAGAAGCCACTTCTGTGTTAGTTGAACCATCCAATGAGGAGTTTAGTAGTATGCATGCAGTTGTTGATGTGTGTTCTAATGATGGCACACATGTTGATGATTATGAATTTTCATCAACTAAAGATCTGTTCAGTTTTTGTTGCGGTAGTTAGTGATGTTCTCGTGTCCATATATTTTGATGTGGCTATACCTATTGTTGATACAGTTGGCATGAGTACATATGGTTCATCTGTAGCTACATCTTTTTCAATGCATATTGGTGATCAGTATTCCAGTCCAATATATATTATGTGGGTGGATATAGGGAAGAAGAGTTTTCATAGGTCTTCTACGAAGTTTCCTTCTAGTGACATTTTGACTTCTACGTCATCAACACAAGTTTTGGGTGCTATGCTGTAGGACGTGGTTGGTCCTGATGATGCTGGTTTGCACTTGGTTTAATGTTCACAAGGATATCACATACTACTTCATTTGGGATCCAGGTGGAGATTGGAGGTCATTTTGTCGCTGGATTGCTTGAGGACAAACAATTTCAAGTAGGGTAGACTGTAATGTCCCCATCCTTTTAGCAACTCGGTGGAGTTCTTAACTTTTACGTTCTCCAAAAGCTAAGTGGAGAAATAAGAAATTGATTAAATTTACTTTATATTTAATTAATTTAATTAATTATTGTATTGCAAGGAGAAGCTTCTAGATAGTGCATTAATTATTGGAAGGGGGGGAGCTTTTTGTAATTAAATTTTCTAGAAGCACAATTAATTATTGTATTGCTAGGGAGGAGTTTCTAGAGAGTGCATTAATTATTGGAAGAGGGAAACTTCTAGTAAATGCAATTAATTAATATTTTATTTCCTTCTAGAAGGGTGATGGAAAAGTATAAATAGAGGTGGGAGCATCATGTTTAGCATTGGATTATTGTATCAGATGTTGGTGAATTGCATTTGATAGAAACTTGGACCCTCCCTAGAGAGTGCATTAATTATTGGAAGAGGGAAACTTCTAGTAAATGCAATTAATTAATATTTTATTTCCTTCTAGAAGGGTGATGGAAAAGTATAAATAGAGGTGGGAGCATCATGTTTAGCATTGGATTATTGTATCAGATGTTGGTGAATTGCATTTGATAGAAACTTGGATATACAGTTCTGTTCTTGGCATTAGAGGATGTCCATCCTCTCTTGTCACATTCTAGACGTCATTCCCTTGGGATTTGGCTTTTGGAATAAATTGCTATCAACTCATTAACAAGCAGCTTGGATGCATTTCCAGCTACAAGCAGATTGGGTGTAATTAATGAATTGAACAATTTGTTATGTATTTGATGATGCTGGAGTAATTAGTGAGTTGCTATGTATTTAATTTTATTAGTTTGAGAACTAATATTATTTCAGCAGTAGTTCAATTTGCATGAATTCCTTTTTGTTCATGTTATGTTGTTTAAATCTATGCAAAAACATTACAATCTCTTTTAGCAATTGGTTTAGTTCTTGGGCATTTCTAAGGTGCCCATTATAGTGGTATTAGAGCTCATTACATGTTTGTTCATATGGTTCAATCCTATATCTGCAACTTTGATCCCCATGATTGCAGGCTTGACCCAAATGGCATATTTCTCATGTTATTTCTACTTGAAATGAAAACTTGGTATATAATAAGACGAATCGATCTTCTCATGGCTGGCCTAAAAAATTGGTTTGTTCCTTCTCTATGCTTTAATCAAAGCTCTATTTATTTGTTTAATGTTTTTTGAGTTGGAGACAACAATAAACACATGCAAATTGATGTGTTTGTGACGATGATTTGAGATAATCAATATATCGGGTAAATGCAATGACCTAATGTGTGAAGTAGTCTGTACAATTTTGCAAATTCAGAGATATAAATAAGACTTCAAGATTAGAACTTAGTTGGGCTTAGAATGAACCTTAATTCAAATTCTATGTTCAGATATATATAGGTAGATATAGATGACAACTATAGATCCAAATTGTAATCACAAACTTGAATGATATAAACTTCTTCTTGAACCCGTGGGAATATGACTACATGAAGATCAAACTATATGTGTGTCGTGTGTCTCCAAAATGCAGTCATAACCCGCCTATATATCCTCTTTAGAGGGTATGTCTCTTAAGGGACATAACCCTTGGCATATAACCAATATTTAATTATCCCTAATCCGGTGACACTGAGACAAGTGTTAGTTAGATCTAACTAAAGATTAGTCAAGAGCAAACTAAAATATTTATTTCCAGATCACCGACACCTATAGAGGATATATAAATTATTACAAATGCCATTATTGAGTTTATATAGGGAGAAGAGTTAGGTATGATCTGCACCATTAGACCTGAGGATTATCAAGTTTATATTCTTAACACTCCCTCTTAACCTTATAATCCTACAGAGAGATATCATATCTAGCAACATCAGTACAAATGTTAAGCAAGAATTAATACTCTATATCTGTCTATCTCTTCTTAGTATGCAGTATCATAGAACACATGATACAAAGTCATATTACTAAACCTGTGATATGACAAATTACTACTACTAGTGATAAGACACATGTTGTGACTCATAGAAACTGGTATTTCTAAATCACAACTAGATCTTGAATTTAAGATCTACCAGAATATAGGATAAATCCGAAGAATTTCTAGAATTCTTCGTTTATCCAATTTGTGACCCATGAACATAGCAATGTCATTGTCACAAGACGATCTAAAATTCACCTGGATCTTATAGTAAAATCTATTGTTAGGACATTATCTAAAAGATTGTCACCTCTCATAATGCCTTTTGCACAAGTATTCATTATTTCAGAGATCGTCACCTTTAAATAATGTTTACACATGGTGGCGCCCATAACAGTCAATAGCCTGACATAATAAAATTTAATTTAATTAATAATCAAAGAGTACAAATGAATTACAACTCAACCATACCAAATCTCTTTCTGAAATGTTCTATCTTTACTCTAGATAGAGGTTTGGTGAGTATGTCTGCCGTCTGATTTGCAATGCAAATGTATTCCAATTTAACAGAATTTCTGTCTACCATATCTCTTACATAATGGTAAGGAATTTCAATATGCTTGGATCTATCATGGAAAACTGGATTCACTAAGAGCTTGATGGAACTCTGATGATCACAATGAATAACTGTAGGATTCATGGCTTGCCCAAATAATCCCACAAGTAATTTCCTCAGCCATACTACTTCTCAAGAGGCCATTACTGCTGCAATGTATTCAACTTTTTTGGAGCTATGAGCTACTGAATACTACTTTCTGCATATCCATGAAACCATAGCTGATCCTAAACTGAAACAACATTCTAAAGTGTTTTTCCTATCTTTAACACTTTCACCCCAATCTGAATCGGTGAATCCTTGCAAATCTAAAGCAACTCTCTCATATTTGAGTCCATAATTAAGAGTGCCTTGTAAGTATCTCAAAATGTGTTTAATAGCAACTAGGTGAATCTCCTTAGGTTCACACATAAATTGACTTAAGGCATGAACAACATAACAAATATCGGGTCTTGTATTTACTAGGTACATAAGAGACCCAATCATCTGCCTGTAAAGAGTAGAATCTATTAGAGGTGATTTTGCAGCTGCTTCTTTAAGTTTATGTAAATTGGTCTCCATTGGAGAAGACATGGACTTGCAGTTGCACATTATGAATTTCTTCAAGATATCTAAGGTGTACTTCCCTTGATTCAGTATGATACTATCAACATTTTGTCACACTTCCAATCCTAGGAAGTAATGAAGAAGACCCAAGTCTTTCATCTCGAATTCTCTGGTTAAATCTTTCTTGTACTGATCTATAAGATAATCATCACCTGTGATTAATAAATCATCAACATATTATATCAATGACTACCATACCATCTTTATCTCTTTTATAATATAAGTTTGGATCAACTTCATTCTTAGAGAATCCTAAAGCAGTGAGATATTTATCAATCCTTTCATACCAGGCCTTGGGAGCCTGTTTAAGCCCATAAAGAGCTTTCTTGAGTCTACATACAAAGGCATTAGGATCATGGGTTTCGAATCCTTCTGGTTGCTCCAGATAGACTTCTTCTGAAATCTTTCCATTGAGAAATGTTGTCTTTACATCCATTTGATGTCCCTTCCATCCCTTAGATGTGGCAATTGCTAAGACAACTTGAATGGTAGTATATTTGGCAATGGGAGCAAAGGTTTCTTCATAATCAATCCCTTCTTTCTGAGAAAAACCTCTGGCTACAAATCTGGCTTTATATTTCTCAATACTCCCATACACTGCATTCTTTATTTTGAATATCCATTTGGAAGAAACACCAAACTTTCCTTTTGGTCTTAGAACTATTTCCCAAACATCATTTTTCATAATTGATTGATATTCTTCTGTTATTGCTTCTTTCTAGGATGGATGTTTAATAGCATCATAAGGATTGGTTGGCTATGTTATGGACAAATCAATCATATTTGCTGTATAACCAAAGAATCTCTTAGGTCTTTTACTTTCTTTGATTGATCCTGAAGGTGCATCAAAATCTTGAGCTGCTTCAACTGTTTTTATGGCCCAAAGTGGCATTTTCTTTGAACTTTCCTTAAGGCTTATTTCATCTTCAACCTCTTCTATTTTCTCCCTCCAGGATTCAGATTCACTTATTCTTTCAGAATTTGATAAAGAAGAGGGTTCATTGGAACTTATTGCTCTTTTGAATGCAAGATCTTCCTCAAAGATTACATCTCTGCTAAGTTCAATAGTTTTCTGTCTAGGTATGAAAATTCTATATGCTTTAGAAGTTTCACTATACCCTACAAAGATACTTTTCTTCCCAAATGGTTCTAATTTGGTTCTCTTTTCTTTTGGAACATGAATGTATACAGGACATCCACAGATTTTGAGATGACTTATATTAGGTTTTATTTTAGTAAATACTTCTTCAGGGGTCTTATCTTTAAGATAGGAGTGATGGTTTCTATTTTGAATGTATATAGTAGTACAAGAGGCTTCTGCTCAAAGATATTATTCTAGATTTTGGTCAAAAATCATAGCCCTAGAAGCTTCTATAATTGTCCTATTTTTCCTTTCAGCTACCCCATTTTGTTCAGGATTATAAGGAACAATATACTCCCTCTTGATCCTTGATTCTTTACAAATTTTTTTAAACAAGTCTAAGGTATATTCTCCTCCATTATTTGTTCTAATGGTTTTGATTTTATGTCTTGAAATTTTTTTAGTTAATTCTTTGAATTCTTTAAACCTTTGTAAGATTTCTTCTGATTCTTTGCAATTTAAAAAATAAATCCATGTTTTCCTAGAGAAGTCATCTATGAACAAGACATAATACCAGAATCCTCCAAGGAAGGAAATGAACATGGTTCCACATAAATCTGAATGAATTAACTCTACTACATTTTTTTTTTCTAGTACTATCATGAAAAGGACTTCTAGTATTATTTGTTTTTCTAGTACTATCATGAAAAGGACTTCTAGTACTTTTACTCAGGGCACACCCTTTACAAATACTATGGTGATCTTTGTTTAATTTTGGTAATCCGGTAACCATCTTTTCCATAGTTGCTAATGTTTTAAAGTTTAGATACCCTAATCTTCTGTGCCATATTTCATTTGAATCTTCTGCTTTGTGAACAAGGGTTTGAATGGGTTCCATATTCAGTTCATACAAATATCCTTTTCTTTGACCAATTACTTTAGCTTTCTTGATGGAAGAGTTCTTAGCCCAAGTTAATACTTTGCCATCCACGAAAGCAACATTGTGTCCATCATCTTCTAGCGCTGTAATTGATATTAAGTTCCTTTTAATCCCTAGTACATATAGTACATCTTTAAGAAGAAGAGTATTTCCTGTCTTTAGCTTCAAAGTGCACCTGCCAATTCCTTCAACTGAATGTGCTAAGATATCACCAATAGTAACTTCACCATTAATTTTCTCTGACAAGAAATCTAGAGTTTCTTTATATCTCGTTATATGCTCTGATACCATGTATAGTTATGCAGATTTTGAGATATAAATCAGACTTTAAGATCAGAACTTAGTTGGGCTTAGAATGAACCTTAATTCAAATTCTATGTTCAAATATATATAGGCAGATATAGATGACAACTACAGATCCAAATTGTAATCACAAACTTGAATGATATAAACTTCTTCTTGAACCCGTGGGAATATAACTGCTTGGAGATTAGACTGTATGTGTGCTATGTGTCTCCAAACTGCAATCATAACCCGCCTATATATCCTCTTTAGAGGGTATGTCCCTTAAGGGACATAACCCTTGGCATATAACCAATATTTAATTATCCCTAAGCCAACGACTATGAGACAAATGTTAGTTAGATCTAACTAAAGATTAGTCAAGAGAAAAATAAAACATTTATTTCCAGATTGCCGTCACCTATAAAGGATATATAAATTATTACAAATACCATTCTTGAGTTTATATAGGGAGAAGATTCAGGTACGATATGCACCATTAGACCTAAGGATTATCAAGGTTAAATTCTTAACATAGTCTTGGAGTGTTAATAAAAAGTTTTGGCACCAATCAGATGATTGGTGCATAATTTTTGCTATGACAAGTGTATAAGGGATTGTGAGTTGCATGGGCACTAGTAGTCAATCTGGATCAATCCTGAATGTGTAGCCTTGACCCCCACGTTTGTGGATTTGACTCATATTGCATGGTTCTAAACCATAATGTTATATTCTTAGGTACTTTCAATTAAGATTCTCATGATGTGTACCTGTAATGAAAATCTTGGTAGAACTCATCAGGCTTGGCATGAGAAAATGGCCTTTCCCTTCTCTATGCTCTTATCAAACTCCATTTATTGGTTTAGTTAGTTTTTTTAGTTGAAGATAACAATTAACACATGCAAATTGATGTTTTTTAATGATAGTTTAGGACAATCAATGTAATCAGTTATCCAATGACCTAAAGCTAGAGTTTTGAAATATTTTTACTTTTAATTTGAGAGAAATTGAGGGTGGGTATTATTTCAACATGTAGTTAAATCTCATTTTGAATGTCATAAAACATTCTAAGATTAAATGAAGTATCGAGTGAATCAAATTGACATATTAGAACTATGAACTTCATTTTGCACATTTTGCACATTTACATTGATTGTAGCATGTTTCTTCTGGTTTCTCTATTCCTTGGGATGATCTAATGGTGGAGAGCTTGTACATTTGAATGAGAATTCACAAATTTAAATTTCACAAGGGGGTATGGTATGCTGATCTATATCATTGTCACCATATGTTGATTCGTATCACTATCATCATATGTTGATCCAAAAATAAATGATTAGTGTAGTGGAGAAGTTACCTTTAAAACAAAGTAGATAAGATGGAAGTAAATAAAATTTCTTTTGGTGTAGTGGATTGTAAAATAATAGAACTTACCTTCAAAATAAACTAGATACAATAGAAGCAATAAAATTCAAAAATAATATATTGTTGGAAAAACCAATTGCAAAATATCCTTATATTGATGAATCTAGAATTTATATTGTATAACTTTTTTAGGGCATCTCATTTTGTTGTATTTCATTATGCCCTATTTTTTTTGCCTTATAGGCTAGCATTTTGCTTTTGATCAACCCTTACCAATCTGATAAATTCAAATTTGGTCTCCTGTGACCATGGATGCTTTGTGGACACCACCTTCCATATTTTAATTATGTCGATATTGCTTCTTCTCCTTGAAGAACTTTGGCAGGATTGTCTAGCTTTTTGAACAGTCTTATGTGAGGAAGTAATAAAATGATGTTGAAAAAGTGATGCTTATAGGGGGTTATACCAGTCAACAATTGACACATATATAGAGTGTTATTGGTGATAACAAAAGAAAGATAGTTGCGACACTACTAAGAAGGGGTTGTCTGATCTTTAGAGATATGATCTTGATTTCCAACCACAACCATCACGACGAACACACTCAATATGACCATAATTAATGGCTATGTTGGTGTCTATGTTACACTTAATCCTTCCATTCAAATTATAATCAAAATAATCTTGGAATGCAACCGAGTAGAAAGAATTAGGGGCCTTGCAATAGTGAAGAAAATGGAGATATGACTTTTTTTTGGTGGAGAGAAGCAATATATTTAAATATTATCTTTTCTAATAGTCAAATAATTTATATTTATCTTTAATAAAAGTCAAATAATTAAACATTCTAAATAGGTGGTATATAGTTATTCAATTTATGGGCTTATAAATTTTAATCATTAAATTAAGTGTTCATCAAATGCACAACATATAGTATAATCTCATTTATAATATAACTTTTACTCTTTCTACTTGAAGAAAGTTTCAATGTTAAATTTTGTTAAAAAGAAGAAAAGTTTGTTAAAATTTTGAAAATTAATTTTATATGAATGTCTAATATTTTTATATTAAAATGTATTGCTTAACAATTTTTTTTTTCTTTTTCAATTTCAAAGTAATTTTATTTTTTAGCAATTGATATATATTTTTAATTTTTAATTGTAAAAGTTTTAACATTTAAATGTTTGAATTTTTATTTTAATACATATTCGAAAAATGGTGTAATTATGTCTTATTCCTAATAACTAAGAATACTAAAAATTTGATACTTTTCAATATAACAATTTCTAATAATTTATTTTTAAAATTTAATAGATATTTTCTTAATTAAATTTAATTATTAGTTCCTTCTAAAGGCAAGATACTATTGGAATCATTAAATTCCATTTTACAACTTAAACTACCAATCCAATGATAGAATTTTTAGTTCATAAATGTAATTTCTAATATTTGTATTTTATTTTACATGATTATATAATTCTGAATTATCTTTCATTTAATTGACTTATTCTAATTTTTGCAATGATAAAATTCAATTTTCTCAAACAAAAATATAAATTTTCACAATAAAGAGCATGTAGGTACTATTTATATTAAATGTACTATCATATCATAAATGCTACTTATAACTTTAATTATATCAAAATATTGAAAACCAACAAATCATCAAAAACTAGAAAATTCAAATTGATTTGACCACTCCAACTTCTAACTCATTTTTTTTCAAATGAAAAAGTAAATGTTAAAAAATTTGCTAATTTGAAAAAAGTAGTACATAAAATGAATGAATTTAGTGTATGAGTGCATTTCAACACCACACTATACTTTAACATAGTATATTAATAATTAATTTTAAATACAAATTTTTAAATAATAATAATAATTCTAAAAATGTCATTATTTAACTTCTAGGAAGTATAGAGTAAGTTTTTTATAATTATAATTATTTTTAAAATAGATTGTATATTTCAATTTTGAAAATATTTTTAAGATAATATATATTATATTAAATATTTAAATAGTTTGAAGATAGATTATATGTAAAAAATACTTAATATAAAGTATTAAACTTATTGAATAAATAAATAAGAATACATTAAATTAAATTAAACATTTATAAAATTGATGCATAATTTTAAAATTATTATTTATTAAAGCGCGTGCGTATATATATATATATATATATATATATATATATATATATATATATAATTTTGAATAAATTTTTAAATGATATTAATATTTCAATCCACATCATCAAATATATCAAGCTCTCACAGAAACGACCAAAACATATTCATTTGCTAATTTTTAAAACTAAGGATACATTTCATATAATTATAAGTTAATCATCACTAAATAACAATTTCAAAAGTCAAATCTATTTGGTTATTGTAACAATTATATTTTCCTTAAAATTTCAAATTTATATTTCTATATTTCTAAATTTTTTATTTTAATAATTCACTTGTATTTAACTCAAAAAGTTGTAATTATTATTTAAATTTTTTAATAAAATACACAATACTTTTTAAAAGCTTGATAATTTTTTATTTCTAAATTGTCTTTCTAACTATGTTATCATTAGATTCTTTATAAATCATCTTTTATCTATATCTTATATTTAGTTATTTATCCATTACATATATTTATATTTCATTTAACCCCTTTTTATATCTCCTCATTCTTTTTTATATCCTCTCCCTCTCTATATATTTATCTATTACATATATTTTCCATTTCTACCTATATATTTCTACTTTTCTTCCTGTGTAAAGGCAGGAACTTTGATGCATTGTGTCACTTGTTTATGATTGTTATTTATTTATTTTGTTTAACATAAAATATTAGAAAGAGCTATATCTATTAATTGATTTGAAAATCATTTTAAATTTTAAACATTTAGTGTTTAGTTTAAATCTATTAGAAATCCTATTCCTTATAATTATAAATATATTTGTTAGGTTTTCTCATAGCAAGGAATTTTAGAAGACTTGATCTAGTAATCACTAAAATGAATTTACTTTTGGTAGATTCAAAGTGACATTAATTTAAATTCTAACAAATACATTTGATTTGATCGATGCCACTTAAGATTATGTCATTTCGTAGGCCATATTAGATCACACCACTCATTAGTGGGTCAATATCAATGAAGTTGCCCAATATCAATCAACTTGCCCATTCTGGCTATTGACAATTTTGATCTATCCATAAAAGAATTTTTGGAAATATGTGATGACATTGTAGAACACCCGAGAAATTAGAGAAAAAAGTTACATTTAGAAGCATAACAAATTAAGAGGTTTCAATGGGTCAGGAAAAAGTTTCATTTGACATGTATCATGTTGGATTCCTATTACAGTAACCTCGAAGAACATTGATATGGAAAATGTTAATCTTTACATTATTCTTGATGAAGACATGTCTACATAAGTATTTATAGAATTTTTTTTACATGAAAGGGGTTTAATTACATATTGACTAACTTCAAGAAGAAATTATATCTTTTCTATAAAGATTCAATTTTTTCTCAATTGGATAGTTGTAATGACTGTAACCCAGAAGAAATACATGATGTTCCAAGCGATGTGTGGTTTTAACCAACTTCAAGTATCATAAATTGAGTATGCATCTCTACTATATGGATATGACAAGTTGTGGTCAACTTTTCCATTTGCAACTTCCTTCTCAGTCAATACTACATAGATCGTTAGGTTGTACAAAGATGGGGACCGCAAGGAGTTCATATGATACTATAGTCACTTGAGGGGATAAGGAAAATCATTAGGAAGAAATACAAATTTGGACACGATCAATTTATAAATTTGATCCAACAAGGCATCATAGTATAGGTTTTTGCACTCTATGATGTCGCATGTTCAATCATCAATATTGGTTCAATATTTTGGACCTGTTGTCAATGATGTCATTGCACCTAATGTAGACCACTTTATATGTAATAGTTAATATAACATTTTTAAAAAAATATAAGAATAATTCTTGGTCAAAGTATGAACTATGTGTGCAATTGTGTTAAATGTCTTGAGAATTCAACTTTTCGTATTATAACTATATGCAATATTTTCATTTGAATGAAAAAATAATTTGTAGAAGAGCTATACAATAGATTGCAATTGAATGAAGTCATTAATTAAATTATTGAGAAATAATCCCCAAATAAATAGCTTCATTTCATCTTGCATTTTACGAATAGTTAAATTTTAGACTACTAAAAAACTCCAAGGAATCATGATTTTCAATATTGGGGATAATCAATTATGTTTTTAAAAAAGAATGTCACATGTTTTGTGCTATAATGGATTTATTTTTTATTGGTAAAAGGCCGAAGCCTTCTATTTGTACACTCGAAAGTGTCACACTCTAAACCCTTCTATCCAAACGTTTCCATGAGTTCAAAATGTTCGGATGCCGGCTTAGAGCTCCCTATCCATGGAGTGCAAGAGAGTATATTTCAAGAATAAAAAGGCTCTTAGATGAGCCTTAGAGATACTCTTCTTGCTAGTAAACCATGCAATGGGAGGTTCCAAAGACAAGATGCAAGAATGCAAATGTCCCAAGGAGTTCCTCAAGAATGCAATGCAACTAAAGATTAAACTAGAATGAATATGAAAAGTGCAGCTATTCTAAGCATGGATGAGAGTGTTACAATCCAAATATTAAGCTATGTGAGATAGATTATTGCAAAATAGAAGCTAAACTAACATGCAACATGAATCTAAGCTAAAATGTTATGGTATGAGAGAATGTAGACAAGAAATAGAAGTTCTCCACAAAGCTCCAAAGAAACCTGTTAGAAAACCTGCAGCATAACAATATTCAAAAGATGGATTGGATTGATTGAGGGGGAAAGCTCTCTCCCTTTTAAAGATGTATGGACGGTAGAGATCAAGATGAAGATGGTGGATGATCAATGGTGGAATTCAAAAAGAGGAGTGATCCATGTGCACACACAAGTCAACCAATAGAATATAAGTTGACTTGTCATATAAGACAAAAGTCACAAAGCCTTTTCTTTTAATTGCAAAATAGAAAAAGGACTTTATGTGTGCACTTTAAGTGGGTTAGAAGAATGGGGTCTTTTATTTAATTAAAAGGGGACATGTTCTTTTAATCAAATAATGAACTTAGGATAGCATAGTCAAACTATAGGTTATAATCAAATAAATTGATTATTAGCAATTTGGCTTAGGTAAGTGATTAAATTAATTTAGCCAAAATGTTGAAAAGGGGGCTAATAGTCTAGATGACCATTTTTAGGTGATTACATTTGCCCCTCTTTGACTAATGCGTGATCGATCTGGGAACACATTATGTCAAAGAAAATTGAAGCCAAGTAGGCGATGATAGATATAGATGTCTAATTTCGAAGAGTGAAATGCAGACATAGATAGCAAGTCATGAATGCACAGCCTGATAGCAGTAGTACTGAACACTAGGAAGATGATGTTAGGATCCAAGAAGAATGCTAACACCTAGAAAAGTAGATAGAGTGAGAGCAAGTGAGAAGATCAAACAAATGCTCCTAAGAAGTGATAGAATATAACAATCAGCAATAGAGTATTTCTGCCCCCTCGGGATCGAAATTGAAATGAGGTAAGAGGAAGTAGAAACTAGCTAGACATGAGAAAATTGAGATATAGCAATGTCCAAGATGATAGATAGATGATTAGAACCCAAGAATGACTATAAAAAAATGATAAAATGTCCCAGTTTGACTAGAGTTGACCTTGAAGGATATAGCATAAAAATTAGGTCAAATCTAGTAGAAAGATGATTTAGACATGAAATAGTGAATTGAAGTAGATATGAAGTATGGAAATGATGAAGACATGAAGAAATGAAGATGTTCCAGTGATGATTTGGAGATTAGACCTCAGAAGGTCAACTAACTACTCAGAAGAAAGTAGAATTTTAAAAGACAATTTTGACCATCAAGATGAACTCGAATTTGGATTTCGATCTCGAAAATGAATTTACGATGTTGAAATTATTTAAGAGGTCAAAACTTTATATAATGTGATGATAAGATAGAAAAGAGATGAAGCAAAAGATTAAGAAGGTGAAAAGACATGAACAAGAAGAAAGTAAAGAAATATATGAAAGGAGTTAGCTGATATGTCCACAAAAAGATGAAGAAAGAGAGCTCTCCCCATATGCAAGAATGCAAGACTAAGCTAGAAAATGAACCTAAAATGCAAGCTAATATGCAAAGTGGTTTACCAGCAAGAAGCACATAACATTTAGACTCTTAATTTCATCATTGAGCATTCATTAGGGACATCATGAGATCATACAACCATCACTAGTATAAATATGAGGATATGAATATGATCGATATCAGATAGGTATGTGGAAATCCAATCTAAGCATCAGAGACATGTAAGTCAAGATAACTACGTGATTAGATTCCCTAAGTTTAATTTAGCAAGATTACACCTATATCAAGGCATAAGTGCTAGGATAAACCCCAAGTGCGATCTTGCGAAACAGTCAAGGATGATACATCTGTAAGTCAACGTGTTGAATAGGACTAGCATAAATGCTTACAACACTATAGACAAACAAAGTATACCCACAAGCAAAAATCAAGAAGACATGCCCCATGCCCCCAGTCTTCTAGTCAATGACATCCTCGAAAGACTATTAGGGAGGGACCACATGGCAAAGAAATCATCATAGATAGCACACAGAGTAGATAAAGATCAGCATAGCTCAGTCGTTTAAGTGTTAAAGTGCGTGTGAGCAAGTCACTTGGCCATTTCTTCAAGACTTGATTCTGATAGTGAGAAATATCGCGACATCCGAGACCATAGGTAAACTATCTGTAAAGTGTTGAAAAACACTTGATGTCAAAGTGGGTGGGGGTAGTGTTGAGAAACACTATTTTGTGAGTTGTCAAAGAAACCCTAATGCACAAGAATACCTTAATAGGCTATGTAGCTATGCCCCCGAGATGAGGACAAGAAACAATTCCAAGCTAGGAAATGTGTAGCAAAAGTAGGTGATTGAGACTGATAGACATAGGTGCAAGGGTTTCAAGTAGCACCTGTTTCCATATTTTCACCACTTGATAGTTTTTTTTAGGACTTTTTTTCAATTTTTTGTATTTTTAAATTTTCAATTTTTTTGGTGATACATCAAAGTGCCTATTGCTAGGTTTTCACTAAGATGATCATTTTTTCAGGACATTTTTTGATTTTTAGGATTTTTCAGCATCATATATGATTTTTTGGATTTTTTAGAATAATTTAGAGATCACTAGTTCTCAAGCAAGATCACATCATTTTCTCCCAATGTCTAGTAAGGTATAGGACATGATGGAGAAACAAGCCAGTGGATAAGCAATAATGCATAAGAAAGGAATGTGAAGCAAGTGAAAGTGATCCTCAAGAACTGACTCCTCAAGAGTACCCAAGCTAGGGAAAGAAGTGAATTAGTCATATGAAGCATATTTTGGATAAGCAATGGAAAAAATGAGCAAGATAGCATGTAGGATAAGTAGTGAAGCCAACAAGTGAGATAGCATGAAGTATGTAGTCCAAAAGAGTAGCCATGTCAAGAGACCTATGAGAACCATTTTCATTTATTATGATCAAGACCAAGGGGTCAATTAGATAGGATAGTAATGGGACAGAGCAATAAAAATAAAGCTCAAGATGGAGGCTATGAGTGAATGGGAGAGCACAATAGAAAATCTGGTGGATAAGATAGCCAATATGAAAAGATAGCTCAACATTGTCAAGATCAAAGAGAGAAGAGGGGATAGATGGATGGTGGAAGAATTACACATGATGCCTGTTTGCCAGGTTTTCATCATGGTACTTACCCAAGGTGCCACAAGAAGTAGTTTTCACCATAGGATGGATTTATTTCGATTTTCGTTGACATAATGTGTTCCCAGATCGATCATGCATTAGTCAAAGAGGGGCAAATGTAATCACCTAAAAATGGTCATCTAGACTATTAGCCCCATTTTCAGAATTTTTAGAAAGAGCTCAAGCTTTTTGAATGTAGATAGTGCTCCTATAGGAAAGATAAGTCATGATAAGCCAAGACCATAGAAAGGTATGCTCAAAGATGTTGATAGGGTGATGAAAGGGAAATGGGAGTAGGAAGAGTATATGGAGGATAATAGTTCATGTATAGAAAGTTAGTGTAAGCTTTAGAGGATTTCATGAGGGTAGTTGAAATATTATACAAGATCAACATTGACACACCCTGAAGGGTATTGGAATGATGGAGGAATCATGGATGAAGTAGCTTGACGTTTAGATGTATGAGGTGGTAGAAAAGATTTGGAAAAAAGTGGAGTGGAAGGCTTTGGAATATTTTTAGGAAGATTTTTGGAAGAAGATGGAATGGAAGCCTTTGGAAGCTTGAATGTCAACTTTGAAGTATTTTCAATATTCAAGTCTTCTAAAAGAGACTTGGGAATCCATATAGCTTTAGATTTTCCTTTTGATACTTCAAAATACATTTCTTCAATAATGGGTTTAGGAACCCATATTTTCTTTGGTTTAGCTCTTTGAGTAGTGGACCTTTGCGGTCTCTTTTGTGCATTCTCCTTCTTAGCATTCACATGTCGATTAGATGGGACATAGTGATCTTTCTTTTTCAATGGATTCTTATGTTTATTCTCACTTCCAAAGGACTTGGGATTTGTGGATGAATAAGGATGATATGACTGGTTTATATGTATAGATGGGTGAAAATTCATCAAGGATGAGCGTCTTTGTTGATCTTGAGGTATGACGAGAGAGCTAGGAGTGGAAAATGTAGGAGATGATGGAACATAAGGTCCCAATATAGATGGAAGGTTTAAAGGCTTTAGCTTTGATGGATAAGGAACAAGGATAGATTTAGAAGATGGAGAGGGATAGTGGGAAGGGATATCAACATCTTTAGAGTGAGCGACATGATCAAAGCCATCAATAGACTCATGAGTACCTTTGATAGGAACAACATTTTTAATAGAAGCACTTGAAGCTTGAGTAAAATTTTGAAGTGGATGCGGAGATGTAGAACATGAGGGGATGCTTTGATCTTGACAAGTAGCTTTGGATAACATATGAAGAGAACTTTTCTCATAATTTTCAGTAAGCTCAAGGGAGATAATGGAAATGGTATCTTCATCATACTTGGGGGGTGGACAAGATATAGGATATGGAGGGGGAAAATATTGAAAGAGATGAAAGGGTGCTTGATCTTGATTTTTCTTGACATTTATAGCTTTGTCTTTTTGAGAGTCCTCTTGACATGGAGCCACTTCTAAGGACAAGGGAGAATGAAGAGTGAATGAAGTAGTGCTTGGATCTTTAGGCTTAGTAGCATGGAAAAGGTTTGTAGCCAAGTGAATGTTAGCTTGAGTTTCTTTTAGAAATAGCCCTCGAGGATACACATAGTCAATGTGGAAAGCATTAGGTTCTTTATTTGATGGAGGCATGTTGGAAAGCTTTGAAGTTTTGGGAGATGCACGAGTGTTGGAAGAAGTGGAAGATGTAATAGAGCTGCTACTAGACATAGGTTCATTAATGTAATCTTGCTCAAGAAAAGTATGCTCATCGCATGAATCATTAGAGGTATCAATAATTCCATTATCAATAAGATCTTGGATTTTATGTTTTAGTTCAATGCAATCTGAAGTACTATGCTCATTATGTTGATGATAAGCACAATAGATATCCAAGAATGGGTTTCCATATGAGCTAGACTTAGGTAACATGATGATCTTATTGCCAAGAAGTTTTTGCAAAGTGTCATCATAAGAATCTTCCAAGGGAGCAAAAGTTCTATCAAAATTATGTCTAGAGTCCTTTTTTTGTTTCTCAAGTGAATAGAATGCGTTCATGTATTCATCATTATCTTCGTCAAAGATAGGTCCATCATGAAATTTTGGCATAACCTCAAGTGCTTGTTCTCTACAAAGGTCTTTAGATCTAGAAGATGAAGTCATTTGATGTCTTGAAGTAGAGCATGTAGACCTAGAAGAAGAGGATGACCTCAAAGAAGGTGACTCACATGCATGTAAAGACCTTAAGGAAGATTCATGTAAGTATGCAATCTTCTCCTCTAACCTTTTCTCAAGTTTAGACTTCATTTCTGTCATGCGCTTAGAGAGATGAAGGTAAGAAAGTTCATTTGTCTCTTCTAGTTCTTTGTATTGCGCATATAGATCTTGAAACTCTTTAGTAACATGGAGGATATCATGATCATCTAGATTTGGTTGAGGTTTGGTAGCACAAGCTTTGAATTCCATAGTGATAGATAGATAATCAAGCATGGAGGAGACTAGAGGAAGCTAATAGGGTGACACAAGATAACTTGATGTCCAAACTAGAGAGGTAGAGTGTTCACTTGCCAATATAGTAGAGATAGAGATGAAAGTGACTTGTCAAACAATATGTTTAAGAAACTTACGACATGAATGACTCAAGTCAATAGCTAGGCAAGATGCCCAAATAGCCAAATAAATAGAGCAAGCAGGGTGACAAGTGAACAACTCTCCAACCGAAGAGTGTAGTCAAGAAATCAAGGTAACCATTTTAGCAAAAGGATAACTAGCAAGCAAACATAGACCATGAAGATAGGAAGACCATGAGCACTAAGACCAAAGAGTCACTTTAAGCATGTTCAATTGAGCACAAGAGACAGAAAATAAAAATCAAATGATGAGACTCCCCTTAGCAAGAAACACAAGAAAATGTTTGTATTTGATGTTTTGACTTGGTTGAAAAAGTTTGACAATAGTTGATAGCATAGCAAGTTTGATGTTCAAAAACAATTTCTTTCCAAGCAAGATAGTGACACATGGAGTAGTCTTCAAACAATCAAGCAAGGGACAAAGCAACCTTGCATGATACAAGCATATCTGAGGTCTCAAAAGAATTCTCTAGAATTATCGTCATGTGTATGTTCAAAAGATTTTCACAGGTCTAGCACATTTGAGAACACATCAAGCAATATCTACCTAGAAGTCATGGTTCATTACTCAACAACTTGGCCCACGCTTGATGCTCCTTCACCTCACACCAAGTGGTTGCCCACAAGAGATATTGGCTTTGTCATGGAAGTGCCATAAGCACAACCAAGGGAACACATATGGTGAGTGTAAATCTTGGGGTGATCCAGGTAGTCCACTAGGATCGATCCTTGCACCAAGAAGTTGAGCGGCTAAAAAAAAAGGTAGTTACTAACTTAGAGTTTTTAGATTGGGCTTCCGTTCATAGTGTTCCTCTTGCTCCCAATTACGGGACACCTCACCTTGCGATGAGTAACCGATCTCACGATCACAAGAGTACCTTAAGCATTCTTGCCTAGTGATCTCCCTATGGTCGAAATCCCATAAGCAATCACACTAGGCGAAGACAAACACTACGTCTACCAAAGTTTTGTGTCCTTGGTAGCCTTGAGTTTATAGTGGGTTGGAAGAGCCAGGTAATTGGCTTGTCCCCACTTGGGTCGTTCCTCTCAGGTTGCCCGAGAGCAGGCCCTCTAAAGGATTCTAAACTACACAAAGAGTGGATCAAATTTTGAAAGTCAAGATTTCTGATTCACCATAAGGGTGAAGAGCATACTCTCCTATTCCAATCGTTTTCTCCCAAACACGCCAAGAAGATTCTGTTACCCTTTGCTTTTGAAACCAAATGGCAAGTCAAGATTTTTGATTCACCACAAGGGTGAAGAGCATACTCTCCTATTACCAAAAGACTTCAATCAAGAGTTTTATGTGGCTAAAGAAAATGAACAACTATTCAAATGCCGCACATGGAAATAAAAAAATAATTTTTTTTGGGTTTTTATGCTTTGGGCAGCCCTGCAAACAAAGTAGCCCTTGCGCATTTGAAGCTTTGACATGCGTTCTTTTTATGCAATGTTTCAATTTTTTTTTTCATAAGGATAGCAACCTGTAATCACAACTTGTTAGCACCAAAAGTTAGTATGAAATAACATAAAAATCTGCAATAAAAAGTGGTGAGTTGCCTCAAAAATCTAATTTATCTTCCAACCAAGTGCATGCAAAAAAAGTGCAAGTTAATCACAAATGCTCTCATTTTTACTCTTTGATTTTGACCTAGTCAACAAGATTGGACTTGCTTACTATGATTTTGTATCCAAAAATGAAAATGAAAAGAAGAGACCCCTATTAAAAATCAGAGAGCTTTCAAAAAATGCAAGAAATTTTAAAAAATCTCTTCATTTGCACTCTAGAGATCAATTTTGTCAAAACAGGCCAAATTTATCAAATCGAGTTTTTGATCTTTAATACGACCTCAAAATTCAAAACACAAAGAAATAACCCCCATTAGAATTGAAAGTCCTGTTTGGAAATGTAAATTTTTTCAAAAAATGCATTGATTTGCGATCAGAAACGACTTTTTATGAAAAATAAAGAAAAACTCATAACTCTCGAAAATCATGTCAAAATGCTCTGCAAATCGGACTGAGACATTTTGAGCATATATCCAACCTGCAAAAAAATTTTAGAACCAAACTCCAAGCGGTTTAAAAGATATGATCAAATCTTTAAATCAACTAAGTTTTTGACCTTCAAACCAATTTACTTATGGGTTGGCCTTAAAATCAAAGTGATAATTCTACAAAAGCATTTGATTAGATCCAATATGCTGCTGTAAAAAACCAGAGATAAAAAATGAAAACAAATGGAGCTAGAACTTGATTCAAGCCCCACGGTGGGCGCCAAAAATGTACACTCGAAAGTGTCCCACTCTAAAACCTTCTATCCAAACGTTTCCATGAGTTCAAAATGTTCGGATGCCGGCTTAGAGCTCCCTATCCATGGAGTGCAAGAGAGTATATTTCAAGAATAAAAAGGCTCTTAGATGAGCCTTAGAGATACTCTTCTTGCTAGTAAACCATGCAATGGGAGGTTCCAAAGACAAGATGCAAGAATGCAAATGTCCCAAGGAGTTCTTCAAGAATGCAATGCAACTAAAGATTAAACTAGAATGAATATGAAAAGTGCAGCTATTCTAAGCATGGATGAGAGTGTTACAATCCAAATATTAAGCTATGTGAGATAGATTATTGCAAAATAGAAGCTAAACTAACATGCAACATGAATATAAGCTAAAATGTTATGGTATGAGAGAATGTAGACAAGAAATAGAAGTTCTCCACAAAGCTCCAAAGAAACCTGTTAGAAAACCTGCAGCATAACAATATTCAAAAGATGGATTGGATTGATTGAGGGGGAAAGCTCTCTCCCTTTTAAAGATGTATGGACGGTAGAGATCAAGATGAAGATGGTGGATGATCAATGGTGGAATTCAAAAAGAGGAGTGATCCATGTGCACACACAAGTCAACCAATAGAATATAAGTTGACTTGTCATATAAGACAAAAGTCACAAAGCCTTTTCTTTTAATTGCAAAATAGAAAAAGGACTTTATGTGTGCACTTTAAGTGGGTTAGAAGAATGGGGTCTTTTATTTAATTAAAAGGGGACATGTTCTTTTAATCAAATAATGAACTTAGGATAGCATAGTCAAACTATAGGTTATAATCAAATAAATTGATTATTAGCAATTTGGCTTAGGTAAGTGATTAAATTAATTTAGCCAAAATGTTGAAAAGGGGGCTAATAGTCTAGATGACCATTTTTAGGTGATTACACTATTATATTAATAAAATTAAAATAATTACAGAGTTTCTCCATTCTGACATGCACTCGTAGGAAATAACAGAGCAAGAAGACCTCCAGTCTAGCCCAGGACCGAAGTCCTTTATTATACAAAAATAAAAGGGGCATACCCCAGTAGAAATTGATCAAATAATTTGCATGATTATCTGCAAGCATTTATGCTTTGTAACCTTGGACTAGATATTCCACCAGAGCTCCACATTATATAGTCTTAGGTTAAAATTATCGTCTTGATTACAACACGACACCACAAGCTAACCACCAAACATAGAAAAAAGTTAGAATAACATCAAAACCATCACATAAATGTATGGAGGGCCAAAACCTTTGATAACCCGAGTGGTTCGATGAATGATACTCAAAATAAAAGCGGTCGTGTTAGAGGAAACTAATCGCTCTATGAGGTCTATTCTAAAGAGTTAGATTTTAAATAGTTTGATAAGTTAAATTAAGGGTGACAGTTTTAAAGAATTTTTTACAATTGATAGATCTAAGTGCAAACTTTATTATTTTTTTGTCCTTATATCGATCTAACTCTAAGTTCTTTAGGATAGATATTAGAAAGTTTCCTGCTTGTGCCACATTTTTGTTTTGAAAATTGAAACTAGATAAACACATGAAACAAGAACATAGTCATGGAGAAAAAACCCAATAAACGAAGCATAGGTTGAATGCTCATAAGCTAAATCATAAGTCCAATTCGCAAATAATGGAGGATGACAGGAAGAAAGAGTAAATTGTATTGCATTGAGCAGCATTTACAGAAGAGGTTGAAAACCTATTCAATGGAGAAAGTATTAATGATATCGACTAAATGACTTCTTATAGGAATGCAACCTTACAAATTCCATATAATGCGACCTATACGACTGCTATAGGGAAAATGAAGCTAGGCTAAATTAAGCTAGCTTAATTGAAATACAAAGAAGCTTTACTCGAGAGGCTAGATCAGACCTAGCCATCAAAATTGACCCTGTACACCTATTCTAATTTTTGATTCTATTTTTTGAAAGCCATAATAATTTTTGAAGCTTCATGGAGGTTTTTAGCCTTTGAACTTGGTGAAAATTCATAAACAGTCCTTCCTCTGCTGGATTTATCATAGTTGGGGAGGCAAAATTCCACTACTTCCAAGTTTGTGAGGTCTGCCTCTAGATGGATGTATTCATCAAAGGCCTGTAGGTAATTCATGAGCCAATCTCTGCTTGGATCCTCTATGATTCCTCTCCATCTCAACAAGAAGTGAATGCTTGCTTCATCCTCAGCCATTCTCTAAAAAAGAGAATGTTGTCTCTGATAACTAAGCATGGATGCCTATGGCTACTGGAAAGTTCAGGGCTTCCCAATTCATGTTCCATATAAGCTTTGGGCAAGGGGATTCTCAGCCTTTCATCAATGTTGGCCACAACTACCTCTAGCCCTAGTAACCGACATGAGTCAAACAGGTTGTAGCTAAGCTCGACAATATCCCATTTCTCTACACCTTCCCTGGCAAGGCAACCTACCCATTGCCTCAAGACATCACTATTAGTTCACCATTAAAAAATTGTAATTAAAGACCCCTTCTCCCAGTGCTCTGCTGACTGCAATATGACTCATGTCATCTATTGGCCTAAAGATCCTATTCCACATTTCTTGTTTTATTGGACTGCAAAAAGCCATGGTGCAATTTTTGTGGGCATGATACAAACATATGTTAGTATCCATGGGGGGGGCTATATGACAGACTCGAGCTCTATAGTGTAAGGTGCAAGCATCAAAACTAAAATCCGCTTTTAATTTAGAGCTTGGAGGAAAGAATCTAGAATTGGTTATGATGACACTGTCACCTAAAAGGGCTTGATAACATCACTCGATCTCATTATTAAGCAGATACTTGAGGCACGGGAGAAAGATATGCATCCAATTCTGGTACGAGAGCCTGATTTACTTATTGTTAGGAAAATCATGAAACTGTAAGATAGTTGGGAGTGAGTATTAAAAGGGGGTATAATAAAATTATCCTAGGTCGCTTTGATTAATTAATAACTGATTTCCTCCATTTGTACCTTTGTCTGCTATCTATCTGCTTCGATGTTACCTTCTCCGTAGATATGTAAGAATCTTACTTCTTCAAATTTTTCTAATAGTTTTAGAGTTGCTTCCAGTCTAAAATTTATGATCTATTTTGGCATTCCCCCTTTCTTGAGGGCGTTCAATATTATATGTGAGTCTCCTTCAGTTGTAATCTTTTTAATGCTAAGATTAATACATATTTTTAGACCTTCTTCTATTGCTTCTAGTTCTGCCATGTTATTATTTGTTATCTCCAGCGGCTTTCATCTTTTTACTAGCCAGTTTCTTGTTTCTTCCCTAATTATGCATCCTATTCCTACCTTGCCTGGGTTGCCTCTAGAGGCTTTGTCAAAATTTAGTTTTTTCCATCCACTCGACGGGGGTTCCCATTTGCATTCTTTCCTGGTTATATTATTTTTCTTTATATATATGAGGGGCATATAAATGAGGTGTGGCCATTGTTTTTTAATCTCTGCATCCCATTTTGTGAATGATCCTTCTTCTTTCCAACTTTTCCTTAGGTCACTATTCATAACTTTTGTAATGGAAACTTCAATTTTGGTGCAGATAGCTTGAGAGTTAAGTTCTTGATCTTGAAAAATGCATCTATTTCTTTCTTTTCAAATTTCCTAGGTTAAGATAGCTGGGGTGATATTCCATAGTTTCTCATATACTTTATTAATTGAGTCTTTTGGCCAACCTATTAATTGATCTTGCCAATTACTTGCTAGGGGGGCTATTTAATTGAGTTTGGTTTTGAGCCACCCCCAACATTCCTGTGCATATTTACATAGGTATAGAAGATGTTCTACTGTTTTTGATCTTTCTTTACAGAGAATGCATCTTGAAGGACCTTCAAATCCCATTTTTTGGATTCTATCTACTGTTAGAATTCCCTCTTGAATGGCTACCCATAGAAATATGCTTGCTTTAGGAAGCTCTACTGGGTCCCAAAATAGATTAATTAGGAGGGTGCTTACTTCCCACCTTTGAGAATTTGTAATTTGTTTATACCCTTCTTTGACTTTATAAATCCTATCCTTTGAGGCTGCCCAAATCAATCTATCCTCTTTGTTTTTAACTAAGATCAGACGATTTTCAAGGATATTTTCTAAAATCTCTTGATCCCCCTAGTTAAGCCTACAGTTGGCAAGAGATTTCCATTTCCAGTATGTTTCTGTCTTAGAGTGAGTTACTTGTATATAGTCTTTCACTGTAGAGCCCCAAATAGACTTAAAGTGTATTTTAGCATCTAGGGAAGCCTCTGAGAGATCTATTGGGGGGTACCCATTCCATGAGTCTTCCCAAAGCATTGTTGCATCACCTCTTCCGATATCCCAAGTTAGGTATTTAGTTATCAGATGCGAACAGTTCACTAGGAATTTCCAAGCTGTTGAACCCTTAAGGGGCTTTCTGATATGAATAAAGAGGTGCTGTCAGTTGAATTTAGGTATTTGTTATATAAGATTTTGGTCCATTTTCTATCTCATTCTTGATACATTCTCTAAACTTTTTTAGCTCCTAATGCTTCATTTTTCCATTCTAGGTTTTTGATTCCTAGAACCCCTACTTCTTTAGGTTTACAAATTTTGTCCCCACTGATTAAAGCTGCCTTCTTTTTTTCCTATAAGCCATTCCAAAAGAAATCACATAACTTCTTTTCTATTTTATGTTTATGTACTTAGGTAGTTGTAAGCAAGAGAGCTGGTAGGTGGGTATAGTTGATAAAACAACTTTAATTTTTGTTGTTCTCCCAACCTTAGTCAGCCATCTTCCTTTCCAAGTCTTAGTCTGGTTGTCAATTTTCCCTAGGATTTGATCCCATCCTAGATTGGTCTTGCTACCTTTATCTAGGAATATTCCTAGATATTTAAATGGTAAGGTGCTCTTTTTAAATCCTAGTTTGTTGCATATGTGATCTTCACTTTTTTTTGGTGTATTTAAGAAGAAGATTTTCTAATTTTTTTGTGTTGATTCTTTGACCTGAGGCTTTTGTATATGTTACTATAATTTTTTTCATATGTTCTGCCTCATTCATGGTGTTGACTCATGCTAAGATTGTATCATTAGGTCTCTTTGTCAGATCCCCCTTGATATACTAAAGAAGCCCTTCAGAGTACCGGTGATGATTAGGGAGATTTTTGGGGTAGATATGCATTGAAAGATGAGGTTAGTCCATTGTTTTGAGAACCCAAAAGCTTTGAGAGTTTTGCATAGGAATCTCTAGTCTACTTTATCATAAACTTTTTGGATGTCTAGTTTTAATAACATGTTTGCTTCATTGTTCTTGGTTGTAGAATGGATTGTTTCTTGGATGATTGAGATACCATCAAGGATGGATCTCCCTGGAACAAACCTTGTCTATTCTTTTGGTACGAGTTTAGGTAGAAATCTTTTGAGACAGTTGGTTAAGACTTTTAAGAACACTTTATAAATAGTATTACATAGAGCTATGGGTCTAAAGTCTCTTGGTTCTTCATTTATGCTTTTTTTAAGGATAAGCGCAAGGAAGGTATGACTGATTTATGATAAGAGAAATCCTCCATTCCTAGAAGTGTAGTGCCTGCCCCTAGTCTACATTTTCGAGTTACATTTCTGATATCATTGCCAAACTCTTTTAGGCCAATTTATGTTTGATGATTAGTATTATTATTCTAGAGATTATCAGATGTTGTTTTACACTCAGTTTATTATATGATGAGATTACTTGGTACTCTATATTTCATGCATATATGATGATTATTCAAATGTTTTCAGTTATCGATGATGATTAGTTAGATGGTTTATTATTCCATGTGTTTCTTATGGATACTTACCCCATACTGCATGTGTATAGTGTGCGTGTTTATTTTATTTATGTATGGTGTTTCTGATGTGGTTAAGGAAGGGAGTCATAGTCACCTGCTAGTCGGGATCTACACGATGCACCACTTCCTGCCATTGTCTATTTAGCTTAGAATATTGTGTTTGTACATGTGTGAATTTTATGCAGGTTGCAGGTACCAGGTATCGACTTCCTTGAATTGTCAGGATGAGCGTACCCTATCGCACTGTCTCAATGGTAAGAGAGGGGAGATAAACTCTTAAGTCCAATTCCTAAACCCTTTAGCCAATTGTCCTAATTGATAATTAGGACAAGTATCTGAGTTAAGTACCCTCCGAATGCATCAAATGATGTAATTTCGTGATTATAACCCTTTTTGTTTTGATTTAGTATATGCTTTTCTATGTAGGGTTTTCGTATGTTGTTATATGAGTCCTTGATGTGTTTTCTATTAATTAAGTCTAATTAAAAAGATTAATTAATGATTTAATTTAATAGAGAATTATTATGATATCTTTAATATTTAATTAATTGAGAAATTAATTAAATAAAAGAACTAAATTTGGAGATTAAAGTTCAAAGATAAATTTAGAACAGGATAATATTTATTTAATTTAATAATAATATAATTGGAGTTCATTTTTAAATAAATGCTAATTATTATTGTTAATTAAATTAATTAAATATATTATCAATTAAGCTTCTAAAATTAATTTAAAAAGTTGAAAGACATTAAATTATTAAAGGATTTTAGATCGCATGATCTAAGCAAGAGTTTAAATTTGAGTAATAAATTAAAAGATTAAATTATAGAAATTAATAATGTTATTTTAATTTCTTAAAAGTGCACATAAGATTAAAGTAATAAATTAATTTAAAATAGAAGTCAAGTAGAATATTAAATAAAGTTATTTAATAAATCAACTTAATGTGCATGAAAGTTGAATGCAAAATAAAAGAAAAGATAATAAAGGTTAATTTGGAGTTAACTGAGTTGTGCGAAGAGTCTTCTCGGGTGAACGCACAATTAGTGCCCCGATTTGAGGAAAAATTTCTTATCACAACTTTGGGGGTTCATTTTTGGGATATACGAAGTTGGACGAGAATTTTTGGGGAGACAACTTTTGGAAGCGAATTTCAGAAGGCTAATACCAAAGAAAGATTTTCGGAAGAAGGTTATTGAGAGGAGCGAATTCTCTTACAGTTCCTGGAGATTGCATAATAGCATCAGGATCAGGTAGGGTCTTGTGTTTTTGATTATCGATTAAATACGCAATTATCCTTTCCTGTCTTCTTCGTGTCTGGGGTTTGTAAATCTGAATTCTCTATGATGAATGTTTAAACATTACAATATTGGAATTTATCAGATGCTTGTCTATAAACTTCTGTATACAAAATTTGAATGGGAAGGGTTGAATCTAATACCGAAATTTTAAATTAGAAGTTCGGATTGACTATATTTCTATACCAATTTAATGAAGGAGGCAATGTCTTTTAATATATTTATATGTTTAGGAATTAAATTAGCATATTTATAAATTTATATATATATATATATATTTTTATATTCAAACAAAATTAAATTAAAAAAAAAAGAAAAAGAGATTGATTAAAAACAGATTCGTTGTTTTTTTTTAAAAAGAAAAATACTATATAATAATGTAATTAGTGGGGGGGAGGGAATTATCCCGTGCCCACCCCCACTGTTGACGGAGTCGACAGTACCTGCGTCGCAGGTACTGCGACGGTAGGTACAGAGTACCTGTTGCCGCAGGCCCTACGACCGCAGGCCTGTGGCAGACCGCAAGGTCTTTAATTAAGCCGACAGGCTTTAAAACATGTTTAAAAGGTTTTGTTAATTCATTTTTTTATATATAATTTTTATTATTTATTAAGACAAATTTTATTTATTATTTAAAATTTTTAATTAATAATTTATATATATATATTTTAATTAATAAATATTTTAAATCTTTATTAATATTTAATAATTAAATATTAATACATTTAACATAGTTTGTAAATATTAATTTATTAATAATTTTGAATAAATATTAATAAATTAACAATTAATAAATAGATTAAAATAAGTAATTAGAACAAGTAATTATTGATTAATTTAATTAAAATTAGTTTAATTAAAGTTAATTAATAATGAATATTATCTGATTAAATAGTAGATTTGGAAGATTGACTTAATGGAAGTTATTATAGAAATGGGTTAATCGTAAGGGGTAGATATGAAAACTTAGTTACTTGAAATTCGACATTAAACTGAAACATAAACTTTACCTTAACTCAATAATATACTTTCAAATCCAATCTCTGAGACTTTGATGTTGTCTTTGTGCTTTGAGTGTTATGGGGTTGGTTTAGCGTTGACTAGTTTAGGTTGTTACCAGAGGCTCGGGGTTGTGAATGTGATGTCATGATGATTTGGTCTCGATCTTTCTTAACCTGACCATGGTAATGTGATGAAGTGCTCTATGACATGATTGTGTTTACTGTTTGTTGTTGCTTTCCAGTTTCCTTGTGTGAAGCTGAGATGTACGTATTTGAGATACTTGACTTAACCATTTTCGAGTCTCGATCAGTTATATTTGATAACCATTTTTGAGTCTCGATCAGTTATACTTGGATTGCTTTTCGATCGCTTGAAAGGATTGAAGTGTTTGTTATGTTCTTGATGATGTCATGTGTTGACTTGACCATTTTGGAGTCTTCGATCAGTATTGTAATTTACTATTGGGATACTTTCTGGTTGCTCATTGGAGAACCATTGGATTTTGTGACTTATCATTGATGCCTTCAGTTGCTGATAGAGAACTGTCGTGATCATATGATTACTATTTGATATTATCTGTTGCTCATGAAGAACTGATATAATTTTGTGGCTTATCCTTTTATGATGTTTTTCAGTTGCTTGTATAGGACTAAGGTGGTTTTATTATGATTCTTTGATTTATGATTTCATGAGCCCAGGGTAGGTTATCTATGTGTAGAGTCGGGAAGTGGCTTGCAATGGGGGTCGGAGCCCTAAGAGGCTGCCTTGAGAAACCCATTGTAATTCATTTTTAATAAGTGAAAACATTTACACTAAATGAGAGAAAATGAACCTAACAAGATAATTGTATGTTCTCTCCCATGCCTTGAGTGCTAGTACAGACTAGGATGGGGTAGAGAGAACGCTTGGTTACGACCTTGCATTCCATAGTAGGCCTTGTCAGTACGAGAGGATACTAGTGGCCGCAGGATCAGTAGGGACCCGAGATTCCTAAGGGATTGCTCGGGTAACTTCTACATGACTTTTGCGATGACACTTTTCCGCTTGCATATTAGGTTTCCTACATGTCTTGTGGTACCTTTGGGATTTAGATGTCGATCTTTTTAGGAACCCTTGAGTTAGCATACTTATAGGATTTCCTGGACTTAGAGAGCATTTATGGTTATAGGTTTTGTTATCCTATTTGGGACTTGAGACTACCTCCTCAGCGCAGTGGGAGTGGACCATTTAGGTTCCACGCGGTCGGGTGGTAGTGCTTTTTACTCTTACCATTGAGATCTGTTCTGTGGTCACCGTGGCTGGAGTTTTCATGATTGGCATTTACCTTCACTATGTTCTTGGATTATTATGATGGATGGTTAGATTTTATGATAGATGTTTTATCATTATGGATGTATGGACGTATCAAGTATGGTGAATAGTTTTGTATATATCTTTACTGTACTTTGTATCATGGATTCATGGAGGTTGATGTATTTCTATTTTTTACATATGTACATTCTTTTAAGCCTTTCATACCCTGTGACTTGTACAATGGATGATTGAGCATTCCGAATTAATTTGCCAAGAGGCATTCGGAACAAATGTATAATATGGACATGGGACTTCTGATTATTCTTTCATATGTATGTGATAGTTGTTAGATTTAGAATTTAATTAAATTTAAACGTGACTCAACGTCTTGGGATCTTTAAGAAATGTAACTTGCAATGTATGTTTGTCGATGATTACTCGTTATTGCTTCTGCTACTATGTGTTTGATGTGTATGTTATATTTTCTTACTTTAAAAAAAAAAAAAAATGTTTAGCAAACTTAGTGAAACTTTAGGTTAATTCTTTTGGATCCCTTGGTGGGGCGTTACAAGAAGCTTCCAATGCTTTCCATAAGTCTTCTCCTAGGATGTCCCAACATTTTTGAAAGAAAAATGCTTGGAATCCATCAGGTCCAGGAGATTTATCACGGTTAATATTGAATAGAGCCATTTTGACTTCTTGAATAGGAAAAGGCTTATTTAAAACTTTATTGTCTTCTTCTATAATAAGCTTGGGAATAGATTTAAGCATTTTCTCTTGTTCTATTCTATTTGAGGTATCATAATTATTGAGAATATCTTTGAAATACTTAATGAAGATTTCTTCTATTTTCTATGGAATTTCTATTTGGTCACCTTGCAATTTTTTAATATTTTTGATATATTATTACGTGTCCTATTATGTAGTGTACTATTGTGGAAGAATTTCGTATTACGATCTCCTTCTAACAACCACTTTTCCCTGGATTATTGCTTCTAGTACATCTCTTCTTTTGCTAGTATTTCTTCTTGTTTTAGGAGGTACTCTTTTTCTAATAGATAAGTTTCATTATTCATTTCTTTTATGATAATTTCTTTATTTAATTTATCTAATTTCTCTTCTATATCTAGTTTTTCTTTAAAGATGTTTTTAAATTGTGTTTTGTTCCATTTTAGAATCTTTTCTTTTATGCCTTTTTAACTTTGAAACAAAACAAAACATTTTTGAATGCTGGAAATGTTCTTCTTGCCACCATCCTTTTATTTGTTCCATGAATGTTTTGTCCATAAACCACATCTTTTTACATTTAAACGAGTTCCTGCTTGGTTTAATCTGCTCTTTAATTTCTATTTTTATGGGGAAGTGATCCGAACCTGCCATTGGTAGAATTTTTGCATTGAATTTGTCTAGTCTTTCTACGATATAACAAAAGCCTTTCCTTCTATTGTTCCAAGTATATAAACCATTTTTAGTAGGGATGTCTATTAGGGTGTTCTTCCCAATCCATTCTCTAAAATCTTCCATATCTTTAGTTACTGAACTTATCCCACCATATTTTTCCTCTTTTTTTAATATAACATTAAAATCTCCTCCTATGATGATGATCTCATTTGGTTTTGTATTGATGAATGAACTAATTTCATTCAAGACTGCTAATTTCTCTATTGATTGAGTAGGCTCATAGACATTTATTACTGTTGTCTGTATATTTGATTTTGTACTGATGACTCTGCTTTCCATCCAATTAGTGTAGGTAGATATGTCTTCTATGTTGACTTTTCAAGTGTTCCATATGATTTCGAGTCCACCTGAGGCACCCTATGATTATTTAAATTCTATTTTCCATGTTCCCAGTTTCTGACTTAATTTTATGCCTTCTTCTTTACTTAATTTAGTTTCTTGAATTAATATAATATCTGAGTCAAATAGTGTGAGATTGCAATTTAATAAGTGTTTCTTGCTAGGGGCATTTAGGCCCCTAGCATTCCAAGTAGTGATTTTCATTGTTCCTTGGGAAGGCTCTTCCCCTTCCCACCTTGTAGAATTTTGAAGATCTTAGTTTGTTCCTTTATCAGTCCTGCAACTTCCCTCAATTCCTTCAATGATTTCCTTCCTCACTTCTACTCGAGCTTTCCACAATTGGGAGTCTTTAGCCCTTCCTTATTAATTGATATACCTATATTTTCCAAGTTTTTCTCTTTTATCTCATTTCCAGCAATGTCTGAATCTTCTCTTGCCTGAATGTCTTCTGCTAGTATTTCTTTGAGTATCATTTTATTTATTTGATAATCTTCTACTTCTGAAGTTTGCTCTTTTTCTTCTATTTTTAATTCTTTGATTCCATTTCCCCTACCAAGACTATCCCCTAAAGCTTCAAAGTCATTCCATATTGTTTGCTCTTCATTTTGCAAATTTATTTGCTTTATTTTTGGGGTTGTTTTCCTTGCTTCTATTTCTGATCCTCTTCCTTATTTACTTAGGTCAAACATGTCCTTGCCATTGCTAGGAGTCTACCAAAATTTGTAACTCTTCTTTTTTGCTTTTTTCCTGATAGTGATGTTGCTCCAATGAGCTATGTCTACTGATGGGATACTTAGCTTTTGTTCTGATATCTCCAATTTATAGGCTTCTTTTTTATTTCTTTATTGCTCTGATTCCTTTTCTTTATAGTTCTCTTGTTCCATTGTTTAATACCAAGTTTTTCAACTTGAACTTTTGATGTCCCTTCTTCTAGAGCTTTGGTCTAGCTATTTCTACTTTTTGATGACTCCTCTACATCTGTTGTTAAAATCTTTTTTCCTTTATGCTCTTTATGATGACTTTTGCCAGTATACTTTGATCTATTAGATCATTTTGTAGTAATAGGATCTCATGTTATAGCATATTCATTTTTTTAATGTTGAGTTCCATTTCTTTTATTGTCTCTTTTTCCATTTGGCAATCCTTGCATTTTTTGAATTTGTTTAGTGAGTGCTGATAGCTTATATTTGTCATCCATCCATTCTCCTCCTTGCCTTCTTCTTCCAAGCTCTCTTGCTGATGCTCCTTTGCTATCCCTGTGTTTCCCATATTTTGAGGTTGTCTTTGCTATCCTTGTCTACTAATCTTTCTGTCATAATTTTTTCCTTTTCCTTATCTCTTGGCTACCTTTTAGATTGTTCTTGATATGCATATCGTTGAAGTTTGGATCCTTAATTTTTCCTATTTCTCCTATATATTTTCTGAAGATTAAGTTGTAAATTGATTTGTTTGTTATGATTTTCCTACTTACTTCATTGCTTAGATCTGTTTTTACTAAGACTCTAGTTTTGTTGGTTTTAATTTTGCTGACTTCAATTCCTATGAGTGATTCTAGAGATTTGCCTATTCTTTTAATAATATTATTCTCCATTAATTTTGATGATATGTCTGTGCATTCCATCCATTTGATTGATTGTTTATTTTTATTATAGTTTTCTTTGAATTTTTTTTGCCATGATATGAAATTAATATGATGCCCCTTATAGAAATAGTTTGGTAAACTTAAGATTTCATGTTTTGTTACTATGTCCTGACATTGTATAAACCAATGTTTATTAGCATAGGGGGTTTATGTTACTTACCTTCTTTCCCTATCTCTTGACTAGATTGCATTCCAACTTACTTCTGAATTCTGTTGGTTTGTTCTAGTGCACATAAATACCCTTCTCGGTGCATTCCAACCATCTAGCTTTGCTGTGTGCATTGCTAATGATCATAGTGTCACTGTCATTGATTCCAACTGAATGCCCTAGATTTAGGCTCCTTCCTTTGCTTGGATTGGTTGCTTCTTGATTTTTCTTTTAGTGCGGGGGGATATATGCCCCCTTTGATGGAGGAATTATTCTCTTTCCTATATCATTTTTGGAGATAAGTGCTTGAGAGTCATATTTTTCAGTTCGCGCTCATGTACCGATTGATGAAGGACCTAATGATATATTGTTTGGCTCAGAAACTGGTTTAGTCTAATCTGTTTGCTTTTTGTGGATGATTTTCCCCGATCTAGGGTTTTGTTCTTCCAAAATTGAATATTTCATTCTGGTAAAGAAATCTTTTTGACTCTGCAATCTCTGAGCTATTTCATTTTTTTTAATTTTTTTTTTGTGGTGACAAGCACCGTTGTCACTTTTTCTTGTTTCGAGTGATTTTCCATCCATCCTCATTTTTTCTGTGCTTACTTTCTTGGATGATTATGGTTCATTTTGTGTGAAGTTGGATTAGGTTTTTAAAACTATTTATTTTGGGTTTTTAGGTTCGTTGATCTTGCTATTTAGATGAAAGGACTTTGAATTGATTTTGTATGTGCAATATGCTGATATCCTTCTTCTAGTGCAGATTTTCCTGATGGAGAAAGGTGTATTTGTTCTTGTGATTTCTCTTGAATGAGTATTCCTTTGAGGGATTCGCTGATTTTGACACTTTGTAGAGCGGGAGGAATATTTTTGCTATAATGGATATTAAACCAATGCCACATATAATAATAAATATTGAATTATTCTATCAAATGTTTTACTATATATAAAATATTATTAGAAAACTATCTATATCATCAATTCAATGACATCATTTAACATATATAACACTATCTGCATAATCTTTGCACCTTTAAAGATGCTAGTGATAGTCAATTAGGTTAGTTGGAAAATCCAAAATTATGATGAAGTAAAAAATAACAGAGACTTAGGCATCTTATGCCATCATCCTTTATGAATCTTGATGCTTCATTGTAATCTTTGAAAGAAATCGACGAATTCATATTTGTTGCCTTGTTGTATTATGCAATAAGTGTGGAATTTTTTGAGGATTTCTTTACAATCATGTCTCCTTGAAGCATCCAAATCCCCTATGTTCTACTTTGTGTGCCTAGCAAAGGAGTACGTTCGATGTGCTCTTCTCCTAAATTTGATTGGTCAATAATCAGTTAGGTCCGATGCTTTGTCAGAGTACTAGAAGACTCAATATATAGTAGTGATGCAGGAGCATCCTAGGGTTGTTAGAAATCCTGCATGTTGGAGGGATTTTGGTTAGGAGTTGTCGACTCGATCACCAAATGAGTGGTGCTTGGTCATTACTGGATGTAGTGTAGGCCGAGGTGCTCGATCATTGAAGGGCTTGGTCACTCAAGGAGCTCAACATCTTCTATTGTGCTTGGCATGTATTGGTTTCTTGATACTTATGGAAGTCAACAATTCTTGTGGGAGCTTGACAATGCTTGTGGTTTTGCTGATGCTCGACATTGTGGCTTGGAGGATGGAGTTCTTGTAGATGTCATTGAATGATTTCGTGCATTTAATGCATGTAGCATGTGATCGTGATGTGGATTGATCTAGGGGTTTGTGTGGACCTATTTTAGGTCTTGGTTGTCTCTCCTATGTGTATTTAATTTGCATTGTAAGCCTTTTAAGGCATTTGGTATTTAATATCTGTTGGAGGTTGACTTGTGGCTAAACATGTATTTAATGTTAGGATTTATTTAATTTGTACCTTACTAGGTTGACTTGTGACTTAGTTGAGTATAAGTAGGGGGTATTGTGGAGTCTTAAATCATGATCACCTAGCTTGGAGAAGGGGATGAAGTGGTAGAGGAAAGAACTTTGAAGGGCTAGTAGCCGAGGCTTGGTAAACTAGGAGATTGGTTGGTGGGATTGCAAGCACAAGTTGAGTTTTCCTTGGGGTTTTCTACCAGAGTGTGGATCTAGACTAGCTAGGGTTTGGATTGGATCTTGAGGGATCTTGTAGAACTATTACTTGCTTTGTAATTTGTCGTAATCAAGAAGGCCTTACAATCTAACACATTGTATGTAATTAATTATTTTATGAAAAAAAGGTTGTGATTTGGTATTAGATCTTGTATCGTTGTTGTGTTTCTACTGTGTGGTTATTTGATGGGGGCTAGGATATCTCCTTTGGGGATTTTCTTGCCTTGCACTACATCAGGTGGTATCAAAGAAAAGGTTTTCCTGAGTTTATAAATAGATTGCTAAAGTTGAGGCAGTTTGTAGCAGGACTTGGGTGAAGGCTAGAAGAGAAGGTTGATCTTGTGCAGTTGATCAATCTTTTGGATTTGTGGATCTATTGCTTGTGTTTGCAAAGAATCTTGGAAGATGCCTCCAAAAATATTGGATCTTAGAAAAGGTTAAAGAAGATTTTGTACACTAAGAAAGTGTCACACTCTAAACCCTTCTATCCAAGTGATTCTGTGAGATCATAATGCTTGAATGCCAGCTTAAAGCTACCTATCCATGGAGTGCAAAAAGTGTGGTTTAAGCATGTTAGGGGCTCTCAACTGAACCTTAGAGACACATCCCTTGCTAGTATACCATACAATGGGAGGTTCTTTGAGAAAAGAGAAATAATACAAGTGTCCACAAGGAGTTCCTCAAACATGCAATGTAAATATGATCTACACTAGAAGCAGATGCACAATACAACTAGATTAAGCAAATGAGATGTGTTACAAAAACCATCCTAGTTATACTATGTGAGCTAGATTATTGCAAAATAGGAACTAAGCTATATGAATCTACACTAAAATGCCATGGTATGAGAGAATTAGACAAGGAATGAGAAGTTCTCCACAAAGCTCTCAAGAATTTGATTGATAAACCTGCATCATAACAATACTCAAGAGTGTGGATCCTTTGACAAGGGGAGAGCTCTTTCTTTTAAAGAAGTACGGATGGTGAAGATCAAGATCAAGGGATTAAGGATCAAGGGTGCAAGTCGACTTTGGCATGATCCATGTGCAAGAGGAAGTCAACTAATAAGAAAAGAGTTGACTTTTCATATGAGACAAAAAGTATTTTATTTTAATTTGTAAAATAGAAAAATGACTTTATATGTGCATATTGAGTGGGTTAGAAGAACAGGTCTTTTATTTAATTAAAAGGGGACATGCTCTTTTAATAAAATAATCAACTTAGGTTAGTATAGTCAAACTATAGGTTATAATCAAATTAATTGACTTTTAGCAATTTGGGTATAGGAAAATGATTAATTAATTTAATCAAAATTCTGAGAAGGGGGCTACTAGTCTAGATGACCATTTTTAGGTGATTACATTTTTCCCTGTTTGACTAATGTGTGATTGATCTGGGAACACATGACATCAAAGAAAACAGAAGCCAAGTAGGCAATGATAGATAGAGAGATCTAATTTCGAAGAATGAAATGTAGAAAGAGATAGAAAATCTTGAATGTACAACCTGATAGCGATAGTACTAAACACTAAAAAAGAGAAGATGTCAAAACTCAAGAAGAATGCTAACACTAAGCAAAGCAAATAGATCAAGAGAAAATCAAAAGATCAAGCATATGCTCTTGAGAAATAGATAGTTATAGCAAGTGATGATAGAGTATTTTTGACCCCTAAGGATCAAAATTGAAATGAAGTAAAGGGGATGTAGAAACAAGATAGATATGAGAAAATCGAGATATATCAAAGTCCATGATGATAGATATATGATTAGAACCAAAGAGTGACCACTAAGAAATGATAAAATGCCTCAAGTTGACCACAATTGTGTGAGAGTAAATAATTATTTATTCTTTTACTTAAGTTTACTTAGGTTAACACATTTGTTTATTAGTTGTAGTCTAGGAGTTGTTGACAACACAAGAGTTTGTTTCTATCTAGTCATACTTATCCTCTCACCTTGATCGAGGATATTCCACCTTTTGTGGACATATGGTTAGTTGTCAACCTTATCTCCTAGCACTTTCTAGCTTGTTCTACAAGCTTCCTTGAGGTTTTGTATTCGGGCTCTCTCATTGTATTTCATAACTCATTTTCAAGGGATATTGTATAGCAATACATTTTTTTTTGTTTGCAATATATTCTCTCTTAGTCCGTTTAGTTTTTCCAAGCTCCACCTCTTCCTTCTTTGGTTTCCCTTCGACAAGTTATTTGTATGTAGGTGATCTTGGTAAGCTATGAAGTTGGCTTTCATCAACTTCTACATGGTATCAGAGCCTCCCTACTGCTTCTTAGCTAAAGGATTTTTGAAGCCGCGATTTGGAGACACAAACCCTAGTTTATTTGTGATTTTTTCTTCAATCCAAGGGAAGAGCATTTTTTAGGAGCACTTTGGGCCTAAATGGACACTGCCGTTAAGTTCATAAGGCCCATTACAATCAGAATCCATATAAATTTTTCTAATTTTGGAGAAAGTCACTCTAGGAGGCAATTTTTTTTTTGTCTGGGTAGCTGTATGGATGAAAAAAACAAAAATTATTTTTTGTGGGGCTGCCTAGGGGCCACCAGCCGCAGCTCACACACTGCCTAGGTGCCATCTCTGCTGGTAGTAACATTGCAGAGCCACCGCAATGCCACCCACCTATGGCTGCTGCTCTGTGGCCACTGCCATGCCGTCGGCCCTCCACCCTCTAGGCAGCACCACCAGCAACAACTACCCCTGCAACCACCCCGCCGCCGCTCACCTATGGCTAGCCAGCTCAGTCCACATTGATTTGCACAGTTAATGATAGTTGGACCAACTTGTGGGTGCCACATTGGCACTTGCCATGTGGCCCCTACCATGTCACCCATAACACATCAGCTTCTTGCCATGTGGCACTACCACATGTCATGCAACACGACATTGCCACATGTCATGTGATGTGGCACTCTTTTTTTGCTACGACAACCCCGTGGTTGTCAATTTTAATGCAGTGACTTGCTGACATCAGGATGACATCAACACTACATCATCACACCTATAGGCTCTCCAGGGTCCTTTTGACTTACTTGCAATTTTTTGGCCATAACTTGAGCATATGGAGGTATTTTTTTGATCCAAAAGAAGTGATAGAAAGCTGAAGTTGATGAAAGCCAACTTCACAGCTTGCCAAGATCACCTGCATACAAATAAATTATCGAAGGGAAACCAAAGAAGGAAAAGGTGGGCTTGGAAAAACTAAATGGACTAAGAGAGAAGATATTGCAAACAAAGAAAAATGTATTGCTATACAATATGCCTTGAAAATGAGTTATGACACACAATAAGAGAGCTCGAATATAAATGCCTCAAGGAAGCTTGTAGAACAAGCTAGAAAGTGCTAGAAGATAAGGTTGAAAACTAAGCATACGTCCACAAAAGGTGGACTATCCTCGATCAAGGTGAGAGGATAAGTATGACTTAGATAGGAACAAACTCCCGTGTTGTCAAAAACTCCCAGACTACAACTAATAACTAAATGCATTAACCTAAGTAAACTTAAGTAAAAGGTGTCTTGAAAAGGCCATGCGGGCAGGGGTGCTATAGGTGATACATGGTGTCAGAGCCTCCCTGCTACTAGGGACAGAGAAGTTCAGTGTAGGCAGCAGAGACATCGGTGCAGGTATTTTTTGGTTTTGATGCAGTTTAGTTGCTTGTTTTTGCAGTCAAAGTCCGAAGTTCTATTTTTCACTCCAACAAGCTTTTCCTGTGCATCCCATCTCCATTTTTTGAAAATGTTATATTTTTGGAAAGTTGGTTCTGTCATCTTTTCAAAAATATCATCATTTCCTTCAGATTCTGGCCCATGCTCTTTCTCTCATATTTTTAGCATTTTTGCTTTATGGTGGATATCTTGGGTGTTCCAGGTTTGAGGATTGTTTTCATGGCATGCGATCTTTTGTTTTGGGTTGTACTATCTTTTGTATCAAGTTTTTTCCTTTTCTAATCATTGTTGATATCATTTGTAAGCATCTTTATACAAACACACTAAGATAAAGTGCCACTCTTGCATTTCAAGTTCATGAATGTTATTTTGAGATAGTTGTACTAGCACTATTTTATAAAGCACCCTAGGGGGATAGTTGTTGCCATTTTTGTGCCCTCTTCCTTTCTCAAGGGAGTGTCCCTTCCATGAAATTAGCCCCATGTAGAGTTGGTGACCATGTCTTTATAGGTGTTTGTACCTCTTCAACTCTCTCATCGTTCTTGGTTCTTTCTACAGAGGATTTTGGCCCACTTTTTCAGTTGCCTATCACCTCACCCTGTCTGCATTAAGGAGGGGTTATTCTATTTTTCTAATGCTTCCTTGGTTCAATGGTTCGATAGTGTGAACTATGTATTCAATATTTGATCCTATATACTAGGCGATTGTAGTGGTTGGCTACCTATGCATTTCGATGAGATGGATCATCTACCGTATAGAGACACTTGGTTTGTGCCTTCTATTTTTTGTGGAGGTTCTTCAAATCAGAAATTTCTTTTTTATGATAGAATTTCTAGCTTCTTCACGCTTCAGTGATGCTTTTCATGATCACTTTTTGTTCCTGTTTAATGAGACATTCCTCTAGTTGGAGGCTTCTTTAGTCCTTCACTAGGTTTTCTTACCTCTTTTTAGGGGAGGGTTTTTCACATGTGGTTTTCTCTCTTTCACCATTTTTAGAGGTTACATTTCTTTGCATTGTACATGGGTACCTAACATGGCCTTGTTGCTAGAACCCATTTTGCATTTCATCTTAGTTTTTGCGAGCTTAAGGCATTCCCCTAAGTTGCACTTAAGGGGGGTGTTAGAGTAAATAGTTATTTATTAATTATTTATTCTTTTACTTAAGTTTACTTAGGTTAATGCATTTATTTATTAGTTGTAGTCTAGGATTTTTTGACAACATGAGAGTTTGTTCCTATCTAGTCATACTTATCCTCTCACCTTGATCAAGGATTTTCCACCTTTTGTGGCTGTATGCTTAGTTGTCAACCTTATCTCCTAGCACTTTCTAGCTTGTTCTACAAGCTTCCTTGAGGACTTTATTTTCAGGCTCTCTCATTGTATTTCATAACTCATTTTCAAGGCATATTGTATAGCAATACATTTTTCTTTGTTTGCAATATCTTCTCTCTTAGTTCGTTTAGTTTTTTAAAGCTCCACCTCTTCCTTCTTTGGTTTCCCTTCAACAGGTTATTTGCATGCAGGTGATCTTAGCAAGCTATGAAGTTGGATGTCATCAACTTCTACAAATTGACCACGAAGGATAAAGTATGAAAATTAAATCAAATCGAGTAGAAAGATGCTTTAGCTATGAAAATGTGAATTGAAGTAGATACAAAGTGTAGAAATGGTGAAGACATGGAGAAATGAAGATGCCCCAATAAAGATTTGAAGAGTAGACCTCAAAAGGTCAGCTAACTATATAGAAGAAGGTAGAATTTTGAAATACAATTTTGACTATCAAGATGAACTCAAATTTTGATTTTGATCTCGAAAATGGATTTAGAATTGTTGGTGTAAATAAGTATTTACTTATTACACTTAAGTTTACTTAGGTTAATGCATTATTTAATTATTTTGCATTATTTTATTATTTTTATTTGTGAGACACTTAGGAGTTTGCACACCTTTTTAAGTTGTCATGTAGACAACACAGGAGTACGCAACTCTATTTAAGCACATGGTGTCTACAACACTATTTTATGTGTCACACCCTTGTAGGCTTATCCTCTCATCACCGCACTTACTTTCATGCTTAATGTAGGATAATCCATATCTGGTGGACATGTGCTTGGTTGTATGACTTATCATGATGCTGATTACGAGGCATTCTAAATGTATCTCAGAGGTCTTTATATACAGGCACTCCTAGTGTAATTTTACATTACATTAATTATGGCATATTGAATACATTGTCATTCTGATCATACTCTCTCTCTCTCTCTCTTTGGTCTACTGTGTGCTTGTGTTTGAGTTCTTAGTTCCTGGGTGAATTTTTTCCTTAGGCAAATTCTTACATGGTATCAGAGCAACTTGGAGACTTTCTCATCACATAGCCATTTGAGATCACACTTGCTTCATCACCTCAGCTCGAATATGGAGTGTTGTAGAAATTGGGAGTGTCTAGAGCTAGATCTGACCTCAGCATTGCATCTAGAATGTTGAACCAGTGAAAATTGACTATAAACTTGGCTACCTTGGCCCAAAGTTGACCGTGAGGCAAATTTTTTTTGCAAATCAGAACTTGAAGGCCCCAATTTGCAATATGGGTGTGGTCTTTTGCAGATCTTATTGATTATTTTTGGATTTATAACATTTTAATTTTCTCTATTTTCTCGGTATTTTCGTCATATTTTTGTGCAAATTCTTGAAATTTATTTGTCGACAGAGAAATTTTTTTTAGCAGACCCGGGCAGTGACACCCCGGATCTGCCATTTTTGGAATATATTTTATTATTTTTTGTAGGGGATATTTGTCATTTTAATTATGCAGAGGTCATACTGTGAATTTCATCATAAACAAGTGGGCATCTCAATCCAAAGTTTTCGAACCGACCCGACCACACTTCCTCCATCCATTGGCCTCTTTGTTTAAAGTGTTGTGGGCTTTTCCTTTTATACAGTGCTTAAAGCGCATTCCCACCAATGTGGGATAAAACCCATGAGATTCTGGTGGGGGATTAACGTTCTAGCTACTACAGAGTTCATTCTATTTGCCTGGCCACGTGTAGAGCGCAGTACACGTGAACTTGTCAAAGCAAGACATGGTGATATTTTGTTCACTCGCACCTGCACTGTCAACATCATACCTACCATGAGGGATAGATACCACACTCATTGCCCATGTAGACAAACAATATTTTGCCACATGGCACATTGCGACCCAGCCTTCCACTTCGATTAACACATTATTGGATAGTGCTAGATGCCAGATACGTAAGTCCTAGACTACCACATCACTTGTGGAACCAAAGAGTAGTGCCACATCATCATACACAATATTTTCACGTGTATTTTTTGTACGGTACAGACAGACACCTCATCTGCCACGTCACCACAGGGCTTTTTTGCTAACATCAGCAGAACATGGTGTTGAAATTAACGGTCATTTGACCATCATTTCTAGGAATTTTATAACTATAGTGATGGCCATTTGACCATCAAATTTAGACTGATAGTTTTCCTTCTAGACCCCTCTCCAGATTGCTTTTCAGTTTGGCAGCCTGATTTTATGAGCCCATATCTCAGACATCTGAACTCTGATTTAGGTGCAATTTTTTTTGAAATTGGGTAAAATTTTTTGAATTTTCTAATGGTGGCATTGTTTTCTAGTTTTGGTGCATGGATTTTATAGACATTGCATTTTTTGATGACTGTACCTGCATAGTCCTGCATTTTGCAACTTCAAAAGCTCCGTATGGGCACATCTGGTCACTTTTCAGGTTTTGTTTTTTTTTGAAAGTGCATATTTTTTCATCTACTTTTCAGATCTAAAGTCAGACTCTAGGGTTGTGTGGACAAATTTATCACTTTCATAAGTAGGCCTTCTTTGGCATTGTAAAGCTTTTATTCTTTTTTAGAATTGTTGTAAATCTAAGCTATAGTGCCTAAGTGATAGATTTCAACCTCATAAGGCAGTTGTAAAAGCAAAATCAGAAAGTCCACTTTGTTCATTTTGACAAGTGGCCCATTGTAAACACACTACTTATAAAGTGCCAATAGAATCTTTTTTGGGGGGGTTTTTTGATTGAGTGAAAAGGGGGGGTGTGTACTATGTTTCTTGTGTCTCTCTATTGTGCTCTTTTCATTTCTACATCATGGGTTTTAAATGTCCTCCTCTAACTTCATGCAACTATTCTACATGGAAAGATATTGCATGGAGTAGATTAATGGAAAAAGGATATAGTCTTTATGTTGATGGTACAATCACCAAACCTACTGATGCTAAAGAACTCATTGATTAGCAAAGACAAGACCAAAAAACTTTAGGATTAATTAGGAGTTGTGTACAAGGGGATCTTCTCTTTCACATTAATTTTTTTTTAGACTCTAAAGAAGCTTGGGATAAACTTGAATAGTTGTATGGTAAAGTGGATGAAGAAAAGGGATTTCAGATTGAGGGTGATCTACTTCTCTTGGATCCTAAGAATTATGACACAATTCAAGATTACATCATTAAAGTAAATGAGTATAGGGCACTTCTCAAAGATTGTGGTAATCCCATGAAGGATGATAGGTTGATTCATCACATCCTGAAGAGGCTACCTTTTGAGTACAACAACTTTATTTAAAGTTTTAATACTCATAGGTTGACCGTGGAATTTGCTTACCAGAAGCCTTCCTTTGATGCATTTGCAGACATGTTGGTTATTGAACAATCTCACTTGGTGGATTTTGGACTTCTCATGTCATCTAAGACCAAAGCCTTGGTGGCTAGTGATGATCAAAAATCAAGTCAAGGGGGGAAAAGCAACAAGAAGAAGAAGCAATGGAAGAAGAAAACACAAGCTGAGACACAAAAATCCTCCTCTCAACAAGGCGGTTCTTCTTCAAACAAGAAGGGAAGTAATGAAAAGAAGGACAAACTCTTTTTTCATATTGCAAAAATCCAAATCATGACGAGCATCATTGCAAGACAAAAATAATCAATGAGTTAGAAAATCTACTCAAGAAGAACAAGATTCAAGTGCCAGGTACTTCCAAGGATTCTACTCCTACCTCTTCAAAGGGTAAAGGTCAAGCACTTATGGCAAACACAAATTCTTTAGAATGGATACTTGACTTAGGTGCCTCTTACGAAAAGGGTTCTTCAAAGGAAGACTTTTCTTCATTGAAGCAATCAATGGTACCACACATCTTTGTGGGAGATGATACTAAGATTGAAGTTGAAGGGAAAAGACATGTGGAAATGGAAAATGGAGAGTTCAAAGATGTTTTCTACATTCCAAATCTAAGCTCCAATCTCCTATCAATTTACCAAATCACTCACCTTGGAAATCGTCATAAGGTTGAGTTCCTTCCAGATTTTGTGATGGTGCAAAGTCTTAAAGATAATTCTTTGGTAGCAGTGGGGAAAGTCAATAATGACAACAGGCTTTATTCCTTTTCCCACTTTGTGCCTAAGAGTCCTTCCCAAGCCTTGCTGACTCATTCTACTTCACATATCAATTTATGGCATGAGCGGTTTGGTCACCTTGACTTCCGTTCTCTTCAACAGCTTTGCTCAAAACACATGGTCAAAGGTCTACCTAATATCAACTTTTAAAGGGAGAATGTTCATCTTGTTTAGTGGATATGAATCTCAAGGAGAAGTATGATAAAGGGAAATCTTCTCGAGCTCCAGTTGTTCTTCAACTAGTTCACATGGTATTAGCAGGTCCCTCTACAATGACTTTAGTTAGCCAAGGCCGCTACATACTCACATTTGTTGATGACTTTTCAAGATTCACTTGGGTCTTCTTCCTTCATCATAAGAATGAATTAGTTCATAAGCTTCAAGACTTCAAGACTCATGTTGAACACAAGTCAAGAAAAGCCATCAAAGTACTAAGGGTGGACAATGAGAACAAATATGTTGATAGAATACTTAAGAACTTTTGCAGAATTAAGAGGATTGATATTTAGAACTCACCAACATTTAGTCTGCACAAGACAGATGTTGCAGCTATGAGGATTAGGACTCTCAAGACCATGGTAAGTTGCATGATAAAGGCCAAGTCTCTCAATCCTACACTAGAAGTTGAAGCCATTAGCAGCGCTACTCATATACTTAACAGATCTCCTCATCCAGCCTTAGATGGAAAGACTCCTTTTGAGGCATGGTGCGGCAAAAAACTAGTTGTGAGTCACCTCAGAGTCTTCGATTGTCTAGCATGGGCAAACCTTTCTTCTAGGAGTTGCAAGGCACCGACACCTAGGCCTTGTACCTTCATCAATTATGAAGACAATGTGAAGGCTTATAGACTTATCAATCCAGAGACTCATGAGATCTTTGTGGAGAAGGATGTTCAGTTTGAGGAAAGTTCTCCCAGATTGTCCTCTACTCCTCTCCACACATCATACACAGTGGAAACTGATAGTGACACCAGCGATAGTGCTTCTTCTATTGACAGTTGCAGTAAGAGGTCACATCAGTCTAGTCCACATGCTTACATTGCCATAGTGAAAGGTCCAACACATCATGGTATATCTTGTCTTCCAACTCCAACTTCAGTTGACTTGGGAGATAGACTTAAGGACTTACATCTTCTCATTGATGATGATTCTTCTACAGTTGTTTTGAGGGCTCACTTTGGCCCTAATGTCCATTCTCTACATGATCAATCTATACAGGTTGGCGTGATTGTGGATCCTTATGAATAGAAATTAGTGGAGGTCTCTTTGTTAGTAGGGGAGATAGATGGTTCAGTGGAACAGGTTCAACAAACATCCTTGACCGATCTGCATTCATTCTTTTCAGCATAGTTGGAAGGGGTGAACTTCAACATCAGTACAGGGATACTTGAGCAGGTTTCAGGGCCATCATACATCTTCAGAAGTGTACCTTTTCCATTGTTTCTTCCTAAGGGGAGGAACACCATTCTGCATTCATGGACCAACTTCTTCATTTGAGCGGCTTTCACTAGTCGGCATTCTTCTTTTGGGGGGGGGGGGGGGGGGAGCCTATTCTGTCTCTCTTCCTTCACTCATTCTCTTATGTATATACTATATGTATGTCGTAATGGGGGGGTCCTGATTACTCCATCCATCGATGCATCCTTATTTATCTCTCTTTTTGGGGGAGGGTTTTTCCCATGAGGTTTACCCTCTTTCCCCACTTTATGAGAGATTTGCATCTTCATTATGTACATGGGTACCTAATATGGCCTAGTAGCCGAGACCCATTATGCATCTTCATCCTAGTTTGTAAGCTTAAGGGCATTCCCCTAAGTTGCACTTAAGGGGAGGTGTTGGTGTAAATATGTATTTACTTATTACACTTACTTAAGTTTACTTAGGTTAATGCATTATTTAATTATTTTTATTTGTGAGACACTAAAGATTTTGTGCACCTTTTTAAGTTTTCATGTAGACAACACAGGAGTACGCAACTCTATTTAAGCACATGGTGTTTACAATACTATTTTGCGTGTCACACCCTTGTAGGCTTATCCTCTCATCACCGCACTTACTTTGGTGCTTAATGGAGGATAACCGATATTTGGTGGACATGTGCTTGGTTGTATGACTTATCATGATGCTGATTATGAGGCATTCTAGATGTATCTCAGAGGCCTTTATATACAGGCACTCCTAGTGTACTTTTACATTGCATTAATTATGGCATATTGAATACATTATCATTCTGATCATACTCTCTCTCTCTTTGGTCTATTGTGTGCTTGTGTTTGAGTTCTTAGTTCCTGGGTGAATTTTTCCCTTAGGAAAATTCTTACAAGAATATAAAAATTAGGTAGGGGTACAATTTTCACAGAATTCCAAGGAGTTTGAAAATGAGCCAAAATGAGTCAGAAGGTTATATAAAGGATCCAAGTGTCATTTTCAGTTCATTCATCTTTTGTGATTTTGAGAGCCTTTTACTGGTCTAGAGAGAGAAAATGGCTTTAATGGGTGTTTTGATTCACAATCATTATTTCAAGCACAGCTGACTACACAACTGGCCACTTGACTACGAGGCATCAGTAAGTCATTGAACTTTTATCATTTTTTGAAGCATTTATGTCCCTTTTTGCATGTTTTTAAGGTTTGAAAAAGAAATATCATGTGATATTTCAGAAGTATCATGTAGGTACTTTGAGAAATATTATTTCTGCCATACAAAAAGTATTGCTCAACTTTACAAAGTATATTGTCCTAGACATACCCTAATATCGTCTAGTTTGGTGTGAAATATCACTCAAGCAAAAAGTATCATCCAAATACTATGAGAAGTATCATGCAATACCGTATCAAAAAAGAGTATCACTTGCTTATAGAAAGAATTATCATAGTCTATTTTTTGAGCATTTTGAGTTGTATTTTACATGCTTGATCATTGTTTCAATGTTATTGATGTTTTCTTGACTTTGTTTTGCAGATTGTGTTGCTCACACTTCTTGTCAGGGCCTCCAAAGTGATGGTTTTGTGTGTCTTACAATATTTTATTGATGAAAAGAAAGCCACCATATTGACTATGGGGTAGAAGTGGATCACATAGATGCCCCACATATAAATGAATCACAAGTTTTTATCTATGCTAGCCTAGTGAGCACAACACATTTCAATTGCTAACTAGAGAGGCCATTATTACACTGGAGGATGCATATCGCATCCTTCAGGTACCATGTTATGATGATCTAATGAGTTTTATGTTTTCTATTTTTCATTTTAAGTTTTTGATATCAATGCGAGGCATATTGATGTGAGTTTTTACATGTCACAGGTTTACTATGATCAGACCCCAATAGAGGGGAGGGCAACTGTTCTGGAAACTTTTCAGGATGTTACCATCCTAGACCACCATTTGAGCTAGGAGAGGCTCATAGATGAGTATGGGGATGAGTACCTATTACCATATCTATTGTGTTCATGGATCACTCAGGCTCTGGTTACTAGTAGGGGCCAGAAGGGCTTCCCACTAGGATGTGGTAGATTGGTAGTAGATTTGATTGGGTGGCCCCAAAGGATGGCATGGGGACCAATGATCCTAGTAGACATATACCATGAGTTGCATGAGGTAGTATATTGTAGTGGATGAACTTGGGCCTGTGGATCAGTGTTAGCTCAGATATGGACTTGGGAGCACATTGTAGTGATTCAACTATGGGCATAGCCGCAAGAGTGTAGTCATCCATTCATCTTTAGGTACACAAGATTCATACCCCAGAGCTATATTGGAGATGTGACCTATTACTAGTAGATCTTGGATGAACTTACTTATTTTTTTGGGCGGTCTTACTACCAGTGTCATAGATGGTTTGACTCTTGGGAGCTAGATTATATGCACTACAGTTGACCACTAGTTGGAAGGCATGCAAATATAGTAGAGTGCTTTGTGATTAGTTGGGTATAGCATTAGTTTTCTCATTGGAAAGTGGTCTTAGTGGAGACTATGACTTATGCTCAATTTTATGGAGAGGATGCAAAGGGTTGGATGCCCATGCTATATTATCATGTATCCCTATGAGAGACAATAGCATTGGTGCGAGAACCTTGGGACTACCACCTAGAGGTGAAAGATGCAGGGGTAGACCTGACATACTTATATGAGATGCAAAGGCATTTATTTATGAGATTCACACAACCAGATGCCCCAATTGAAACAACAGGATAGGGGGGAGATGAAGGAGATGACAATGAAGGTAGAGGAAGAGGTAGCAGGTGGTGGAAGTCAAGAGTAGTTCCTGATTAGGGAGGAGACAAAAATGGGCCCAAGCCACAAGGGATGAGGAGGAGGAGAAGGAGGAGTGTCCAATCAGACGTAGGAGAGAAGAGTGAGTAGAGGTATGAATGAAGCTACCTATTGGAGGAGATGAAGGGGATAGAGGGGGTAGTGACCGAGATGCTAGGTTTTGGGCTTTGGGGGTAGAGTTGCAAGCAACAGAGGTGACCATCACAGTGTAGGACCAAAAACTCATAGATGAGCGAGTACAAGGAGATGAGCTCTACAAGGAGCAAGATGTTGCTAGGAGAGAGTCAAAGCATTATGGGGCATGAGCTACATACTATTATGCATCATACAGGGTTGTGATGCTACCAGGATAGGGACTTCCATACTACTCAAAGCGAGTAGGAAGATTAGAGGGTGCGATACAACTGCCAGATAGGAGACAAGCTCCTCCACTAGGGCCACCACCAGTAGTGGAGGGTGGGAATTAGTCTTAGGTTAGGCTAATGTTTCATGACAGTTGTATTGTATTTTGAGACATATATCCAAATTTTGGATCTCACATTGTATATGTATTGTGAGACATTTTGATATATTTGAGATACTGGATTTGAGAAAAAGTCATGTGTACTTGCATTATTTTATGGATGTTTCAACATTTTTATGTTTTCATTTTTTTTATAGTTTCTTTCTCATGTATGCATCATTTTATGCTCATGGATATCTCTCATGTATAGTTTTGATCTCTTATGTGTATGATATAGACTCATATTTTAAAAATGTGATACTTGGATATATCAGATGTGATTTTTAGATTAACCCCTTGTGATGACAGGATAGAAAAGAGGTGAAGTGAAAGATTAAGAAGGTGAAAAGGTATGATGAAGAAGAAAATAAAAAAAGATATGAAAGAATTTAGTTGACATGTCCGAGAAAAGATGAAGAAAGAACTCTCCCCATATGCAGAAATGCAAGGCTAAGCTAGAAAATGAGCCTATGATGCAAACAAACATGCAAATTGGTACTTGCAAGGGACAAAAAACATATAGACTCTAATTTCATCATTGAACATTTATTAGGGACATCGAGCATTTATTAGGGACATCGTAAGATCATACAACCATCACTAGTATAACTATGAGGATATGAATATGATCGATATCAAATAAGAATTTGGAAATCCAATCTAAGCATCATAAACATGTAAGTCAAGATGGATACATGATAAGATTCCCTATGTTTAATATAACAAGATTATACCTATATCAAGGCATAAGTGCCAAGATAACCCCCAAGTGCAGTCTTGTGAAAAAAATCAAGGATGATACATTATAGGTCCAAAGTGTCAAGTAGGACAAGCATGAATTCTCTAAACACTGTAGACAAACAAAGTATACCCACAAGTAGAAAGAAAGTAAAAACATGCCCCATGCCCCCCGTCTTCTAGTCCATGGCATCCTTAAAAGACTTATTAGGGAGGGAACACATAGCAAAGAAATCATCATAGACAACACACAAAGAAGATAAAATTCATTATAGCCCAATAGTTTGAATGTTTAAGTGAGTGCATGTAAGTCACATGGCCATGTCTTAAAGACTTGAATCTAGTAATGAGAAATATCACAACATCCAAGGCTGCAGGTGGACTATCTAAAAAGTGTTGAGAAACACTTGATGTCAAGAGGGGGTAATGTTGAGAAACACTATTTTATGAGTTTCCAAAGAAACCCTAATGCACAAGGAGACCGTAATAGGCTAAGAAATTGTGCCCCTGAGATGAGGACATGAAACAATTCCAAGCTAGGAAATGTATTGCAAAGTGAATGATTGAGACTGATAGGCATAGGTGCAAAGGTCTCAAGTAGCATATAATTCTAGGTTTTCACCACTTGGCAAATTTTTTCAGGGCATTTTTTCAATTTTTTTTGTATTTTTTGTATATTTTGATTTTTTTGGTTATACATCAAGGTGTTTATTACTATGTTTTCACTAAGACGGTCATTTTTTCAGGACATTTTATGATTTTTAGAATTGTTTCAGGATCAATAGATATGTACAAATAGCTAAGTTATGAGCCTTTAAGCATAGAACTTTTTCAGATGTAGCACATTGATAGGCTCTACTAGTTGTTCCCCTTCTAGAGTAGAAAATTGATAGGCACCAAACCCAAATGCTTATATCATAATGTAAGGGCCCAACTAGTTAGGCTTGAAATTCCCTCTCTGCTCTCCATTCTACTGATTTTTGGGATTTTCTCTAAGCACAAGCTCACCCACTTGGAACTCACTAGGATGAATCTTCTTGTTGTAGGTAATAGACATTTCCTTTTGATAAGCCCTCATATGGTTCAAAGAAACCTTGCAATGTTCATCAAGGGTTTCTAGCTCTTGTACTCTCATAGCCCTATGGTCTTCATTGGTTATTAACCCATGTAGGGAGACTCGTAGGGAAGGAATCTCAACTTCTAAGGGTAGGAAAACCTCATAACCATAGGCTAAAGAAAAGAGTATGGCCTTGTAGGAGTGCGTATGGTGGTTCTATAGGCCCATAATGTCAAATTGATCTGTAAGTGCTAGTCTTTGCCTAATTTGAGAATCGTTCTGTGTAGAATCTTGAGCAATGTCTTGTTAAAGGCCTCAACTTGGTAGTTCTCTTGGGGATAGTAGATTGAGGAACAATATTGTTTGATTATGAATTTCTTACACATCTATTTTAGGTCCTTGATTTTAATTATCCTCCATTATTAGTAATGATGGAGGATGGGATTCCATAGTGACAAATGATGTGGTTAAGTATAAATAGGACAACATGTTTGCCTATAGCAGCAGATAATAGGACAACCTCAACCTATTTGGTGAAGTATTCAGTTGATGTGATGATGAACTTGTGGCCATTGGATGAACCTGGATGAATCTTTCCTACCAAGTCAAAGGCCCATTGTTGAAATGGCCAATATGTAATAGAAGGTATAAGCTTATGTCTAGGAGCATGAATCAAGTTACCATGAAGCTAACATTTCTTATAGGAATAAGCATAATGAACAATGCCATCTTGCATGGTTGGCCAATAATAACCCACCCTAAGAAATTTTCGAGCAAGTGCAAGGCCATTGGAGTGTGCCTTGCAAATGTCATCATGGACTTCGGCTAGTGCTTTTTCAAACTCTTCTAGCTGTAGACACCTAAGAAACATTTCATCTAGACCCTTCATATACAAGTCACCAGAGACCAAAGTGTAGTGTGAGGCATTATGAAGAAGTTGGTGTTTTCGGTTGCACATGAGACTTTTAGGAATAATATGATCACATATGTAGGAGTAAATAGTAGCACAGTGAGATAAATTTTGATCAATAGTCATGCAGATCACATGGTTATCAGAGGAGTCATAGGCAATATGACATAATTCTTCCACCAAGAACTCAAAATGTGATTCATAATCTTGTAATTGGAGAATAGATGCTAGGGTGGCCATAACATTTGCAACCTTGTTTTTTGCTCTAGGAATTTTTTGAAATGTCACGAACATAAAATAGTTCCTTAGAGAATCAATCAAGTTCTTGTAAGGTACTAACTTTCCATCTTTGGTTTGATATTCATTGTTGACTTTGTTTATGAAAAGTAGGGAGTCTCCATAGATGTGCAATTCTATGATTCTCCATTCTAGAGCCATTTTAATCTCATTTGTTAATGCCTCATACTCTGCAATATTGTTATTGCAAGGACATAGGAGTTTGTAAGACTTTGGGATTATGTAACCATGAAGTGTGATAAACAGGGTGCCTACCCCATCCCCATTCTGGGTATGAGAACCATTAAAGAACATTTTCGAAGTTCTTTCAGTAATGTACATTATTGAAGCATTTGGAAACTCAATCTACATAGGCATTGTATCTTCTAATGGAAAATTATCTAGTTGATCTACTATGGCCTACCCCTTAATAGCTTTGTGTTCAACATACTAAATGTCAAATGCAAAAAACATCATCATCCAATTAGCGAGGCAACCGATAAGTGCAACTTTACTTAACAAGTGATTTAGGGGATCAATTTTAGTAATAAGGTGGATTGTGTGTGCCAACATATAGTGTCTGAGTTTTTTAGAGGTGAATACCACAAGGAAATCTTTCTCAATGTTTCTATAGTTCATCTCATAGGTCACCAAAGTGCGATTGATGTAGTATATAACATGTTCTTTTCTAGTCTCATCACTTTGTGCCAATAATGCTCCTAGGGAGGAATCTGTAGTAGAGATGTATAATATCAAATGTTTTCTTGATATGGGTGGCATAAATAATGTAGGTTTACTCAAATATCCCTTGAGTTGATCTAGGCTTTTTTGACAATATTTGTTCCATATATAGGTAGAGGCTTTATGCAATTTTTAGTTGAAAGATTGAGCCTTATCAACCAATTGAGAAATGAACCTTCTAACCTCCTTTAAGACTTTTGAGTTAAATGATTTTCCTAGGATTAGGCATTTCCATAATGGCTTGTACTATTTTAGATTCAGCCTCAATGTCTTTTGCTGATATGATGCAACCTAGCAATTTTCCTTATGTGACACCAAAGGCACACTTTTTTGGATTTAGCCTAACTTGAAATTGTTCCATATGTTCTGATATCAAACTTAGGTCCTCAAGATGTGTGTCTCTTTTTTTAGATTTTTCTAGTGTGTCATCAACACAATCTTCCATATTCTTGTGCATCATGTCATGGAAGATAGTGGTCATTTCTTCTTGATAGGTAGCACCAACATTCTTTAGCCTGAAGGGCATGACATTCCAACAAAACATGACATTCCAACAAAAGGTACCTCATGCACATGTAAAGGCCATTTTTCTTGATTAGTAGGGGAAATTTTTTTGGTTATACCCAAAGAAGCTGTCCATTAAGGAGTACATTTCATAAACCACTATCATATCCACTATCATGCCTATATTAGGTCATGGAAAGTCATCCTTAGGGCATGCCTTGTTTAAATCTCTAAAATTAGTGCAGACTCAAATAGATTTTTCATGCTTAGACACAGGTACAATATTGGAAATCCACTTCATATAATCAATAGCTCTGATGAAATTTGGACTTAGGATTTTTTCCAATTCTACTTTGACTAAGAGGACCACATGTGGGTGCATCTTCCTCAATTTTTGCTTAACAGGTTTGACACTAGGAGAGGTGGGTAGATGGTGCATATTAGATCTGTGTCAAGATCAAACATATCTAAATAAGTCCATGCAAAATTGATTTTCTTTCCTTGAAAGAACTTGGCAAAACTCTCCTTTTCTTTAGTTGATAGGGACTGAGCCACATGACTTATTTTAGGAGATTCTTTTGTACCCAAGTTGATAGGCTACTTGGGTTTAATGAGAACCAAAGATCTATCCTAAAAATAGCTTGGCAGTGTAATCACCTAAAAATGGTCATCTAGACTAATAGACCCCTTCTCATCATTTTGGTTAAATTAATTAATCACTTGCCTAGGTCAAATTGCTAAAAAATAATTAATTTGATTATAACCTATAGTTTTGACTATACTATCCTAAGTTCATTATTTGATTATAAGAACATGTCTTCTTTTAATTAAATAAAATCCCCCTTTCTTCTAATCCACTCAATTTGTAGACATAAAGCATTATTTCTATTTTGCAAATTAAAGGAAAAAAATCTTTTGTTTTATATGCAAAGTCAACTATTTGTTTATTGGTTGACTTGTGTGTGCACATGGATCAATTTCATTTTCAAACTCCACCCTTTATCTTCCATCATCTTGATCTTGATCACCATTGTCCATATGACTTTAAAAGAGAGAGAGCTTTTCCCCTCAAAGGATTCACACTCTTGAGTATTGTTATGTTGCAGGTTTACCATTCAAATTCTTGAGAGCATTTGCGGAGAACTTCCATGTCTTATCTACATTCTCTCATACCATAACATTTTAGCTTAGGATCATGTTGCGTGTTAGTTTAGCTTTTATTTTGCAATAATCTAGCTCACATAGCTTAAAAGTTAGATTGGTAATACTCTCATTCTTGTTAACATAGCTGCATTTTCCTTATTCATACTAGTTTAGTCTACATTTACATTGCATTCTTGAGGCATTCTTTGTCAAAATTTGCATTCTTGCATCTTATCTCTAAGAGAACCTCTTGTTGCATGGTTTAATAAAAAGAAAAGTATTTCTAAGCCTCAGTTGAGATCCCTCACACATTCAAATATACTTTCTTGAATTCTATGGATAGGGAGCTCTAAGCCAACATCCAAGCATTTTGAACTCATGGAATCACTTAGATAGAAGGTTTTAGAGTGTGACACCTTTTGAGTGTACACTTTTGGTGCCTACCGTGGGGTAGAATGTCCTAGTTTTTGTCTTTATCTCATTATATTTCTTGCATTTTCAACATTCTATTTACATTTCCTTTTTTTTTTTACAGTCGCAACTTTCGAGCGATACTTTTCCAGTATCATACAACATTTGTTTGTACTGCCATGCGATACTCTTCAGGTAAAAGTATTGCATGATCTTAATAAACTCTATCACCTCGGCATAGTAAGTTCAGTTGCCTAGCTTAAGTAGAAATATCACATAAGAGGAAACTATCACAGGGGTATATTGAGAAGTATCGTATGACAATCTCCCAGCAAAAACTATCGCATGGCTTGAATTTTCTTACTGCTTGAGTGATTTGTTCAATTTCTCAATTATTGCTTGCTATTTGTCAGATTTTATAGGCCTATGACTATTTGACAGAGGTCTATTCACAGATTTTTATGCTATTTTGGGACTAACTTGTGGGACTAATGGTTGTACTTGTAGGTTGTTGCCTTGAAACATTTGCACAATTTTCTTGAAAAGAATGCATGTCAAAGCTTCAAATGTGCAAGGGCTACTAACACTTGTTTGTAGGGCTATCCAAAGCATAAAAACCAAACTTTCTTATTTTCTTTTATTCCATGTGCAACATTATACTAGTTGTTTTCATTTTGTAGGCACATTAAACTTGTGATCGAGATTCTTTGGTGATAGGAGAGTATGCTCTTCACCCTTGTAGTGAATCAAAAATTTGGCCTTGCCTTTAGATTTTGAAAGCAAGGGGATAATTGAAGCTTCTTGGTGTGTTTGGGGGAAATGATCAAGATAGGAGAGTATGCTCTTCACCCTTGTGGTGAATAATAAATCTTGACTCTTGAAAGTGGATCCAATTTGTTGTAGTTAGAATCCTTTAGAGGGCCTGCTGAGGCATGACCCAAGTGGGGACAAGTGAACCCAACTATTCTAACCCACTATAAACTCAAGGCTATCAAGGATACAAAACCTTGGTAGACATATTATTTGTCTTTGCTTAGTGTGATTACTTCTAGGATTGGGACCATTAGGAAAATGCTAAGCAAGAATGCTTAAGGTGCTCTTGTGGCTGCAAGGTCTGTTACCCACTGCAAGGTGGGGTGTCCTATAATTGGATGCAAGAGGAAAATTATGAATTTAAGCCCTTTCTAAACACTATAAGTTAGTAACTATCCTTTTTGCCACACAACTTCTTGGTGCAAGGATTGATCCTAGTGGACTACCCAGATGACCCCAAAATTTTACACTCACCATGTTTGTTCCCTTGGTTGTGCTTATGACACTTCCATGACAAAGCCAATATCTCTTATGAGAAACCACTTGGTGTGAGGCAAAGGATCACTTAGGATGGGCCAAGTTGTTGAGTAATGAACTGTGACTCTAAGGTAGATTGCTTGACAAATGTTTTTGAATGTGTTGACCTATGTAAATATTCTCACAAATCAAACATCTCAGTACAATTAGTAGGAAGGCCATTCTAATATCACAAATGATTATTGTCAAGGTTATTTTGATTCTTGTTCAATTGTTTGATACATATTAAAAATAACCTTACTACTTGCAAAACTCATTGTCCTTTGATGAGAATTGAAATCTCACATTGTTTGATATGAAATTACATGACTGCCAAACTAAAAATGTGATTTTTTTAGTCCAAATTGTCCTTTTCACAATTCACTAGCAAACTATCAAAGTGTCTATAAAGAAATACCATGTGACACTTTTTTTTCTAGAAAAGTATTTTTTGGCTCCTTCTAGGTATATTGCCTAATCATACTTCATTGTATCGCACTGCTTAAGAACAACTATCGCCTTGAAGAAAAGTGTCACCTTGTTTCTATAAACTATGTTGTATGATACAAATTGTTGTCCTACTATCAGCTGGGTTCTAGAGGAATATTGATCAGGTCATTTTGTTGTCAAAATAGAGTTTGCATTCCATTTTATTCAATCTAGGGTCTCATCACTTCATTCCTTCTTAGGTCTGGTCAAAAATCTATATGTTAGGTGCTATCCTAATTTGAAAAGATGAGTTTAGCTTGTCATATGTAAGTCTCAAAATATCATTGATGATCACTTGTTGAAATTTGGTTATTGTTCTATGCTAGCTATTTGCTACTAAGCTTCTTGCTTGCTCTCTAAAATTGAGTCACTAGTGTTGTAATTTTTTGAACACTCTAGACAAGACATCTATTTCTCTTTGACAAGTGATTTTTATTGATTATACAAGTTTCAAATCTAAAACACTTCTCTCATTCTATTAAACAAAGACACGTCCTTACATGCCGATCATAACTAGGTTCCAACTTGCTAATAGTAGTCATCGCTCTTTAGTATTCACATAGTTAGAGACTCCACCTAGGAACCCTCATGGACAACCTTGTTTGGAAGATCCTAATTGTAATCAAACATAGATAACCAACATCTGACACAATCAACTTTACAATTTTGAGAACCCATTTCGAACACCCTTTGATACACCCACAAGTGAAAACACTTTGACCAACATGCATCCTGATGAAATCAAATGCCTCTTAGAAGAGAAAGTGCATGAAAATGAAAGACTTATGGAAGCTATCCATGCTAGAGAAAGAGCAGATCAACAAGATGAGCCTAACCTACATACACACCATGAGGAAACTAGAAGAGGCTATTATCACAATCCTTTTGAGCACATTCCCCTCAATGAGAATGATGTCAATCATACACCTCCAAATAATCCTAGAGTCAACGTGGGAGCATTCCCATCACCACCTAGACAATCAAAATCACATCACAAAAGTGATGATGAGATCACTAGTGAAGATGTCATAAGATATCAACAAGACAAGCTTGCTCAAAAATTGATGCTAAAAGCTTTAGAGAAAAACGAGGACCAATTCTTCCAATATATGATAATGAAAGGATGGAAAATCCCCCAAGATTTTTATGTACAATGAATAATAAAAAAATAAGAGCCCACTGAGGCTAGAATCTTGAGAGAAGAAATGCAGGAATTGAGGAAACAACTTGCACAATTACAAACTTCTAGAAAGCCACCTAAAACTTCATTTGTTGAATCAATATGTGCTAGTCCATTTGATAGGAGTTTATACATGCCCTCATTTCCTAAGGATATAGAGGTTCCTAAGTATGAAAAATATGATGGAAATGGTGACCCTCATGATCATGTGAGGCATTTCTATGCTATTTGCATGGATTTTATGCATGAAGACTCCTATCTTATGCATTTGTTTCCTAGGAGTCTAAGAAGGAAAGATATGGAATGGTTCACAAAATTGACTCCCCCTCTTGAAACATTTGATGAGATTTCACAACGCTTTATCCAAAAATACTCTTATAACATTCAATATCCCATAATTATGTTGGACTTGTGCTAGATCAAGCAAAAATAGGGAGAAATTTTTGCAACATACCTTTCGAGATGGAGATCCCTATACTCTAGGTACCCTCAACAAGTTCTTGAAGTTGAGAAAATTGAAATCTTTGTCAACACACTTATACTAGAGCTATACTTTGACTTAATAAAATAGTTGTTTATATCCTTCAATGCAATGGTTGAGAGTGCATATTGCATTGAGGATGTTGCTATTAAGAAGGGTGACATTGTTATGAACAAAGAGAAAAATGACAATGGAAATGGCAAGGACAAAAAAAAACCTTGGAACAAGAACAAATATGTCATCAATGATGGAGTAGTGGATGCTCCTAAAACCAAGGAAACTATGTTTAATATTTCCAATGTCATCTATGCTAAAAAATAACAAGAAGGTTTGAAACCACAAACATCTGACAAGAACACCAAGTTTACTAGAAAATGACATCTTTATACACCAATGGTTGAACCTTATGAAGTGGTCTTAACGACCTTGATTGCAAACAAACTGGTGACATTGCGAGATAATTCCCTCCCCTATGACCCACTTGTTAGACCTCCTTGGTGGAAAGAGGATCATATTTGCAATTATCAAACAAGAAAAGGTCATAACACTGAACATTATTTTAAACTCAAAGACGTTATTCAAGATCCCATAGAGGCTGATAAAGTTGTCTCAGATGGTCTTGTTAAATATTTTGATCACAAAGCTTTTAAACAACCCTTGCCAAAATATGAGAAAGGTGAAACTTCTAAGGCTCCTAATTAGAATCATGATGCCAAGGTCATGATGCCAAGGTCAACTGTGCCTATGCTAACACATATAACATTATAAACATGATTGAACCTATTGAGTATCTTTGCACAATGAATTCTAAATTTTGCAATCAACCCAACTATGATACTGAGGATGAAAGACCAAAATTTGTCCTCAAAATGAAAAATGATCCCCAACACCATAAGGACACTTGGCCAAAGGTGGTACTTTGAGTGGCCAAATCTTCCTCTTCACATAGTGAACCACTTAACACTGTCACTAGGGGCAATCTAAATCCATTCTAAAAATTTCTCATTATCCTGAAAAATGCATCATCATCCAAATAAGCAACTACCTTAGCAATCTCCAATTATGACCTTGTCAACCAACTGCAACATACCCTAGATCGAATTTCCATTTTTGAGTTGTTAGAATTATCCCCTTTGCATGAGAAAATCCTTGAATTTTTTTTACATTCTGCCAACATTCCCACAGATATCGATGCGAAATGATTCCAAGCTATGGTTAACCATATCTCTTCACCTCACTACGTCACCTTTTCTGAAGAAGATGACAAAGCTCTTAGTCATTCCCACAACCTTTTCCTCCATATCAAAGTCCAAATATTCTATACTCATATTTTTAAAGTCCTGATAGACAATGGTGCAAGGTTGAACATCATCTCATTCAATGTGATCCAATAGTTAGGCATGTCCAAATTTTCCATTGACACTAGGCACAAGATCACTATAAAAGCCTATGATGAGGTTGAAAGAACTTCCAAATGTATAATTTTTTTTTCAATTAGAGTTGGTAAAATTGATAAAGATGTCATTTTCCAAGTCCTAAACATACCACTTGCATACAATTTATTGTTGGGATGATCAGGGATTCATGACATGCAAGCGATACCTTCCACGTGTCATCAATGTATCAAGTTCCCTTTTAATGGTACTAGGATAGTTGTCTTTGGTGACAACTCAATGTCTATCAATATGCTATCTACTATAGAAACATTGGTTCCACATAATTTCTCTTCTCATGAGCTGACATTGTCCTTTACAAAGTGTGAACATAAACTAAAAATGATGAGCCTAGGCATGGGTGAGCACACTCAGGACTCTATTGTTGCTTTACTTGTTTCTTCTTGGTCTTATGGGAAACCTTCTACCAGAAAGAAGCCTTCAGCTTCTTCTATGACTCTTTTTGGCACCTTTGTTCATTCTTTAGTTCCCCTAGAAGCGAAAAAAGAAGAACAAGCAATCAAAGATTGGATAAATAGGAAAGAGGAAGATGAGGAGGAAGTCACAATCACTACTCCCATATCTCCTAAATCATATGATAAAGGATATAAACTTCTTGCAAAAATGGGCTATCAGAGCCAAATATCCTTAACTAGTAACAAAAAAGCTCTAGTCAAACCTTTAAGTCATGCTCAGGGTCATGACACTTGAGATATTGCTGGCCTAGGTTTTGGGCTAGAAGATGAAATGCCAACATTTGATAGAAGAACACCCATGCCTAGGAAATTAGAGGATGATGATCCTCCCTTTGTTGCTTCTATTTTATAAGATGAGGATTTCATGCCTCTCACCTCTCTCCTTTGGGGAGAAGAAACACTAACTAACCACAATGATGTTAATGCTTCCACTTCTCAACAACAAGAATAAGATGAATCTGACCATGAAGACAAACAAAGGAAGGATTTGACAAAACATTGCTTGCTTAATTGCTAGAGATCAAAGTATATAATCTCATGAGTATGAATGGGAAATCCTATCATATGCATCTTGTGAATTAGGGGTGGATGCCATTCACACCTATGCAACCCAATCAAATATAGTCAAAGAGTCTAGTATAGGATCAGACGAGTTTGACTTGCAAATTACTTTAGTGGATCACAATGGTCTGTCTAGGTCTATTTTTGATCTAGATTCCTTTGCAACATTCACTATAGGCTCAACTTTGCATGTTACTGGAGAAAAATGTTTTTGTATTAACAACTTTGAAGCTTGCACATCTATCTCCTTGCTTTATCTTGATCTTATAGATTGATCAGTTCAACATCAAAGACCTAAAATACCAATTTTTCAAAATGACTATGAGATCACTTGCTACCTCAACACCATTGAACCCATCAATTCTTCTACTAGTGAACCTATAGTTAACATGAAAAAATCAAATATCAAGTACCTCAGTCATAAAATTAAAATAAAAAAAAGCAGTCAGATGGTGAAAACCACTTTGTGGTGGTATCTAAACCTATAAAAAGTAAAAACAAAGATGTATCCTATGGTGAAAACCTCCTTAAGGTGCTTGCGGATGAGGTACTTGGTAGTCTACCAAGATAGTTTTAAAACTAATTTTCAGTTCTCATCAAACCTACACAGCCTATTGTACCTATGAGTTGTGGGCCTCTGAACCTCACAGACACTTCAATGTGGTCATTACCTACGAAGTCATCCTGGGATAAACATGGTATTGTTTACCCAAGACACCTAACAGTGCGACCCATTGCCTCCTATCTAAAGGGTTTTCACTTATTAGATATCCTCAGATTCGAGGCGTAAGCAACTAGACCCTCTAAGAATGAAGGATTTGAATGTAATTAAGCTATATGAATGTGCAAATTTACTCTAAATGTATAATGCAAACTAACTTAAGAACTTGTAAAAGAAACTATATTAGATGCATACATTTTAAATGCTAAATGGAATTAAGCTAAATGATGAAAATATGTGAGAATGTATTGAGCTAGGTGAGTGCAAAATGCAACAGCAATTCGATAGCATGAAAATTCAACCTCTGTAATGAAGAATTAGGAGTTCCTTAAATAGAATTCCTGGAATACTCTAATGGCTGAGATAAACTCGAATCAATGATCAGGTTTGAAGCAAGATTAAGTTTAAATGGAAACTTCCTTAAGAAAGGAGAGTTAAATGAGCTTTTCATGAGTGGAATAAGGAGTTAATTGATTTAATTCCTTTTCAAGAGATAGTTCACTCAAAGTTTCCATTTTGGAACTGAAGAGAAGATTTTGAAGACATTATTTAATTTAATAAAGTGAGATATGACCTCATAAATGCCTTTTTCATTTAATTAAATAATCACATTCAATTAATTAAAGTGAGCATAATTATTAAATTAAATATTTTTAATTCCTTAGTACATTAGCCTTAGGTGACAATTTAATTTAATTAAAGTATAAATACATAATAATTAAATTAAATCTTAATCAATAGGTTTAATGTGACTAATATGAGTCAATACTATAGGAATTAAATAAAGAATCTGATTAATGCAAATTAGGGTTTTCTGCATCTAACAATTAAGTCAAATAGCAAGTAGTAGAATGAGAATTGTCTATTAGAATAGGTCTTAGAATTGATTAGAAATAGACCAGAATTGGTATAATGGCAATGAGCCAATTTTGGGGTATTGCATTTTGCCCCTCTTTGAATAAATGTGCGAGCAACACGTTCAATTCAAAGAAAATAAAAAAGCATGATGCGAGGATCAAGAAATGAGATTGGTTCCAAAATTGATGACACAAAGACCAATCGATAAGCTTTTGAGGACTATCTCTATAACATAGCTTAATCCCAAGGAATCCAAGTAGAATACCTAGATACCTAAAATTGATAAGCATTTAAAAGATTATCTCCTAAACGAAGCTTAACCTTTAAGGATCCAGATAGAACACCTAGATACCTGAAATTGATAAGCATTTAAAAGATTATCTCTAGAATGGAGCTTAACCTTTAAGGATCTCGATAGAACACCTAGATACCTAAAATTGATAGCATTTAAAAGATTATCTCTAGAATAGAGCTTAACCTTTAAGGATCCAGATAGAACACCTAGATACTTGAAATTGATAGCATTTAAAAGATTGTCTCCAGAACAGAGCTTAACCTTTAAGGATCCAAATAGAACATCTAGATAGCATTAAAAACATTATCTCCAGAAAAAAGCTTAATCTTTAAGGATCTAGATAGAACACCTAGATACCTGAGATTGATAAGCATTTAAAAGATTATCTCTAGAACAGAGCTTAACCTTTAAGAATCGAGATAGAACACCTAGATACCTGAGATTGATAAGCATTTAAAAGATTATCTCCAGAATGGAGCTTAACCTTTAAGGATCTAGATAGAACACCTAGATACCTGAGATTGATAGCATTTAAAAGATTATCTCTAGAATGGAGCTTAACCTTTAAGGATCTAGATAAAACACCTAGATACCTGAGATTGATAAGCATTTAAAAGATTATCTCCAGAACAGAGCTTAACCTTTAAGGATCCAGATAGAACACCTAGATACTTGAGATCAAATGATGAGAAGATGAAAAAGATGCCAGAAAGAGGGAAACAAGATCCCCCTCATGGTGAAATTCCCCAAATGATGAGGACATAAGATGGGAACGAGATGCCCCGAGCAATAAGTATTCAATGATGTAATCATCCTGACCCCTCAGGAGCAAAATTAAAAGATGACACACCAAAAATATGATGTGAAGCAGTATATCATGAGATATAGAAGAAATATGAGATTCAACAGAATGTAGAAGAGATCATAATGATCTGAAGAATGTAGAAGACATCATAATGATCTGAAGAATAAAGAAGAGATCAGAACGATTTGAAGAAATATAAAGATATCAAAGCGATTTGAAGAAATATAAAGAGATCTGAATGATCTGAAGAAATATGAAGAGATCTGAATGATCTGAAGAAATATGAAGAGATTAGAATGATCATAAGAAATATAAATAGAGATCAGAATGATTTGAAGAAATATGAAGAGATCAAAATGATCTAAAGAAATATGGAAGTTGATCCGAAGTGATTTTGAGGTCCAAAAGACCAAGTTTGAGTTGAAAAGATTCCAAGAATCGCAAAGTATCAAAAAAATTTGGATTGCACAAAAAAAATTTAAATGCATTTTTGAGCCACTTAAGTGTGTTAGATTTCGAATTTGATCCCGAAAAATGGGTTCAGAACAACCAAAGTAGCCAAGAGGGTGATTAATCAATCATGTGTGCAGTTCATGAAAGAACATGATTATTTGAAGAGATCAAAAATCTCTCATCAGAGAAGGTGAGAGTAGATTTTCAATTTAATCACATGCTTATGCAAGTGAAGTATGCAATGCAAGACTATGTTAAATGCAACCCTAGGTCTAGTTATCGAGCCTCGACAATTTATCATCACTGGATATAGAACAAAGCTCGTATGTTATACAATTCCCACTAACATTGCAATCATGGGAATATGAATAGAACATACATTATAGGTTTTTCAGGATTAAATGTAAGCATTCGAGGCACAAGAAGCCAAAATGACCAGAACATTTGTCCCTTTTAATGTAGCAAGTTAACATAAGCATCAAAACATAAACACTAGGATGACCAGAATGTTGCTTGCATGAAAAGAACACCAAACACATGGGAGATCCATCTTATGCTTAGTATTAAGTAAGTATTCTATCCACAATGATGCTTGCATTTGTAACCTGAGACAGAAGTGTACTAGGAATACTCACAATGACCCATACGTTCACTTAGCAGGACGAGTATTAGTATTTACTGTAGCATGAAGAGTTCACTCCAACAAACAAGCAGAAGAACTAATGTTATTGGTATATTCATATAAAAGAAGTCAAGGTACACTCGGCCATCCAATGCGAGATGGAGGCTCTTATAGTGTACACCCCTCTTATAGGCATATGTCAACTAATTGGAACTAAACCGCAGATAGAAAGCAAATAAAAGATCATGCCCCCAGTCATTACCTCTCTAATCAGAAATGACATCATTGAGTTGCTCGAGGAGACATAATGAAAGAAAAAAACAAAGCAAACAAAGAAAATATTTTGCATAACCAAACAAGTATATCATTTTTGAGTTTCATGTTTTTGGGATTGATGTCAAGTGTCAGTGTCCAAAATACGTTTGAAAGAAATCTCGTCAGTAGGGTGACAATAGTAGGCAGACGCAGTCAGAATGATTGGTGACTGAAGTCAAAGGGGAATTTTCATGATGAAGAGCCTAAGAAGGATTGAGTAACAGTAGATAGACACAGCTAGAACGACTGGTGATTGACCATAAAGAAATCTGGAGACGTGACCCAAGCAACAGTAGGCAAACACAGTTGAAACAAATGGTGACTATTGCAAAAGAGATTCTATGAGGAGAATCTTGAAAAGAGGGAAACTGGCGATAGTAGGCAGACGTAGTGAGGATCACTGGTGACTGTCGTGAGGGAGATTCTATGAGGAGAATCTCAAAAATAGTGATAGTGACAGTAGGTAGATGCAGTGAGGACCACTGGTGACTGTCATGAAGGATATCCTACAAGGAGAATCTCAAAAATAGTGACACTAGTGACAGTAGGCAGATGTAGTGAGGACCACTGGTGACTGTCGCGAAGGAGATCCTAGGAGGAGAATCTCAAAAAGAGTGACACTAAGAGGGAATGCCCCCAAGATGTAACAAGACTCAATCCATGGATACATGAGAAAAAACTAGGAAAAATAGTAAAGAAACTATACAAAGAGCCAGAAGATGCATTGCAGGATGGAGCAGTGAAAACAAGAGGCACCTGTTTACTAGGTTTTCACCTTCTTGGCAGGAATTTAATTTAATTTTTTTTTGTTACCATGATGCCTGTTTCCAGGTTTTCACCAATGGCACTTTTTTTTGTTTTCAATTTATTTTATTTTATTTTTCTCTTTTTTGATTTTTTTAGAGTTTTTGGAAAGAATTCAAGCCTTTTGTCAAATTTAATAGTACTCTTATAAGAAGGATAAGTTATCATAAGCCAAGGCCATAGAAAGGTATGTTCCAAGATTCTGATAGGGTAATGGAAGGGAGATAGTAGAGAAGATATATGGAGGATAAGGTTTTAGGCTATGGATGAGATAAATGGGATGGAAGGATAAAAGGGGGAGGATAGAAGGTGGAGTGGATAGGGTATTGAAAGGGATGTGCAAGGGTAGAAGAAAAAGTGGGCAAGATCAACATTGACACACACCTTGAAGGGTAGTGGAATGATGGAGGAAATATGGATGAAATAGATTGAGGTTTAGATGTATGAGGTGGTAGAATAATTTTGGAGGAAAGTGGAGTATAAGGTTTTGAAACCTTTTTAGGAAGATGTTGGGAAGAAGATGGAGTGGAAGCCTTTGGAAGCTTAAATGTCAACTTTGATTTATTTTCAATATTCAAGTCCTTCAAAAGAGACTTGGGAATCCATATAGCTTTTGATTTTTCATTAGATGCTTTGGAATGCATTTCTTCAATAACAGATTTAAGAACCCATACTTTCTTTGGTTGAGCTCTTTGAATAGTGGACCTTTATAGTCTCTTTTTTGTTTTTTTCTTCTTGACATTCACATGTCAATTAGAGAAGACATAGTAGACTTTTGAGGATGGATTCATGCACTTGTGTTTGAGTTGATCATCCAAATTGCTTCCAAAGGACTTGGGACTTGTGGATGAATGAGGCCAATATGATTGGTCTAGATGGAAGGGTGGATGTGAAGAGTTCAAGTATGTGTATCTTTGTTGATCTTGGGGTAGCGTAGGAGGAACGTGTAATGGGCTAAGAGTGGAAGGAGAAGATAGAGGAACATAAGGTCCTAATATGGATGGAAGACTTGAAGGTTTTAGCTTAGATGAGTAGGTACCAAGGATAGATTTAGAAGATGTGAATGGACCATGAGTAGGGATATTAGCATCTTTAAAGTGAGCAATATGATCAAAGCCATCAATAGATTTATGAGTAACTGTTATAGGAGCATAGTTTGAAAGTGAATGTAGCGAGGTAGAATAAGAGGGCAAGGGAACACTTTTCTCTTCAAAAGGAATTTTAGGTAACATAGGAAAAGTATCCTTCTCTTGGTCTTTTATAGTCTCCTTAAGGATGGTGGAAGGAATATCTTGATCTTGCTTAGTAGAGGTGCATGGCATGGGAGATGGAGGACTATGTGGCTCTTGAGATGGAGGCACAAGATCTTGGAAGACTTGAAAGGGGATGAAGGAATCTTGGTCTTGATCAACACTTGTTTCTTCATCATTTAAGTGGTCCTCTTGACATGAAACCAATTTTGAGGATGAGGGAGTATCTGAATCTGTATTCAAATATATTTCTAGAGTCTCCATAACATGTTCTTGAAGGGACAATGAAGGAATAGTTGGAGTGGGGATAATAGAAGGAGCAACACATGGAGGTTTTGGATCTTTGGTTTGAGTAGTATGGGAGAGGTTTGCAGCTAAGTCAAGATTAGCTTGATTTTCCTTTAGAGGAAACCTTTGAGGGTACACATAGTCAACTGGGAGAGTAGCAAGCTCTTTGTTTGGTGAATATGTGTTGGAAAGATTGAACACTTTAGATGGTGAATGTATGTTGGAAGAAGTAGAAGTTGCATTTGAACCATTACTAGACATGGTTTCGTGAGGTTGATCCTTCTTGAAAGTAGAATCTTTAGTAGCTGAAAGCTTAGATTCTTGAATTATGCCATTATCAAAGAGATCTTGGATCTTGTTTTTCAGCTCCTTACAATGTGAAGTTTTATGTAAATTATGTCTGTGATAGGCACAATAGTTACTCATAAAGGAAACTCCCACCAAAGTGAGCTTAGGTAAAGTAATGAGTTTTTCTTCAAGAAGTTCTTCCAAAGTTAATTCATAAGATTTTCTTGAAGGTGTGAAATCATGCTTTGGTTTAGGTTCCCAAGGTTTTTCTTCAAAGATATTTCTAGATTTCTTGGGTGTTTGTGAAGTGTTCTCAGATATCTTGGATTCAAGATCACAAGAATTTGATTTTTGGTTATCATAGGAGGAAGGGAAAATTTCTCTCAAGGAGAATTTGTTTGATGATGTGTTTTCCTCTTCTTTTAGTCTTTGAAGTTGAGCATTGATTGGATTTGTTGCTTCATATTTGCAATAAGTAGCTTTTCTTCCTCACTAGGAATATCGGATTTAGCATAGTTGTTGTTAGCCATTTTGATGTACTATGTTTCAAGTAGAGACAAACAAGTTTTAGAACATAAGTCAAGTTGCCACAATCATAAACAATTACAAAAAGAAAAAGCCTAGACAAGGACCACACTAGAACCTAGTCTCAATGGGACATGATAAGAGTGTTGTATACTAAGGCACAAATAGTTTGATTTGAAGTTTAGAACAACCAAAGATTATGACTATCATAATGTAGAGTATGACAAGCACTAAAGAATGAGAATCAAGACAAATAAAAGATGAGACTAGTCAATGTACGGATCATGAATCTTTAGCTAAAAAAAATGCCAATGTTTGAGACTATTTTTAGATAGGGAAGCAATGAACTGATGCAAGAAACAGACTGGGTACAAAGCACAGATAGCTCTAACAGACTAACTTAACAGTTCAGACTCAAGATCTCACGTGAAGATCTTCTGAGAGGCACATAAGAAAGTACATAGGGCAATGCAAAGACTCAAGATAACATAAATATTTCACACAAGGATGTGCTCCAGGCAACGCGAAGTAGTGCAAGGTTAACAAAAAAAAAGGACATCTAAGGCAAGATCTCACATGGAGATCTGCAACTGTTTGCATGAGAACTTGGACAGAGCTACGTGAAGAAGTGGTAGGACAACAAGTATTCACACAAAAGTTTGTAAACTATGTGTGAAAATGGAAACTAGACAGACAATTGAACTGGATTTTGAAAAGACTTTGAAGATTTCAGACAGTTTTGGATAGATTGATTCATTTGATAGATTTCAAACAGATAGCAAGGTTGATTTTCAAGTGTTTAAACAACATTTGGTTTTGAACAAGGCAAGTGTTTTTAACAAGACATGGGAAACAAGCAGTAGTCGAATACAATCCAATTGAGGGCAAAGCAACTCAGAGGGATAGGGGAGTCTTGACTTTGAGTTTTTCTGAGCAAGTTTGGACATGTTTAGGACTTGATAACAAATATGCTTTATCCCTAGAAATAGAAAATGGTAGAGAAGGAAAAACCTTTGTCCCACATCTTATGCCCATGCGTGTACCTCACACAACCATGTCACCCCAAGAGGGCGCTCGTGTTTTTGGTATATTCAAAAAATTCAATAGTATACGCTAAACGAGTGCCCTTGTGGCAAGGGACGAGCATGTATACCACCATCAAATGTCCAGTAGCATGCCTATGGTGAGTTCTATAGGAGAGATTCTTCCCCCTGCTTGCACAAATATTATGCCTCCTTTTGTAGGTGAACCGGGTGGCTTCTAAGAGGTTTTTACTTGGCTTTCGTTCATATTAATTCCTGGTGGCTCTGCAAGTGAAGTTGAGACCAGGAGCCCACACCAGCATCTGAAAGTGCACACTACTTGCTTAGCAAGCCAGGAGTTGGCACTGACCAGTGCACAGACAAAGCTTCCCCTTGATATGCGATATCAAGAATCAAGGGGAAGAAATTAATATGGCTTTGGAGTCTTTCGCTCTACAGAGCATCTTGATTATAGTGAGTTGGAATCTTCGATGAAACGAGTGTGCTCACTTGGGTCGTTCTTGGAGGTTTGATCACTCTGGCAGGCCCTCTAAAGGATTGACACGGACTGGTGGTTTGGATTTAAGGGTCAGAGTTTCTGATTTCCCTCAAGGGGAAAGAGCATAATCTTGTACCTTATTCCCTCGCCCAAACATGCAAAATAGATTGATTAACCACTTAGCTTAATCAATCTAGATTTATCCTTCCTCAAGATTATGATTCCCTAAAAGGAAATCATCATCCCTTTATAGAAAAGGACTCGTACTAGAGAACCACTGAGTTGCTTGCCTTCTTTGGAATGTCATCTTTTGGAAGCATCTAGGTTTTTGATTCACCCTTGTTCATGACCTCCAAGTGGTGAAGAGCATAATCCCCTTGTAGACACCTAAAATTGTCCAAATCTTGTTTCCTAGCCAATTAAATAGATATTTATTATTTATTTAATTCCCCTACCTTTAATTAAATAAATTTTACATTTATTTAATTATGTTCACCTTTCCTTTATTTAAATAAACTAAGGTTTATTTAAATCCTAACCCATTCACTTTAATTAAGTACTTCATTTACTTAATTAATGTCGTTTAATCCCACTTGGAATTAAATATAAAATTTAATTCTATTTGAGCACATGGCTCCTAACTTTAACCCTCACCTAACCTCACTTTCCTGACCTAACCCATCCTTCTAACCTAGGTCAAACCACTTATCTACTAATTAGTCCTAGTTTCCCATCTAATCTCATCTTTAATCATTTGCACAATCCTAATCAAAGGATTAGCAAACCCTAGTCACATGTGACATGTGACTCTTACACACTTGTCCCCCTTCACATGTAAACCAAATGTGTCTCACAGATGTGAGAAACTTTGAGCCTCCAACCCTCTTACACCTGTCATAGAAATGTCACATCAAAGGTTGCTCACGCATGTGTGAGCATGTTTCCCCCTTTGAATGGTCAAAAAACCTAATCCACATAGAGTCTACTTGGCCTCCACCTCATGGACACCTCATTGATTCTGAGAGATCCTAGCCCTTCATATTGCATTCAATCTCAACCATCCATTGCATCTCTTTTCTTATAAAAGGAGAGCTCTCTCCTCATTTCAGAAAAGCACTATCTACCTCATTGTTATGCTATAGGAATTGTGAGCAACCACATCCCATGAGCAAGAAAATCATCTACACTTGATGGTTTCATGAGGTTTGCATAGTGATATTTTGAATGGAGTTTATACTCTTTTGATTTCATCTCATGCTTAGTTACATGTTTATCTTTCATATTTTGAGGTTTTCATAATCATGTAGGAATAGATGCATTAGTTGCTTAGTGCTCATTCTATTTGTTACATTTTTATGCAATAAATTTTGGCACGCCCGGTGGAACCCACTTCATGGGTTCAAACTAATGATCTAATGTGTTTTTGAGTATTTTTTGAGCTTGTAGGTTGAGGAAGCATTTGGGGATCAAGTTTCATGAGGAGCCTCTAATCGAGCCATAAAGCCCATCATCATGTTTGGAGGACATAAGGGAAGTCTTTTGACATATAACACTCTATATTTCATTTCTTATTGCTTTATTTTCAAATTCTAGGGTGTATATACGTTGAATATACTCCTTGTTAATGGAAAAGCAAAAAAAATACTCCTCCTTTGTTGGTAAATAAATAGATTAAAAAAAATAAGGGTGGTTTCTTTTATTTTTACGTTATTCTATTTATGTTAAAAAAAAAGGGGGGGAGGGGGAGGTTAGTATTTGTTTGTTAGCTTTTTTTTAAAAAAAATATAAATTTGAAAAAAAAACCAAAAAAATTAAAAATTTTAAATTTTAAATTTTTTTTAAATAAATAAATAAATTTTTGTGCAAGTTTTGTTATTGGCGAGCAGCGCAACCACCCGCAAGTGGCACCGCCGCCCGTGAATGGCGTAACCATTGCCGCGGCTCCCATCAACTCCCCTGGCTCTCCCTCTTCCCTCCTGTGCAGTAGCTCCCCATAGCTTTGCCCCGCTCCCTCTTCTCCCCCTGCAACTCATTCTCGCCACTGCTGCTGCCTCTCCCTGCGGCGCTCGCAACCGCCGCCTCCTCTTCTTGCTCCACCACGGTTGCTCTGCATCTCCCAACTGCTCCTCCCCTTCTCGCAGCCTGCAACTCTCTGCTCATCCCTGTGGCTGCTTCCCCCTCACGGTCGCCGTTGCACCTCCTCCCGGTGCCTTACTAACCCTTCGACCGCTGCAAACCCTGCTCCCCACGCTGATGCCGCTAAACTCACCATTGTCTACAACCATCGCCAAGCACCCTCCTCTTCGTCGCACTTCCCATGGCCCAGCTTCTCATCCGCCGCCATGCCAAAACCCTTGGTAGGGCCCTCTGACGCCACTAAACCGGCTGCTGCTCAACTTCGCTTCGCCCCTTCTGCAGTCACTTGCATCACCACCTTCGCTCAACCCTTGTGCTGCCACTCCCTGCACTCCTGCGGCCACGGCCCGTGCTGCTCTTCCCTCGCCTATCGCCTACCCTCCACTGTCACCTCCTTCGCCCATCCACAGACCCTCCTGAAACTTGCTAACTCCCACATCCTCTAGTCGGCCGAGTCACCTCCGCTCCCCACCACTGCCATGACACCTCCTCTCCCCACCACCACTGTTAAAAACCCTACCACCACTCAATCCCTTAAACCAAACAAACCTTTTGCTTTTTTCTTAAAAAGATTTTTAATATTTGGTTTCATTTAAAAAAAGATAATAATAATAATAACTTTTATCTTTTTAATTAACTCTCTAACATTTTTTTTTTTTTTGAAAAAATGTCAAAAAACTAATTTTTTTTTTTTTAACATTCCCTTAACCGTCAAATTTTTGCTCGTAGGTTGCTGATGTCAGCACTGCATCAATAGTCCACATGCCCTTTTAGACCATAAGGAGCAGCCTTCACTTTTTTGCTCATAACTTGAGCATACGGGCTTCATTTTCAAAAAATGAAATATTGCCGGAAAGCTGATTCTGAGCCTGTCAAGTTGATGTTGGTTTCATGAGATTTTGATTTTATTTATGTCTATGTTTTTTCCTATCAAAAGTTGAACTTTGTCTTAACACTTTCATTGCAGGGTTTTCAATGCACTAACTTGTGTTTGCAGGGATATTTTTCTCACTAACCCTATTGCTTGCAAGTTTTTCTTTAATTTTGTTTTGAAAATGAACTTGTATGCCTAAACACTCATCTTTGAATGTATGGTTAATGCTAAAACAATCACACAATCTTGAATGCATAACGAAATTAGTTCTTTCCTTGTCGAATTTGCTTATGCACACGCCTGATTTACTTTCTTGTTGACGAATCTGCACTTTTCATTTATGTTGACAATGATTTCAAGTTAGAAAGAACATTGTATAGTTTAATCACGTGTGTCTTCAACATAGATTAGAAAATCTAAAGTTTCATCGAGAAAGAACATGTGTCTTTTTAAACCCCAAGGCCACTTACATATTCTCTCCCCTTGCGCCTTTGGGTGATGTTGGGTGCACAAGAAATAAGTGGTCTTTTTTTTCATTTTTTTAGGAGGCCTACTTGGGGATTTCATCACCCCTTGGGATGACCTCAACTCAAGTGTTCTAGCGGAGTATAAAAAGTGGGAGGTGAATCGAAAGACACCTCTCTTGGAAGCATAATATTGTCACTCTTGGCTAAGCCCCAAAGAAATTTATACCTTTGGGAAGTGAAGGAGGAGATTTGGGTTACCATCTCCCCTCGGCTATGTGGCAGTATTTTCTTTCATCTATAGATTTGAGCCTCACGTACCTTGCGTATATCGAGGATGCCCTCTAGTTGATCCTTGTACATCCTAGTCAAAACCTTATAGGATTGTTGGTGTGTTTGACGTTCTTGAGTGTTTGAAACACACTTGCCTTGTACATATTTCATTGTATATATTTTGCATCTCAAATTTGAAAAACCCAAAAACAAATCATGAAACATAAAAATCCAAACAATCTCAAAAACAACAAAAACAAGTCTTGGTTTAAGTCCTCTTAGTCAAGTTGTCCACGTTAATTCCACATCACATCTTCTTTCCATCCAAGTCATCACCCTCATACATCTCTTGTCTTCATCATTCAAACCATTCCTCCACGTCTTAATCATCTCTGTTCATCCAAATCATTTCCTCATCTTCCTAATCAGTTAATCTACTTCCTAATCTTCATCCTAGTCATGCTTCATCATCATCCAGCTTCAATTTCTTCTGCCAATCTCATAATGCATTCTTAATTCAATCCTCCACATCATCATTCTTCTAATCCAATTCCTTGTCAAATTCAGTCATTTCTAATCAATTCTTAATTCGATCCATTTACATCTTCATCCATAATCAATCTTTCTAGTTTCATTCACGCCTCCTTCTAATTCAACTTTGCATCAAATCTTCTACTTTGGTCATAGGAGCATTTTCATGAACATTGGACTTTCATTCAAATCCCACATTCACTTGTTCACAATATCATAGGGTTTTTATCAAATCAAATCAAACCCTCATCAACATCAATATCAATATCAAATCAAATCAAATCCAATCAATTTCGAGTCAAATTCAAATCAAATCAACACAAAGTCCAAGGCTCTTAATCCTAAGTTCATATCAAATATTTCGTCACTCTTCGTCTAACATCTATGGATTTGAATTTGCTTAATCAAATGGTTGAAAATCTTCAAAGGAAATATGGAGTTATACTTCCTATTCAACCTACATATCAAATTCATCCTCATAACTTCATATCCAACTCTCATCCATCTCATGTTCTTTATTCTTCTACCTTTGACAAGGGAAATCCACCTAATTATCCTTCACACACATATGCTTCTATTCATAGCCCATGCACCTTCTCAAATGCAAATTCCCTTGCCACGAAAATTGAAAAATTAAAGAATTATCTCTTAGCAAGCCAACAAAAAGAGGCTACCTTCCAAGCCATGTGTCCTCTTCCCCCATGTTTCGAAGATCCTAGTAATCATGTCCCATCCAACCCCAACCCTCTATGTAATCCCCTACCCATAGTTAAACCTTCACATAATCCTAATCCTCCAAAAACATCATCCCCACCTCGTAAGGGATATTTCTCATCATTCTTGGCTAAGTGTAAAATACAAAATGAAGAGAGCCAATCACCCCAAGTCATACCCCTAGTCCCATCTCATGAACTTTCTCCAAAGCATGACATTAGAGATGCCTCTTCTCCTCTAGATCCATGCATTTCTTCATCCCATCATTCCCTTATCCCTCAAGATGCATTTATTCCCCTTAGTCCATCTCATGATCCTCTTCCTAATCAAGATCAAGATGTTCCATGTACCGCCAATTCCATTCCATCTCAAGAGTTAGCCTCCATAGCTCCTCCACTTCATGTAGAAGTTCCTTCCATGCCATCCACTAATATTCCTCCATGTCAAGATCAAATCACCCCATCTCATGGTTCCATTCCCACCACTCCATCTTATGATCCTATTCCATCTCATGATCCACTCATTCCGCTACATGATCCTCTTTTAAGTTAAGATCAAAGCACCCATTCCTTTGCCTTTCATGATTCCACTCCATCTCAAAATCCTATTCGCCCTCATAATCCCCTTCATGATCCTAATCCTCCACATGATCCTATGCCACAAATCCAATCCACTCATGAACCCCATATACCTAGACTCGCATCTTGTATTAAAAATGATAAGCATCCCCTTGAAGAAATAATGTCTCAAGATGTTGGTATGCCTTCCACAATTCTCCTTCCAAACCTAAAGCTTCCCATCATTCATCTTCCAAGTCCATTTTAGGACCTTATATCCATATTCCCATTCCTTCCTCACTTCCATCCAATTCTGCTAATCCAAAGGCTTCCCTCATTCATAAATCATCCCAACTTCCATTTTCTAAGTCCATTTTGGGTCCTTATGCCCCAAAATCCACCATCCTAAATCCATCGTCTCCTTCGTCTATTTTGGGTCCCTATATCCCAAAATCTACACTTTCCCCTGCATATCCTCCACAATTTCCTCCTTTCAATCACCCTTCAAGGTGTGTGCCAATGACGATCTTTCTGCCTCCTTTATCCACTCACTCATAAGCCTTCCAACCTAGCATCCATCAACCATGTCTTCCTCCCACCCACTCCATCACCTTACTCCAAACCCTTTCATAAGTCATTATCCTTTGTTCCCCAATCCACCTCATCCTTCTTTTCCCTATCCTATCAACATCTATGAGAAAATAGTAAAAATTCCTTGAAAATAACAAAGACATAAATCAAGCATTGCAGTGGGTACTCATCACCATACTCATCTATAAGTCGCTCCTACCTCAAATGATAGTCTAAAATGTTGACATCATTGAACATCTCTTGCACCGCTGCTCTCCCCTCTATTGGGGGTTGGTGATAATAAACCTACAATATATAACAAACCTCGCATTAGTATACCTCACGTGGATATCAAAACCTAACAATTCAAAAGAGAAATCAAATGTAGAACTCACCAGATCACGATAGCATGGTACTCAAAGGATGCAATGTACATCCTCCAAAGCAATCATCACCTCTTCAGTAGGTAGGTGAAAGGTTTTATGCTCTCTATGCCACTTCTTAGCTAGTGCAATTAGCAACCCATTGTTCACTCATATGTGGGGCATCCATGTAACCCACTTTAGCTCCATATTCAATATGGAAACCTTCTCGTCATTAGTGAGATGATCTAAAACATGCAACCCTAGCATTTTTGGGGCTCTAATAAGCAATATTAGGAATTCCATCTACAAAAAAATGACAAAGGAACATCAATAACATTGCAAAACAATGCTCAAAACTTCAAAACTCAACTAAAAAACACAAAAATAAGGTCGTACGATACTTTTTCCTATATGTAGGTGATATGTTTTTTCTATCCAAGGATCATGCAATACTTTTTATAGTACCTAGGTGATACTTTTTGCCCAGGCAATATTTTGCATTGGTTCGCATGACAATTGGTTATAGTTCATACAACAAACTTTTACAAAGGGCGAGATACTTTTTTAAGTGAAAAATATCATGCAATATTTCTCAAAGAACCTATGTGATACTTTTGAAATATTGCATGATATTTTGTATTTCAAACCCTAAAATGTGTGAAAACGATCATAAATTCATTTAAAACCAAAAAAAATTTGATGACTTACCTCATAGCTAGGAGGCTAGTTGTGCAACTAGCTATGCTCAAAATGGTGTCAGTGGGTCAAAATGCCTGCTAGCACCGTCTCTCTCAAACTCACTCTAAGCTCTCCAAATTCACAAAAGACAAAATGCTTTGAAAATGACAATTGGACCCCTATAGCCTTTCGACCTAATTTTGACCCATTTTTCAAACTCCTCAAAATTCCACAAAAATTGCATGCCTAGCTAATTTTGACATCATTGATCCATATTTGGGATTGAAATTGAAATTTGAGTTTGTCTTGATAGTAAAAGTCACATTTTAAAATTCTACCTTCTTCTATGCTATTAGCTGACCCCTTGAGGTCTAATCTTCAAATCCTCACAAGGGCATCTTCATTTCTACACTTCATATCTTCTTCAATTCACTTTTTCATGTCTAAAATCACCTTTCTACTTAATTTGACTTAATTTTCATGCTTTATCCTTCGTGGTCAAACTGGGGCATTCTATCATTTCCTTATGGTCACTCTTTGGTTCTAATGATCTATCTGTCATCATGAACTTTTCTATATCTCAATTTGCTCATATCTAGCTCATTTTTGCATCTGCTTACCTCATATTGTTTTCAATCCCGAGGGGGCAAAAATACTCTATTATCATTTTCTATATCTATCTATTTCTTAGGAGCATATGTTTGATCTTTTCATTTTCCCTCAATCTATCTGCTTTGTTTGGTGTTAACATTCTTCTTGAGTGTTGACATATTCTCTTTCCTAAGTGTTCAATACTACCGCTATCAGGCTATGCATTTAGGATTTTCTATCTCTTTCTGCACTTCATTTTTTGAAATTAGATATCTCCATTGTTGACTTCTTGGCTTCTATTTTCTTTGACGTAATGTGTTCTTAGATAGATCATGCATTAGTCAAATAGGGTAAATGTAATCACCTAAAAATTATCGTCTAGACTATTAGTCCCCTTCTCAACATTTTGGCTAAATTAATTAATCACTTGCTTAGGCAAAATTGCTAAAAATCAATTAATTTGATTATAACCTATAGTTTTGACTATGCTATCCTAAGTTCATTATTTGATTATAAGAACATGTCCCCTTTTAATTAAATAAAAGCCCCCTTTCTTCTAATCCACTCAATGTGCACACATAAAGCATTATTTCTATTTTGCAAATTAAAGGAAAAGACTCTTTTGTCTCATATGCAAAGTCAACTATTTGTTTATTGGTTGACTTATGTGTGCCCATGGATCAATCTCATTTTACAAATCCACCCTTGATCTTGATCTCCATTGTTTGTATGACTTAAAAGAGAGAAAGCTTTCCCCCTCAAAAGCATCCACATTTTTGAGTATTATTATGCTACAGGTTTACCATTCAAATTCTCGAGAGCATTTGTGGAGAACTTCCATTTCTTGTCTAAATTCTCTCATACATTAAAAATTTAGCTCAGAATCATTTTTCATGTTAGTTTAGCTTCTATTTTACAATAATCTAGCTCACATAGCTTAATAGTTGGATTGGTAATATTCTCATTCTTGATAACATAACTAAATTTTGCATATTCATACTAGTTTAGTCTACATTTGCATTACATTCTTGAGGCATTCTTTGTGGATATTTTCATTCTTGCATCTTATCTCTAAGAGAACCTCTCGTTGCATGGTTTACTAGCAAGAAGAGTATTTCTAAGGCTCAGCTGAGAGCCCTCACACATTCAATTATACTTTCTTGCACTCTGTAGATAGGGAGCTCTAAGCTGGCATCCAAACATTGTGAACTCATGGAATCACTTGGATAGAAGGGTTTAGAGTGTGACACCTTTTGAGTGTACAAGAAGACTACCAAGTACCTCATCCGTAGGCGCCTGAAGGAGCTTTTCACTGGTGTATACATCTTTATTTTTACTCTTTTTGGGTTCAAATACTGCCACAAAACAATTTTTTTCCATTTGAACACTTATATTTTCTTTTAATTTTGTGACTGAGGTATTTGATATCTACTTCTGTCATGTTCACTATAAATTCATTGGTGGAAGGAATCATAGGTTCAATGACACTAAGGTAGCAAGCAATCTCATAGTCATTCTGGAAGAATGATATTTGATGTCTTTAATGTTGAGCCAACCAATCTATGAGATCAGGGTAAGGAAAGGGATTTGGAGGCTTCAAGGTTATTAATACAAAAGGAGTCATCTCTAGTGACATGAGAAGTTGAGCCTATTGAGAAAGTTGCAAAGGAATCCAAATTAGGAATAGACCTAGAGGAACCAGTGTGGTCCATTAAAGTAGTTTGCAAACCAAACTCATCTAACCTTGAACTAGACTCTTCAACTACATCTGGTTGGGTAGAATAGGTGTGAATGACATCCAAACCTAATTCACAAGATGCATTTGAGACTTTTGCATTCATACTCACCAGAATTTGTACTCTAGTTCCTAATTAAGCGAACAATATTCTCTCTAATCCTTCCTTTGTTTAAGTCTTCATGATCAGATTCATATTGTTCATGCTATCTAGAAGTAGAAGCTTCAACATCGTTGTGGGTAATTATTGATTCTTCTCCCCAAAGGAGAGAAGTGAGAGAAATAAAATCCTTATCTAGTAGAATGGTAGAAAAAAAGGGTGCATGTTCATCCTTTGAGTCACTAAACATGTGTGATCTTCTATCAAAAGTTGGTAATTCATCTTCTAGCCCAAAACCTAGGACAATAGTATCTTGAGTGTAGAGACCCTCAGTATGGCTGAACGGTTCTACAAGAGCTTTTTTGTTACTAGTTAAGGACCTGTGGCCCTGATAGCCCATTTTTTTCATAATTTTATTCTCTTTGCCATAGCACTTATGAGAGATAGGGGTGGTGACCATGACTTCCTCTATATCTTCCTCTTCCCTATATATCCAATCCTTGATGGCTTGTTCTTCTTTTTCTACTTCTAGGGGAACTAAGGATTGAACAAAAGTGCCAAAAATAGTCATTGCAGAAGCTGAAGACTTTGATTTGGAAGAAGGTTTCCTGTAAAATTGAGGGGAAACTAGTAAAGTGACCATATAATCTAGAGTGTATTCACTCATGCCTAGGCTCATCATTTTTAGTTTCTGTTCGCAGTCTATAAAAGATGGTTTTAGGTCATGAGAAGAGTGATTATGAGGAGCCAATGTTTCTGTAGTAGATAGCATGTTTATAGACATTGAGTTGTCTCTAGCGAAAACTATTTCAGTATTGTTGAAATGGAACTTTATGCACTGGTATGTGGAAGGTATTGCTTTCATATCATGAATCCAAGGCCTTCCCAACAACAAATTATATGTGAGTGGTATGTCTAGGACTTGGAAAGCCACATCCTTTTCGACTAGACCAACTAAGATTGGGAGCACAAGGAGACCTTTAGAAGGTCTTTTGACCTCATCATAGACTTTGATAGTGATTTTGGGCCAAGTGTTGATGGAAAATTTAGACATTCCTAGTTGTTGGATAACATTGAATGATATAATTCTCAATCCTGCACCAATTTCTATCAGGACTTGGTGAACGTGAGTACAAAAGGTTTGGACTTCAATGTGGAGGGTGAGATTGTGGGGATGATTGAGAGAATTTTCAAGAGATTTTTCATCTTCTTGAGGAGGAAGATTCTACCACTCAATGTAATACCTTAGGTCTAGTGTCCTTATGTTGGTGTTGAGCATTTCATGTTTTGAAAACAACCTTAGGTATTTCATCCTGAACATCATACTTGGGTTGTTTGTCAGAATTAGAACCCATCATGAAAATATATTCAACTAGCTCAATCATGTTTATAACATTGTCTATGTCAATGTACACATAATTGATCTTAGCATTATGATTTTCCTAGTTAACCTTGAAGAATTCACCTTTTTCATACTCTGGCATTGGTTGGTTGAAAGCTTTCTAATTAGAGTTTTTAACTAGGACATCTGTGACAACTTTTCTAATGTCTATGAGATCTTGAATGACATCTTTGAGCTTAAAGAAATTTCAATATTGTGGCCTTTGCTTCTATGATAACTACATACATGATCCTCTCTCCACCAAGGGAGTTTGATGGGTGGGTCATAGGGGCGAGAATTTACTAGAAGTCTAACTAGTTTTTTTGCAATTAAGGTCTTCAAAACCAATTCATAAGGTTTGACCATTGGTGTGTAAACATGTCTTTTCTTAGAAAATTTGTTTTTTTGTCAAATGTTTGAGACTTTGAACCTTCTTGTTGTTTTGTAGCATAGATGGTATTGAAAAGGTCAAACACTGACTCCTTGGTTTTAGGAGCATCCACTACTCCATTAACAATGTATTTGCTTTTGTTCCAAGGCTTGTTGTCATCCTTTCCATTTCTATTGCCATTCTTGTCTTTGTTCATGACAATGTCACCTTTCCTTATAGAAAAATCCTCAATATGATATGCAATTTCAACCATAGCATTGAAGGATGTGAACAACTTCTTTCTTATATCAAAGTAAAGCTCTGGTACAAGCATATTGACAAAGATGTCAATCTTCTCAGTCTTAAGAAATTTTCAACAATATCTAGATTGTAAAGATCTCCACCATTGGAGATATGTTGCAAAGGGTTCTCCTAGTTTTTGTTTAATGTTGCACAAATCCAACATAGTGATAGGATGTTGAATGTTATAAGAGTACTGTTCAATGAAACGTTGTGCAAATTCATAAAATGTTTTAAGAGGTCTAAATTTTTTAAACCACTCTATGGATTTCCCTCTTAAACTCTTAAAAAACAACTGCATGAGATAGGTGTCTTCATGCATAAAATCCATGCTAATAGCATAAAAGTGCTTCACATGATTGTGAGGGTCACCATTTCCATCATATTTGTCATACTTGGGAACCTCTATATCCCTAGGAAATGGAGGCATGTAAATAATCCTATCAAAGGGAATATTACATATTGATTCAACAAAGGAAGCCTTAGGTTGTTCTTTGGAGGCTTGTAGTTGTAAAAGTTGTTTCTTAAGTTCTTTTATTTCTTCTCTCAAGATTTTAGCCTTGATAGGCTCTCATTTTTTGATTATTCTATGCACATCAAAATCTTGAGGGAGTTTCAATCCCTTTGATTTCATATATAGAAAGTATTGGTCCCCATTCTATTCTAAGGCTTTGAGCATCAATTTTTGGGTGATCTCATCTTGAATGAATCTCATCACATCTTCACTAGTGATTTTATCATCACTTTCATGATGTGATTATGATTGTCTAGGTGGTAATGGGTATGCTCCTGCGTTGACTCTAGGAGTCCTAGGAGGTGTGTTGTTTCCATCATTATCACTGAAGGGGATTGTGATATTGCTATCAGGATTTAACTGTGTAATTTTGAGTCAAACTCATTGACCCATGTTTCATGAGTAGTGATTCAACATGAATCCATCTCTCGTGAGAATAAATGGAACACTTAGAACTCATTGGATCACCTAGATCCAATGAGTTCTAAGTGTTCCATTTATTCTCACGAGAGATGGATTCATGTTGAATCACTACTCATGAAACATGGGTCAATGAGTTTGACTCAAAATCACACAGTTAAATCCTAATAGCAATATCACAAGTTGACTTGCTGTGGAAATTATCTCCTACTTATCAACTGAAGGTGATGTTCTCAAATGGATTATTGTAGTAGCCTCTCCTATTTTCCTCATTGTGCACATGAGAATCAGACTCAACTTATTGATAAGCTTTTTCTCTAGCACATTTGGGCTCTTTGAGACTTTTATTTTCTTGTGCTTATTCTTCTAAGCATCATTTGATCTCTTTAGGATGGATTATAGTCAAGATCTGGTCTTCACCCATAGGTGTATTAAAGGGTGTACCAAATAGGTTTTCAAAGCTATAGAGTAGATTATGCCAGATATTGGCTTCTTGCGTTTAATTAGAGTCAAGATCTTCTACGCAAGGTTGTCCATGAGGGTGCCTAGGTAGAGTTTCCAATTTTACAAAAGTGAAAGAGAGATGACTACCTTTACCAACTTGGAACCTAGTTGTGATCACCATGTAAGGATATGTCTTTGTTTAGTAGGACAAGAAAAGTGTTTTAGATTTGAAGCTTGTACAATCAAGAATAATCACTTGTCAAAGCAAAATAGACGACTTGTCAAGAGTGCTCAAGAATTTACAACACTAATGACCTAAGCCATTAGAGCAAGCAAGAATCTCAATAGCAAATAGCTAGCATAGAATGGTAACTAGATTTTGACAAGTGATCATTAATGACATTTTGAGACTTACATCTGCTAGACTAGAACCATCTTTTCGACTTAGGACAATACCAAACATGAAGGTTTATGATCAAATTCAAGAAAGATGAAGCAACGAGACCCCTAGATCAATTAAGACATGTTTTAGACCCTATTTTGAAGGCAAAATAACCTAGGAGATACTTTTCCAAGAGCTAGGTGATAGCTAGACAACACATGGTATCCTATGATAAAGTTCAAAGTAACCAAGTGACACTTTTCTTGCAGGCAACATTTTCTCTTAAGTAGGGCGATGAGTTCAGTATAGTTAGACACTACAATTCAAAGTAACTATGTGATATAATTTTGGACAAAAAGTATTGTACAATATTTCTTTAGATGCAGTACGACAATGTGCCAGTGAATTATGAAAAAGGATAGTTTTGACTCCAAAAGTTTGCATTTCAGTTTGACAATTGAATAGTTTTCAAATCAAAGTGTAATGCAGATAGTATAGGACTTTAGTTTATGTCAAAGAACAACACGGTTTGCAAGAAATAGAGGTATTTTTCATGTGTCAATCAATTGAACATGGGATAGAGAAGCATTGTCAATATACATTTGTGATATCAGAAAAAAATTTCTACCAAAGCTACTAAGATGTTTGATTTGCAAGAAAATTTACACAAGTCAATATATTCAAAAACACTTGCCAAGCATATCTACCTAAAAGTCATGGTTCATTACTCAATAACTTGGCCCACACTAAGTGTTACTTTGCCTCACACCAAGTGGCTTCCCACAAGAGATATTGGCTTTTTCATGGAAACTCCATAAGCATAACCAAGGGAATATAGATGGTGAGTGTAAAATCTTGGGGTGATCTAGGTAATCCACTAGGATTGATCCTTGCACCAAGAACTTGAGTGACAAAATAGGGTAGTTACTAACTTAGAGTTATTAGAAAGGGATTTCATTCGTAATGTTCCTCTTGTAGCCAATTATGGGATACCCCACCTTGTGGTAGGTAACAGACCTCATTGCCACAAGAGCACCTTAAGCATTCTTGCTTAACATTTTCCGCATGGTCCCAATCCCACAAGTACTCACACTAAGTGAAGAAAAACACTACATCTACCAAGGTTTTGTGTCCTTGATAGCCTTGAGATTATAGTGGGTTGCAATAGTCGGGCTTGCTTGTCCCCACTTGGGTCATTCATCTTGATTCTCAAGAGTAGGCCCTGTAAAGGATTCTAACTACAACAGATTGGATCCACTTTCAAGAGTCAAGATTTATGATTCACCATGAGGGTGAAGAGCATACTCTCATATCTTGATTGTTTCCCCAAAACACACCAAAAAGATTCAATTAACCCTCTTTCTTTCATGATCCAAAGGTGAGTGAAGATTTTTGATTGACTGCAAGGGTGAAGAGCATACTTTCCTATCACCCAAGGATCCTAATTACAAGTTTATGTGCCTAGAAAATGGGAAAAACTAGGAATATTCCGCACATAAAAATAGAAGAAATAAAAGAAAGTGTTTTATTTTTATGTGTTAGGCATCACTACAAACAAGTGTTAGTAGTCTTTGTGCATTTGAAGCTTTGACATGCGTTCTTTTCAAGGTAAGTATGCAAACATTTTAAGAAAAAAACCTACAAGCACAACCATTAGTCCACCACAAGTTAGTCCAAAATAGCATAAAAATCTATAAAAAAAAGCTCTGTCAGATTGTAATGGACCTGTAAAACTCCATAGATAAACAACAACAATAGAGAAACTGATCAAATCACCCAAACAATAAGCAGTTTCAGGCAAGGCAATTTTTTTTATTGGAAGAATGTTGTATGATACTTATCATTATACCCATGTGACACTTTTCCTTTGTGCGATATATCTCCCTAAGCCATGCGATAAAACCTGCTATAATAAGGCAATATACTTCAGCATAGGCGTGTGATACTTTTATTGGAAAAGTATTGCCCAACAATACAAACAAATTTCATACGATACTGGCAAAGTATCACCCAGTATTTGTGACCAAGGTTTTTTTTGTGGCTAATATTCATAAATTGGCTAATTTAGAAAAAAAAAATTAGTAATTTGGCTAATAATTTAAGATTCAATGCAACCTAAATCGCCACATTTTGATTAAATTTAGTTCTAAAATGTTTAAAATTGGTTAATAATTTATTTTATTAAAAAAATTAAACTTAAAGATTCACCACAATATTTGATACATGATTACAATTGATTCACCTTAATATTATATATTATCAAAGAAATTAAAAATAATTCACTAATAATTAACATAATTATTAGTTACTTTAGGGATATATCACCAATATTTACTTTTCACTATTAATTTAAAATATAATATAATTATCCTCATAGTTTCTATGAGATAAAACATGTTAAATTTTGATTTGTAATATTCCGTGACAATTAGCAAACTTCCAATTATTATTGAGATTCATAGATATTTTCTACTCAAAAATTATGATTCCAAAATAATCGCCAATGTAAATAATATTTAAAATAAAAAATTGAGAGATTCGTTGATAAAAATAATTTGGTTTTTCAAAATAATGAAAGATTCGCTAATATTTATATCTATTTCTAGAGGGGGATTTCTTAAAGTTTACCATGTCTGCGACTGTAAGAAAAAAAAGAAGATCCAACAGAGAACAACAAATGCAAGAAATGAATGCAAATTAGGAGTAGAACCTGAGTGTTCAGCCCCATGGTGAGCACCAGAAATGTACACTAAGAAAGTGTAACACTCTAAACCCTTCTATCCAAGTGATTCCATGAGATTAGAATGCTTGAATGTCAGCTTAGAGCTCCCTATCCATGGAGTGCAAGAAGTGTGTTTTAAGCATGGGCTCTTAGCTAAACCTTAGAGACACTTCCCTTGATAGTAAACCATGCAATGAGAGGTTCTTTGAGACAAGAGAAAGAATACAAGTGTCCAGAAGGAGTTCCTCAAACATGTAATATAAATATGATCTACACTAGAATGAAATGCACAATACAACTAGATTAAGAAAATGAGATATGTTACAATAACCATCCTAGTTATACTATGTGAGCTAGATTATTTTAAAAGAGGAACTAAGCTATATGAATCTACACTAAAATGCCATGGTATGAGATAATTCGATAAGGAATGAGAAGTTCTCCACAAAGCTCTCAAGAATTTGATTGATAAACTTGCAACATAACAATACTCAAGAGTGTGGATCCTTTGACAAGGGGAGAGCTCTTTATTTTAAAGATGTACAAATGGTGGAGATCAAGATTAAGGGATGAAGGATCAAGGGTGCAAGTTGACTTTGGCATGATCCATGTGCAAGAGGAAGTCAACCAATAAGAAAAGAGTTGACTTTTCATGTGAGATAAAAAGCCTTTTCTTTTAATTTGTAAAATAGAAAAAGGACTTTATGTGTGCACATTGACTGGGTAGAAGAATAGGGTCTTTTATTTAATTAAAAGGGGACATGCTCTTTTAATCAAATAATGAACTTAGGATAGTATAGTCAAACTATAGGTTATAATCAAATTAATTGATTTTTAGCAATTTGGTCTAGGAAATGATTAATTAATTTAGCCAAAATGTTGAGAAGGGGGCTAATAGTCTAGATGACCATTTTTAGGTGATTACAGATTTTACTTTTGAAAAGGAGGAGGTTAAAGAAAATTTTCGATCTAAGATGACATTGATGAAGATTGATGTGATCACAGAGATCTTAAGTGCTATTAGTGGTGTACCTAGGCATGTGGGTATTGAAGATGGTTATGAGGAAGTTGTTGAAGACTTTGAAATTGCTGGATCAAGTGGTGGGATAGAATTGATCATGTGAAGAGAACTATTGGAACTAGGGCTGGTCAATTTTCTAGACTTGGATCTCAGTTGAGGTTGAAGCATAAGATGGAGGTTTTTAATTTCTCAGGTACTTTGACTCCTGAAGACCTGATTGATTGGATTGGTTGAGCTTGAGAATATTGGAGATTTTCTCAAAATAAGGTTGGCACAAACCATGTTGAAAGGACATGCTACTCTTTGATGGAAGGAATTTCAAAGAGACATACAAGACGAAGGTGAAATGAATATCACTAGATGGAGGTTGGTGGTAACTAAGTTGAAGGCTAAGTTCATTCCTACTGATTATGAACTTGAGTTGTTCAATAGGTTGCAAAATTTGAAACATAAAGATATGACCATGAAGGATTATACCGAGGAGTTCCACAAGTTGAATTATTGGTGTAGGCATAGATAATTTTCAAAGGAGAAGATAGCTTGGTATACTAATGGTTTGAGATTCAATATCCAAGATGAGGTTGGTATGCTGGATATTTCTTTGGTTAAGGATGCTTATTAGTATGCCATGAAGGTAGAAGATAAGTTGAAGAGGAAACATCAAGCTAATGCTAGAGGGAAGGAGAAGCATGATAGCTTGAAAAAGGCTAAACCGAGTGCAAAAGATGAACAAAATGCTACTGATCAGAAGAAAGGGACAGATAGAGGCAAGTTTAAAGGTACTTGCTATAGATGTGATGAAGCAAAGGATAAATATTTTTAGTCCTCTTGGTAGGAGAGATTTTTCCCTCATGGCAGTGCATAGATCATGATAGTCAACTTGAGAAAGGAGTTACTTTGCTAGCTCGGTGAGTACTAGTTAGTTAGAGGACACTGGAATCTTGTTAGAGGACTAGTTTTTTAAAGACTCATTGTAAGTCTGGTGATAAATTTTGCAAGGTTATTATGGATGGTGGTGTACTGATAATCTTGTTGCTAAGGAGATGGTTCAAAAACTTTGTCTAAAAAGAGTGAGATATCCTTATCCTTATAGGATTGGCTAGTTGCAAGATGAGTATGCTTTGGAAGTGAGGGAGCAATCCCTTGTTGATTTTTGGATTGGGCAGTATAAGGATCAAGTGTTGTGTGATATTATGGACATGAACAATTATCATTTTTTGCTTGTTAGACTTTGGCAATATGATTGTAGGTCCATGTATGATTGTGTCAAAAATGTGTTTACAATTGAAAGGTGGTAGGAAACATTCTTTGATTCCTTTACAAAATGAAGAGCTCAGTAGAAGGAACTTGAGTATTGGTAGTCAAGTTGAGTTGGTAGATTTTGAAAGGGTTAGAGATCAACATGAAAAGAAGACCTATGGAACACCGAGGATGGATGTGAAGAAGTAGAAGAAGGTCAAGGGAAAAAGTGTACAAGTTAAGGACTTGGAGGACATGTATGTGAAGAACTAGTTTGGGATTTATGTGTTGAATCCCATAAGATGTTCTTCTAGCTACTAAGAACATCTTTGCAAACTTGGGGTGTTTGATGTAGGAGAATCCTAGGTTGGTTAGCAATCTTTTATGTTGGAGGGATTTTGGCTAGGACTTGTGGACTCAATCACCAAACGAGTGGTGCTCGATAAATGTTGGATGTGGTGTTGGCTGAGGTGCTCGATCATTAAAGGGCCTAGTTGCTCAAGGAGCTTGACATCTTCTATTGCTCAACACTCTCTGTTGTGCTTAGCATGTATTGGTTGCTCGACACCTATAGAACTCGACAACACTTGTGGGAGCTCGACAACACTTGTGGATTTTTTGATGTTCAACATTGTGGCTTGTGGGATGGAGTTCTTATAAATTTCCTTGAATGAATTGGTGCATTTAATGCATATAGCATGTCATCGTGACATGGATCAATTTGGTGGTTTTTGTGGACCTATTTTGGGTCTTGGTTATCTCTCCTATGTCATTTAATTTGTGTTGTAAGCCTTTTAAGGCATTTGGTATTTAATATCTATTGGAGCCATACTTGTGGCTCAACATGTATTTAATGTTAGGGTTTATTTAATTTGTAGCTTACTAGGTCAACTTTTGGCTTAGTTGGGCATAAGTAGGGGGTCTTGTGGAGTCTTAAATCATGATCATCCAGCTTGGAGAAGGGGATGAAGTGATAGAGGAGAAAACTTTGAAGGGCTTGTAGATGAGCCTTGGTAAACCAGGATATTTCTTGGTGGGCTTGCGAGCACAAGTTGAGATTTCCATGGGGTTTTCTGCTAGAGTGTGGATCTGGACTAGCTAGGGTTTGGAGTGGATCTTGAGGGATCTTGTAGAACTGTTACTTGCTTTGTAATTGGCCATAAATGGGAAGGCCTTACAAACTAACATTTAGCTTATAATCAATTATTTTATGAATAAAGAGTTATGATTTGGTATTAGATCTTGCATTGTTTTTTTGTTTCCACTATGTGGTTATTTGCTGGGGGCTAGGCCATCTCATTTGGGGATTCTCCTGCCTTGAACTACATCAAGTGGGCACAAAACCTTTATATTGTGTCATTAACTATGTACTTTTTAGTGGTTTTTCATAGGCATTTGTATTGTTCTTACATATAAATATTTATACCATTAATGCCACATATGATGCTAAGTAAAGATAATGTTACAATAATGAATAATCCATTCTGCATATGTGGCAACTCAAGTTTGAGTTGTTTGTAACAAGACTTTAGTTTAATTGTAGTTGTGTCATAGAGTTCTAGTTTGAAAAAATGAATAACTTTAGATCTTTTTCTTAGATCTAGTTAGCTATCTAGAGTGGTCCACTTGTCCATTATTCTTGTTGTGGTGTCAAATCCTCTTAGTGTGTTGTCAAGCTCTTAACAATTTGTTGTTAATCCCTTTTCAATATTTTATGAATGTACATTATTCATTTAGATGTATAAATAGGCTTCCATTATTCAATAATATCAAGTTGTTAGTTCTTCTTCTCCTATCTATTGTCTTCTATTGTATCTCTAATTTTAAATATGGTATTAAAGCTAAGTCTTAGATTCATTTAGTGGTGTTTTTAAAATTCTTTGGAGTGTTGAAGATGCAATATGTTTGCAAAAGGAGCTACTACAAGTTATATCATCTAGTGCGCTAATATCAATGGTGTTATTTGGGAAGAGTACTCATTGTGGCAGTACTCTTAAGAACAAGAATCTTTTTTTGGTAAAAATTTCTTGTTAGTTTTATCTTATTTTTTGATGGCCAATCTTGTAGATTCTTATCTAATTGAATAAAACAAGTTAGGTGGTACTAATTATGTTAATTGGTAGTTCAAGATGCATACCCTAATGGAGGGGTATAATGTTTGGGCCATTGTAAATGGTAAAGAGGCCAAGCCTACATCACCTGCAACCACCAACTGCTATCCAATATTGGGAGAAAAGAGAATTAAAAGCCAAGATTCTCTTGCACATGTTAGTAAAAGATTCAGTTATCCATCACATAAGAGACATAACTATTTCTGGTGGTACATGGTCATTTTAAAGGTTTGTACGAGATTGCAAACTCAAATAGAATTTTTTTTTAAGGAGCAAAATATTGTATATCAAAATGGAAGGATATGAAAGTGTTAGTGAATTTTGATCAAGAGTTAAGGAATTGAGGGATAGGTTAGTTGATGTTGGTGAACAAGTATCTAATAATGATCTAGTAACAATTATTTTGAATGGAATGGTTAGTAACAATCAAGTTTTCATTAATAGTTTGGCTGCGAGAGAAAGTACACGTTCTTTTGAGAATTTGGCAAGTATCCTTCTACATGAAGAGAAGAGAAAGAAGCATGTGAATAATACATCTCAAAGTGTAAAGTCATCTTTGATGGTGAAAGATAAGAAGCCATATAAAGGAAAGTAATTTTCAAAGAACAAAGGATGGGGTAAGTTTCACAACCAAAGGAACAAAGACAAAAAAAAGTATCATGATGGGAAAGCATCAAAATCAAATGTAAAGAAAAATAGAAATTGTAATTATTGTAGCAACAAACTTGGTCATTATGCATATGAATGTTACAAAAAGAAAAATGATGAGTCTAGAAACAACAAATATGAGGGTACTTTTGTAAATAGTGATGATACAATAAGTGTAAATCTTCATGATTTAAAGTCGGTTATCTGATTATGTTCTTTCAGCTGAATCAACTAATTTTCATGATTGGTATTTAGATTCAAGGGCATCAATCCACATGTCATGTCATAGAAATTGGTTTAAATTTTTTTAAGAGAAAGACAATGGTATAAATACCTATTTAGGAGATAATAGGTCAAAAGATGTAAAAGGATCTGGTGTACAACTACCTAATGGTCATGTAAAACAACTTGCTAATATTATGTATGTCCTAGGAATTAAGAAGAATTTGATTTTAGTTTTAGCAATTGCTAATCAGGGTCTAAAAGTTGAATTCTTGAAGACAGGTTGTCATGTTAAAGATATGGAAAATCACAATAATGAGATTGTTCAACGAATCAGGATGGGAGGTTTGTATAAACTTGATATTAAAATGGAAAGTCACCATCCAATGACTGCTACATATGTACTTATTCAAGAGCTATGGCATAAGAGGTATGGTCATTTAAATTTAAAAGATCTAATTTCTTTACAAAGAAAATAGATGGTGCAAAGTCTTCCAATATTTATGTGCATTAGAAAAACAACATGAATTTTCAATAAGAACCAATGTGAAGGAAAGAACTATTCTTGAATTAGTGTAGTCATATGTGTGTGGTCCTAAGAAAAATCAATCGCTTGGCAAGGGGGGCGGGGTGGTTGGTAATCTTACTTTCTTATATTTTTTGATGATTGCACTAGATAGACATGGGTGTATTTCTTAATGAATAAGAGTGAAGTTTTTGAATGTTTCAAAGAATTCAAAACAATGGTAGAAAAACAAATAGCTCACAATGTTAAGTTTCTTACATCAGATCAAGTGGGGAATATACTTATGATTTTTTTGTGAAATATTGCAAAGGTAATTGCATTCTTAAGAAATATGAAATTGCCCACAGTCTTGAGCAAATGGTATAGCTGAAAGAAAAAATAGAACAATTGTTGAATGTGTTAGAACTATGTCGAAAGAAAAGAATCTCTTTACTAATGTGTGGGCTAAAATACTTAGTATAGCTGCATATTTGTTAACTAGAAGACCTACCAAGTATCTTGAAAAACTCCTTATGAAGCTATTCTTGGATTAAGCTAGTTGTTAGTCATTTGAGATTTTTTTGAAGGCATATTGTCATATTCAAAAAGAGAGTAGAAGAAACATTGATTCAAAGTCATTCAAATGTATATTTTTTGGTTATTGTATTGATCACAATGCCTACATGATGTATAATCCTACTACTCATAAGGTATTTTCTAGTAGAGATGTTGTATTTCATGAATTTGTAGATGATTTTCAAGAAGAAGAAAAGGTCAACAAAACCATTTCATTGAAACTACTTGAAGAAGACAATGATGTTCAGATATTGTAGATCAAAAAATTCATAATCAAAGTGGGCATGAGATGAGTCAAGTTGAGGCCACTCCATCCATCAATGAAGTAATAAGAAGATCTACAAGGAAAATCAAGACACCAATAAAGTATACAATTATGGTTTAATGACTCAAGTAATGAGTGTAGATGAACCTCAAAATTTTGAAGAAGTTGAGAATCGTAAAGAATGGATGAATGCAATGCATGAAGAATATATTTCAATCATGAATAATGAAACTTGGGAACTAGTTGAACTACCAAAAAGTAAAATTCCTATTGGTTGTCAATGGTTGTTCAAAACAAAGTTTAATATTGATGCTATTGTTGATAAATTCAAAGCTAGATTAGTTTCAAAAGGGTACTTACAAAAGGAAAGAATTGATTATGAATATATTTTGCACCAGTAGCTAAAATGAATAATATTAAACTCATTATTACACTTGCTACTAAATTTTATTAGGTTCTTCATCAAATGGATGTTAAATCAAAATTATTAAATGGTGATTTAAGAGAAGACATTTATCTCGTTCAATAGAAAGGTTTTGTCAAACAAGGAAAAGAGTGTTTGGTATGTAGGTTAAAAAAGAACTTATATGATCTCAAACAAGCATGAATATCATGGTATGAGAAGCAACCAACTATTTCTCTTTCATCTACTGAAGTTGAGTAAAAAGCATTATGCAATGCTATTTGTGAAGCAATTTGGCTAAGGAGAATTCTTGAAGATATGGAAAAAAAGCAAGAAGGGCCCCACTTCAATCAAGTGTGACAATCAAAGTACAATAAAATTTTCAAGAAATCATATTTATGATGCAAGATTAAAGCACATTGAAAAACAACATCATTTTGCAAGGGAGGAAATTTAGCCTAAAGAGATAGAGTTGAACTATTGTAATACCAATGAAATGTTTACTATGTCCTTGGGAACAATAAAGTTCATAAAATTTAGAGAGATGTTACAGGTCAAAAAAAACTAGATTATTACTGAAGAGGAGTGTTAGAATAATTAATAATCCATGTTGCATATGTGGCAACTCAAGTTTGAGTTGTTGACAACAAGACTTTGGTTTAATTGTAGTTGTGTCATAGAGTTCTAGTTTAAACAAATGAATAATTGTAGATCTTTCACTTAAAGATCCAATTATCTATCTAGAGTAGTCCACTTGTCCATTACTCTTGTTTTGGTGTCAAATCCTCTTAGTGTGTTGTCAAACTCTTAACAATTTATTGTCAATCTCTTTTGCAATATTTTAGGAATGTAGGTTGTTCATTCAAATGTATAAATAGGCTTCCATTATTCAATAATATCAAATTGCTAGTTCTTCTTCTCTTATCTATTTTCTTCTTGTTTATTGCATCTCTACTTTTCAATAGATAAGGACTCCCATGATCCACAGAAATACAAATAATCATAAAACATTGAGAAATAGACATGGTTCTTGCATGTAGTTTGAGGGAATCACCAAAAAAATTTATGCCAACAGGCGTCCTACAATGGAAGATTGTTCATGAACGATTCCATGTCAATGTTTAATATGCTGAGAGAAAATTGTTTCCATGCATCATGTTGTTCAAAAAACAAATAAATGAAGATAGTTTGATTTCAAACTGAAAACTGTAAAAAATAAAATTATTTCTAGCTATCTTGTTGTTTGGCAATAATTATTATTACCCTATCAAATATTTGGAAAAAATAAGAAATATAAACGGTTTGAATTCAAATTAACAACTACAGTTTGAAATTTATTATTTCAAGCTAACAACTATAGTTCTCCATTGTAACTAGTCAAATATTCATAGTGTGTCACCAATTTTCCACAAAATTATAGTTATTGTTACAGAAAAAAGCTTATAAAATGGTAAATCTACCATTAACTCTTCACACACAATAGCCTGATAAAAATTGAGCACACATAGGTTAGTGAATTTTTTTAATATTTTTTATATTCTAAATAATTTTTGTACAAATGCATCATTTTACAACAATTTTTAACAATCAAATCATCTCTAAATGAGGTTATTTTCTTTTCTGATCTGTTATATATGTATATAACATAAAATGCTTTATCTTATATATTGATTTTATGTTTTATTATACTATGAAATTTCTTCTTAAACATGTTTAATTTATGCCAATTTCAAACATGCCTAACATATATGGCTCACCTATTTTGAAATTAAGTGCATAAATGGAATGCAATCATTCTTACAGTAATAAAAAATTATGTTGAATATGAATCATAAAAGGTGCATGGAATGTTCATGAATAGAAAAGAATAGGATGAAAGATTGAGTGGTCATTTTTTTCACATATTTGAATTTATACAAGAACAAAGTGCAAAGAAAAGCAAAAATCATTATATTATATTGACATAAATGCATCAAAGATTACATCAGTTGCTTCTTCAAATTGTCAAATATAAAAATAGTTGGCTCTTTCCGTAGATCTCCACCTACCCTCCTCTATCTTGTGTTTTAAATTTTAATTGAGTAGAAATACTTTGTCATAATTTTTAGAAAAACAATAGATATCTCATAATATCTTTAATATTCAATGTCTAAAAAATTCACATTCAATATATGTCAACTTGGCCAAAATTCTATACTATAGATCTTCTGTAGATCTAATCCTTATATTAAATTTCAAAACATTTTACTACAGAGTATTGCAAATTTTATTTGTGATAAAGATTGAAATTCAAATGATTTGATAATAAAATTTTATTTAAATATATATATAATTTTAACATTATATAGTCAAATAGTAGTTTTATGTCTCATCTAAAAAAAATGATCTTATTCTTATTTTTCAAAATATATCTTTCAGATTGATGAACTGATTGATATTGAAGCATGTGGTTGCTTTTTTTACTAGTTGCAGTTTTACTCTTAACTATAAAACTTTATTGTCCAATTTGCAATACATTATCTTTGGTATTCATATATTCTTTTAAGATTAATTTTTACACATGTCATTTTAAGATTGCGAAAGTTATCCTAATTAAATAGAAATAATAATAAAGATCTTGGTTTAACTTTTGGCTACAAATAATACAAAATTAAATGTTGTGGCAATTGTCCATGGCTATGATTAATCCACAAAAAGGTTCTTTCATCGTTAGCATTACATGCAAACTAAATGGGGTACTAGAAAGATATCACCTAATTCAGTGAGTTCCCAACCATAAGAGTATACTCACACAACATGTTTTCTTCTTCTAAAGGTCTTACCTCATGGTAGAAATTACACACACAAGGTTGAAAAAGTAAAACACCACAATTGTGATCCTTTCTATAATCATCCTTAGGCTTGAATAATAATTAGTGTAGTTAAGCTCATTAGGAACAACAATTTTAATCGTAAACATGGAATTTGAATCACAAGAGTCAATAATATCATCAATAAAAATATTGTTTCCCTTAATTCTCAAAGAAACATTTTTAAAACTATACCTACCTTCTATGGCGATCTCTCAAGATAATAAAAATTAAGAACAACTTCTAAATGTAAACCAAATGGATAAATTCTACATGAATAAGTTACTCGAAGGTCTGACATGTTTATGGAATACCCAAAAATTGAAATTTCTTCACTCAAACATGATACTTTATCCATCTTTTCTAATGATATAACCTATTTTGAAGGAAACATCTTATCATTATCTAATGGGGGATCAATATAATTGTATGAAACATTGATAGCTTGTTCATAACTACTTGCTGATTTAGAGATTTCATAAGCCCCTAGATTTTGAAACTTCATAATTTTCTACATCTTCAGAATTTCCAACCACATCAGCATTCACAACATGATCAAAATTTGTTGTAGTTGCACAATTGTCAATTTTTTTAATATTTCAATAGGTTAACCAATTTTCTTTAGCAATTTATTTGCAACGAGTGCATTTTATTGATGGCTATTGAGGATGCTTCTCAACCAAAGAGGAATATTGAAGGAAATGATCAAGATATCCCATTAGATCTTAGTAGTGTGGACATTGGTTTGGCTAAGGAAGGAAGTGTGATGAGTCCCATTTATGGGGATGGAGATGATGGTAGAAAGATTAAGCATGATTACACTCATGAAGTTTTTGTGGTAGTTGAGGAATTTGCTTCTATCCCAATAAGTAAGGTAGATTATGGTTTGACTGAACCTTTGGTAGATTCTACAATTGTAGAAAGTTATCAAAATAGGGGGGAAGATGAGGAAATTTGTAATGTGCTATAGGAGGCAGAGGTGAACTCTGGTGTAGAATGGAGTTATGTTGGGGGTATTAGAACCTCTAAATCCAAAAAGAAAAATGAGGGTGTCTCCTCTAAAAAGAATAAACAGAATACTATGGTAAAAACAAGGAGCAATAAGAAAGATGATATCCCTAGCACACCTTTAGGAAAAAGAAATAAAAAGGGGAAATTAAGAACAACAAGGCTAGGGAATGCTACCCACATGCAACACCTTCGAGTAAAGGATTTAAGGTTGGAGATGTTGGTGTATCTCCCTCTTCAGTTAATAGACCATCTAACATGCAGAGAAGAATTGTTGAGACTAACATAAGTATTGCAGATGGTAGTTAGAGGACTATCTTAGGAACAAGAAATTTCCATAAAAAATGAAGTTCATCTAATGGAATATAAGAGGATTAAATAATCCTCATAAACAAGATATTATTAAAAACATGATTAGGGATAATAAACCAAATATTGTTCTAATTCAAGAAACTAAAATGTTGAAGGATAAAGTGGAAGGTCTCTTGGTTTTCAGGGGAGGAAAAATTATCAAGGATGATTTAGATGGGGCCTAAGGTGGTATGGCGGTTTACTGGAATGATAAATGCATTGTTGGGGAACTTATTTCTCAAAATAGAAATATGATGAACATCAAATTTACCAATTCTAAGGATGGCTCTACTTGGGTGCTTACTAATGTCTATGCTTCCAATTCTAAATGGGGTAGAAAAATTTCATGGGAAATTATTACCAATTAAAGAAAAAAATTTGTGGAAGAGAATTGGATCATTATGGGGGATTTTAATACCCCATTGAAAGAATATGAAAAGATGAGAGGAAGTCAAACCAACTTGGATAATAGATTGGATTTAATGGATTTCATTGATTATCATCTTCTACATGATATGGATCTACATGGGATTGATTATACTTGGACCAATAGAAGAAATGGTAAGGATCTCATTTAGGTCAAATTGGATAGAGCTCTCATTAGTAGTGACTGGTTTTTAAAATATAAATGTTCTCTTACTGCTCAAGTTCGTATTGGTTTGGATCACTATCCCATTTTTCTTGGGGTGGATCTATTAACCTTTACCATTTAGATTTGAAAAAATGTGGATTCTCCATCTGGGACTGGAAAATATTATAAAGGAATGGTGGAACATTCATGTGGAGGGCACTACTATGTTCAAAATTGCTGCTAAGCTAAAAAACATTTTTAAAAATATCAAAATTTGGAAAGAGAATAATTTTTGAAACATTTTTGAGAATAAAAAGAAGGTCTTAGAGGAACTTAAAGATATTCAAGATAATATTTAGGTTGATGGTTATGAGAATGTTTCTAGGGAGGAAGAAAGTGAGAAACTGACTGAGATTCATGACATTATTACTGAGGAGATGTTCTGGAGGCAGAGATCTAGAAAAAAAAAAATTGAAGGAAGGAGACTAAAACGCTAAGTACTTTCACATGAACACTTTGAAGCATAGGATGGTTAATAGAATTTTTAGACTCAATTCTAATGGTGAGCCTACACGGGATGAGGAGATTATCAAAATGGAAGCCATGAATTTTTTTAGCAATCTTCTTCAAGGTAACCCCAATTTGGACAAGGATAAGCAAAAAAAAAATTTGGACTATATTCCAAATTGTATCTCAAAGGAGCAAAATAAATTCCTAACTTCTATTCCATCTTATGAAGAAATTTCAAAGGTTGTTTTCTCCTTTGATGGAGATAAGGCTCTAGAGCTAGATGGATTTACTTTCTTGTTTTTCATAAGTATTAGAGTATCATTAGTGATGATGTTTGTAATGGGGTCAAGGAGTTATTTGATTCTAGGAAAATGCTCAAAGATTTTAATGGTACTTTCCTTGCATTGATTCCCAAGAAGTCAGGTGCTGATAGTTTGGATCAGTTTCAACCAATCAGTCTTTGTAATTCTTTTTATAATTTTTTTTTCTAAAGTGCTTACTCTCAGAATTTTGTCCCTTCTCCCTAGCTTGATTTCCAGGCAACATAATGGTTTTGTTCTGGGAAGGTAGATTTTGGATTCAATTATTGTGGTGCATGAAAATATTCACTCTCTCAATGCTTCTAAGAAAGAGGGGTTTCTTCTTAAGTTAGATCTATCAAAAGCTTATGATAGAGTGGATTGGGATTTTCTTCTACGAGGACTTGAAGCTTTTGGTTTTAACAAGAGATTTGAGAATCTAGTCTTTATACTGGTCACTTCAGCTACTTTTTTGGTTCTTTTGAATGGTTCACCTACCCCTTTTTTGGGCTTCATGTGGTTTAAGGTAGGGGGATCTGCTTTCACCCATCCTCTTTATTTTGATGATTGAATGTCTGGGAAAAATTGTGGAAAAACTAGTGAGTGTGGGGGATTTTTTTGGTCTTAAAACCTCTTCCAAAGAGTTGATTTGTTCACATTATCAATTTGTGGATGATTCTATAGTTATGGGAGAAGCCTCAGTTAGAAATGCTAGAAATTTAAAGAGGGTGTCAGAGGATTATGAGCAAGCCTCAAGTCAAATTATTAATTGGAGCAAAAGTGTGATTTATTTTGTCAATGTGAATGAGAAGAGATTGAACAAAATTAAAAGGATTATTGAATGCAAGATTGATTCATTACTAAGTTCTTATCTAGGATTACCTCTTTTTTTGGACCCACCTAAGACCTTTTGGAGTTTGTTGATTGACAAAATTCACTCGAAGTTAGCCGATTGGAAATGCTCCCTCCTTAGTCAAGCTAGTAAGATTACTTATCTCAAATCCATTTTACAGAATGTTTCACTATATGCTCTGAGTGTTTTTAAGATCCCTAAAAAGTTTGCATTCGCCATTGAAAAATTTTAGAACCTTTTCTTATGGACAGGTATGGAAAAAAGAAAAGACTACCTCTAATTGCTTGGGAGAAAGATTGCATGCCTGATAATAAAGGTGGCATTGGTCTGAGATGAGTTACTGCTATGAATGATGCTTTGCTTGCCAAATTGTTATGGAGGTGGCACAAAGAAGAAGGAGAATGATGTGAAATTTGGAATGATAAGTATAATAGGGAGAACCAAGATCTTAATTACTTTATTAATAATGAGTCGGTGCAAGGAGGTTCTATGATTTGGAAAAATGCCCAAAAACGTAAACATATTATTAAGAAATGGGTTAGATGGAAGGTGAAAAATGGGAGGACTATTCTTTTTTGGGATGATATTTGGATTCTTGATCATCCTCTTAGTGCTGATCAAAGGTGGAACGCTTCTATGGAGCAATGTAAGAATCTCTTTGGGACTTTTGTTGAGGATTATTGGGAGGGGAATAAGTGGCCAAACTTCACAAGGGTGGACAGAAACCTGAATGATCTCAACAAGATTCTAAATGTAGTCTTCTTAGGCCATGAGGAGGATGCATTGATTTGGAAATTCAATCCTAATGGGCTCTTCTTTGTGTCTTCGGTGTTTGCTGATTATTTTAAAGAGCATCTAGAGCCTTGTTGGGCTAAAGCATGGTTTAAAGGTATGACTCCCAAAGTTAACATATTTTTTTGGATACTTCTGTAGGAAATTTTTTTGACTTCAGATAACTTATTGAAGAGAGGGTTCAACATTGTTAATAGATGTTACCTTTGTAAGAATGATGTTGAGTCGGTCAACCATATAACCTTGCACTGCTCCTATACTAAAAAGATGTGGGATAGGGTCTGAGGTTTGCTAAATATTACTTGGTTTTTCCCTAATACCATTCAAAACTTTTTCAATGGTTGGAAGCCACCTTCTAATAATGCCTTAGTTTTGTGATTGTGGGATTTTATTCTCCCATTCCTTTGTTGGGGTGTTTGGAAGGAATAGAATGATAGGGTGTTTAGGGGAATTGAATCAAATCCTGATCAGGTTTTCTAGAAGATTAAGAATTTGGTGATTGAGAATATTAGATCTAGTGGAAAAGGTCAATAATCTCAAAATGAAAGGGAAGATTTGATGATCTAGAATTGGAATCTTAAGGATATCAGCCTGATACAAATTTGTCCTAACCTTAGGGATCTAGCTAGATGGGATTGTCCCCCGATGGATTGGTATAAGATAAATCTTGATGGGGCCTTGAAGGGCATCCTAGGAACTACAGGTTGTGGAGTCATTATTAGGAATGAGAATGGAGATAGAATGGGGGTTATGGCCATCCCAATTGGTATTCAAATTAATCATGTGGCTGAGGCTAATGCTGCCCTTTAAGGTCTTATCCATGAAAAGAGTTTGAATTTGAATAATATATGGCTTGAGGGGGATTCTCTTAATATTATCAATTTCCTTAATGGAGTTATCAAGTCTTCTTGGACTATTAATAATATTATTTAGCCAGAGATCTTATCAATTCCTTTGAAAACTATATTGTTACTCATAATTCTAAAGAAACCAATCAAGTTGTTGACTAAGTTGCCAATGTGGCTTGTAAGAGTGAGGAAAAGGTAATATGGAACAACAATGATAAAATACCCATAGAGGGGTGCTTAATGATTGAACATGATGAAGTTTGAAGTAAGAAAAAGTGGTCCACTAATGATTACCATGTTAGAAATATTTAATTATTTTATTGATAGATTTGGGTTGCACTGGGATTTTATGAGAAGGACAGAGTTCTTCCACTTAATTCCACACAGATTGTGGGTCTTATTTGCCACTGTGTGCCTTGGCTATGAACTTGATTACTGCATTTAGTTGCAGAGGATTTTTTGGAGAAGATATGATATTCATTTTCAAAGTAGGAAGATGGGAGGAAAATGAAAAAGAATTGAACCACCTAGCTATAAAGAATGGAGGAATAAGAAGGATATCTGAGAAATTCTTGAGCAAGGAAACTTTACTGGTTATATGGAAAAGTTAAAAGGAAACAACCCTGCAATTACTTGATAGTTCATTAAGACTTGGAGAGATGGGACGATTCTAGTGGAAAATCAAAGAATGGAGGTGATTGAAGAAATCATAGCCAAAGCTATGGGTCTAGAGATGGAGGGCATCAATTTTTATTGGGATAGAAAGTTGTCTAATAGGGCGATTGATGAGTTTGGAGATTCAACCAAAGAACACAAAAAAATGGTTAAAATAGGTAATTCTTACTTTAACCCAGCTTCCATTTCACACCCATGGTGATTTGTGGTGTTTGTGATTATTGAATATCTCACCATGGATGGTTAGTTCACAAAAATTTATGGTCACCATTTCATGTTAGTCAATCATTTTAGGCATGGGATTAGGATATATCTACCTTTTTATCTTAGAAAATCTCTAGGTAACTCCATTATGGCCTTCCTAAATGACCTGGATGGTAATCATGTCTACCATGAGGGGTTAATGGTTCTCATTATGAACCTTTTGAAGTCTAAAAAGGTGGATAGGCCTAGGTAGAGTAAGAAAGTGATTGATTATGAGACAAAGGGAAGTGATTTAGAGGAGGACCTAGATAAGGACACTAAGGATGAAGGGGATGAGGTGGATGTTAAGTAGAATATGAAAGGGGATTTTGGAAGCAGTTCCAAGAATGAAAAGAAAGGAAAGGGGAGTGAGTCAGATCAGGATACTGACTATGAGGAGGAAATGAGAAAGGGTTCTTAGAAGAGAGGAATTGTAGGGAAGGGCTCAGGTAATAAGGGTTTGAATGTGGATAGGGTCTCAATTCCCTCTAATAATGAATTTTTAATTCAAAGGATGGAAAGAAAAAAAAAATGGTGTCATCTCAGAATGAGGGTGAGGACAATGTCCCAAAAGAGGTGGATTTAGGCATCAGTAGACAAGGGAAGCAGGAATACCATTTGGACCATAATAGGGAGGAGGTTGAGAAGGGATTTCTAAAGGAAATCATGGGTAACCCAAGGTTAATTTTGAAGGAGGTTGGGACCCTTAAACAACAAATGCAAGTGATTTCAAATAATTTTGAGCAACTCAAGAAGACAACCAGGGTGGAGAGCACACTGGGCCAACATATTGATAGGCTTTTAGAAGTCATTAGTAATGCAGAGGAGGTTAAAAACTTAATGAAAAGGGTGCCTCCAATTGAAACCAAAAATAGAAATTTAGAACAGGTTAATAAAGATATCCAAAAAAGGATGGAGAGTCTGGAAGCTAAAGTGAGCAATATGGAAAAATGATCAAGAATTTGGGTGACAAAAATTGTAACATTCTAAAAACTATGGCTGATAACTTCAATACATTGTTGAATAAGATGGATTAGACTAGAGGATCTTGACTCCTCTATTGTGAATGAGGATCAGGGGCCGAGCAAGTGCACCAGGGCCAACTCCAAGAAGAATGCAAGTGGGGGAGTGAAAAAGTTGGAGGAAATGAAAGCCACTGCAGTAAATATGAACATTCTAGCAAATCAAGCAATAGACCTATTGAAAACTTTGTAGCTATCCAGGTGTTGTCCTTTTTCTTTCTTTTTGCTATCTTTTTATACATAGCTATACTTGGCCTCATGTTTCTGTCTTAGTTTATCTATTCACTAAGGCCTTTTATTTTTTGAACTCTTTAGTTAGTTACTCTTTGATACTTTGTTAAAGGTTTCGGATCCTTTAAAACCCATTTTTACGTAATCAAAACTAGTGCATTCTAATTTTGAATGAACCTCTTGATGGAGGTGGTAATTGTTGGAAATGAAAATGAGCATCTAAGAGGGGAGGGGTGAATCAGTTACTACAAAAGTAAATCCAAGTCCCTTTTATGATGTCAACATAATGTAAAACCAAATCCTGTTGTACATTGGTTAACACTAAATATTCTATTATAACTCGGTTAACACTGAATATATTACTATCACTTGGTTAGTACATAGATAATTAGATCTTAAGATGTTAATGTGATTAGCCTTTATTAGCTTAGTTGCATAGACATAAAGGAAATAACATGAACATGAGAGACACCAAGATTTAATGTGGAAACCCAATTTGGGAAAACCACCAATTGCAACTAGTTACTATTTTTCACTCTTATGAAGTGAGCCCTGTTAGGAGCCAACCCTGTTAAAGGTTAAAAAAAATACTATTGGGTCTGACCCTGTTAGAGGATTTAATTCACCCTGTTAGGAGTGGCCTTGTAAGAGATCTTAAGACACTTAAATCTAGAAATGTCACCTTGTTAAAGGATTTTTTGAATAGTTGTCAGGCTAACTTTGTTAAGAAATTTGATTCACTATTACAATTATTAGAGAGTAACAATGACTTGAATTGATTGTTTTTTATTAGATAAACAAGTTTTACAGGGAACCTGAAACTCAAAAGTTAGTACATAAGAAGGCTGATAATAAGTGTGATAGCCTAGCCAAAAAAGTATAAGTTCAAAGGTGATAATAAGCATTAAGCCCAGCCAAAGGAAAGAATACTGAGAAAAGACCAAGAAAAGCAAACTATCAAAGCCACGGCCAAAAGCTAGAACAAAAAGCCAAAAGGCAGCGATAAACAAAAGAACAAGCAAGTTTTATTCCTTGTTCTTTCACTCCAGATCATGCATCACCTAAGCAGCCTAAAAGGCATGTTGATTCTCCTCTGTTTCCATCTGTTGCACCCTTTGATTCCTCTGGTCCTGAGCAGGAGTGGAGTTGTCCTTTGCAGGATCGTCCTTCTTTCTAGCCTCGCCATCCTCATCATCGTGCATTTCTCTGTCTTTGATCCAGCCCATGAGAGAGATGATGTTGTTTTTGATGGAGTTTAACAAGGAAAACATTTGATTCGCAAGGTTGTGATTGTAGTTTTCCAGATTGTGTATTCTCTGTTTCGCCAGAGTGAGCCTATCAGCCGAATCCGTCCTCTTGTTGGCATCCATTCCTTTTCTTGTTGCCTCAATGTGTTTCACCTGGTCTTTAACCTCCTCAAGCTCGTGGAAAAGCCATTTGACTTGAATGGATTGTTGATGCAAATGATTTTGTTGATTTAGATCTCAGTTTTGGCTTGATTACATGATCCTCCTTGATCAAAATTTTCTTTCTAGCTCAATCAACTCAGATGCTCTGCCCTTTACAAATATCCTTCAAAGTTGCTTCCTTGATTCATCTTCTTCAACTCCAAACTTTAATCCTCAATTTAACCTTTAATATATATGATTCACCTTGTCAAGTAGCTTGAATACTCTTTTAATCAAAAATATTTACATCCCTTAAGTCAGCTTGTATTAACCAATAAATTTATCAAACTTAATATGCTGATAGTCAGCTAATATAGAATTGAGTACTTAGTCAACACAGAGAATCCCTTCATTAACCAACCCAACTCGATTAGAATAGGAGTTCTAATGTTGACCAACCCAACTTGGTCAATACTAACTTTTCTTCATTAACTGAGATCAGTCAATACTATCTCTCAACTTAGTTATAACTAAATGCTCAACATTTATGAGAAATAGACTTCGATGCCCGAGTGATCTTGGCTATCACCGATTGATTGGTGAAGGCTTGACATTTTGTGTAAAATCAAAGACAACATAAAATTGAATAATTGTTTTCAACAATCTCCCTCTTTGGCATTGATGACAACATAACATGTCATAATATAAAGAAATTTTAGAGCAAAATAGAAGTAAGGCTAATATCCTTAGTTTCTTTTTGATTCTCATCCATGAGAACTCCCTCTGACATCAATCTCTCCCTCTGGAATAATTTTCTCTGACAAAATCTCTCCCTTTGACTTACTGGTCTCTTCTTGTGTAAAATGAACTTGCTAATACAAAATTTCTCTGATATGACAACAAACTCTCCCTCTTTGAAATCTTATGCTAAAGACAAAAATCAATGTATTTTCCATGTACTTGATGTACTAATTCATATGCAATATGCTCTGACAATATTACATCAACTTGACTAATCTTTAAAATGCTTGGTTGATGCATCACTATTCTTTGTTTAGTGAGTTCTAGATAGGAGAACAACCCCTATCTTACCTCTTAGATACAAAAATGCATCCTTACATAATGGCTTGGTGAATATATCTACAATTTGTTCCTTTGTATTCACATATTCCAATCTCACCTCTTTGTCTTGTACTAATTCTCTCAGAAAATGATACTTTATTGTAATGTTCTTTGTTTGGTATGCATCACTAGATCCTTAGATATGTTTATTGCACTAGTGTTATCACAAAAGATAACTATTGGATCCTTGATTCCTTCCTTCATACCTGACAATAGTTGTTTGAAGCAAATGATGTTGGAACAATTAACTGCTACTGCAACATATTCTACTTCTTCTATAGACTGAGACATGCAATTACGTTTCTTCCTTGTCCAAGACACTAGTCTCTTTCTAAGAAAGAATGCTCCATCATAATGCTTTTCCTATCATCAATACTTCCTGCCCAATCAACATCAGTGAAGGCTTTCAATTCAAAGTTGCTTCCTTTCTTATACCACAAACCATAATCTTCAATACCTTTTAGATATCTCTTAATCCTTTTTATTTCCATCATATGATTTTCCTTTGGATTAGTAGAAAATCTTGTCACCATACTAGCTGCTAATGCAATATTAGGTCTTGTGCGTACCACATACTAAAGTTTTCCAATCATTGATCTATATGTGGTATGATCTACCTCTTTGCAATCATCATTTTTGGAAATCTTATGTTTGTAATCACCTAAAAATGGTCATCTAGACTATTAGCCCCCTTCTCAGCATTTTGGCTAAATTAATTAATCATTTTGCTAGATCGAATTGCTAATAATCAATTAATTTGATTATAATCTATAGTTTGACTATGCTATCCTAAGTTCATTATTTTCCTAAAAGAACGTGTCCCCTTTTAATTAAATAAAAGTCCCCATTCTTATAACCCACTTAAAGTGCACACATAATTTTCCTTTTTCTAATTTACAAATAAAAAGAGAAGGCTTTGTGACTTTTGTCTTATATGGGAAGTCAACTTCTATTTTATTGGTTGACTTGCTTGTGCACATGGATCGACTCTTATTTTTTATCTCTACCATTTGTATGACTTTAAAAGAGAGAGAGAGAGAGAGAGAGAGAGAGAGAGAGAGAGCTTTCCCCCTCAAAGGATCAATCCACCTTTTGAATATTGTTATGCTTCAGGTTTTCTAACAAGTTTCTTTGGAGCTTTGTGGAGAACTTCCATTTTATTGTCTTCCTTCTCTCATTCCATCACATTCTAGCTTAATATCATGTTGCATGTTAGTTTATTTTCTCTTTTGCAATGATTTATCTCACATAGATTAACTAGGTTGGTGGTAACACTCTCATCCTTGCTTAAGATAGCTACATTTTGCATATTCATACTAGTTTAGGTTACATTTGAATTGCATTATTGAGGCATCCTTTGTAGACATTTACACTCTTGCATCTCATCTCCAAGAGAACCTCCCATTGCATGGTTTACTCGCAAGAAGAGCATTCCTAAGGCTCAATTGAGAGCCTTCATATTTGAATCCTACTCTCTTGCACTCCATGGATAGCGAGCTCTAAGCTAGCATCCAAACATTTCAAACTCATGGAATACCTTGGATAGAAGGGTTTAGAGGATGACACATTTCTAGGGTACATTTTTGGCTCCCACCATGGGGCATAACATCTTAGTTTCACTCTTCATCTTGCTACATTTTTGCATTTTTTGCATTATGTTTGCAAATTTTCTTTTTCTTTTTTACAGTTTTAGATTTTGAGCAATATTTTCCTAGTATCATGTGATGTTTGTTAGTACTGTAGTGCGACACTTTTCCTACAAAAGTATCACATGATAATACTAAACTTTATCACCTTGGTATAGTAAGTTTTATTGCCCAACTTAAGAAGATATATCGTACAAAGGAAAACTATCACATAGGTATACTGAGAAGTATTGTATGGTAATCTTCTAGCAAAAATTGTCACCTAGCTTGAATTTACTTGTTGTTTGGATGATCTTTTCAATTTTTTAGTTGTTTCTTGCTGCTTATTGGTTTTTACAAGTCTATGATCATTTGATAGAGGTTTCTTTATGGTTTTTTGCTGCTATTTTGGGACTAACTCATGGTATACTATAAAAAAAATGAAATTTGACTTTTAATGGTTGCATCGAATTTGGCCTTTTCTAAGATATTTTACGTATATAAAAATGACAAAAAAAGTTTTAAAAATTTCCCCATAGTCAAGCTTTCATGTAGGATGGTAGACATTATAAGTCATGCTAAGGCATTAACATTTTCATAACTCATGTTTGTTAGCTACTTTCCTATGCTCTAACTTGTGTTTTTGTAGGGAACACATGTCAAAGACAAAAAAAATTAAAAACCTAGCAAAATAGAATGCATGTCAAAGCTTCAAATGCACAACGGTTGTTAACATTTTGTTGCAGGGTTGCCCAACGCATAAAAATCAAACTTGCTTGCTTTTTCCTTTTATTCCATGTGTGACATCTACTAATTGTTTCATTTTTTTAGGCACATTAAACTTGCGATTGGGGTTCTTTGGTGATAGGAGAGTATGCTCTTCACCCTTGTGGTGAATCAAAAATCTTGACTTGCCTTTAGATTTTGAAAGTAAGGGGATAATTGAAACTTCTTGGTGTGTTTGGGTGAAATGATTGTAATAGGAGAGTAAAGCTCTTCACCTTTGTGGTGAATCAGAAATCATGACTTTCAAAAGTTGATTTGCTTCTTGTTTAGTCTAGAAACCTTTAGAGGGCCTACTCTTGGGCAACCAAGATGAACGACCCAAGTGGAAACAAGCAAACCTGGTCATTCTGACCCACTATAATCTCAAGGCTATTGAGGACACAAAACCTTAGTAGACGTAGCACTTGTCTTACCTAGTATGATTGCTTGTGGGATTGCAACTATGAGGAGATCACTAGGGAGGAATAATTAAAGTACTCTTTTGGTCGTAAGACTAGTTACTAATTGCAAGGTGAGGTGTCTTGTATCAGGAGAAAGAGGAGTGCTATGAATGGAAATCCTTTCTAAAAAACCTAGGTTAGTAGCTGCCTTATTTTGCCACTCAACTTCTTGGTGCAAGGATCGATCCTAGTGGATTTCCCAGATCACCCCAAGATTTTACACTCACCATATGTGTTCCCTTGGTTGTGCTTATGGAACTTCCATGAAAAAGCCAATATTTCTTATGGGAAACCACTTGGTGTGAGGAAAAGGAGCACTTAGCTTGGGCCAAGTTGTTGAGTAATGAACCGTGACTTCTAGGTAGATATGCTTGGTAAGTGTTCTCGAATGTTATGACCTGTATAAATGTTTTTTCACATCAAACATCTTGTTAGCATGGTAGAAAGTTGTTATGATATCACATGATATGTGTGTTGGAAAGGTTGCTTTTTCCCTTGTTCAATTGATTAAGACATGAAAAATACCTTTACTGTTTACAAACCATTTTGTTTATCGACACAAATTGAAATCTCACATTGTCTGATATAAAAACTACCTGATTGTCAAACTTAAACATAAACTTTTGGGTCAACACTGTCTTTTTTTCACAATTCACTGGAAAACTATTGCATCCTTTCTAGAGAAATATCGTACGATACTTTTTGTCCAAAAAAAGTATCACGTGGTTACTTTGACTAATATTTCTTGTTTATTCTAAGTTATGTTGCATTGCTGAAGAAAAATTGTTGTGCCAAGAAAAAGTGTCATCTTGTTAATGTGAACAATATCATATGACATTTTACGCTTTCAAATTGTCACTTGAGTTACTATATTGTCTTGCCTAGTTGTTAAACTAGATTTTTCTTGCTCAAAAGTTGTTCTTAGATTGTCTAAAGTATCTATACTTGGTTTACCATAGTTCCTTGGGTCCAAGAGCTACATGTTAGATTATGTTTTTCTAAAATGACTACCTTGACCTCTTGATTGTCTTGCTTGATTGAGAGAGTCATTCACTTGTATTTACCTATCTATATACTTGGCTACTTGGATATTTGGCTTCTTGCCTAACTCTTGACTTGAGTCATTCACATCATAAGTTTCTTGGACACATTTTTTGACAAGTCATTCTCTTATTGCTACCCTCTATTTGACAAGTGAACACTCTGCCTCCTATAGTTTGAACATCAAGTTATCTTCTAGGCCCTTTTATGCTTGGCTTTGCATCTACAACTATGGGATCTGAATCTTGTGCTATCAATTCTCAACCAAGTCTGGATGATCCTAAGTTGTTTTAGCTCTTTAGGGAATTGCAAAGCTTACACACTCAATGCAATAAACTTGAAGAGACTGTGGACCTGCTTACACTAGTCTCACTAAGGGCATGATAAAAATATATGCTAGATTTGATAAAATGGTTGAGGAACAAACAAAATCATCAAATGATTCTCTTTCTAGTTCTCTATATGTACACAAGTCACCCTCTTTAAGGTCATCCTCTTCTTCTAGGTGTACATACTCTACTTTAATACATCAATTGTCTTCACCTGCTAGATCTAAAGGCCTTTTTAGAGAGCTAGAAAATAATACATCCTTGGAGCATACTCCAAAATTTCACAAAAAGCCTATCTTTGACCAATATGATGAAGACATGTCAGCGTGTTATTTTCTTGAGGAACAACAAAATGATTCTAGACATGTTTTTGAGAGAATTTTGCTCCCATAGAAAATTTGTATGATGATATTTTGCTAACACTTCTTGACACCAAGCTCATCACATTACCTAAGTCTATCTCCTATGGAAATCCTTTCTTTGATGATTATTGTGCTTATCATCGATCTAATGACCACACTACTTCTAATTCTATAGAGCTTAAACATAAAGTGCAAGATCTCATTGATGATGAGATTGTTGATCTTGGAACCTCTAATGACTCATGTAGTGAAGATAATTTTCTTGAGCAAGATTATGTTGATGACCCTATGTCTAGTAGTGGCTCTATTACATCTTCCACTTCTTATAATACACATGCATCTCCCAACACTTCAAAGTTTTTCAACATGACTATCAAAAAAAGAACCTAATGCTTTCCACATTGAATATGTCTACCTTCAAGGGCTACCTCTATAATAAATTCAAGGTAACCTTCACTTGGCTGTAAACATTTTCCATGCTACTACAACTAAAAATCCTCAATCTTCATGTGCTACTATGCCTACTTTAACAACTAATATATTCCCTCTTCATACTCCCTTGTCCTTAGAAGTGGCTCCATCTCAAGAGGACTCTCAAAAAGATAAAGCTATAAATAAATATCAAGATCAAGCACCCTTTCATCTCCTTCAAAATGTTACTCCTCCATATCCTATGGCTTATCCACCTCCTAATAATGATGAAAACACCACTTCTACTATTTCCCTTGAGCTTACTAAAAATTATGAGAAAATTTCTCTTCATATGCTATCCAAAGCTACTTGTCAAGATCAAAGCATCCCCACATGTTCCACTTCTCCATATCCACCCAAAACTATGCTCAAGATTAAAATGCTCTCATGAGTCTATTGATGCCCATGGTTATGTTGTTCACTCTAAAGATGCTGATATCCCTACTCACTATCCTTTTGCATCTCCTAAATCTATCCTTGGTCCTTATCCATCAAAGATAAATCCTTCAAACCTTCCATCCATATTGGGACCTTATTTTCCTTCATCTCCTACACTTTCCACTCCTATCTCTCCCATCATATCTCAAGATCAACAAAGACATTCATCCTTGAAAAAATTCCACCCATCTATCCATCTAAACCAATCATATCCAACTTATTCATCCACAAATCCCAAGTCCTTTGGAAGTGAGAATAAACATAAGAATCCATTGGAAAATGAAGATTACTATGTCCCATCTAATCAACATGTGAATGCTAAGAAAGAAAAAACATTCAAGAGACTGCAAAGGTCTACTACCCAAAGAGCTAAATCAAACAAAATATGAGTTCCTAAATCCATCATTGAAGAAATGTGCTCTCAACCATCCAAAGGAAAAGAAAAATATAAAGCTATATGGATTCTCAAGTCTCTCTTGAAAGACTTGAATAAATCTAAGTTGACATTCAAGCTTCCAAAGGCTTCCACTCAATATTCTTCTAAAAGACTTCCTCAAAAGCTTCTAAAGCCTTCCACTCCATCTTCTTCCAAAATTTATTTGCTACCTCATACATCTAAACCTCAAGCTATTTCCTCCATGATTCCTACATCATTCCAACACCCTTCAAGGTGTGTGTTGATGTTGATCTTTCCCAATATTTTAGGTACCCTTATGAAATCCTCTAAAGCTTACACTTACTTTATATACTAAAATCTTATCCTCCATATACTCTTCCTACTACCATCTCTCTTCCTTCAACCTATTAGTATCTTTGAGCATACTTATCCATGGTCTTGGCTTCTCATGACTTATTCTTCCTATAGGAGAACTATCTAAATTGAAAAAGGTTGAGCTCTTTCTAAAAATTCAAAAAAAAAAGGGGGGGGGGGGGAAACTAGAAGAAAAAGAAAAAAAATAAAAGAAAATGTGCCTTGGTGAAAACCACTTCTTGTGGCACCTTTGTAGAAAAAGTAAAAAATAAATAAATGTGTCCTATGGTGAAAACCACTTCTTTTGGTGCCCTGGATAAGTACCATGATGAAAACTTGGTAAATAGGAATCATGCATAATTCTTCCATCTTCCATCTATCCCTTTGCTCCCTATTTGATCTTGACAATGTTGAGCTATCATTGCATGGTTGCTATCCTATCTATCATCTTCCCTATTGTGCTTACTCATTCATTTATAGCCTTCATCTCTAGATTCATTCCTTTTTCTCTCTCCCATCTCTATCCTATCTAGTTGACCCCTCGGTCTTGATCACAATAAATAAAGCATGGTTCTCATAGCTCTCTAGACATGTCTACTCCTTTTGGACTACACACTTTCATGCTATTGGATTCCATCACTCATTCCATATTCTATCTCACTTGTTAGCTTCATTGCTTATACTACATGCTACCTTTCTCATTACTTCCATTGCTTATCCAAAACCTACTTTATATGGCTATCTTTCCCTAGCTTGGGTACTCTTGAGAAGCTAGTGCTTGAGGATCACTTTCACTCATTTCATACTCCTCTCTTATCCATCTTTACTTATCCACCATCTTGCTGCTCCATATTCTACAACTTGCTAGGCATTGGGACAAATAATGTGATCTTGCTTGAGAATTAGTGATTTCTAAAAGTCCTAAAAAATTTGTAAAAACCATATATGACGTTGAAAAAAACCTTAAAAAAATAACATGTCCTAAAAAAAATGAGCATCTTAATCAAAGCTTATTCTTGAATACCTTGATGTCTTACCAAAAACAATAGCATGGTTCCTTGCACCTATGTCCTCATTGCCCATCCGCTTTATTATTCTATCTTGCCTTGCCTAGCTTGGAATTAGTTCTTGTCATAGTCTAGAGGGCATAGTTTGTCTAGCTTATCAAGGATCTTCTTGTGCAAGGAGATTTTTCTTTGGCAGTATCTTCCAAATCAGTGTTTCTCAACATTACCCCCACTTGACATCAAGTGTTTCTCAACACTTTTGAGATAGCTTGCCTATAGTGTCTAATGTCGCAATATTTCTTACTATCAGAATCAAGTCTTGAAGAGGTGGCCAAATGACTTACACACATGTACTTAAACACTTAATTGACTGAGCTATGATGAACTTTATCTACTTTGTGTGTTGTATATGAAATTTTCTTTGCCATGTGTTCCCTCCCTAATAGTCTTTCAAGGACATCATGGACTAGAAGAATGGGGCATGGGGCATGTTTTCTTTCTTTCTGCTTGTGGGTATACTTTGTTTGTCTACAGTGTTTAAAGAATTCATGCTTGTCTTATTTTGACATTTTCACTCACAAATGTATCATCCTTGACTCTTTTTTTTTTTTGCAAGACCGCACTCGGAGGTTATCCTAGCGCTTATGCCTTAATCAGGTGTAATCTTACTATATTAAACCTAGCGAATGTAATCACATAGTCATCTTGAATTACATGTCTTTGATGCTTAGGTTGGATTTCCACATTCCTATCTAATGTTGATCATATTCATATCCTCATAGTTATACTAGTGATGGTTGTATGATCTCATGATGTCCCTAATAAAAGCTCAATGATGAAGTAAGAGTCTAAATGTTATGCATTTCTTATTAGTAAACCACTTTGCATATTAGCTTTCATTTTAGGTTCATTTTTCTAGCTTAATATTGCATTTATGCATATGGGGAGAGCTCTCTCTTCATCTTTTTTGGACATGTCAGCTAACTTCGTTCATATCTTCTTTTCTTTCTTCTTGATCATGTCTTTTCACCTTCTTGATCTTTCACTTCATCTCTTTGTTATCCTATCATCACTTTTATATAAAATTTTGACCTCTTACATAATTTTGACATCTAAGATCCATTTTCAGGATCAAAATCAAAATTTGAGTTCATCTTGATAGTCAAAATTGTATTTTAAAATTCTACCTTCTTCTATGCAGTTAACAAATTTTTTGAGGTCTAATCTTTGAATCTTCACTGGGGCATCTTCATTTCTCCATGTCTTCATCATTTCTACACTTCATATATTCTTCTATTCACATTTTCATTGCTAAAATCACCTATTTGACCTAATTTTCATGCTTTATCATTTGTGGTCAACTGTGGTCAAACTGGGGTGTTCTATCTTTGCTTTATATTCAATATTTGGTTCTAATCACATATATTTCATCATGGAATTTTCTATATAGAGATTTTCTCATATCTCGCTTGTTACCTTATTTTGATTTTGATCTCGAGGAGGCAGAAATACTCTATCATTACTTGCTACAAATATCTATTTCTCAGGAGCATATGTTTGGTATTTTCATTTGCTCTTGATCTATCTGCTTTGCTAGGTGTTAGCATTCTTCTTGAATTCTCACATCATCTCTTTCTTGGTTTTTAGTACTATCGCTATTAAGATGTACATTTAGGATTTTCTATCTCTTTATGCATTTTATTCTTCAGAATCAGATATCTCTATCTCTTGCTGCCTACTTGGCTTCTATTTTCTTTGACATAATATGTTCCCAAATTGATCACACATTAGTCAAAGAGGGACAAATATAATCATCTAAAAATGGTCATCTAGACTATTAGCCCCCTTCTCAACATTTTGGCTAAATTAATTAATCATTTAGCTAGACCAAATTGCTAATAATCAATTAATTTGATTATAATCTATAGTTTGATTATGCTATCCTAAGTTCATTATTTGATTTAAAGAATGTGTCTCCTTTTAATTAACTAAAAGACCGCATTCTTCTGACCCACTTAAACATAAAGTCCTTTTTCTAATTTACAAATTAAAAGAAAAGGCTTTGTGACATTTGTCTTATATGGGAAGTTAACTTCTATTTTATTGGTTGACTTGCTTGTGCACATGTATCAAATCCTATTTTCAAACTTCACCATTGATCTTCCATCATGCTAACCTTGATCTCTACAATCCATATGAATTTAAAAGAGAGAGCTTTCCCCCTCAAAGGATCAATCCACCTTTTGAATATTGTTATGATGTAGGTTTCTAGTAGGTTTCTTTGGAGCTTTGTGGAGAACTTCCATTTTCTTGTCTTCATTCTCTCATTCCATCACATTCTAGCTTAATATCATGTTGTATGTTAGTTTATTTTCTCTTTTGCAATGATTTATCTCACATAGATTAACTAGGTTGGTGGTAACACTCTTATCCTTGCTTAACATAGCTGCATTTTGCATATTCATACCAGTTTAGGCTACATTTGAATTGCATTATTGAGGCATCCTTTGTAGACATTTTCACTCTTGCATCTCATCTCTGAGAGAATCTCCCATTGCATGGTTTACTAGCAAGAAGGGAATTCCTAAGCCTCAGTTGAGAGCCTTCATATTTGAATCCTACTCTATGCACTCTGTGGATAGGGAGCTCTAAGCCAGCATCCAAGATTTCTAAACTCCTAGAATACCTTGAATAAAAGGGTTTAGAGTGTGAAACATTTATAGTGTACAATGTCCAATAGACATAGGTGTTCCAACTGGTCTAGAATCTTCCATTCCAAATTTCTTCAATATTTCCTTGGTGTACTTTGATTGATTAATTTATTTACCATATTTCTTCTATTGAATTTGTAAGCCAAAAAAGACTTCAATCTCTCCAAACATTGACATTTCACATTCTTTACTCATTTCCTTAGAAAAGGATTTGCATAAGTCGTCATGTCCAGTGAATAATGTATCACCTACAAATATTTTTGCCAGCACTATCTTCTTTTCTGATACTTCCTTGATGTATAAACTATTGTTGTCATTTATCTTTTGAAAACCAATTCTTACCAGATGATTGTGCTATCTTTCATACCAGGCTCTAGGGGATTGTTTGAGCCATATAAAGCTTTGTGTAATCTACAAACCATATCCCTTTTGTTAGGATCTATAAAACCTTTAGGTTACTCAATGTAGACTTCTTCTAGGATCCCATTCAAGAAAGTTGACTTTACATCCATCTGATATAATTTGAATCCTTTATGTGTAGCATAAGAAAGTAGTGTTCTAACACCTTCTAGTCTTGTAACAAGAGAAAAAATTTCTCCGTAATTAATACCTTCTTCTTGAGCATAACTTTTTCATACTAACCTTGCCTTGTTTCTTGAAACTTCTCCATTTTTATTCAACTTATTTCTGAATACCCATTTTGTGCCAATTAAATTTTTGTCCTTGGGTCTAGGAACAAGAGTCCAAGTTTTATTCCTCTCAATTTGATCAACCTCTTCATTCATTGCCTCAATCCAACTGTCATTGCCTAAAGCATCTTTAACAGTCCTAGTTTCAAACTTAGTAAGAAAACTTGTACCTTTTAGTTGGTTCCTTTTTATTGTGTGTTTTGACTATCTCCAATGATTTGCTCAGGTCCATGATTCCTTATGACATATCTAAAAAGTGCATGTATCTTCTCTTTAGATTTAGAACTTGTTTTACTCTATTCACCATGTTCAATATGATCTTCTAAATCATGCTTAGGTTCCACTGTCTGTAACTTGGGTCTTTCAAATTGTGACTTAGTTTGCACTGGATAAAACTTGAGTTCTTCTAACTGAGGCTCAGGTTGTACTAGCTACAACTCAAGTTGAACTATAGATTTAAGGGACTCGGGTGGTGAAGGCTACTAATTTCCAGTTATAATTGCTTGAATTTTAGGTAAAGTATCAAGTTCAAATTACACAAAGTTTCTATAGTTCCTAGGTTCTTTTCTACTTTGTTCTTCACTCTTTTCTACAAACTCATCAATTTTTGTATGTACACTTTCTATGACCTTGTGAGTAGTAAAATTAAGACATTTATATGCTTTTCTTTTGTTGGAGTATTCTAAGAATATGCCTTCATCACTTTTCAAATCAAATTTTCCTTTCCATGTTTCTTTCAAGATATAACATTTTCTTCCAAATACTTTGAAATAACAAACATTAGGTTTATAGCCGTACCATAATCCATAAGGTGTTTGATATGTGTCCTTCTTCAACTAAACTTAGTTTAAGGTATGAACTATTGCACTGATTTTTTCCTTCCAATATTTGATTGCAACATTTTTCTCTATCATTAGTGTGCTTGCACAATCCATAATGTATCTATTTCTTCTTTCTGCTATGCCATTCTATTGAGGTGTACCAGGTGTTGATACCTATCTTTTGATTTCTCTTTCATTGCAAAATTCATTGAATTCATTTGAGAAGAATTCTCCTCCTTTATTTGACCTTAGACATTTTAGTTTCTTTCCTATTTCTTTCTCCACTCTATCCAGATACCACTTAAATTTTTTTAAAGGCTTTAGATTTGTCTTTTAGGTATATCATTGTCATCATCCTAGAATAATCATCAACAAATAAAATGAAATACTTATCTCCACAATAGCTTTCTATGCCAATAGGTCCACAAAGATTTGTATGAACTAGCTCCAAAACTTCTTCAAAATGATAATTCTTTCTTTTGAAACTTTTCTTTCCCATCTTCTCAGTTTGACAATTTTTGCACATCCCCATATTAGGTTTCTTTAGACTTGGGATGACTCTTACTCTTTTATTCTTTCTTATGTTGTCCAAGTTATCAAAATTCACATGACACAATCTTTTATGCCATAACTAACTTTCCTCTACTTGAGCTAGGAAACATGAACTTTCAGTTAAAATCTAGATAGAATAGATTATCTTTTGTTTGATTGCCAATCCCAACTAGATTTCATTTCCCATCCAACAACTTGGTCTTTCCATTCATGAACTCTACCTTGAGTCCAATATTGTTCAACTATGCCACACTAAGTAGATTATTTTTTAGTCCTTCAACTTAGTAAGTGTTGTCACATTTGAGTTCGTCAATCAATGTAATGCAAACTTTTCCTTTTACGTAACAAGGTTCATCATTTCCAAATCTGACACTCCCACCATCATAGTGTTCCAAGCGCTCAAATTTTGATTTATTACTGGTCATGTGGTGAGAACAACTATTATAAATAATCCATGTGTCATTCTTGCTAATATGAGAAATGATGACCATCTTATCATTTTCATCATCTGATTCATCTTTAATAGAAATATAAACCATTTCAATTTCATCACTACTATCAGAGTCTTTAGCCCTGTAACAAGATTTCTTACCTTTATATTTGTAGCTTTTGAAATCTTTCTTGCCTTTGTACTTTTCATGCTTCTTTTCTTCTCTGTGTTCTTTGTTTGGACACCTTGCAGCAATGTGAGCAACTTCTTCATAAGAAAAATTGATTAGAGGTATTTTACCTTTGTACTTTCATTTTCCTTTAGGGAATCTTCTTGCAAGTAGGGCTTCAATGACTTCAAGATCACCATTAGAATCATCTTCATCTTCACTATCAAACTTTTTGCTTTTAGATTTTCCACCTTTATTCTTTAGTGATAGTTTAGCTTGAAATGCAGACTCAATGTTACCAGAGTTAGGAACATAGTTATCAAAGTTATCTAACTCAAAGGTTGTCAACCTTCCCACTAGTGCATCCAAAGTTATATCATTTTTCGGATCACATCTCATTTCTTTAATAGCTAAAACTCTAATTGCATAAACAAGAAGAAGATTTTTGAGTACCTTACTGACCAATGCCACATCATATTTTTTTGTCTTGAGGCTCTGATTGTACTCACACTTGCTTTCATTCTTTCACTGTATTGTACAATGTTTTCATCTTCTCTCATCTTCATCTAATCATATTGGCCTCTTAGAATTTTTCCTTAGCTCTCCTCACATTATCATTTCCTCCATGGATGTCTTTTACCTTGATCCATATTTCATGAGTAGTAGACAATCTTTGACTTCGTCAAATTCAACATAATTGAGAGTAGATGTGATGTTAATCATCATTATGTTGTGATTCTTCTTTTCCATAATTTTATCCATAGAGAAAGGTCCAACATGTGCCACATACCTATTCTATAAGTATTTTAGGCACGTGTCTCCAATGGTTTCCAAATGCAGCTTCATGAGTTCCTGCCATGGTTGGAAGTTATCTCTATTCAACTTAGGAATTTCCCTTCTTTAAGACATCTTGATCTTTAGCTTAGGTTCTTGAAACTTTATTTGCAAGCACCAAACACTTTGATACCAATTATTGGAAATGGAAAGGAGTGACTAAGAAGGGAGAGGTGAATTAGTTACTACAAAAACAAATCCAAGTCCCTTTTAAGATGTCAACACAATGTAAAACCAAATCTTGATGTAACTCGGTTAACATTGAATATATTACTGTCACTTAGTTAGTACAGAGATAATTAGATCTTAAGAAGTTAATGTGATTAGCCTTTGTTAACTTAGTTACATAAACATAAAGGAAATAACATGAACACAATAGACGTGCCATGATTTAACATAGAAACCCAATTTGGCAAAACCATCAATTGTAACTAGTTACTATTTTTCACTCTTCTAAAGTGAGTCATGTTAGGAGCCAACCCTATTAAAGGTTAAAAAACACACTATTAGGTGTGACCCTATTAGGAGTGTCCTTGCTGGAGGTTTTCAAACACTTCAATCTAGAAATGCCACCTTGTTAGAAGATTTGCTAAATAGTTGTTAGGCTAACTCTATTAGGAGATTTAGTTCAATGCTACAATTATTAGAGAATAACAATGACTTGATTTTATTGCTAATGCACTTGACTTTTTTTATTCAAATCTTAGTTCTGGCTTGATTACTTGATCCTCCTTAATCAGAATGTTCTTTGCAGCTTGGTCAACTTGGATGCTCTGCCCTTTACAAATATCCTTCAAATTTTCTTCCTTGATTCATCTTCTTCAACTCCACACTTCAATCCTCAACTTGACCTTTCATATATATGATTCACCTTATCAAGTCAGCTTGAATACTCTTTTAATAAAAAAAATTCATCTCTTAAATTGACTTGTATTAACCAATAAATTTATCAAACTTAATATTATGACAACTTGTTAATACAAAATTAAGTACTTGGTCAACACAAATGATCCCTTTGTTAACTAACCCAACTTGGTTAGAACAGGAGTTCTAATGTTAACTGACCCAACTTGGTCAATAATGAATTCACTACATTAACCAACTGAGCTCAATTAGTACTGTCTCTAAAAATTGGTTATAACTAAACACTCGACATATATAAGAAACTATCTTCGATACCCTAGTGAGCTCAGCTATCATTGATTGCTCAGTAAAGGCATGAAATTTTGTGTAACATCAAAGACAACATATAGATGAATAATTATTTTCAATAGTAATATCTTGTAAGAAAAGATATATTTGGATTTGAAGCTTCTCTTAGATACTTTAGATTATCTGTTATGTTATTCAAGAACTCTTTAAAAACCTCATCTCTAAAATAGAATTCTTATAAATCAACATATGAAATTTTACTTGATGTCTCTATTTGTATACTGAAAATGGGGTACACTTCTTAAACCATTATTCTCTAGAGATCCTATTGATTAGGAGTCCTAGAAGGCAACTTATAACTCTCTATCTATTATGTGAAAGGAGCCAAATGATGTGATAATGACTTCAAATGAATTTAGGATTGCAGACCCTTGCAAGGTACACCATAGAATGAGAGATTCAAATATAACATGTAATGAGTAAAAGTATCCAAGATCCCATGTGAATGCAATGAAAAGATAAGCTAGATGAGATGAAATACTAATCTACAATGGGAGGTACAAGTACATAATAGAAAATGAAGATAAAAAGATAATATATCTACTCCACGATAAGCTAAGCTATATGTGGTAATCTAGAATGCAAGAAAGTAAACACTAGGCTATATGAAAATGCAAGATCGCAAAGTGCTCAAGAATGAAAGTGACAACATAACAACAACTCAAACAATATGGATCCTTAGAGAGTGAGGAGGAGAGACCCCCCTTTAAAGAGATTTTGATGTTCAAGAGTAAGAGAGAAAAGAAATGGTGGAGATTAATTCTTTAGTACATCCATTTTCTCATGTCTCTTAAGGGGCAAAATGAGTGGATAAGATTAAGTGTAAAACTAATGAGTGGTGGAGATAAAGAGGAAAAATTATTTTGAAAGGTCGAAAGATTTCACTCACCTTGGAAAGTGTGCATTCAAGTTGCAGACAATTTCTTTTCTTTTTCATTTTTAAATTTAATGCCTTTACATGTGCACTTAGGATAAAGGGGAATATTATTTAATTAAACTAAGCATATTATTTTCATAAAATAAACTTAGGAAAAGGTGGTAAATCCATAGCATAAAATCAAATAAATGATTATGTGATTTTTGATCAAAGATTAATAACTAAAAAATGATGCAAAATTGATTAAGCGTATAGAGTGGTCTAGTATATAGATTTAGGAAGTCATAAAGGGGATTATAGTTTACTAGACCAAAATTGGCTTATTTCACTATTCATAGCCTCAAAAGCCAATGTATAATCCATCCTATAAGAACCTAAGCCTAATTGTATAAACAAGTCTTCTTTGGGAATAATGTATTCTATGATCATTTCCTTCAACTTGGTCTGTGCATAAATTTTAATATCATCATTTATTCCTCTCCACAGAAGCCACAACTATGTAAAATTATTAGAGATTCATCCCCTAAAATATTGTTCATTCTATACCAAAAAATATTCTACTCACCTTGGAAAGTGTGCATTCAAGTTGCAGACAATTTTTTTTCTTTTTCATTTTTAAATAAAATGCCTTTTCATGTGCACTTAGGATAAAAGGAATTATTATTTAATTAAAAATAAGCATATTATTTTCATAAAAAAAACTTAGGACAAGGTGGTTAAACTATAGAAAAAATCAAATAAATGATTATGCGATGATTTGATCAAAGATTAATGATAGAAAAATGATGCAAAATTTATTAAGTGTATACTGGTCTAGTATATAGGTTTAGGAAGTCATAAAGGGGGATTATAGTTTACTAGACCAAATTTGGGTTATTGCACTAGTCATAGCCTCAAAAGACAATGTATAATCCATCCTATAAGAACCTAAGTCGAATTGTATAAACAAGACTTCTTTGGAAATGTTGTATTCTATAATCATTTTCTTCAACTTGGTCTCTATATAAATTTTAATATCATTATGTATTCCTCTACAAGGAAGCCACAATTGTGTAAAATTATTAGAGAGTCATCCCCTAAAATATTTTTCATTCTATACTAAAAAACATTCTATAAATTTTAGTGATGCCCACCTCATTAATGTCTATGACATCTTTAACATCAATGTTATCTAGTTGGATCACTACTCTACTTGAAGGTTTAAAACTAACACTTAATTTCTGAGAAACTAAAATGGAATGACATTGAAGGAGTCTCCATAATCTAATAGAAAATTATGTAGATATTTATCAAATATTTTGAGCTTAGCATAAATGGAGGGACTTCCCCTCTTCCTCTAAACAAATTAGGAAGAGATTCTATTACAATAATATCAGATGTAGGCACCTTTTAAAATATTGGGGAAACATTCTTTGGAGATTTAGGAGGAAGTGGATCCTTTTTTATCTGAAAAATTTGAAGGAGTAGGATATAATGCAAAAGGGAAACGATCGATTAGAGTCTCTTTTCTTCTTGTCAAACATTATGTGTTCCAATTATCACGTTGTAATGCATGTATTTTAGAATATTCTAGCTCTTATTCTTCATTGAGTGGGAACAAAAACTCCTCTTGATCATCTTCAAAAAAAATTCCCCTTCAGATTTATCATATTATTCAAACAAAATAGCATTAAATTGCAAAGGTTGTTTCCCACAATTTGGGGAGGCTAATATGAAATATCATTATTCCCATATCTATTTTTAGTTGATCTCATACCTACAATAACTAGAAAATTTACATCAACATATTTAGAAGTATTAGCATTGTTAGTGGATGCACTAGCACTATTGTGTGAGGCATTCCAAGCCTGATTTGGACTAGGCTATCCATTTGTTCATCTTGAGGATTGATACCATTCATATTACCATTATTACTATAGGAATTTTAATTTCTATTTTGATTTTGGGAATAACTATTTTGGGAAGCAAGTTTTTTGGGGTAATTGCCTTGATTGGAAGAGGAATTCAAATTCATTCTAATGAGTGTTGGCTTATAATTAATAGTTTTTTAATAAATTAGTGATAAGAACACATACACCTAGGGGTAGCTAATTCCCATGTTCAATGTAACTATTCAGACATTGGGGCTAGCTATAAGGCTATTTACTCTCCTTCTTCTTCTTTAGGCTCTACACAACCTAAGTGGGTGGACCTTAGATTCTTTATATGGTACCAATACTAAAGCATATAACTGAATCTATATAATAGATAAAACCCATGAATCTTCTATGCTTATGCAAAGAACATAGACATGAGATAGCTAGTAACATGACCTATGAACTCGACAAGATAAGTGAGGGAAACTCTTTTTAGCTCTTAGATAGAAAAGGAAAAGATATTCGATTAAAATTTTGAATCAACATAACCCAGGTATGCAACAAGAAGAACAAGTAATCTCCAAGCTTATTAGTCCCTTATCCATTAGGCATAAACTAAGTTAGAACATACACAGGGATATCCAAATTATACTCATATACCTAGATATCTAATTTATCCATTCACCTTGCAAACATACATCTATCTTAAAAATGAAACTCGTACTTATCAAATCCTCCTATGATCCATGCAATTATGTCAATGCATATCAAGAACTTTACTCTTGACCCAACAACAAGATACACAACAACATACAACTTCAAAGAAAAATTTCAACTATACAATACGCACTTTGTACATATATCAACATAAAACTACAAACCCATAAAGAGGAGACAAATTTCAAAATGAAACTTTCAGTAAAGCTCTATATTCATTTCCTTGAAATCAATACATCAAGTGTATGCAAAAACTTGAAGAAAACACAATGGATGACTGTGTAATCTAAAATGATTATAAAAAACTACAATTGTTGTTCATAATAGAGAAAATGTTGAGACTGATGGTATCACAATAATAAAACTGGAGTTATCCTTGTGATCACAGTAGTAAATACTAGATCCCCATTTGGTATCACAGTTGTAGAAAATAGAAGCAGAACCCTTACAATGAGAAAAGAGGAGAAATATATAGACAAGAAGAGACTCCTACATTAGATCTAATACTACTAGGTATCCAAATAGAATCCTTCCTTCTGCTATTGTATAATTGATCTCTTCCCTCCTCTACCAGCAATCAAATTTGATCAATGTTGTTGCAAAAATATCTTCTTAGAATAATTGGAAAATTCCTCCCTTGATGGAATATCATATATGTACCCAAAATGTGCAGAGCTTTCAATTTGATCTTGTTGTCTTCTACTTCCCTCAGCCATGAAACTTCAACTGCCTCTGCCAAGAGAAACTATATCACTTCAAACTACTTCCAAAACATTAATTTCATTCTTTAGGGTCACTAGTGAATCTAATCATATCCAAATCTTATCATAATCCAATCCCATTCCATCTAAAAATAGCAAATCTTCATTATCATTGAGAATGCCCCAAAAAAAAAATTGCTTATAACTCCTTCCATTGAAGACCTATGCAACAACTGACTGCAGAAATGAAAAACTCAACTTCTCCCGATTCTGGTAGTATATTATATACACATTTTTGATAAAAATAGTACCCCTAGTGTGTATTTGAAAAACCAAGCCCTGGACAATGAACAAGACATTAAATTGAAAAATTAAAAATATTATATAGTCTAAACTATATAATATATTTTTTCAAATTTTCTTCAAATTTCCAATTTCAGCCTCAGATATGCATTCAAATTAGAGAGATAACTGAATTTTTAATATTATTTTTATACCTAACCTTATCCTTCAAGTCCTCCAGTGTCATTTGTCAAATTTTTATTGGTCAACTTAGATGGGCGGTCCCCACCCAACTTTCTACAACACTTGAATAACATTTGAATTTTTTAAATCTTTCCCTTTTGATGCTACAAACTTATGATGTTATGATTAATTGTAGCATTGTAACATCTAAAGGAAATTTCTTTGATCTCCCGACCACACAGAAAATTGTAGCTTTGTAAGCTTCAAATTATCCCTTTACAATCTCACAAAATTTTGTAGGATCTTAACACTTCAATTTTCACCTATTGATCCTATGCCATGGTCGTAACATCTTACCTCCCCTCATTCTGCCTTATGATCACACGATAGCCTCATCACATCATAAGTCCTTCATTTCCACTATCGACCATACGATTTTTCATGAGATCGTACCTCTATCTTCTTCATGTCCCAATCTCACAAAATGCCTTTGGATGTGCCACATCACCATCTACTTTGACACCTCTATCTTCTTCATGTCCCAATCTCACAAAATGCCTTTAGATGTGTCTTTGGGTTATTCAAAATATTGATCGTCCTTTACCTTTGATTATCGAAATGTATTTATCCTTTATATATGTGTGTTTATTATATGATATAATTTAATATAATAATAATATATATATAACTATGGTTATATATTATTATTATTTAATATAATTATATAATAATAGCATTATAAATATGTTATAATATTAATTATATAAATTAACAAATAGATATGTCCCTTATATGGACGTGTCTATTCGTGATCTATGGTTATTAATGCAAGGACAGATGCATTTGAAAAACATATAAAATATAAATTCTTGGAATATTTAACAAATTGGTACTTTAGTATATTTGGAGTATGTTTACTTGTGATTTATTCTTTACTTTGGATGCTTTTGATATCATGTTTAGATAATGATTAACATGTTACATGATGCATTCCTTTATCATGATGACTGTATCTTATTGCTTTGATGATGTCTCTTATCATTGCTTTGGATTAGTGATGTTATTGGTTGTTTAGCATGTCGAAAGTACTTGTGTCTTATGATGTTAATTAATGGTTTTTGGTAAGAAATATCTCATGGGACAACTTCAATGATCTTGTTGGAAATTTGAGATTCATGCTTGGGGGTATGGTTAGGATCCTTGAGATCTCATGATGCTATTATATTAGGGAGGAAACAAGAATTTTATTTTTGTTTGATTACTTATTTGCTTATGTTTTCATTTTTTGTGATGTTTCTTTATGATGTTATGGTTTAGATGGGTAGTTTCTATTGTTATCTTCATTCTAGTTTGTGAGGGTTATTTGATCTTCCTTTATGTTCTTGAGTGATCATTCCTTGATTTAAGTGGATTTAGTACTCCTTGATGTGGAGGTTTCATGTTTTCACGTGTTCCTTCTAGAATTCTATTTTTTCTATCAGTTTTTTGTCACTTGGGAAAGGGCATTTTCTCACATGATTAAGTCTTGCATGAGCATGTATATACTCACATGGAATTGTAAATTCCTGAGTGAGTATGTATATAGTCGCATGGACGAGAAAAGTCATATGTGACCCTGGTTGGGTGTCTTGCTTGGTTCATGAAGGATTCTCACCTCATAGCCAATCCTAACTCACATGAGCATTTAGAATATTTTATTGCATGGAAAATAATGATTTCTTTCATACACCTTGAAAATATGATACTTCTTTTGGATACCCTTTTGGGTCTTGCATGTTCCTGGATCAAAACAAATCAGTTACAAGGTGTATAAAATATATCTTAAATAATTTGGCATACTCTTCTTTCTTACTCTTTTGGCTATTCTCATGATTCATGTGATCTCTAGTTTGTGAGTTATGGTTTAGTGCTTGGGGATATTTGGAAGTGTTTTTTATTAGATAAATAGGTTTTACAGGGATCCTGAAACCCAATAGTTAAAACATATAAGGCTGATAATAAGCGTGAAAGCTCAGCCAAAAAAGTATAAGTTTAGAGGCTGATAATAATCATAAAGCCCAGCCAAAAAGTAGAGTTCTGAGAAAAGACCAGGAAAAAAGACAAGTAAAACCATGGCCTAAAGCCAGACCAAAAGCCAAAAGACAAAGAAAAACAAAAGAACAGGCGAGAGTTATTCCTCGCTCTTTCACTCCAACTCTTGCATAACTTGAGCAGCCTCGAAGGCCAGTTGGTTCTCCTCCACTTCTAGCTATTGCACCCTTTGGTGCCCTTGGTCCTGATCAGGAATGGTGTTGTCCTTTGTAGAGTCATCCTCCATTCTGGTTTCATCCCTCTCTTTTCCTTCCTCATCATCCTACATTTCTCTGTCTTTGATCTAGCCCGTAAGAGAGATTATGTTGTTGTTAATGGAGCTTAACAAAGTGAACATCTGATTCGCAAGGTTGTGATTGTAGTTCTCCAGGTTGTGTATCCTTCTTTTCGCCAGACTGAGCCTGTCAGCCAAATCTGTCCTCTTGTTAGCATCCATCCCATTCCTTGTTGCCTCAATATGTCTCACCTATTCTTTGACCTCCTCTAGCTCGTGGAAAAATAATTTGATTGATCTAAAATTGTCAATCATACTATTATGAGCATTATTTAATAGGTTCATCCTTGTCTCCCTAGCTTTATTCATAATAGCCACTATCATCGAGTCAATGAGTTCTTTCAGGCACTGTTCCTCTTGATTTTCAATGAGGATTTGGGGATTCATGGCCTCCTTGAAGATGCCCATCTTCAAAGTCTTGACATTAAATTTTATCCAAGATATCCTCCTATCATTGACCTACACTTCCCCTTCTACATACCCTGCATTCTAATTTTTGTGTTCCTCAAGTTGGGCTTACAAGTGGACAGGAGATAGGGGCAGCACAGACGCCTCCTCAAACTAAGAGTGCACTTCCTCCAAACTCTCCCTCTTGCGTTTCTTCCTTCCACTTTCATCCTTAATTTCCTCCTACATTTCCTTAACCACCTCCTTAGACTCTAGCTCCTCATCATCATCACTGACTCCCTCCTCATCCTTCTAAGGAGGCTTCTGCCCAAGATCCCTAGGGCTTTTTCTGCTAGGGGTTATGGGGGAGGGTAATTTTTTAGCTTGGTGAGTCGCTAATTTCCCCGAAGAAGAGATCCCTCCTTCCTCAAAGCTAAGGCTCTGAATTTCATTCAAGTCAGAGGAGTAACTAGAGCTACTAGACTCCACCTTCTCTACCTGAGGGGGAGTGATGCTTATAGTCTGAGCCTTGAAGTGCTCATGGATAAGTAGCAGCAGCCCCTCGTGTAGAGCTAGGTTTGTGGTGGGCTTCTTTTTGAATTTTTCCACCACCTTTCTCATCAAGGTTAACAGATAATATGGAAAGGAAATATTAGCATTATGCCAGAAATGATTCAATATAACAAAGTGGTGGGTACGAGCTCTATCAAACCTAAGGTCTAATGTGATGTACTCAATAACAGCTCTCAGAACATACCTCCACCGCTTCTTCATGGAGTCGGGGACATAGTAGGTGTGAATCTTTCTTAGGGCCTTCAGTTCCTTCTCACTCTCCACAAAGTCCCTAACTGCATTGCCCAAGAGCTTCTTATCCCTGAAGAATTTAAAACCCTCGACAGGGATTTCGGTGACAGTCGCAATCACCTCCTTTGTTATCTAGAAGTAGACCCTATTCACCTTCACCATGTCATCCTTCTAGGACCCCACCATGCTTTTGGTCACCTCCTGATCAAATCCATGCTACTTCATGATATAATTGATAACCCCACCCTTTTCGAGCTTTCCCACACTTTCTCCCTACTTCTCCATTTCTCAAAATCTCCCAACGGTTGCTTTCTGCACCTTTTGCCTACCATTTTTGCACAATACACACCCTCTTTACTCATGTGCTCCTCACTCTATGACTGAAAGGGACCACCAAGAGTTAACAATAACCAGAGAAAAATAGCCTTGCTATTGTTCTAGAAGTGAATGCAAAAAATAACCCACAAAGCGTGTCAATTAGTCAATGATGAATTACTATAGTTATGATTTCCCATGCTTCCATTTTGAAAAGTACCCTTATTTCTTAAAACCTTCATAATCATAATTATAGCTTGATTTTCTTCGTACTTCCTTGTATCTTGTCCAAGCTGATCAAACTTTTAATGTTTGTCGGCAAACAAATTTTTAGAAGCCAAGTCATTTTTTGGTCTGTGCCGACCCCAATGTTCGCAAACCTGTCGGCAACCATTTTTGCTTCACAAAAAATATGAGTGATGTGGATGCTATTAAATTTGGTGAGGGTCTCATGCGTCTCATCAATTAGATTTGCAATTGTCCATGATGGATGTGAGTTGCCAATGATGCACTTTATAATGTTATTCAAATCCCCTTCAAGCTATAAATTCGTGACACCAATTTCAAAAGCCAGTTTTACAACATTGCACACGGCATTTGCTTTCGCAAAATGATTGGTTTGGAATCCCAGTGGGAGAGAAAAAGTTGCAATACTATCTCCATTTTCATTCCTTATCACGCCTCCACTACCTGAGGAGCCAGGGTTTCCCTTGGAGGCTCCATCGAAGTTGGCTTTGTACCAACCTTTAGGGGGAAGGAACCACTTGGCTTCGTGTCTTTTCTTTGAACTGTCTGTTACCTTCTCCTTAATCTTGCCTCCTATCTCAAGTTCTCCCCCCTTCCTCACAGAAAAGTTTTTCTTTATGTTACTGAAAATTTTTCTCCCAACAACTAAAGTCGACTCCTCCCTATCTCTAAAAATCCTATTGTTCCTCTCCTTCCATATGCTCCAACAAAAATGAGGTAGGATCTAGGAGCTAATTTCCTTCAAGACAGACCCATTGAACAAGTCATGTCATTAATAGAAAAAGTCTAGGAGGTTAGAAGGAAAGCACCAGCTGTGGCCTAAGTCCTAGGTGAGGATGCCCCAAACTATCCTAGAGAAAGAATAATGAATGAACATATGTTTTCCTATCTCCGACTCTTCTTTACACAAAACACATCTACTGGGCATGGTGTGACCTCTTTTGATGAGATTTTCTTGGGTTAGATTTTTGTCCTGAAGAGCCAACCAAAAAAACATGTTGACTTTTGGCGTAAGGCTAGGGATCCAAGCCCTCAACCAAGGGGGAGACTCTTTTAAGCTCCATAAAGTGGAGTACCTAGAGGAAATCGAATAAAGCCCATTGGCATTATCCCTCCAAACTAGTTCATCCCTATTGTTGCTAAGGGACAAGGAATTAAGCATGATCATGATTGGTTTGAGGTCATCTAAGATAATGGAAAGGTCCCTCCAACCCCGTTCGGTCCTATAATTGCTAATTTTGTGCCCATAAAGGTTGATGCAATCATTAGCCCAAAACCCATAACTAGGGTTGTTCATAAGGCGGCCTTGAGAAAGCCAACTGTATTACCAGAACAGAATGTCTTACCCATTACCCAGCTTCCAGGAGACTATTGAGTTAGCCAAGTCCCTGGCTTTTAAGAAACCATTCCAAATAATAGAACCTCTTGGGATGTCCTCAGTGAAGAGGGTGAACTGAATAGAGGGCCTCTTTATATACTTATTAACTATAGTGTCTCTCCAATCCCCCATGCTACTAAAGATGCACTAGATTTGCTTTTCCAAGAGGACCTTATTGAGGTGAATGAGCTTCCTGATTCCTAGACCTCCACTCTTCTTGGGGAGGAAAACTTTGTCCCATGCAACAAGGGGGTACCTTTTGTTCCTTTCAGCTCCCATCCACAAAAAATCCCTCTAGATTTTCTCCATCCTCTCAGCATATTTCACCGGTATGGTAAAAAGGCTCAGAGCATATATCGAAAAGTTTTGAAGGATGGATTTAACTAGTTGACATTTTCCAGCTTGGCTAAGAATGGCTCCTTTCCAGCCTGCTAGTTTCTTATTGAACCTTTCAATGATGCCATTCCAGAAGGAATCTGAAGGGTTCGTTCCCAAGGGGAGACCAAGGTAGGTAGAAGGAAGCTTCCCCACCTGACATCCCAGGATTCTAGAGATTCTCTTTTGTCTTTCCTCCAGAGTATTGATAAAGAAAACATAACTTTTGTCCCAATTGATGAGCTGCCCCGACCCTCTAGAGTATGTGTCCAAAGTGTCTTTCATAGCCTTTTCCTCCTTGACCAAGGCCTCTCCACCCATAATAGTGTCATCTACAAATTGTTGATGCATAAAGGGGGTGCATTTGGAAGAGGGTTTAAAACCTTTGATCCTCCCTTCTTTATTTTTCTTCTCCATGATTCTTCCAATGCATTCCACCAGGATAATAAAGAGAATAGGTGATAGAGGATCCCCCTGACGTAGGCCTCTAGTAGGTTTAAAGAAATCAGAGGGGGATCCATTAACTAAAACAACTAGAGATGGAGTGTTGACCAGCTGGGAGATTAGCTTACATGATTTGACATCAAAGCCAAAAGTCTTCAATACCAAATCCAAAAAAGACCAATCAACCCGATTGAAAGCTTTGGACATGTATAGTTTGAGTAACATCCCTTCTCTCTTTCCAGCTTTCATAGAGTGAATCACTTCATGCACCATAATAATCAAATCTAGAATCTGTCTGCCTAGAACAAAACTAGATTGTTGCTGAGAAATAATCAGGGGGAGAAGCTTAAGCAGCCTCGAAGTGAGCACCTTCGAGATGATTTTATAAAAGGAGTTGCATAAACTAATGGGTCTGAACTTATCCAAAGTGTCAGCTCTTGGCACTTTGGGAATAAGAACTAAGAATGTAGAGTTTATTTCCTTCAGAATACTTTTGGCTCCAAAGAATTCCTGAACTACCTTCACAACATCTTTCATAATGACAAGCCAGTAAATTTGGAAAAAGAAGGTGGGAAAGCCATCAAGGCTAGGTGATTTATTAGCTAAAAGAGAAAAAAATAGCTTCTCTTACTTCAGAATCAAAAGGAATGGCCTACAGCAAATTATTATGGTGCGGTAGGAAGATCTGAGGAATACAAGAAACAATATCATCCTAGTCCACTTTAGAGAGCAAAGGATCCCAAGACAGCAAGGAGGAGAAAAAAGACACAGCTTCATTTGATATATCTTCTTCCTTTGTCAACACATTCTAGTCTCTCTTCAAGCTAGAAATCTTGTTGTTTTCTCTATGTTTAAGAGTTGTTAAATGGAAAAACTTTATGTTCTGGTCTCCTTCCTTGAGCCATTTGATTCTAGATCTTTGCCTCCAGAACTTTTCCTCTTTGCTAATAATGTTATGTAAATTAGACAGGATGGATAGCTCTTCTCCCCTATTCGAGGCATCATACCCATTTTCTTGAATGGAGGCTTGGGTAGAAGAGAGATTTGTAGAGAGATCCTCTTTAAGAGAGAATATGTGACCAAAATCTAACTTATTCCAAGCTTTAACCATCCTTTTAACATTGTTGAGTTTTCTAGCAACCCTGAACATTGCAGTGCCTTCCACTTCTATGCTCCACTAGACCTTAATTCTTTCTAAAAAATCAAGGTGGGAAGTCCACATTTTCTCAAAACGAAAGGGAGGAGGTCTAAAGGGATCAGAAGGAACAATCGAGAGGGAAATAGGGGAGTGATTAGACCCAACTCTAGGCAAAAGAGCTAACTTGCAAGAGGAAGTTTGTAGCCAATAAGGAGAAATGAGAGCTCTATCCAATCTAACATGAATACAATCCTTGCCTATGCATTTATTGGACCAAGTGAAGTCACCTCCCATAAGGTCTAGATCTAGAAAAGCCAATCCATTAATGAAGTTAGAAAGGGCATGCTTGTTGTTCCAGTCCTGAGGCAGACCGCCCTTCTTCTCCTTGTCCAGAAGAGGGGTATTGAAGTCTCCCATAATGATTCATTTCTTCATGTTGCTATTCTGTACCAGCCCTTTTGCTCTAGACTAGTAGGACTTTCTATCTCTGTTGTTATTGGGAACATATAAATTGAGTAAAAACCAAAATTCATTGGACTGGATATGGAACACTTTATAAAAAAGAATGTTACCTACATTGAAGACTGATTTCACCCTAAAAAGTTTGGTCTTGAATAATGTCAACAGACCCCCAGAAGCTCCATCAGAGTCTAATGCCTCCCCGCTCATCAGGTTGCTGAACTTAATTTTTCTCAATGAATCCTTTTTCATTTTTGTTTCTTGGATCATCAAAATGTCAGGTCTCTGGTCTCTAATTAGATTCCTAATAATTTCCTATTTATGGGCACCATTTAGGCCCCTAATGTTCCATGAGATGATCTTCATTTTTTATTCTTAGAAAAATCCTTCAGAGTGCTTTGGCACCCATTCGACAAGCATCTTCTAGTCTCCTCCTCTCTAGACTCCCTCTCTAATTTTCTGCCTACTTTGGTAGTAGAGCCCACATCTGGTTTGCAGCTGCTCCTGGTCACCATAAGAGAAGCCTTAGACAGATCTCTAATTTGATTCTTCATGGGTGTCTCTCCATTCTTTTCAAACTTCAAGGATCTAGAAGCCTTGTTACCATTCTTTGGGGTGCTGAGAAGATCTACCCTTTGGTCCAAATCTTTCACCAAGTCCTCCTTTTTTCCTATTCTGATCACTACTTCTCTGGTGGAAACCAAGTTTTCCTCTAGGTCCTAAAAGACAATAATTTCCTTATTTCTCTTTCATTTTCCTCCTCTGTGGAACCCAGTTCAGACTCTTCCTCACTGGGGAAATTGTCCATTCCAGACTCTTGAAAACCTTTCTGCGAGGTAGCCTTACCTTCCACTTATCCAGGCATGAGGGTCTTATCCTTAACCTAGTCATCCTTAATCTATTGAGAGGCATTTAAAGGTAAAGAGGAACTCGGTCCTGACTTGACTAACTCCCCTTCTTTTATTGCCCTACCCTAAGGCTCTTGGTTAGTCATCTTAGGAGCATCTACTGCTTTTTGGGTCTCCAAAGAAAGGCCCTTTTGGCCCTATTTAGTGGTTTTCTTTTTCCAAACTTTCTTCACCCTCGTTTGCGAAGAAGAAGGAGGATTCTTCTTCTTAGTAGTCTTAGCCTTCGGGCACTAAAAAGCCTTATGACCTATTTTAAGACAATGAAAACGCCCAAAAGGGACACTCTCATAGTCCAACTGCTAGATATGAGTGCCAAGTTTGGACTAAAAACATACCACTTCAGGCATATCATCCCCTTCCCTTACACCTATGCAGATCCTCGCATAAGTTAGCCTACTCTTAGAAGCTATAATAGGGTCGATGGAGAGAATCTCTCTGAAAGAGTTGGCCACTCCCTTAAAGACATCCTCATTCCAGAACTCCAATGGTAGCTCAAGGAGTCTGACCCATACTGGAGCTTGCTATAAGAATGATTCATTTAAGTCTAGTTTAGACAACCATTTTTGAAGCACTAGGGTGGCCCTCCCAAAGCTCTAGGGGCCTTCACACAGAATGTCAACCATGTCCTCTTGACAGGTGAACTCAAAAGAGAGAAAAACCTTAGCCATTGCAATGACACTAACCTGACCTTTCAAGCTCCATTTTTTCAAAGTGTAGGCCCGAACCACATCAATATTTGGTCTCAGGCCAATAAACTTCTTGACAAGCGTCGAGGCCATAGAGGCAATGCTGTGGTCAAAAATCTCATCTGGAATAACAATCGTGCAAGAACCCTTTTCCAAACCTGACACAACCTTAACCAAAGGGAAAGAGGACTTACCAGATGGATTGACACCAAAGAGTGAGCCTTGTATTTGGAAGTGTTTTTAAGACTTCTACTTGTATAAGTAAACATGTGAATTTATCCATGTTCCCTATTTTATTATCTTGGTTAGATGTTTCATTCTTGCACTTGGTTATTTAATTTTGTTGTTAAGTAACTTATCTTAAGAAAAAAATTATTTAGTGCATGTTTTATCCTTGTGTTCCAAGGATCTTCGGGAGGGGCACTACATGATTACTAAAAAGGAAGAGAAGTGTATTAGAAGATCATAAAGAAAAGATAATCAGGGGGTAAAGAGAAAGAAATAGTAAAGAAGGAAGCTTACCCAAAGGGGGAGAGAATATACTAAACAAAGATTAAGATGAGAATGAAGAATGAACTTGAAATAAGAGGAAGATGTTAAAAAGTTGTTGCTGCTAAAAATAATGGCCGAGTACTAGATTGAAGTCAAAGAGCTGAAAATTTGTATTGTTGACAATGCATACATTTGGTTATCTTATGTAATGTTTTGTAATGTAAAATCATATGTTATTTATTGCCATCAATGCCAAAGGGGGAGATTATTCACCCCAACTAATAATGTAATTGATAGTGGGGAAGATTATTATTTGTAATGCACCACCCAGAGATCCTTAGAACAAGGATTTAATATAAGCCAAGATATTTTTTTTACAAGTATGAATGTGCATGAAAAAATTGCACAAGGATCACAAAGATTGTAACATAAGACTTCACCAACAATCCCAACAACCAACGGATCTCCAAATGCCACAACCTAATTGACATGACCAAAGTAAAGAACAAGAGAAAAAGATGACATTAGAACACAAAATCTTCGATCTATCAAATCATGGAACCACAAGCAATCCTAAATGATACTCAAAAGTCCAAATTGCATTCTCCAAAAAATAGTGGAGAGGCCCCCTATTTTATGCATGAGAGAATAACAACTGACAGTCTTGCACGAGGAAGTAACTCTTTGCATGAGAAAGTACACTGAGCCACACGAGGAAACACCATCTCATGAAAGGACATGCTTGGCCCAGTAGCCAAGATAGCCAAAACTAGTGTGGGGTTTCACACAAGAATTCACCCCAATCCACACGAGGAAACCTAGCACACCATGCAAACATTTACATTCTCGTGCAAGGATGCAAATCAATCAGGTAGAAAACATAAAGGTAAAAAGCTAGGAAATAAATTTCCTCCACACTAGGGAGTACCAAATCCATGTAGATTGATGAATGAACACTCAAGTGCCTAAACAACAAGATTCCATGAAATAAGAAATAGGAACATCTATCCATCTAAACTATAGCAAAAAAAGAACGTACTAAAAGCAACATCGCAGTGTACAGAAGCAATATCGTAGTGTACAAGAATAACAAAACTCATGTGTGGTTCCTCTCAACCATAATAACATCATGAGACCTTGAAGGTCCTAGCCATCCCCTACATGTAACATCCCAAACTACTAACCAAATCGTCAGAGCTATCTGATGAGGACATCACTACTAAAATTTACTACAACATAAAAATTAGGAAATCTACCATGCTAAAATTAAAGCATTAGATAATCAAATAAATCAACCACATCAGTTATCATGTGCTAAGCATCATACGAATAGGAAATCTAACATGCTAAACCAATAAGCAATAGATACATGAATAAAGTAATTCACATCATCTAATCATATGCTAAACATCATAATATAGGAATGCATCAAATAAACTAGCATCATCTAAACATGATATCCAAGAATTCCAATGAAAGCATAAATCACAAGAAAGCATACTTCAGAACCTGAAGTACCAAGTGAAAACATCTAGCAATAGTCACACTAGGATAATAGACCATCTCCGTACTCCAGTCCCTAATAGTAGTGAAGGTAGATATGCCTCCCAACCATGTGGAATCCATAGGTTCACTCCCATTGTGTTGATGGAGATAATGATCCAACCATAAACACACATAAAGCACAATTTCCATGGCTAACACGCACGCCAGATAATAATGATGACTAAAACCAAGATCATGAAATAATACAAGTACAATAGGTCATGGTTAGACACTCAATGGGCTACTGTCTAGGGGCTGAATCATGGAGAGTTGCTTCGCATCCAAAAGCCCAAGCTCATATCATGTGGCTCAACTCCCCAATGGAAGGCTCTCGCACTAACATTTTATTATCTTAATTTTTACTAGCACCCAATATTTGATTTAGTTATCACTTATAACTTCCTATGCTGACCAATGGGAAATAGTCACCAGGTTGTGAGATAGAAGACCCCTCCATATCCTACCAAGTACCCTACCCATGCTCATCCAATGATGAGTGCCCATAGGCATGTATATTCGCAACCCAACCCCAAATGACCATAACTTCTAGAAGTACCATAGAAGATTGGGCCTCACGAGTCACCCGACAAATGCATGTGCATATGCTTGTGTGTGGTGCACCACCATCATGAAGATCATATCCCAAGGACTGGATGAGAACACAAGAAAACTATCACTCAATCGAAAATAAACTTGGGAGGATGGATTCTACACAAATCCCAAGAAAAATAAAACCATGCATCATGAACTCACTCGATCGACCTCAATCTAGGAGTATGGATTCTACATGAATCCCAATGATGCAACAAAACCAAACATCATGAACTCACTCAACCAACTTCAATCTGGGAGTATGGATTCTACATGAATCTTAGTGTTCAGGAAACCATAACAAGGGTCCAAAATAAATAATAACATCATGTCTAAAATCACTCAAGTGAACATGATGTTAAGAGTATAGATGTAGAACTCATCCCAATGCAAACATAAAAATGAGGCAATGGTTTGACTGACATACTATAGATAATCCAAGTCCGTGACTAACATCATGCCAAGAAAACCTGAGAAAACTAGGTGATAAGCAAATCGAGGCAAGAAACCTCCAAACTCAAAAATGTTGAAATTAAAACCCATTTGTTCTTAGAGCACAAAAGCCACAAATATCAAATAAAATTTGGGTTTGGAGTTCATATACAAAAATGACCAGCATAATGGTGCAAAACCCCAAATTCTCATCCTGGAAATAGGGAAATGCTCATACCCGCCCAATTGGGTAAAGCTAGCATATAGAAATGGAGGGGAACACTAGTTTTTAGCCTCCTAACAAATGGCTATAAAAAAAAAAGAATTCAAAATAGAGTCAAAAAAATAAAATGGGAGAGCCCTACCTCATAGTCAAAAGGGAAAAACAAGAATCTGAACCATAAAATAAAAATCCTGCAGAAGTAATCAAAAATCGTAGAAATCCAAGGTCTCCCTGAGCTAAATCCAATGAGACCGCTCTCACAATGATCCCACGCCCATAGCTCTCACAGCAAACAAAATAGTAAATCCTCATGAAGAGGATTTTGGGTTTCACTCTCAAACTTTCTAATTCAAAAGTGAGAAGTGAGAAATTAATTTCTTTTTTGGATACTTATTCACTCTTCAAGTGAATAAAGGATTAGGGAACATAACTAGGAGAACTAGTCAAATCTTGAATCCACCCAAACAAAAATAGGCTATTCCAAGTAATTGGAATTCATCTATGGAAAAGCTATCAAAAATTAAAACAAAATAAAATAAATCCCAAAACCATAAAATCACATAATTTCCTTAATAATATTCGTAACAATGTGAACCTCTAAATGCACAGACACGTTCATAGGTCTAGTCACATAATAAAAATGAGTCTAAATTCATCAAATCATTGGAAGGTTTAATTTAAATATTTAAATAAGATATATCGACCATAAAAGGATGACATTGATAAATGTGAATATTTGAATCACTAACTCCATGTGTCACTGCCAAGGATACAAATCCTGCACACTAAAATACATGAACAAGTGCAATTGCATATAATAACATAGCTAAAGCAATGAATGCATTAAATAACCTAATTTAACCATTTATTCAATTATATCAAAATAATCTATTTATACTTTTCACATTTTCATATAGCATAATGAAGCAAGAATGAAGTAAATAACCATAACATTAACTCCATCACATAATATAATCAAAGATATGTCCAAATACTGAATAAGCAGATATCATCATAAAACATATTGTCATCTAAAAATGACATCATCCTACAAATATGATCAACTAAACGACATAGTAGTTTAACATCTATTATACTAAAATCAAAGTATAACATCTGACCCTTAGGTCATCTCAAATGTAAAACATAACATGAGTAACAATTATCTCTCAGATCAAAATATAACAAAGTAAATATCCATAGCACATAACCAAAGAATCCAACATGGACAATACATTTCTAATAATTTAAGAATTTAATAATGGTTGTTTAAATGACATGAAAAGGCACTTAAAGCACATAAGTGAACATAGTCATAAACATGAATAACTATTGCTAGAGGAACCTAGTCCAGTGTAGTAGGGTAATAATACACAATGCAATCTCTATACACATCTCATGGTAATCACAGAACAACATCATGATACCAAATTGATCCTGGTAACCACTGGCACAAACCTTAGTGAAACCATCTAACACATCATAATCTCATAAATCAGCCATAAGCATAATGAAAGTATATGATATCATAACATAAATCCAATCATGTCAAGGGTGTAGACCACTCATGGTCCCAATCATGATCCCTCACCAAGAAAGATCATCAAGGTTGCATCCATTAGGATGACTTACAAAAATCAAATGGGAGAGGCACTACATTAGCCTTAGTTGATAATGCTATGTCTGTAAGAGAGTCATATAAATTGTTATATTGTCATTAATGTCAAAGTATTAGTTGGTTAGGTATTATGCTAGCTCAATAGAGCACCATATCATTAGATTGATGAAGAGGATTTGAAGAAAGTATGATGAAGATAAAAGTGATATGTAAGGTATTCAATGGGTACTTCAATGAGGTTGATGATGATAATATATTGGTTTTATTGTTTTACAATCATGTATTGTTGTGATGTATTAAAGAGTACAAACTTAATTAAGTGACAAGGTTAATGAAGGGAGACTATATTCACCAAGTGATTGTAGTGTTTCCTAAGCAATTGGAAAGGAAGAATGGAAACACAGTATTGCCTGAGCGAGTCAAGTAGTAACCAAGTTCTACATTACCCAAATAAATGTTGTGTTTACTAAGTAATAACTAGATGAACAAAATTTGATAATTGGAATTTGAGGCTGACTTTTGATGAAAATATGGAAAGTTCGAGATGGTCTAAGGCACAAGTCAAAGTTTGTTACAAGATCTATAGCTGGTAAAATTCAAGAAGGAATTTGTGAAGGAGATTGAATGAAGATATAGATGGACACAAAGTTATATGAAGGTTATTTTTTCTAAGTGTCTAAATTCATTGTATGAAATTTGAATATGGAAATATGGTATGAACCTAAGATCAACGATTGTGATTAAGTAGAAAAAGATGGAAGGATCTAAAAGCAAGGAGAAAATTATTTAAGGAGCTTTCCTAGATAGTTTTAGGTTGTTGATACTGGTTTGGAGATGATTATGTTGATTGGAAATTGATCAAGTGATGTGTTAAAATTGATGAGAATGTGAAGTTGTTGAATATGAAAGAAGATAGTTGAGCCAAGTGAACCGAGTAGAAAAAAGAGAAAGAGACAGATAAAATTGGCAAGTCAAGAGTAAATAGTGAATCAACCAAGTGAGTAAAAAGAAGGAGAAAGAGAAAGAAAAGAAATCTAAATAGGAAAAGGTAGTTCTATTCTTAATAGATCATTTCTACTATTACTATTTAATCATTGTAGCATAAAATGTTGGAGAACCAAGTGGACATAACAAATTTGTGAAATCCTATATAGTGATATTGATTAGTAGTGTTTGTAAATCCTTTAAATTAGGCCACTCTTTAGTCAAGAATAAGGAGTAATAAGGTCTAGATGATCTTTTGGTGAAATCCTCTAACAAGGTCATGTTAATAATGTGTATGTAACCTTTAGCAAGGTTGGATACTAGAAGAGCTTTCTTCAAAAGAGTAAATATTTTTGAGTTATAGGTCCCAAGTGATTGTTACCTTCACAAGGTTTCCACGTTAAAATTTTCGTGTCAAATGTGTGAACGTTAATTTTTTTGCAAGTTGTTTTACCTATTTTTACATCTTACTATAGTTTGGTAATAATTAAGTAATCACAAGGTAACAACTAGAAAGTTTACTAATACTTGGTAATGCAAGGAATAAAAAGTTAAGAGTTTGGAATATAGTGATTGAAAGAGTTAAATGTTGGCTATACCGAGTGATTATTGTTAAATATTCTAATGTTTTGTTGGTACCCAAGTTGGCTGAAGGGAGTGTATGATAACTAGACATAATTGATACACCCCTCTCCCCTCTCAGTTATCTAACAATAGTTATTAGACCTCAATGCTTGGAGAAATAATTTTAAAGGAACTTGAGATAAAGATTGAAGTTGTATAAGAGAGAGGTACCAAAGCTAAACAAGGAGAAATTTTCCTCATAGAAATTCTAAATGAAGATGCATCTATCTGACATTGGAGATAATATCACACATTGGTTGGAGAATGAATATACTACCCCTATTGGTCCCTCAAATGTGAAGCAAATGAATGAGAAGAGGAATCATAATAGTCTAATAATTGAGATTGCATATGCTTTCAATGATGTTGAGCTTAATGATACCAAGATCTGTGCTAATGCTAAAAAATGTGGGAAAAATTGAAATTAGTACATAGACAAGATTCCAATGTAAGAAGAGCCCATTATGAAAGAAGGTGAGATGTTGCACAATATGTGAATTGGATCAAGGATGTCGTAAGTGCAATCAGAGTTGCTGAAGGAACTATCATTGATTCTAAAATTGTAAGTAAAGTTCTTAGCACTCTTTTGTCTATTTATACTATCAAAGTTTCCACAATACAAGAAGTAAGAGCTATGCCTGGTAATGATATGACCCTTGATGGTCTAGTTGGTTAGTTGACTGCATTTGAGTTGAGAAATTATGGCAATAATATGGTTATAATGGGAACTGCATTTAAGCCTTCACTAACCATCAATAATTCAAAGAAAGAGAAGAAAATCAAAGAAGAAAGTGAGTCTGAAACTTAAGATGATTAGTTTGAGCTTGAAGTATTTATTAAAAGAGGGTTATCAAGAGGTAAAGGTAAATACATTTGGAATTCTTTAGAATAACTGAGATGGGGGGTGAATCAATCATCCAAGGTCCAAATGAAAAATAAAACTTTGTAGTGCTTAACATATTCATATCCATAAAACCATATCATGCATGCATCCATAAGAAAATCCAATACCTTAACTTAGTAGGTCACTATCCTAGGTCAAAATAACTTTGCATAAATGTAAACATGAAATACCACAAACTCGTTCACACAATTTGACACAAGGATTTTACATGTAAACCCAATTTGGGAAAAACCACCACTAACATGCTATCCAATTTTACTCTTCTGAAGTGATGCCCTATTAAAAGCCAACCTTGTTAAAGGCTACAATACACACTGTTATATGTGACATGGTTAAAGGATTTCAATCACCTTATTAGGAGTGATCCTTTTTAGAGAACTTCATAAAATTCCATTAGAATGTCACCCACTTAAAGGATTTACAAATGATTTTTAGGTCAACCTTAATCCAAAGGATTATCTAGACTAATACAATTGTTAGAAAGTAATAGCATGACTTGATCTGATAATAAAATGCAACTCACTTGCATATTATAGATCTTTGGTTCAGTCCTCCATTTTTCTTGGCATTCATGCTCTTAATCTTTTATAGCTTGTTCACCCTTCAAGCATTCATCCTCTTAAGCCTTCTTTCTTTGTATGCCAATTGCAGTCTTTTCTATTTGGCCACCATATGAAGCAACACCCTAAACTTCTTGTCTTCCTTAGTTTCTCACACATGAAAACCTTTACTTGTGTCTTGTTATCTCTATAAATAGAGAATTTAGCTCTTTTTTTGCTTAACCACAATTTTCCATTTTAGGGTTAGGTAAGATTCAATGAATCTACCCACTTTTCCATTTTAGTCCCTCTAAAAAATTCTTCTACAATCCTCTTTGAATTCACCTCAAAATTATTTAGCTTGAATTTTGTGCCACAAGCTCATCATAGAAATATTCCACACACTTCACACAGTTTAGGAAATCAAATTAGTCAGCTTAGATTCATCAAATCTTTGATTTAACACTTTTTGCTACCACTCAGCATCTACATTGTTCACTCGAAAAAAATAGCTTTCGATGCTTAGCCAACACTGGGTTTCTTAGCATTAACTACGGCTTCTTAGCTTGGTCACCACTATTATTTCCCTGATGCTTGACACTTACTAGATTTTACCAACTCTCTTCATATACTAAATTTTTGCTTAGCTTGAACTAGAATTTGCTCGACTTACACAATTTTTTTCGCCAAGCTTAGCAGACACTTTTTATGAAAACACTTATTCTTGGCTTAGCCAAAGTAAAAATACACTTTCACCTTAAGTAGATCAACAATACATCATATCATCTAAGTCTTACTTGGTCTTAGTGCTCCTTTTATACACCAAATAACTCAACCTTTCTCTAGGTTCTCTTGTTATCTTATCTTTTCAAATCCTCTTCATCAATCAAACAAATGATAACATTTAGACCAAAGAGCAATTGTCTCACCAACAAGTAGCAGGTTTGACATCATTGACAGAATAATGATTGTTCCATGATAGGTTCTACACTTCAAACGAACTCTTTTCAACAATCTCCCTCTTTATCATTGATGACAAACCAATACCAACAACAATACCAAAAATAAATTCATATCTTTGAAATTTCTACCTCTATCAGTATGTGCCTCTTTCTTTTTCCTTCTCTAATCTGATCTCTCTGATATCTTATATCTCCCTCTTTCTTGAACTCTCGCTACTATCTCCCTCTTTCTTATATAATCTTTCTTATCTCCCTCTTTGACAACAATGCCAAAGACTTGTCATCTATTCATGCAGATATAATCAATTCAAATTCTCCCTCTGTCACCTTGCATGTGACTATATCTTCTTATTCAACTCCTGTACTACTTTAGGTAGCTCCTAATATAAGATCCACTGCACCTAATTTTTAAAAAATGGCATTCAACTCAGTTGATGCAAGGCACTTCTTTTGCTTCTTAACTAGCTTTGGATAGGGGTACCACCCCTAGTTTAGCTCTAAGATATTCATGTGCATCCTTAAGTAAAGCTTTTATGAATATATAAAATATTTGTTCTTTTGTATTCACATATTCAATTCTCACCTCTTTGTCTTGAACAAACTCTCTCAAGTAATGATACTTGATTGCAATGTGATTTGTCTTTGTTTGCATCAAAACATTATTTGATATATTTATAGCACTTTTATTGTCACAATAAAGTACCATAGATTCAGTAATTTCTTCCTTCATTCCTTTGAGCAGTTGTTTGATCCATACCACATTTGTACAATATTGCATCAGCCACATATTAAGCTTCAACAGTAGATTGTGATATATAATTTTGTTTCTTGCTGGTCTAGGTGACCAATCTCTTTCCTAAGAAAAATTCTCCACCACTTGTACTCTTTCTATCATCAATGTTTCTAGCCCAATCAACATCTGTATAGGCTCTTAGCTCAAACTTATCATTCTTCTTATAGTATAGACCATAGTGTTTTGTTCCTTTCAATTATCTTATGATCCTTTTAACAACCATCAAATGATTCTCCTTAGGATTTTTAGAAAACCTTGCAACAATCCCAACAGCTAATGCAATATCAAGTCTACTATGTATTACATATTGTAATTTCCCTATCATAGACCTATACAATGTTTGATTTACTTCAGTAGAATCATCAGTTTTGGATAGTTTGTGTCCTATGACCATAGGAGCACTAAGAGATTTTGAATCCTCCATACAAAAAAAATCAATATTTCCTTTACATACTTGGACTAAGTGATGTAAATACCATATTTCATCTAATATATTTGCAAACCAACAAAGAACTTTATCTCTCCAAACATAAACATCTCAAACTCTTTCTTCATTTCATTTGCAAATGTCTTACACAATGCATTTTGTCCTCCAAATATGATATCATCAACAAATATTTTAGGTAGTAAAATCCCTTTACCTCCTTCTATCTTCAAGTACAAATTGTTGTTGTCATCGATATTTTCAAAACCAATCTTTACAAGATAATTGTGAAGCCTCTCATACAATGCTCTTGGAGCTTTCTTTAAACCATATAAAGCTTTGTGTAATCTACATATCATGTTCTTTTTGTTTGGATCAACAAATCCTTTTGGTTTTTCAATGTAAACCTCCTCTTATAGTATACCATTCATAAATGTTGACTTCACATCCATTTGATATACTTTGAAACCTTTATATGTAAAGTAAGAAAGCAAAGTTCTCGCTCCTTCCAATCTTTCAACTAGGGAAAATGTTTCTCCATAGTCAATTCCCTCTTCTTGTGCATATCCCTTACAAACTAATCTTACCTTATTCCTTTTGACTTCACCATTCTCATCCTATTTATTTCTGTACACCCACTTGGTTCCAATCACGTTCTTACTCTCTGGCATGGGTAATAGAGTCCATGTTTTGTTCTTCTTAATCTGATCAATCTCTTCTTTTAGGACTTTATTCCAGTCTTCATTCTCTAATGCATCCTTCACTGACATAGGTTAATGCATGCTTAACAAACATGTATCACTTTTGATGCAGTGCAAGGTAGGAGAATCCCAAAAGGAGATGTCCAAAGCCCCAACAAATAACCACACAATGGAAACACAGTAGCAAGCAACAATAATGCAAGATCTAATACCAAATCAAAGATCTTTATTCATTAAATAATTGATTACATGCAATATGCCCGACTATAAGGCCTTTCGAGTTAGGGTCAAATACAAACAACAATTACAAAATTAGTTCTGCAAGATCCAACAAGGTTCACTTGCAAACTTGAATCCAGCTAGTCCAAATTTACAACTAGATAAGAAGACCAAAAAAATACATACTTGTACCCTTAGATCCACCAAGAAATCCTCCAGTTCTCAAATCATATCCCTATCCCTTCAAAATTTCCATCTACACAATCCCCTTCACTCCTTCAAATGAATGAATTCTCTAGCTATGCTAAAGACTCCACAAAACCCTTTACTTATACCCAACTAAGCCACAAGTTGGCCTAGTTCATTACAAACTAAATTAAATCTCTCACATTAAGTATATTTTGAGCCACAAGTTGACTACAGCACAAATTAAATACCCATATATAAATTAAATTCCAAAAGTTGGCTCATAGACAACTCGACATGAATAGAGCCAAAAACCAATACTAGTACTTGACACATACATGAACACTTAGCAACAATAGGTTCAATTGGCACATGAAGGAAGACTTGATCAACATAAGATTGCTATAGTAACCTATCATCCACTAGGAGATATAGGAACTCAGCATCCACTAAGAGCTACAATAACTTGACATCCACTAGGAGCAACAATAACTCGGCCTCCACTAAACAGCTTAGCAACAACAGGAAAATTGGAAACCACTGACACTTGGCTTCAACATGTAGGATTGCAAGAAATCCTAGGATGCTCCTACATCAAGCACCCCAAGTTTGAAAAGATGTTCTAGTAACTAGAAGAATATCTTCTGGGATTCAACACATAAATCCCAAACTAGTTCTCCACATACATATCCTCCTATTCTTCAACTTGTACACACTTTCCCTTTTTCTTTTTCTACTTCTTCACATCCATCTTAGGTGTGCTACAAGTCTTCTTCCCACATTAATCTCCAACCTTCTCAGTAGCAAACTCTCTCTTTGTTTAGGCTAATTATCTTGAGCTATAAACTCATTCACAATAGTAGTTGTCCTACAAATTGGACATTCAAAAGATCTATGCTCTTCTTTACCACGTTTGAAACAATTAAATATGAATCTACCTCCACCTGTTCTTCTTTTCTAATCAATAGGTTTTGGTTCACCCTCAACACTCAGTTTAGCTTGTGCCAAGCTATCTTGCTTCTCCTTCCCTCTAGCAGTACCTTGAATTTTCTTCTTCAACTTATACTCTGCCTTCAGGGTATACTAATAAGCATCCTCAAATAAAGAAATATTCAACATACCAACCTCATCCTAAATATTGAATCTCAAATCATTAATGTATCGAGCTACCTTTTACTTTGAAAATTCTCTACAACCAAATTGAATAGTCAACTTGTAGAACTCCTCGGTATAATCTTTAACAAACATATCTTTCTATTTGAAATTCTATAACCTTTTAAATAACTCAAATTCATAATCAGTAGGAATGAACTTAGCCTTCAACTTAGCTACCATCAATCTCCATCTAGAGATCTTCATTTCACCTTCCTCTTCTCTATCTCTTTGTAACTCTTACCACCAAAGAGCAACATGTCCTTTCAACTTAGTCTATGTCAACCTCACTCTAAGTGGATCCTTAATATCCTCAAGCTTAACGTAGTCTTCCAACTCACCAATGCAATCAATCAAGTCTTTAAGAGCCGAAGTACCTAAGAAATTAAAAACCTCCATCTTATGCTTCAGCCTCAATTAAGATCCAGGTCTAGCAAATTGACCAGCCATAGTTCAAATAGGTCTCTCCACATGATCAATTTTTTCCTCACCATAAGATCTAGCAACTTCAAAGTCTTCAGCAACTTCCTCATAACTACCTTTAGTACCCACATGCCTAGGTAGGCCACCTAAAGCACTCACAATTTCAGCAATCATGTCACTTTTTATTAATGTAATCTCAGATCTAAACTCTACTCTTATCTTCTCTGAGATCCTTTCTTCCACAACATCACTAAGATCATCAATTTCCCTAGGGTCTAATCTTCTTGGAGGCATCTTCCAAAATTTTAGCAAACCCTAAGCAACAGATCCACCAAACCAGAAGATTAATCAACTCCACAAGATCAACCTTCTCTATAAGTCCTAGCGTAAACTACCTCAACTTCAGCGATCTTTCTACAAACTCAGGAACAACCTTCACTCTAATACCATCTAATACAGTGCATGGCAGGAGAATCCCCAAAGGAGATGTCCAAAACCCTAAAAAATAACCACACAACAACAAGCAAAAATAATGGAAGATCTAATACCAAATCAAAGCTCTTTATTCATAAAATAATTGATTACATGCAATATGCCTAGCTATAAGACCTTTTGGATTAGGGCCAAACACAAACAACAATTACAAAATTGGTTTTGCACGATCCAACAAGATCCACCTACAAACTTGATTCTAGCTAGTTCAGATCCACAACTGGATAAGAACACCAAGAAAATCCACACTTGTACGCTCAAGTCCACCAAGCAATCCTCTAGTTCTCAATCCACAGCCCTAGCTCTTCAAAATTTGCATCTACACAATCCCCTTCACTCCTCCAAATGAATGAATTCTCTAGCTATGCTAATGACTCCAAAAAACCCTTTACTTATACCCAACTAAGCCACAAGTCACCCTAGTTCATTATAAATTAAATTAAATCCCTTATATTAAATATATGTTGAGCCACAAGTCAACAAAAACACAAATTAAATACCCATACATAAAGTAAATGCCAAAATTTTGCTCACAAACAACTCAACACAAACAAAACCAAAAACCAATACTGGCACTCGACACATACAAGAACACTCAGCACCAACAAGTTTACTCAGCACATGAAGGAACACTCAGTCAACACAAGATTTCTATAGTAACTCAACATCCACTAGGAGCTATAGTAACTTGGCATCCACTAAGAGCTACAATAACTTGATATCCACTAGGAGCTACAATAACTCAGCCTCTACTAAATAGCTCGACAGCAATAGAAAAATTGGAAATTATTGGCACTCGACTCCAACATGTAGGATTGCAACAAAGGCTAAGATGCTCTTGCATCAACTTCTCAAATTATTCCTCATCATTGGTCTAGCTTCTTTATCTCCAATTATTTGTTTAGTAGGGTGATTTCTTCTAACATACTTTGACAATCTTGTTTTTCTCTTCTTTCTTCAATAATTCTATCAAATTCAAAGTCATTGTGCACTTCTCTATCAATTAAATTGGCATTCCTTTCATGTACACTGATCTTAGTATCATAATGTACCTCAGCTTCTTTCTGCAACTCAGCTCCTAAATGCAACTTGGTTCCTAAATGCAACTCGACATCCATTGTATGTGACTTGGTAGTTACTGATACTTATTGTTATTGATTCACAACTTGGTTCATAGATTTATCAACATTCATGTCTTTATTGTAGTACATGAAGGTTTTGTATTCTTTGGGTTTCATCTTAGGTTTAGCTTCATGTACCTCTGTATATTCATCAAATTTCACATTTTCACTTTCCACAACTTCGTAAAAGTTAGTATTTAAACATGTATAAGCTTTACTTCTTGTGGAATGGCCTAGGAATATACCTTCTTTACTTTTAGCATCAGGTTCACCATTCTTGTTGTCCTTAACAATGTAACACTTGCTTCCAAATACCTTAAAATATTTTACATTGGGTGAGTATCGATACGATAGTTCAAAAGGTGTGGAATTTGTACCTTTCTTAACTTGTACTCAGTTCAAGGTATAGACATTTGTGCCGACACCTTCTCTCCAATATTTCAAAGCATTAGTGTTCTAGCATAGCCTATTACAGATCTATTCCTCCTTTCAACAATCCCATTTTTTGGAGGGGTCCTAGGTGTAGAAGTATGTCTCTTGATTCCTTTGTCATTACAGAATACCTCAAACTCATTTGATGTAAATTCTCCACCTATGTCAAATCTCAAAAATTTCAAGCTTTTACTGTTCTCATTTTCAACTCTTTCCAAATACCACTTAAACATTTGAAAAGCATGAGATTTTTGTTTCAAAAACATAATTATCCTCATCTTAGAATAATCATCAAAAAATAGGATAATGTACCTGTCACCTTTGTAGCTTTCCACATCAATTGGTCCACACAAATTTGTATGAACTAATTCTAGAATTTCTTTTGAGGAGTGAGTCTTACTTTTAAAACTAGATTTTGTCATCTTGCCAAACATATATTGTTTGCAAATCACATTATCAAGTTTCTTTAGTTTTGGAAAACCTTTGACTCTCTTCATGTTACTGATATTGACTAAGTTATCAAAGTTAACATGACATAACCTCTTCTTCCATAACCACACATCATCAAATTCTATAACAAGATAAGTAGCATCATTCATGTTAAGATAAAATGGATTACCTCTAGTTTGATCTCCATTTCTAATTGATTTTCCATTAGTGTCATAGATCTTAGCTTTCTTTTTATCAAATTCAACTTTACAACCTGAACTATTCAATTGTGACACACTCAACAAGTTATAGTTAAGTCCTTCTACACAGTTAAGAATTGTCACACATGATCTTTTTTGTCAATTTTATTGATCCTTTACCTTTTATCAGACAAGGTGCATCATTACCAAATCTAACACTATTTCCATTTTAATACTCAATGGTAATTAACTGACTTTTATCTTGAGTTATGTGATATGAACAACTGTTGTCAATGATCCATCTATTAGTTTTGTTCACATCAGATATCAATGCAGTTGCCTCATCTTCATCATAGTCATCTTTCATAGCAACATACAGAACTTCATCATCATGGTCATTAGATCCATTTTTATTTTCCTCTTTAGCAATGTAGAAAGAATTCTTTCCTTTGTCTTTATAGTCTTTGTTGTTCTCATCTCTTTTACCTTTGTATTGATCTCCACTTCTATTTTTCTTCTTCTCTAGACACCTTGCAGCAATATGACCAACCTCATTATAGTTGAAACACATGATAGGTAACTTACTTTTTTCCTCTATAAAATCTCCTAGCCATTACTACTTCAAGCTCTTCAACATCATCATCTATATCACTATCACTAGAAACATACTTGACCTTTTTCTTCTTATCTTTAGGTTCTTTCAGTGTTAGTTTAGATTTGAAAGTAGATTCAACATTTTTAGTTTTGAAATTATCAAAATTAGAAAGTTCAAAAGTAGTAAGTCTATCCATCAATCCTTCAAGGGTTGGATTACTACCAGGAAGACACATTAGTTCTTGTATGGTAGACACTCTAATAGCATAGATAGGCAGCAGGGTTCTCAATACTTTGTTGATCACAATATCATCTTCAATAACACCATTTCTTCCTTTGATAGCATTTACAACATCTTTGATTCTTTTACAATACTAGAGTATAGTCTCACCTTCTTGCACTCTCATGTCATCAAACTTTCCCCTTAGACTTTCACCTGTAGCTCTTAGAACATTCTTATCTCCTCCATAGATTGCCTCTTTAGCATCCCACATCTTCCTAGTAGAATTAAATCCTTTGATTTCATAAAACTCTAAGTAGCTTATGAAAAATGCAAGCTCTAATGTTACCTAATTGTGTTCTTTCTTCTTTTTTAGATCATCAATAGTAGGGGCTCCAGTAGGATCCACATGTTGAGTGTTAATGGTAGATTGTGCATAATCTCAAGACATCATAGATATAGCTTCATCAAACTTTTCCATGTAGGAAATTTTTCTTTATTCAATTTGGGCACCTCCTTTCTATACATCTTGATCTTTATCTTTTAGTACCTTCAAACTATTTCCTCACAAGCACCAATTGCTCTAATAACAATTATTGGAATTATTTAGAATAAATAAGGGAGGAGTGAATTAGTTATCCAAGGTCCAAATGTACAAATAATTTTTTTTAGTGCTTAACATATTCATATCCATAAAACCATATCATGCGTACATCCATTATAACATCCAATACCTTAACTTAGTAGGTCATTGTCTTAGGTCAAAATAACTTTATAGAAATGAAACCATGAAAATACCGCAAAATCATTCACACAATTTAACACAATGATTTTACATGGAAACCCAATTTGGGAAAAACCACCAATAGCATGCTACCCAATTTCACTCTAATGAAGTGATGCCCTTTTAAAGGCCAACCTTGTTAAAGGTTACAATACACACTGTAGAATGTCACTTGGTTAAAGGATTTCAATCACCCTATAAGGAGTGAGCCTTATTAGAGGACTTTAGAAAATTCTATTAGAATGTCACCCAATTGATGGATTTACAAATGTTTGTTAGGTCAACCCTAATCCAAAGGATTTACCCATACTGATACAATTGTTAGAAAGTAATAGCAGGACTTGATCTGATAATAAAATACAACTCACTTGCATATTACAGATCTCTGGTTCAATTCTCCATTCTTCTTGGCATTCATACTCTTCATCTCTAATAGTTTTTTCACCAAGCATTCATCCTCTTAATCCTTCTTGCTTTGTATGTCGGTTACATTCTCTTCTATTCTACCACCATAAGAAGCAACACCCTAAACTTCTTGCCTTCCTTAGTTTCTCGCACATGACAACCTTTTATTCTAGTTGGTTATCTCTATAAAGAGTGAATTTAGGTCTTTTATGATTTAACGATAATTGTCCATTTTAGGGTTAGGTAAGATTCAATGAATCTGTCCACTTTTCCATTCTAGTCCCTCTAGAAACTTCTTCTATAATTCTCTTTAAATTTGCCTCAAAATGGTCTATGTTAAATTTCTTTGTCACCATCTCATCATAGAAATCTTCCACATGCATCACACAATTCAAGAAATCAAATTAGTCAACTCAAATTCATCAAATCTTTGATTTAACACTTTTTGTTGTCACTTAGCATCTACATTGTTCACTCAACAATGCCAATCTTCTGATGCTTGACCAACACTAGTTTGCTCAAAATCAACTACATCTTCTCAGCTTAGTCACCACTGTTATTTCCCTGATGCTTGGCACTTACTAGATTTTACTGACACTTAGAATATACTAACTTTCTTCTTAGCCTAAATTAGATTTTTTTGGCTTACATTGTTTGTTTGCCCAGGCTTGGTAGACACCTTTTATGAAAGCACTTCTTCTTGGTTTAGCTAAAGTAGCAATTCATTTTATCCTTAAGTAGATCAATAATACATCATATCATCCATGTCTTAGTTGGTCTTAGTGCTCATTTTATACACCAAATAACTCAACCTTTCTCTATGTTCTCTTGTTATCTTATCTTTTCAACTCCTCTTCATCAATCAAACAAATCATAGCATTCAAACCAAAAAAAAATTGTCTTACTAGCAAGTAGTAGGTTTGACATGTTCTACACTTCAAACAATCTCTTTTCAATAGTACAAAGATAAATTGCCCTTGATCTATTTCAAATGTAATGAATTTGGTCACTTTGCTACTAAATGTCCTAATGGGAGAAAGTTTGATAGAAATGACGAGAAAGATTTCAAGTACATAAAGAATAAGGATTACAAAGACAAACAAAAGAAGTCATGCTACATTGTTGAAGAAGAGCATATTGATTCTAGTTTTGATGAAGACAAGGAAGCAGTTGAGACAGTTTATGCTACAATCAAAGAATATTTGAATGGTGAAAGGTTTGAAAGTGAAACTATACTCATGTCACATGTTAGTAAGCATGACTCATGGATTATTGATAGTGGTTGCTCAAATCACATCACTGGTGATCAAAGTAAGTTCGATAAATTTGAATAAATTGATGATGGTGGAACAATTAAGCTTAGTTACAATGTTTTGTCCCTGATGAAATGTAAAGGATCACTAATGTTGAATGATAAAACAAGATGTGATGATGCATATTGGATTCAAGGACTTATAAATAATCAATGACTATTTCTCAGTTGAATAACTTAGGTCACAAGATGAAATTTGAGAAAAGAAAGGCCAAGATATTTGATGATGAAGGTAATCTATTGGAATAGGAATGCCAAAAAAGAGGAAACTTATTCTATCTTCATCCTATAATTCAGATATTTTTATTTTCTAAAGTTGAAGATGTGTGGTTATGGCATAAAATTTTATGTCATGTAAACTTTGAGAATATGGTGAAAATCAATAGAAAGAAAAAAGCAAGAGGCTTACCAAATCTACAAAAACTAGAGAATGTTATGTGTAAAGAATGTTATCTTGGTAAGATGACAAAATTTAATTTTTCTAGCAAGGAACACACTTCAAGTGATATTCTAGAATTGGCACATATTGATTTATATGGTCCAATTGGAGTTGATAGGTTATTATGGTGATAGATACTTCACATTGTTTGTTGATGATTACTCAAGGTTGATGACTATAATGTTCATGAAAGTGAAATCATATGCATGTGATATGTTCAAGTGGTATAAAGCTAGAGTTGAAAAGGAAATTGACAAATATTTTAAATGTTTGAGATATGATAGAGGGGGTTAGTTTACGTCTGTTGAATTCACTGAATTTTGTGCTGAGAATGGTATTAAAAGATAGTTATCTTCACCGAGGATATCACAACATAATTGTAGTGATAAAAAGTGAAATAGATCAATCATGGATTGTTCAAGGACTTTGATGATTTACAATGAGGTCTCTCAGGTATTCTGGAGAGAAGCAATTGGTATTGTTGTTTACACTCTCAATCAAGTTCAATTGAAGAAAGACACAAACAAGACACCCTATGAACAATGGTAAGGTCACACACTAAATGTAAGTTATTTCAAAATATTTGGAATTAGATGTTATATCACAAGGATATAAGGAATGTTAAACTTGATGTTAAAGGAGATGAAATTATATTTGTTGGTTGTTCATCTAAGAGAAAAGATTATAAGTGTTTGAACAAAGCCACTAACAAGATGATTGAAAGTGCAAATGTAAGATTTGATGAGTTTTCAAAGAGGAACAATGTGAAAAGAAAGAAGGAACCTAAAGATTACAAAAAACTTGTATATGTCTGTGAAGAGGCACTTGATACTCTACTAGAGTTGCAACACCTAGCTACCGAGAACTAGCTACCTTCAACCAAGTCGCAAAAAATTATACCTGAGCACAAGATAGAAAACACAAGTAGGAACCTGAACCTCTACTAAGTGAAGGAAATGTTAAAAATCAAAGAATTGAACCTATACTAGAAAAATATGTGCGAAAGAATCATTCACCTAAACAAATAATTGGTGATTAAAGTGTTGGAGTACAAAAAAGAAGAAAGTTAAGAAAAGGTACATGTTTGATAGCTGATTTTGAACCAAAAATAGAAAAAGTTGCATTGGATGATGAATGTTGGGTTAATGCTATGAATGAAAATATTGATCAGATTGAGAGGAATAATACTTGGACACTAGTACCAAGACTTGCTAACAAAAATGTGATTAAAACTAAATTAATTTTCATAAATAAGCTTAATGAGAATGGAAAAGTGGTAAGGAACAAGGAAAGAGTGGTTTTCAAAGAATATGCACAAGAAGAAGGAATTGATTATGGTGAAAATTTTGCACCAATGGCAAGATTGGAAGGAGTAAGAACATTGTTAGCTTATGTTGCATGCAAGAAGTTCAAGCTATAACAAATGGATGTAAAATATGCATCTCTAAATGGAGTACTTGAAGAGGAAGTATATATTGAAAAACTTAAAGGATTCATTGAACCTAAAAGGAATAATATGGTATGAAAGTTGAACAAACCTTTATATGGAATGAAATAAGTGCCAAGAGCATGGTATGAAAGATTGTAATCTTATCTAATTAGGATTAAATTTTCTATAACAAGTGAAAATAGTAATCTATATTTAAAAAATGGCTCTAAAGATATGGTGTTGATTGCTGAAGTATTTGTTGATGACATAATATTTAGTAGAAATGACATATTGAGTAAAATATTTATTGAACAAATGAGTACATAAATTGAAATGTCAATATTTGGTGAGACAAAAAAAATTCATTCAATTGCAATTATACCAAACAATGAAAGGTATCTATGTCACTCAGTCTAAGTATGTGAAAGAAATTTTGAAGACATTTAGGATGGATGAGTCTAAGAAAGTCGGTACACCTATGGTGACTAGAGTGAAATTATCAAAGGAAGACACTAATGGTGAGATAAATGAAATACAATACATATCTATGATTGAAAAGCTACATTATGTTGTGCATAGTAGACCGAATATTACACCTATTGTTGGAATTATTGCAAGGTTTTCATCTAATCCAAGGGAGACTCATATGACTACTGTGAAAAAGATATTCAAATATCTCAAAGGAACTGAAGATTATGGCCTATGGTATACAAAAGAGGTTTAATTTAATTTTAAGGTCTATATAGATGTTGATTGGGTTGGTATTATTGATGATAGATAAATCACACATGGTGGAGCTTTATTTTTAGGAGAAGGGTTGATAACATGGATAAGCAAGAATTTTTTTTATATTTCACAATCTAATGTTGAAGTTTAATATGTTGTTGTTGTAATCAATTGTTGAAATAGTTTATGCATTAAGAAATTGTTGGAATATATGTAAGAAGAAGTAACCAAGCTTGTTAATATATATTATGATAACACTAGTGCCATAGATATTTCAAAAAATTAGCGATGCATGCAAAAAAAAGCACATATCAATCAAATAACATTATTTGAGGGAGCAAGTACAAGAGGAATAAGTGAGGCTTAAATATGTGAAGTATAAGGAATGAATTGCTCTCATATTTACTAAGTCATTATCTAAGGATGTTTTTGAGTATCTAAGAGGTAAACTGGGGGCCCTTCCCCTATCCAAAATTCACTAGGTAAAGATACATGTTGCATCAATTCATGAACAAATTGCAAAATATTTGTGGAGTTGATGCATAGGTGTTCACATTTTAGGAGCATTTCTAATGTTGATTGTGATGAAACTGAAGTAATTTATACATGCAAGGTACTGATGTAGGAGCATCCAGAGGTATAAGGGCAATCCTGTGTCACCCAAAAAAAAATGTACTTAGACTTAGTTTATGTTTCATGTGTTTTCATTTATGGATACCCATTTGGGTCAAATAAAGGTTCCAACTCTCACAGTTCCACTATCAGTGTTCTAGGTTAGAGTATTTGAACACCTTGGGATACATGTAAATGCCAAAAAAATAGGAGTATGTGATTGAGCCATAATTTTGGTAAATCAAAGGGTGTAAATTGGCCAGATGAATGTAATTGTAATTTAGAGCATTCCAAAAAAAGAATCAGGTCAAAAGGCCCCACAGTTTGAAAGTTATTGCAATTTTTCAGTTTTTGGAGACCTCCTAAGAATGCTTCAAAGTCAAGTTAGGGGCATTAAATGACCTCGTACAGGGCCAAAAAATGGGGGACAAGCAAAGCTTTTCCATAGGGCTATAGAGCGCTTCGCGAGCTTTTTGAAAATGTAAATAATTCGTCAATCAGAGCTATGGTTCAAAGTTATGCCTCCCGAAAGTTCGGTTACCGTTTCTAGATTCTTCTAATTTTGTGTCGACTTCTAATGCGACTTCTGGAGCCTTCTATTTGGTTGGTGGATGCCAACTAGCACTTTCTAGAATGTATTCCTAATCCTTAATTCTTTAGGGTCTATTTAGGAACATCTCTGGCATTGTAAAAGGCAATTCGGAGTGGAGTTTGAGAGGAGGTACTAAAAAGAGAAATTATCTCCAAATTTATACTATTGTAAGCCCTTAGGGCATGTTTTGAAGTCTATTTTCTCTGTACTAAATGTATTAGCATATTTACATAGTTAATAAAATTTTCCCATTTCCTATTGTGTCCATTTTGTTATTTGGCTTGACTCCATTAGGTACAAGGATAACTACAAGGTTTTATAAGTTTCATGTTGAAATTTATAATGACCTTTGGCATTTTTATCAAAGGGGAAGAATATACTGTAAAGAGGGAGAGAGTAACCAAAGGGACATATGATATGCTAAATGATATGAGAGATGATTACTAGAAAAAAAGAGAAGTGTATCAAAAGATCATAAAGAAAATACAATCTAAGGGGGAGTAAAGAGAAAGAAACAATAAAGAAAGAAGCTTACCCAAATGGGGAGAGAACATACCAAACAAAGATGAAGATGAGATTGAAGACCAAAGCTAAAATAAGAGGAATATATTGAAGAGTTGTTACTAAAAGTATAGAGTGAGTACTAGATTGAAGTCAAAGAGCTAAAAAGTTGCATTGTTGATAATGGACACATTTGATTATCTCATGTAATGTAAAATGATATATTATTTGTTACCAGAAATGCGAAAGGGAGAGATTGTTATCCCTAACTGATTATGTAATTGATAGTGGGAGATTTTTATCCTTAGCTGATAATGCTATGTCTATAAGAGAGTCATGTTGGTTGTTATATTATCATTGATGTCAAAGTCTTAGTTGGCTAGATATTATGCTAACTTGGTAGAGTACCATAGCATTAGATTGATGATGAGGATTTAATTGATGAAGAAGACTTGTAGAAAGTATGATGAAGATAGAAGTGTAAGAATTTTCCCAAGGTAAGGAATGAAAATGCCAAGATCAAGAAGCTCAACCGATAGCACAAGACAAACAAAAGATGATCAAATTAATAATTCAATATTGATCAAATGATAATGGGTAATCATATACAATACATGTAGATATGCCTAAATATATAGGCAATGCAAGATAATTGGAGTTATGCAAATGATGAGCATAACAACTAAGTGCATGTCCACCAAAGGTGTATTATCATCCATTGTGCATGAAAGTACATGTAACAATGAGAGCATGAGAACAAAAAAGGTGTATTCCACAAGGTGAGGTGTAAGACACAATGTGCTCAAATAAAGTGCAAACTCCTGTGTGTCTACATGATAACTAATATGAAAATGTATTAACCTAAGTAAACATAAGTAAAGTATAATTATTAATATTTAATTACACCAACAAGAAGTGATATGTAAGGTATTCAATGGGAACTTGAATGAGTTGGGCGGTGGTAATGTAATATTGGTTTTATTATTTTACAATCATGTATTATTGTGATATATTGAAGAATACAAGCTTAACTGAGTAACAAGGTTAGTGAAGGGAAACTTTATTCATTAAGTGATTGCAATGTTGCCCAAGTGATTAACAAGGAAGAAGGGAAACACAGTATTGCCCTAAGCGAGTCTAGTAATAACCAAGTTCTATATGACCTAAGTAATTGTTATATTAACCAAGTAACAACTAGATGAACAAGATTGAAGACTTAGAATCTAAGGATGACTTTTGATGGAAATATAGAAAGTTTGAGATGCTTAAGGGCATGGGTTAAATTTTGTTACAAGATCTATGACTCAAAAAAAAAAAAAAGGATCTAGTAAATGAGATTGAATGAAGATAAGAATGGACACAAAGTTCTATAAAGATGAGTGTCTAAATTCATTATATGAAGTTCGAATTTTAAAATATTGTATAAACCTAAGATCGACAATTGTGATTAAGCGTCGAAAGATGCAAGGATTTGGAACCAAGGGGAAAACTATTTGAGGAGTGTTCATAGATAATTTTAGGTTGTTGATGCTAGTTTGGAGATGATTATGTTGATTAGAAGTTGATCAAGTGACGCATTGAGATTGTTGTTGAATGAAAGAAGATAGTTGAGCCAGGTGAACCAAGCAGAGAAAGGAGAAAGAGAAGGAGTAAATCAACCTGTCAAGATTAAATTATGAATCAACTGAGTGAATAAAGAGAAGAAGAAGCAAGAACATATATCTTAACAAGAAAAGGTAGCTACTATTCTTAATAAATCATTTCTACTATTACTATTTAACCATTGTAGCATAAATTCTTGGAAGAACTAAGTGGACTTAACAAGTCTGTGAAATCCTAGATGGTAAAATTGACTAGTGGTGTTTGTAAGTGATTCAAATTAGGCCACTCCTTAGTCAAGAACAAGAAGTGATAAGTTCTAGATGATCTTTTGGGGTCAAATTTGTGAATGTTATTTGTGTTGCAAGTTATTTTATATATTGTTACATCTTACTACAACTCAGTAATAACTAAGTAATCACAAAGGCAATAACTATAAAGTTTACTGATACTCAGTAATACAAGGAACAAAATGTTAAGAGTTTGAAATATAGCGATTGAAAGAGTTAAATGTTAAGTTGAATTTCTATATTGAGTGGTTGTTGTTAAAGATTATGATGTTTTATTATTACTAAAAATGTTTAAAGGGATTATATGATAACTAAACATAATTGATTCATACCCCTCCCCCCTCTTAGTTATCTAAAAAATGTATTATGTTTAATTAAATAATTAAATAATCAAACCCTCTAGTAATTTGGTAAATTTGGATTCATTATGCATTTGTGGTTAGACCAGTGAATAGTTTGTGCATTTAGGAATCTGCAATGGTTACAAAAATTATTAAGTTGTTGTGTTTTCATGTTTAAGGGAATTTTATATTTGATTTAAATTTCTTTAATATTATTGACAAATTTTTCGTAGTTGAATTCCATTTAATTGGAATTACTTAATTAATCTAGGTTTTAAAAGGGATTTAGTTTTATTATGTTATTCCTTTTTCCCTTATATATCACGTTGTTTAAAATCGCATATATGGCCCAAAAAGTGAAATATACTTCACTACTTACATTTGAATTTAGGAATTTGGAGCAAATCCTTCAAAACCCTTGGGAGCATTTTAGAGAATTTGTTGTTGTGAAAGCTATGCTCATGAGCTTGATGTGAGAGTAGTCTCATTAGATTTAGCATGGGAAACTCTTCCTTTGTCAAGTGTTTCATTTTCATTAGCATCTCCATTATTTTTTAGTATATGTTCTTGTTTTAGCCTATTTCGCTATGATGCATGGCCTTTCCGTTTTAATAGTTTTGGTTTGTTTAGTTTCTATTTTTTATTTCTTTATAGTTGGAGGTTGAGAATTAATGTTACCCTCCATTTTCATATATTTATTTGGCCCGATTGGGTGTGTGTGAGAAAATTGGTGTTTTGAACTTTGGAAATTAGAAGATTTCAATCATTATGCTGGTCATCTTTACATATGATCTTGGAACACAATTTTTATTTGATTTTTGGGAGTTCAAAAACTATTTGGATAATGGGTTTTAATTTCATTAATATTTGACAATGTTTATTTTTGAGTAATTTTTACATCGCCTCATTTTGCATGCCACCCAACTTTCTTGAAAATTTCTTGGCATTAATTTTGATCATTGATTCAAAATGAATGCTAGGTTTCTAATCTAACCATGGTTTTATTTTGTTTACATTTGGATTCATGTTAGATCTGTACTCCCAACAATATGCTTGGTTAAGGGAGTTTTTACACTTGGTTTTTCTTGTTTTCTCATCCTACCATTATTTAGCATTGATTTAGTGAGGAAGGAGTTTCCCACTCATGAGAACATGCATGTGCATACAACAAGAGCTTGCAAGACTCAAATTCCTAGATTCAGACCAATTGAGGGATTTTTCATTTGGGGTTGGGTTGGGAAAGTGCATTTACCTATGGGCACTCATCATGTGATAAGCATGTGCATGTAGGGTAGATGTGTGGAGTGGCATATCTAATATGCCTTGGGGCCACTAGTAATTTGATAAGATTATGTGAAGAGGTTATACCAAGTGTTAACCAAAATTAATAATGGGGTAATAAAAGCTTAATGGTAAGACAAGACACTAGTAGATATGGTGTTAATTTTTGACCTTATGCCATTTTCCATTTGATTTTAACTTCTTCTTTTTTGTTAAGCTCCCAAGTTGGTCACAAATTCAACCAACATGAGTTTGTTTGGTTGAAATTTCAACCAACATGGATTATAAACAAAAAAAAAAGAGAAAAGTGTACAGGAGGAGAGATTTTCACTACATCTATTCCCTAGCAAGTGAGGGAGGAGGGATTAAGATACAAATGCATTGCCAATTGCTCTGGTAAGTCATCGACCTCGTGCCATTTCAAACTCAAGTGAATGCAAAAGGATGTATGATTTTGAATGCAAGTGATTTATTCACAAAGAAATCAAGCTCATTTTTTTTTTTAGTAATGGTAGAAAGTGAGTGAATGTAAAAGGAGGTTGTAAGTTGCAAGAGTTAGAAAGAAAGTGATGTCAAAAACTCAAGTGAATGGTAGAAAGAAAGTGAATGCATAAAACCCTCATTTTGAACCAGAGCCAAACCTTGGTAGCCGTGAAATGAAAAGAAAGAGAGCATGAGGGAAAAAACTAAAACCCTACAAATTTACCAGCTCATAGCTACAAATTAGTGCCTCTTATCTATCTTGATTCTTATGCCAGATCTCACATGATTTTTCATCTTAGGAGCTCCTACCGAAAATTCAGTGTTGAGCAAGTTTTAGGCCACGTTCATAATAATGATCTTGTTTTGTTTTGTTTTTATCTTGGTTTCATTGTCTTTTATATCATTATTTGAAGTTTGGATATAATTAGATTGCATTTCAATTTTGGGTCTGAAGATCTTTTAGAAAATGTAGCTTCTATCTAAATAGTAAGTGATTGCTTTCTCAATCTTGCAATTATTTCATCAAAGTTTTTTTGCAAGGAGAAAATGAGTTTGTATACTTTTATCTATTCTTAATTGTATAGATGGGTTAATAAGCCTATCATATATATATACTACACTCAAATGATTGTAGATAACCATAAATTGATTTATTAAATTTTGAGATAGATAATGTAGGCTAGATCTTAGTGAGTTTGGGAGACTATTCAATCTTCCCATCTGTGATAAATGATTACCATAGCAAGTTCAGTAATCTTAAATTTACATTAGAAATAGGCAAAAAAAACTCTACAATAATAATGTCCCCCATAATTTTTGCCTCCATTGAAAAAAAAAAATTTGGTGACAAGTTCCTTGTAAACTATACAAGTATGCACATAATATATTCTCTGATATGAAGTGTGTGTTTTCTTATCCCATACATTATCTTCAAATCAAGTCTCTTTAAGTATCCCATATATTATTTTGCCAAATGAATTTTCTTTAGTTTTAAGAGATGTTATTAAATGGATGGCAATACTATGAGGAAAAATATCTAGGTTTTGAATTAGAGTGAGTTCACTGGACCTGTTTAAGTTAAATTTATCTATCATCATTCTCCATGTACCAAAAAGGCCTTTACTTCATGGGCATTGTTGACTCCTTGAAAATTAAGACGTGCTGAAGTGAGACCACACTGCTAGCATACATAGGAATATCACAATAAAATATATTAATAATCTATAATGCTTATGGTCAGTGTTCCCATTAAGAAATGGAAACCTAAAATTATGCAATCTATTTAGAAGGTATGAAAAATTAAGCTATGAAAAATTTAGAGAGCCATGAATATTGTGTACATCTAGTATTATGAGATTGATTCCATCCTACCAAATAGTTTGAAATAAACATTAACTAGTTTTAGCTATGGAAACAATTTGTTAGGATAGAGTCCTTTTAACATTATCTAATATCTTATTCAAGAATTTGAAATGAGAAAGGAGGTGGTCGAAAGAATCTCTTTCAGTAGAAGTTTGGAGGGCTTTGCTATGAATTTGGATGGGGCTTCAAGAGGTTTGCTTACTCTCTGTAGTTCTAATATTTTCAAATCTCATGTTTTATACGGTGAATGTAATAGTCTCCTCATTCAAGTTGAAAATACTAAAAATAAAGAATCTGAGTATCTTTTGAATGTGTATGCTCCCAACACTAAGAATGGAAGGAGGAACTATTGGGTTAAAATTAAGAATGTTTTATCTAGATTTCAAGTGGGATTTTTATTATCATGGCAGACTTCAACACCCCTTTAAGGGATGATGAAAAACAGGGGGCCCTGGCTCCGAATCTGGATAGTAGGTAGGACCTTTCTAACTTTATCAATGAACTGGCATTGTTGGATGTTGATCTTTAGGGCGTTCCTTTCACTTGGTCTAATAGGAGAGTGGGTAGAGATTGCATTCAAGTTTGATTGAACAGGGCTCTTATTTCTTTAAACTAGATGAATTCTACTATTATAATCTATCTTTAATGGCCCAATAGATCACTCTCCCATTTCTCTCACTTTGGATCCCATTGCTATCAAGCACAACTTCCCCTTTAGATTTGAGAGAGTGTGGAGCTCCCACCTAGATATTTATCTTTGTATCTTGGAGTGGTGCAACATCCACATAGAGGGTTCTTCCATGTTCAAGGTGGTTAAGAAGCTAAAAACTGTAAAGATTTCAGAAAGTGGAATAAGTATGATTTTGGTAACATATTTCACTTCAAATCACAGATTTTAGAAGAGCTCAATATCATTCAAGATAAGTAGGAGATAATTTCCATAGCAAGTCAAATTGTGATATTGTTATAAGGATTTAACTATGTCATTTTTGAGTCAAACTCATTGACCCATGTTTCATGAGTAGTGATACAACATGAATCCATCTCTCGTAAGAATAAATGGAACACTTAGCACTCATTGGATCTAGGTGATGCTCATAGGGGTGAAGCACCAAGACTTCTCGAGAGGTCACCCATCCTAGTACTACTCCAGCCTGAGCGTGCTTAACTACGAAGTTTCCTCCATGGTTAAACCCAAAGCTTGCAAACCCATTTGCAAAACCTTAACCAAGTGTTGTGTCTTATGAACCATTCATTAGAAAGCCCCTTAAGCTCATTAATTGATAATTAGGAGATAATTTCCATAGAAAGTCAAATTGTGATATTGCTATCAGGATTTAACTGTGTAATTTTTGAGTCAAACTCATTGACCTATGTTTCATGAGTAGTGATCCAACTTGAATCCATCTCTCATGAGAATAAATGGAACACTTAGCACTCATTAGATCTAGGTGATGCTCATAGGGGTCAAGCACCGGTTCATGGGAGGTCACCCATCCTAGTACTACTCCAGCCTGAGTGTGCTTAACTATAGAATTTCCTCCATGGTTAAACCCAAAGCTTGCAACCCCATTTGCAAAACCTTCACAAAGTGTTGTGCCTTATGAACCATTCATTAGAAAGCCCCTTAAGCTCATAAATTGATAAGTACGAGATAATTTCTACAGCGAGTCAAATTGTGATATTACTATCAACATTTAACTGTGTGATTTTTGAGTCAAACTCATTGGCCCATGTTTCATGAGTAGTGATCCAACATGAATCCATCTCTCATGAGAATAAATGGAACACTTAGCACTCATTGGATCTAGGTGATGCTCACAAGGGTGAAGCACTGGGACTTCTTGAGAGGTCACCCATCCCAGTACTACTCCAGCCTGAGTGCTCTTAACTATGGAGTTTCATCCATGGTTAAACCCAAAGCTTGCAACATCATTTGCAAAACCTTCACCAAGATGGCATTCAAAAGGAGGGATATAATGAAAAGAGGTTGGAGGAAGGAAAATCTATTCTTTTTGAGCTTCATAATTTTATTAGTCAAGAAAAGGCCTACTGGAATAAGAGGTTGAGGGTTGTTTGGTTAAAAGAGGGGGACCAAAATACTAGGTTCTTACAAACCTCTACTTTGAAACACAAAGTTCATAATAGAATCAGCAAAATCAAGCAAGGGGAAGTTGTTTTGGAAGAGGAAAATGAAATAGTAGCTGAGCCTATATCTTTCTTCACTAATCTTCTTTTGAAAGATCCAAATCTAGTAGATCAAGATCAGCTAGAAATCATTTCAAATATCCCATCTTTGATCCAACCTAAGGAGAACTTTATGATTGAGGCTATCCCTTCCCATCTAGAAGTTAAGTAGTCTATCTTTTCTCTTGTAGCCGACAAGTCCCCAGGCCTAGATGGTTGCCCATATTATTTCTTTCAAATATTCTGGAACGTGGTCCACTAGGATGTCACCAAGGTGGTAAAGAGTTCTTTGGTGCCAAGAATATGCTCAAGGAGGTAAATGCCACTTTCCTTGTGCTTATTTTGAAAGTGGTTGGGGTGGATTCTATGGATTATTTAAACCTATCAGCCTTTGCAACATATTTTACAAGATTATTTCTAAAGTGTTGGCTTCAAGGATTATCATGGTTCTCCCTTCCATCATAGCACCTCAACAATCTAGCTTTGTCATGGGGCAAAAAATTGTGGACTCTGTTATGATTGTCCATGAAATTATCCACTCTTTAGAAGAAGGTAAGAGAGAAGGTTTCCTCCTCAAGCTTGACATGTCAAAGACTTATGATCATGTGGACTGGTCCTTTCTTTTCAAAATTCTTAGTACCTTTGGGTTTAATTCTAGGGTCATCAAGCTTATTAACCAATTGGTGACTACTTCCTCTTAGGTTGTTTTGGTCAATGGTTCCCCCTCTACTTTCTTCAAACATTCTAGAGGGCTCAGGCAAGGAGATTCAATCTCGCCCATTCTTTTCATTATTTTGGTTGAATGTCTTGGAAGGATGATATATGCAAACAAAAATTCTGATGCTCTATTTAGAATCAAACCATCTTCTGGGTCCCTGGTTTTCTCTCATCAAAAATTTCTTGATGACACTATGATGGGAGGGAAAGCCACAATTGGTGAAGCTAGGGTAGTGAAAAAGATCTTGAGCTCTTACTCTAGGGGCTCGGGGTAGCTAATCAACTAGAACAAGAGCTTTATTTTCTTCATTAACACTCTATTTGAGAGACAAAGGAACATTTCTACTATTCTACACTATGAATTGGGAAGCCTCCCTTCAATATATTTAGGTCTCCCCATGGGTATTAAACCCCCTGATTCTTTTTGGAATAGCCTTATAGATAAGTTTAATAGGAAATTGGTTGGATGGAAAGGAGTCACTCTTAGCCAAGTTGGAAAGATTTAGTTGGTCAAATTTACTCTTCATAATCTCCCAATTTATGCTTCAAGTCTCTTTGAGATTCCTAGCAAGTATATTGATCTTTTGGAGAAGATCTAACAAAATTTTCTTTGGTCGGCATCAAAAGACAACAAGAGATTTCTCCTAGTGACTTGGGATAATGTGTGCCTACCAAAACAAAATGGGGAGTTAGATACAAGGAAACTAAAACCTTTCAATAAAGATCTCCAAGCTAAAAAAATTTGGAGAATCTTTTCTAGCAAGGGGGGCTGGAGGGACATCATGGAAGACACATGCCTTCATAGACCTTCAATTACACACTTTCTCTTTGGAGGGCCTATTCCTAATGGATCAAATATATGGAACGATATTCTAAGATCTAGAGAGATGACCATCAGTAGGGTGAAATGGAGTGTTGGTAATGGGAAGGACACCCTATACTAGTAGGACAACTGGTTGATCCAAGGGCCTCTTTTCAATATTCTTGATTATGAAAGATGGACTTGTATTTATATCCAGAGGTATGACATATTTGTTAGTGATTACAAATAAGGCCAGGGTTGGATGGATCTTTCTTCAATATCTATGAATCTAAAACCTCTGATGACTACTCTCCACTCTATGGTTTTGAATGATGATCAGGATCAATTTGTTTGGGAGAACACTTTAGATGGTATCTATTTGGTGGCTTCGGGATACCAAGCTATTATGAGGCGGGATTCAAGACCAGACTGGGCTAAGGCTTGGTTCCCTAGTCTTATCTAGAAAATCAATATTTTCTTCTAGCTTTTACTCTAGAATAGGATCCTAACTATAGATAATCTAAGTAAAAGGGTTTTAATATTCCTAATAGATGTGTCATTTACAAAAACCAGGTTGAGTCTATAGATCATTTGTTTATGCATTGCTCCTTCACTAGAGAGGTGTGCTTTATTTTTAGTCAAGCTTTTGGGATGAGTTGGTGTGCTTCTATCTCATCTATTGAATTCTTTAGGAAATGGGATAATTCTTGGAAGGGATTGAGGCTTCAAGCTATTAGTAAATGGGCTCTACCTCATTTTGGATGGGGGTATTTAGAAGGAATGCAATAATCATATCTTAAGGGATGCTAGCCTTCTTATAAATATTGTGTTTGGTAAAATTCAAAATGCCCTTTTGGAAAATTATTTATTTAATAAAGGATCTAACCAGTTTGTTGGTGAAATTGGAAGCAATAATGATACCTAGAAAAGAAGAAAGGACTGTCACTAGTCTTTACCCTCGAAGGGTTGACACAAAGCCAACTTTGATGGTACAACCAAAGGTAACCCGAGAACTGCAAGAAGTGGAGGGTTGATCACAAATTATCATGGGTATAGTATAGCAGTGGTTACTTTCCCCCTAGGACACCAAAATAATCACTATGTGGAGGCTTGTGCTACCCTCCAAACAACCAAGCCGACAAAAGAGGCAGGGGTGAAAATCCTATGGCTTGAGGGGGATTCAAATATAATCATTAAATACCTAAGGGGTGAACACCCTCCATACTAGAGTATAAAGAATATGATGGAGGAAAGAAAGGAAATTTTACTTACCTTTGAGAGGGTCTATGTGTCACATATATACAATGAAGGTAATGCAGTTGTTGAGTAGACAGAAAATGAGGCGGTAAGTAGGAACAGATCACACAAATGGCCAAGTCGTGAGGGGATCCCAGTAGCCGCTAAAAGTTTAATAGAGATTGAGAGAATCTAGTGGAGGATGAGAAACATAAAGTGTAATTATGGAAGTTAATGTTGTCAATCAAAATTTTAAAGTAATGAAAGCTTGGCACAGGCTGAATCAGAGGTATCATAATTAGGGGGCTTTGTGGTACATTTTCTGGGCGATCAATAATTGTTATTACAATTGCTCTACTGAGGATAGAGGAAACTACAATTTTTGTGAGAAAAAATAATGTTCAGCTCATAGCACTTGGAGAACATGGAGAATTTGTTCTTTTTACTACAACACAACTATGGGGGAAAGGCATTGTAGAGAGCTAGAGGGGGAAGTGGAGAAGTGGAAGAGGAGATCGAAAGTGTGGGAGAAGCAAAGAGAAGGAGACATTTCAACCTTCATTGAAAAACTTAATGGTTGGGATCCTAAGATGATTGACCTTATGGTTAAGTCATGGAAAGATGGGAAGGTGAAGATAGATGGTATCAATTTCCAAGTCAATGAAGGGGTCATAGAGGAGGTCATTGATTATCCTATTTAGGGCATAAAATTCTATAGAGATAAGAAAATATCCATGAATGTGGTGAAAGACTTTGCTAAAGATGCCAAGGAGATGAAGGATTTAGTGAAGATCGGTGCCTACTATGACCCTGCATCAATAAAGAAACTTTGGAGGTTTGTCCTAAGTGCAATTATTTCTTACATAATGCTTGACACTAGGTATGATAGGATCCACACCAACCATTTTGTTACCCTAAACCACTTTAGGTTTGGAAAAAAATCTTCATTCCCTTCTACCTTTTCTTCTCTATGAATAAGAGTATCATAGGGTTTAAGAAGAAAGTTCATGCTAACCTTCCTTCCATGAGGGTTTGTTATTACTTATATATGAGCATTTTAAGGCTCAAACTCGTGGAAGAGCTGTAACCCATAAGGCAAAGTCCTCAGAGGAAATGAAGAGCTATTATCTCCCTTCTTATATGGAGGATAGTACAGGTCTACATTCAGATGATGAAGAGGAGGTGGCCAAAATTATGAAGGACATGGGCAAGAAGAAGAAGTCTAGAAAAGGAATGGAGAGAAGGATTAAGAAAGAGGTCAACTTAGTGGAGGATCACAATGAAGAGAAAGAGGGGATGGAAATAAAAGAGGAGGGCAATGTGAAACAGGTGGGCATTAGTAAGGCTCAAGAAAGTAGGAAGGTTGATAGCTTGACCAAAATGAGGACAGGTGGAGAGAAGGAAGTAGAGAAGGCACATGGTAAGAGTAAAGGGTAGGGGATATTAACTAGCCTCTACTAGCCTTTACTGGCCTCTAGTAGCCTTCCTTTACAATCCTTTGTTAGCCTTTACTATTTGTAGTCGATGGGATCTAGTCGTAGTTGATGGGAAGCCTTTACTAGCCATAGTCGATGGGAAGCCTTTACTAGCCTTTTTGATGGGATCTAGCCATAGTCGATGGGATGCCTTTACTAGCCATAGTCCATGGGAGGAAAGGGAAAGGGAAAGGGAAAGGAAAGGGTGCATACATGACCCCGTGGTGAACCCGAATCAAAAAAATGGTCATTTTATGGTAATAAAATCTGGAGTTTGGGGGTCCTGATGTGTATTTTTCTATTTTTCTAGAAAAAAATCATTTTAAGACTAAAATCAAATACCCCAATTTAGCAATTTTAAGATGTAGGCATCATTCTATACCTTGGGTCATTTTTCTTATGATTTTTGAATTATTTTTTTCAATGTTTCCTACCTTATGTATGGCCACACGAAATATAAATGGCTCAATGACCAACTTGATAACAATGATTATGGACCTAGTAGTGGGACCTACTAATTTTAGGCATTTTTTCCCATTGTTTTTCATTTTTAAATTTTGTTGTACCTGATGTATGGATTGCCAAAGATATAGTACTAAATTACCAACTTTATTGACTTATTTAGGACCCAGTATTTTTTCCTATGATTTTTTTTCCATTTTGACCCATTTTATACCCTTTTTTTTTCATTTTTTGGCTTTTTTTTCCATATTTTATACCTGATTTATGGTAGATGGTAATATTGATATCAATTATAAAGTATGATTACTCTCCAATAGTAAGGTGTATAAACAATAATATTAGAGGCATTTTTAATGGTGCCCTGAATGGTGCTCCTGGTTTTTTGTCTGTACCCTAGCTTTTAGCTATTTTATTTTGTTTAGTTCTGGTGATCGGGTATGGCCTATTGTTACTTGTTGGTTTGTTGCTAGATCTAGACTAGTATTTTGTTGTTAACTAGTGGGTTTCAAGAACCCCCATAAAAAGCTATTTGACTTAATCAAAAACATTATGTAATATCCCCTTATATTAATTCTTAGGAATTAGGGACAATGAGTTCACAAAAATCGGCAAGAAACTTCCTTCCAAGAAGACTCTAAAAGTCCTTTGCATGACTTGTAATGATGGTAATTGACACCAATTAATATAAGAATGAAATATTATGATTTACAATTGAAGTATTGCAAGTCTTATATATCCAATAGACGTATCTCTTTATTCTTAAGAGATTGTACCCCCTCTTATTATCATTTACAAAACTAATTTTTATATATGCTTGATCATTACTTATGATCATCATAATGCAATAATGTATTATGATCTCTACACTTCACTAATTTTTCAACAATTAGTCAATATTCATTTATCCACCATAATATTGATCAAAGATGTTTGAATAAATGATTCTACTGTCAAGATCGAAATTGATTTTCTAAAGTGTCTTTAATTGTTGTAAATGTGATTAAAGTGACTCCTATTAAATTTTTCATCTTAGAAGTTTGTCTTTGATATTAAATATATCCCTTGTATCTTCTTCCAATATGTGCTTGTTAGCAAGTATAAGGTACACCATTGTCCATGTGGTGTATTCTTTCTTCTATCAAATTGTTATTCCCAATATTAATATGATGTTTGCATCTTAAAATAGGCATAGGAAGATTTCTTTAGCAATGGTATATGTTCTTGGCAATTTATCTGAGCAAAGATCATGTCCTTGAAGTATTGTCGTGCTAGCTTATCTATTATTTTTTCCTCTAACAATGTGATTTGTTGATGCATATTGGCGCAACATTTTTGGGGTGTTGTCAATATAGACATTTGACCATAGAGTTCACTTAGTATCTACGTTATTCTTTCTTTGCATGTTATTATTTATGCCATTGACAACCTATGTAGTAAGTTGATATTAGAATTTGTAGAGGGTTATTTTTATTATTGTTATTGTTTGCCTCACTGGTGAGCTATTATGCGATGAATATTCCCATCACTTTTTTGGTTTGAAGCTTAGGTTGGAATGATGTCAGATTCAAATATGAAGAATAATTCATTTTATAACCATGCTCTAGTTTGATTATGTAGTCTCGATATCAAGTAACTTAAATTAAAATTAATATTGTCAGTCTGTGGCATGGAAAAGTGCTCATGGAATGTGTTTTACAAGAGTTTGTTATACACAAAGATGATGTTTATAACTTTATTGGTTTTTTAGCCAAAGATGTTTAATACTATAATCAATTTGGTTTTGCTTATGTTAGAACATGGGGATAAACTAACCACCACCTTGTTAATATTGCTTTCATGTTTGGAGATTGGAATTTGAAATTCAAATGATGATATCAGAGCTTCATATCCAGTTCAACAATATTGTTGTCCATGTGGCTTATACCATTATTTTGTGTTAGTATTACTGCACAAGAATGTTAAATTTTCTTGTAATTGGTTGTTGAGCAATCATAAACATCATATCCAAGCACAAGATGAAGTAGATCTCTATATCACCTAATGACTAGTGGTCTCTAAGCATTATCATGATGCACAATAATCTCTATTAGTTCTTGCAAGGCTCATATTTTATATATTCTAATTGGATTGCTTTTTGTCATCTTATAGATTCCAAAGAAACTATGTTTCATGTTGTTGAGTTCTCAACTCCTAGTCCCCTATACTCACTTTTGTTCTCATGCTATTAGCCTATTGAATTAGTATTCTATTAAAAAATTAGGTATACCTTAGGCATCTCCTGTGCATGTTATCCTATATCACCATCCTCCACAAGATGAGACTCTATGGAGCACATATATATTTTTTCATTTGGTATTTTAGTTGACACATGAAAATTCCATAGCCCAACAGAATAAACTACAAAATCTGTTGCTTATGGTTACTACTAGATTGGGGTATGTTTCCAACTTTGAACATTTTAGCATACAAATGTTGGACTCTTTGTGTAAATATTTATAATTTAAACACTTTATTAGTATGAATTGTAGCTTATATGATGATGTGGTTTGTATAGATGAATCTTATTTATATATAGAGCACAGTCAACTTATACATGTGATTACATATTGTATCCATTATTTTGATTTTCCTGCCTTTGCTTAAAATTATCTACCCTAGTTTATGAGAATCTTCATTATTGAAAGGTGCTCAATGTATGGGTTCCCATTCCTACATTTTTTGGCGACCACATTTATATATAATATAGCTTTCTTCTCATTTGTTTTCTTACGCACCTTAATTTGATTGACACTCTCATCCTTGAACCTGTACATGTACTAGTAGCCTTGTGCCTTGTGGAAACATGGTTATTTACTATATAAGCAAACTGGTATTCTAGCAGCATTGTTGTCCACTTCTTTCTTGTTCTCTTTTTCAGTAGAAAGTTCACATGGAAATGACATGTGGACTAAAGTGAACATGTGGAGTATTATGATGGTGGGTGGTGGGGCTAGCAAATGGGCTTGAAGAATATTCTCTAATAATTAATTCCTACCTATGATTCTAAAATGTCTTACTTGATGCAATTCAATAGTACAACCCATCATGACCTATGTTAAAGCTTTCATGTACGCAATTTGAAACTCAAAGTTTGTTTGGTGATGATAGAGCTATTGCATCCGGTGCACTAGTGTTTCTAGTCTTTTGATTTTTATTGTCTTTAATGTTCATTCAATAGATTGTCATTCTAAATGATTTCATTTGTGTATGTTTCCATAATTTAGAACAGTTGACATGATTGCAAATGATAAGTAGGAGATAATTTCCACAACAAGTCAAACTGTGATATTGCTCTCAAGATTTAACCGTGTGATTTTTGAGTCAAACTCATTGACTCATATTTCATGAGTAGTGATTCAACATGAATCCATCTCTCATGAGAATAAATGGAACACTTAGCACTCACTAGATCTAGGTGATGCTCATAAATATTGTCCTTCCTTTGCAAGGACACTAGTAAGCAATTTGTATAACTCTTGAGTTTCTTAATTCTGAGTTGGAAGAAAGGTTCCACTTCAAATTTGTTATCTTGTGGAAAGATTTTGCAAACAACTAATCTTTTCTCTTATTAGAGATAGTTTGGAAACCATTGCAATTAATACAAATTCCTTAGTAAGGGGGATCACACTTATGTTGCAGATGCTTAAGTAGAACCCAGGGCCATCAGTTTTAGTTTCTGAGCTGACTGTTTTTCCTCCAGTTTTGGAGTGCCATGAATATATGTTATTTCTTGTTTTCTTTAGGTTGTAGATATGGTTATATAATATTTTTTCAAGTTGTACATATTAATACTAAAAATATATTATGAAATTATCTTATTTCCCCCTCTTTTCCAATGCAATTTGTTCATCAAGGTTGGTTTCATTTTTTTTGAATGCATATTTTTTAGAACAATGACAAAAAAGATTATGAAATGGTAAATATAATCTTTATGCTTTTTTTCTAGACACATGTTTTGTTCTCTTCATTTTTGTGTAAACAATGAAAATATTTATTGAACATCTATGGGAAATATTTTGTTTGTGCTAATTGTGCATGAAATTAAAGCTACTTCTATAATGCTTCTTAGCAGGAATATAATTTTCAATATTATAAATGTTACTAGGAATTCGAAGCATTTTGTTAAAGAAATTAACCAAGCCTTATTTTTAACATAATTATGGTTGAACACATGATTGTTTAGTGTGTACAACTTTATTTGGCCATCTTTTCAATTTTCTTTGTAAAAGTGACTAGAAAGTGCCTAATTTTAGGCTACTCTTATAGTGATGATGATGATGAGTAGAAATATATTTTGTATGCTTTTGTTTGAAATACATAGAAAAGGTTCTTGGATATCTGGATTCAATGATTTTTAGTTGACTGGGTCTTGCCTTTTATATAGGTAATGGTGGTGAAAGTATTTATGGCAGAAGTTATGTAGGTTTGTCATTGTCCACTCTATTATAATTTATTACTTCACTTTGAATGTAAAATCATATTGTTAGCATTTTAATTGATTTTTTTTATCTTTGCAGATGAGAATTTTTGGTTAAAACATGAGGGATCTGGATGGTAAATGTTGGTGCAGATACCAATGGATGTCATATTTTCATTACTTTGCTGTAACACCTCATCTTGATGGATATTTAGTTGATGCTAAGCTTTTAGTTAGTCGGGTTATGATTTACTTTTGAAAAGGCATGCTTTGCTTATTTTTATAAATTCTAGTTTTATAGCAACCCAGGTTTGTGTGTAAACTAATAAAATTTTGTTTTTGATTAGATAAATAGGTTTTACAAGGATCCTAAAACCCAATAGTTAAAACATATAAGGCTGATAATAAGCATGAAAGCCCAGCCAAAAAAGTATAAGTTCAAAGGCTGATAATAAGCATAAAGCCCAGCCAAAAAGTAGAGTTCTGAGACAAGACCAAGAAAAAAGACAAGTAAAACCACAGCCTAAAGCTAGACCAAAAGCCAAAAGACAAAGAAAAAAAAAAAGAACAGGCGAGAGTTATTCCTCACTCTTTCACTCCAGCTCTTGCACAACCTGAGCAGCCTCGAAGGCCAATTGGTTCTCCTCCGCTTCCAGCTGTTGCACCCTTTGGTCCCCCTGGTCCTAATCAGGAATGGTGTTGTCCTTTGCAGAGTCGTCCTCCATTCTGGCTTCATCCTTGTCTTTTCCTTCCTTGTCATCCTGCATTTCTCTGTCTTTGATCCAGCCTGTAAGAGAGATGATGTTGTTGTTAATGGAGCTTAACAAAGTGAACATCTGATTCGCAAGGTTGTGATTGTAGTTCTCCAGGTTGTGTATCCTTCTTTCTGCCAAACTAAACTTGTCAGCTGAATCTGTCCTCCTATTAGCATCCATCCCATTCCTTGTTGCCTCAATATGTCTCACCTGTTCTTTGACCTCCTCCAGCTCGTGGAAAAGTCATTTGATTGATCTAAATTGTCAATCATATTGTTACGAGCATTGTTCAATAGGTTCATCCCTATCTCCTTGGCTCTGTCTAAAATAGCCACTATCGCCAGGTCAATGATTTCTTCTAGCCACTGTTCCTCTTGATTTTCTACGAGGATTTGGGGATTCATGGCCTCCCTGAAGACGCCCATCTTTGAAGTCTTGACATTAAATTTTATCCAAGCTTTCCTCCTATCATTGACCTGCACTTCCCCTTCCGCATACCTTGCATTTTCCTTTTTTTGTTCCTCGGGTTGGGCTTGGAGGTGGATAGGAGATAGGGGCAGCACAAGCGCCTCCTCAAACTAAGAGCACACTTCTTCCAAACTCTCCCTCTTGCATTTCTTCCTTCCACTTTCATCCTTAATTTCCTCCTGCGTCTCCTTAACCACCTCCTCAAACTCTAGCTCTTCCTCATCATCGCTAACTCCCTCCTCATCCTTCCAAGGAGGCTTCTGCCCAAGATCCATAGAGCTTTTTCTGCTAGGGGTTATGGGGGAGGGCAATTTTTTAGCTTGGTGAATCGCTAATTTCCCCAAAGAAGAGATCCCTCCTTCCTCAGAGCTGAGGCTTTGAATATCATCCGAGTCAAAGGAGTAACTAGAGCTACCAGACTCCACCTTCTCTGCCTGACGAGGAGTGATGCTTATAGTCTAAGCCTTGAAGTGCTCGTGGATAAGTATTAGCAACCCCTCGTGCAGAGCTGGGTTTGTAGTGGGCTTCTTTTTGAAGCTGTCCACCACCTTGCTCATCGAGGTTAATATATAATATGGAAAGGAAATATTAGCATTATGCCAAAAATGATTCAATATAACAAAGTGGTGGGTACTAGCTCTATCAAACCTAGGTTCCAACGTGATGTACTCGATAACAGCTCTCAAAACATACCTCCACCACTTCTTCATGGAGTCGAGGACATAGTAGGTGTCTATCGTTCTCAGTGCCTTCAGTTCTTTCTCACTCTCCACAAAGTCCCTAACCGCATTGGCCGAGAGCTTCTTATCCTTGAAGAATTTAAAGCCCTCAATAGGGATTTCAGTGATAGTCACAATCACCTCCTCCATTATCCGAAAGTAGACCCCGTTCACCTTCACCCTACCATCCTTCCAAGGCCCCACCATGCTTTTGGTCACCTCCTTATTGAATTCATGCAGCTTCATGATATAATTGGTAACCCTACCCTCTTCTAGCTTTTCCCAAACTTTCTCCCTACTCCATTTCTCAAAATCTCCCACCGGCTCCTTTCTGCACCTTTCGCCTACCATTTTTGCACACTGCACACCCTCTTTACTCATGTGCTCCTCACTCTGTGACTGAAAGGGACCACCGAGAGTTAGCAATAACCAGAGAAAAATAGCCCTTCTATTGTTCTAGAAGCAAGTGTGAAAAACAACCCACAAAGCGTGTCGATTAATCAATAATGAATTACTGGAGTTACGATTTCCCATGCTTCCATTTTTAAAAGTACCCTTATTTCTTAAAACCTTCATAATCATAATTATAGCTTGATTTTCTCCGTACTTCCTTGGATCTTGTCCAAGTTGATCAAACTATTAATGTACGCTGGCAAACAAATTTTGGGAAGCCGAGTCATTTTTTGGTTTGCGTCGACCCCAATATTCGCAAACCTGTCAGCAACTGTGTTTGCTTCCCGAAAAATATGAGTGACATGGATTCTATTAAATTTGGCGAAGGGTCTCATGAGTCTCATCAATTAGATTTGCAATCGTCCATGATGGATGTGAGTTGCCAATGATGCACTTTATAATGTTACTTGAATCCCCTTTGAGCCATAGATTGGTGACACCAATTTCAAAAGCCAGTTTTACAATATTGCATGCAGCATTCACTTTCGTAAAATGATTGGTTTGGAATCTTAGTAGGAGAGAAAAAGCTATAATACTATCTCCATTTTCATTCCTTATCACACCTCCACTACCCGAGGAGCCAGGGTTGCCCTTGGAGGCTCCGTCGAAGTTGGCTTTGTGCCAGCCTTTAGGGGGAAGGAACCACTTGGCTTCCTGTCTTTTCCTCGAATTGTCTTTTACCTTCTCCTCGATCCTGCCTCCTATCTCAAATTCTCCCCCATTCCTTACAGAAAATTTTTCCTTTATGTTACTAAAAATATTTCTCCAAACAACTAAAGCTAGCTCCTCCCTATCTTTGAAAATCCTATTGTTTCTCTCCTTCCATATGCTCCAAAAAAGATGGGGTAGGATCTCTTGGGTGAGGATGCCCCAAACTATCCTAGAGAAAGAACAGTAAATGAACATATGATTGCCTGTCTCTGACTCTTCTTTACACAAAACATCTGTTGGGCATGGTGTGACCTCTTTTGATGAGATTTTCCTAGGTTAGAGTTTTGTCCTAAAGAGCCAACCAAAAAAACATGTTGACTTTTGGCGTAAGGCCAAGGATCCAAGCCCTTGACCAAGGGGGAGACTCTTTTAAGCTCCATAAAGCAGAGTACCTAGAGGCAATCGAATAGAGCCCATTGGCATTATCCCTCCAAACTAGTTCATCCTTATTGTTGCTAAGGGACAAGCAATTAAGCGTGATCATGATTGGTTTGAACTGATAAAATTTTGTTATCCTCTAAAAGAACACGTAGTTTCCTGTTGACATTAGACACCTTTTTTATTTTTAACAATTGACCTACAAATATCCATAATCTTTTATAGGTTATTCTCTGTAGTGCAATTCAATTGGTATATATGCTACTAATGGGTGAGGCCAATATTTGGTTGACAAATGTGGTTCTCTTGTCTCTCCCCATCTTTATCATCTCCTTACTATCTACTAAGTAACCATTTTTTATTGTTTGTAGCAAGCACGTTTTTCTTGGAGAAATCATAGAGGGAATGGACATCTTGAAAAAAATTAAGTACTTGTGTACTACAAATCGAGGAAAGCCTACATTTCAAGTGAAAATTATTAATTGTGGTAAAGTGTCAGTGGGCAAGGAGAATGGGGTTGTTGTGAATGATGAAGGTATACATTTTGGTTGGTTGCAATAATAAGATTCTACTTGCCTTTTTCCCAAAAGATTTGGTGATGAAATTTGTGTTTAAGTTCTACATTCAATTTGTCTCATTTAAACTTATGTCTTAAATCTCTAGATAAGAAGAAATCAAAGAAGCTAAAGGAAAAGAAATTGTCTTAAGTGATGATGATACTCGGAAAATAAATAAACAAAGAAAGCATTAACTTCAGAGTTTTAGCTTATGGATTGCATTTTCTCTACATATGAGCATAAATAATAGATTTAATTCTTATAGTAGTGAGGAGAATTTTTAATGAAATTCTATTTGGGGTCTTTGCACTATGAAAGCCATATTGGGTTTTATTCAGTAATTAGACGAATGCATGGGCCAACTTAATCTTGGTGCCTTAATCATTAATCATTTATTGGAGGCCTTGTGTTGCTAGGAGCTTCAATAATTTTATGAATTTGATATTAAGTGTCATGGGTACCCTTTGTTTTGTGTGTGGCTTCAATCATTTTTGTCATCAAAGGTGTTAGTTTCTTAGAGTAGTGAGGAATATTGTTTAATGAAATTCTATTTGCAGTCTTTGCACTGTGAAAGCCTTATTGGGTTTTATTCAGTGTGAGCTCATTAGAAAATTGTCTAGAACAAAATGGTGACTCATTATCTAAAACATATGATGTAAAAAATAAATCAATTAGCACTTTTTCTAACACTGGAAACAAATTTTCCTAGAAGCTATCTGTGATTATACAAATGCATTGGCCTAGCTTGATCTTGGTGCTTTAATCATTTAGTGGAGGCCTTGTGTCGTAGGAGTTTCAATCATTTTATCAATATGATATCAAGCATGGTGCATACCCTTTGTTTTGTGTGTGGATTCAATCATGTTTGTTCTAGTTTACCTTTGACATATTCTACTTGTTCAATGTCCAATCTTAATTCTAAATATGTATCAATGGTATTCATAGAAAGTGTAGATAAGATTGTATATGTTTTTTTGCATTAATATTTCAGTTCAAACTATGTTATCTTCTTGATGATGAATCATAAGGTGATGTGAAATGTTATTATACACATGGCACAAACTACTAAATTCCTAGAACAACGACCTAAAGTAAAACTAGTTCCTTGTTCCTCTTGTCTTGATTATTATAAACATATGTGGGTGTGAGGGAGCTAAGCATCAGTAGGATAAGGTTAACTCATATGTCTACTCATGGTATAGGTGGGCCAACATGCTACGACCCAACATATATTTTCTCCCTCTTCATGGTCTAGATGTAAGGAATGAGATACCCTGATAGATGGGAACCTCATTCGTCTGTAGCCACTTGTAGTGCCATCAATATAGGTCTCTAAAATCTCATCTCAAAGTGATGGTAGACCCACCAAAGACCTGAAGATAAATATCCAAACTAATCACTAACCATGCTACCGTTGGTGATTTCTTTGGATTTTTATGTTCCAATAATTATTTTTAAACAAAACATGTTGGTTGAAACCACCTCACTTGAACCATCAAATAAGCATTGGAATTTGCATTTGACATTTGGTTTAATCATTAATGAGATTTATTTTGCACAGGCACGTCGAAAACCTCAATCAATAGAATTGATGTTTCTTCATTCAATCTTCCATATATTGCTATAGTTACATCGATTGGGCTACAAGATTTGGGATACACTATAGCGATCATGGTATGGTCAAAAGAGATTTTGGGTACTATATCAATTTAGAATATAGTGAACTCTTTTCTTGCTATATGGAGAAGACCTAATCTTGACATAGCAATGAGCGATGAGGAAAGTATATCACTATGACATATAGTGATCCCTTTTATTGCTATGCAAAGAAACTGCAAAAATAATATAGCGATGAGTGATAAAGGAGGATTATCATTATAACATATAGTGATCATTGAAAAATGGGAAAAAAAAAATCATCATAGTGATGAGTGATAGAGATGGTGTATCTCTATAAGTCATGGCAATGAGTGTTTTTGGTGATAAAAATGGAGGAGATATCACTATAGAATATAGCGAACTCTTCTATCGCTATATGAAGAAGTCTTAATCTTGACATAGAGATGAGCGATGAGGAAAGCATATCACTATGACTAATCACTTTAATTGTTATGTGAAGAAATTGCAAAAATAATAAAGTGATGAGAGATAAAGGAGGCTTATCACTATAACATATAGCCCTCATCGATTAACAAAAAATAAATATAATCATTATAGCGATGAGCGATAGAGATGGTGTATCACTATTAGTCATGGCAATGAGTGCTTTTGGTGATCGAAAAGGCAGAGATATCACTATAGAATATAGAGAACTCTTCTATTGCTATATGGGGAAGGCCTAATATTGACATAGCAATGAGTGATGAGGAAAGTATATCACTATGATATATAGTGATCCCTTTTATCTAGGGATAACTTTAAGAAACTCCCCTTCAGAAAAATGTATAAAATTTTGGCGAATCAAACATTAGTTTAGGGGAAAACAATTAATTTCTATTAACGAATTAATTTTTTTGAGTAGGAAAAAATTAAATTTATTGGCGATTTTTTTCAACTGCTTGAAAACTCTATAAAGTCTTGGTGAATCTTACATTATTAATGAAAATCATGGATAGAAGTACACATATCTAGAAACCATAATTTTATTATTATTATTATTATTATATGAATCCTAATTGATTATCAAACTGAAGGTTAAATTTATCCCACTTATCTCCTTATAGTTTCCCTCCAAATTATTAAATGGTGGTATGAAGGCAACATTCCTATTGTTTATAATTGTTGGAGGATCCTAAATCAATGGTCTAAATCCTATTTTGGGCCAAACTCTTAAGAGGATACTGAGTTTTAAAGAAATTTCCAAAAGTAAAGACACATGTTCCATGTCAAATCTATTTTGGGCCAATGTGAGAAATGATAAGAATTTTCATGGAAAGTCTCTAGAATAGAGATGCATGTCAAATCTACAAACTTGACCTGTAGCCTAACTTAATTTTTTACCAAATATTGGCTAATATGACATTGATTAAGATAAGAATTGGAGATTGTAGGCAAATATATATAATTTACCATTTGGAAAAAATGGATTGCACTGGCAAAGTCATCACTAAAATACAAATACTTTTGTATTATTATTGGCAATTGGCCTAAACATGGGACCCAATTTTTGTAAAGTGCAGGTGACATGACCACCACAAAATTGAAAAAAAAAGCCAAATTCAGGGTCCTTGATTAGTGAGATTAGCCAGTTGGTGAATATTAGCCACTAAAGTTATCCTTTCTTTTATTGCTATGCAAAGAAACTACAAAAATTATATAGCGATGAACGATAAAGGAGGCTTATCACTATAACATATAGTGATCATCAACAATTTTTTTTTTTTTAAAATCATTATAGTGATGAGTGATAGTGATGTTTTATCACTATAAGTCATGGAGATGAGTATTTTTGGTGATAAAAAAGGAGGAGATATCGCTATAAGTCATGGTGATGAGTGGTTTTGGTGATTGAAAAGGAGGAGATATCTGTGTAGAATATAGCAAACTCTTCTATCAAAAAGGAGGAGATGTCGATATAAATCATGGAAATGAGTGTTTTCAATGATAAAAAAGGAGGAGATATTGCTATAGAATATAGAGACCTTTTCTATCAAAAAGGAGGAGATATCACTATAAAGGGTGTATTCCTAAATAGTTAAGCCAAGGGTGTGTGCATGAATGGTTAAGCCGAGGGCATGTTGCATGGCTTCCTAATTGGATTTGATATTACTAGATAGACATATTTTGGGCTTTCATATGTCAAGCAACCTACACTCCACTGGAGTCCTTGCATAGTTATCCCATATAATGTCTGACCAAGACCTATTGTATTACGTTATCTCGTGATATTGTTTTTAGTCCCTTGTTATGCTTGTTGTGACTATTAGCCTTGAATAAGTGTAGTTTGTGTTTGGGTTTGGATCACTATCTCCAACAACATGGCAAGAGTGGGCCTACAATTTGTACGTGGTTGGGAGGCGTAGCTACCTAAACCACTACTGGGGATTGAAGTACAAAGTTGGCCTTCTTCCATTTAGTTTCAGAGTTTGGTGCTTCACTTGGAAGCTCCATAGTTTTTGGAAAAAAAATTTATAGTGATTTATGTTCTTTTAATATTATGCTTTGAGTTAGTATCCTGTGGTTCCTCATTCCTTTTCACTGTGATGTTGCTTTTTCTCATGTTTTAATTATGATGCTTGACTTAGATGGATAGATATTATTATTTTGACATTATATTATGTTATGGTTATTTTATCTCTTTTATTTTTTTGAGTGATCACTTATTGACTTTAGTGGTTTTGGTACTCCTAAGTGTAGAGGTTCTAAACCTACTTTTCCTTCTAAGTCGATTGATTGGCTTTATGTATATTTTTGGGTAACCATTTGCCAATTCTATATGATGTTGGCCTTGTATTGTATTGATGCTTTGAAATTATCGTATGATACTGGAAAAGTATCATACTAGCTCTTGAATATTATCATACGATACTGGACAAGTATCATACTAGTACTTTGTATGATATTGTGTGATACAGGACAAGTATTGTACTAGTACTTTTGTACAATACTGGATGGGTATTATAGAAGTATATTGAACCCTATTGTACTAAAATTATGAAAAGTATCATATTGGGTTTGTTGGAAGCCTTGCTCGACCAAATAATAGGTACTTCTTGACTTGTCCGGTGTGTTTTGGAAGGTGATTTGGATACCCTTTTGGAAGTTATTTCTCCCAATACCTTGACCATTCAATTACGAGGTGTATAAAATATATCATTTAAGTATACTTAATATATATTATATATATGATGATTCACTTGAGATAGGTTCCAGCCCTCTAGGAGTTAAGATAAGGATTCTAAGTTTGTAAAGTGATAGGATTTCAGACTTAGCCTAATTTTAGGGTTTTAGGATTTCAGACATAGCCAAATTTTAGGGTTCACCATTTTTCTTTCAATATGGTGTCTGATAGAGAAGTGGTTGTAACCTTGAGCCCTCGTCTAGTGCATGACCATATGAGGGTCTTTGCTTACTATTCTTGATTATGTTATGGTTTTTTGGAAATGGACATGTATGTTTAACCATGCTAGGAGCTTTTTGGGTTTAAAAATAACATCTCTTTTGGGTATTCTCATGATTGGTGTGATCTTTGATTCTAAGTTAATAAGTAGTGACACGTGAGGATCTTTGGGTTATTGGTTTATGTTAGTCTTTCATTTCTTTCTAGTATAAGTTATTGTTTTTGCATCTTGCTTTACATATACATACATACATACATACATACATACATACATACATACATACATACATACATACATACATATATATATATATATATATATATATATGCCTTTGTTTATTTCAAGATTGGGATATCTGTGTTATGTTCGCACTATGATATTGGATATTGAATTTACTTATGTATTGATATCATACTAAATAATAGTGGCTTGATAATCTTGTACACTTTCATGAGTATATGACTCTTACCTTGTTGTCCCTTTAAGGATACCTCCTACACATAGAGTTGGTGGTCAGAGGAATAACCGACCGAATAACCATGGTGAGGAACAAAATGAAGAACACCACAAAGAGGAGCATTAGGAAGAAGGGGAATGACATGAATACAATATAGGTGGAATGGAGGTATTGGTACCTTTTCTTCAGGATCTTATAGTCTGATTGGGACCTCAAGTTGAGGTTTCTCAACATAATGGTGGATAGGGAGAGGGATCATAGGGCACATACTCCCACATTTCAAAGCACAAGAATAGGTATGAGCGAGAGCATAAGCATGAGTAGTCATGCATACCACCTGGTGGCAGAGAGTACCATAGGAGAGGTCGAGACCATGATGATGAGGATGCCATCCAAATTGATATGATGAAAGACCTTTAATGGTCTAAAGAATTGTACTTTAATGGTAGAGGAAGTGGCCTTAAGGTTGAGACTTGGTTACTAGATATGGGGCATTTCTTTTCTATGTATCCTTATGTAAGAAACCTTAGAGTCTATTGTTCTACCATGCAACAAAGAAGCCACAACATTGATTTGGTGTAACATTAAGGGGTAGAAGCTCCAGATCAAAGAGAGGTTCCTATCGCCTCAGTACAAAAAAGAACAAGATGATGAGTTCTATGAGATTAACCAAGGAACATATTAGTAGACTAGTATGAGATGAGGTTCTTTGAGTTGAGGTAATACTCAAGCTATAACCAAGATGAGGTACTCCTCACTCAAAATTTTACTCAAGGTCTTAAGCACTCCATCATTGGAGATGTTTGTACACATCAATCGAGGACACTTGCATTTATCACCAAGAAGGTAAGGATTGCCGAGAGTAATGTGGCTAGAGGATTCAATAGTAAAGAGGGTTCGTAGAGTCATAGAGTCATAATGCATAGCCTATAGGGTCAAGTGCACCTTCTTCTCAGACATAGTCCATTGGACAAACTGCTACCTAGTCAGCACCGTCGAAGGGTGGGTGATATCATAGTAGCAAGCAATATTGCTTCTAGTTGGACTCTCAAGGTAGTCAAAGCTCAAGTACCACTGGTGGGAAGGGGTGTGGCTATTTTTAGGGTAAGTAGTCACAAAAAAATGTCTCTTGTCAAGGTGGCCAAACAAATTCTAGCATAGGAAAAGCCGAGCAATCTAGTGCTCCTTAGGTAGGGTGTGGTTCTGGATATAGTTATAATTGTGAGACATATTTCTCTTGTGGTCATCTTGGTAATAGGGATGCATTATGTCCTGAGAGACATCATCAAGATTGAGAAGTGGTGCAACCATGACAAAGCCTTACACTGGGGGGTGCAAGTAGATCTCATAGAGTCTTTGCAGTGATTACAAACTGTCAAGATGACCATTAGGGTACCATATTCAAGAATACAAGTGCGTTAATAGGATTTTCCACCTTAGTACTTTTTGATTCTAGTGCTTCAAATTATTTTATTTCACCATCCCTTGTTCAAAAAATATGGTCTAATGACAATACAAGAGGTAGATAGGTGGTAGGTTGAGTTAGCCATAGGATCCAAAATATCTATGGATTCCTTGGTTAGTGGATGTGTGTTGGACTTAGGCATCTCACCACCATAGTTGATCTTCATATCCTACCCTTGGGATCTTACAACATCTTTTTGGGTATGGATTAGTTAGCATCCCATCAAGAAATATTGATTATCGACAAAATTTGGTGTAGTGTGTCGATGACACAAATAGGGACATTGAACTTGTAGGGGTCTAGAGGCCATTCTCACTTCAGATGATCTCAACTAAGTAATTGAAACATAGTGTGAAACATGGATGTTAGAGGTTTTTAGACTCTATCAATGATCTAGAAGAGGTTGAGATTCAAGAGGTATCACTGGATGATCATCCACTTCTCCACAAGTATGCAGATGTATGTCCTAATGAGATACTAAGCATGTCTTTGCAACACATCATTGAATTTTGTATTGAGTTCATCCTAGGAGTAGAGCCTATTTCTTGGGCACCTCACCACATAACTACTTAGGAGTTGAGTAAGCTTCAATTGTAGTTAGAGGAGTTAATGGCCAAGGGTCATAGTCATCCTAGTGTATCCCCATGAGGTGCACAAGTCATATTCATTAAGAATAAGGATACATCTTTGTAATTATTCATGGACTATCGACAGTTGAATAAGGTGATGGTGAAGAATCGATATCCCTTTTTGAGGATAGATGACTTGTTTGATCACATGAAGGGAGTGAGATTATTCTCAAAGATTGACCTTAAGGAAGGGTACCATCATCTTTGCATCCATGAGGTTGACATTCATCAGATAACTTTTTGTATAGGCTATGGGCATTACGAGTTTATGATTGTACCCTTTGGGTTGACCAATATGCCATCAAAGTTCATAAGTTGATGAATAGGGAAATTCGCACCCACCTTGATTGATTTGTCCTTTTTTTTATGGATGACATATTGATTTACTCCAAGATCGTGGAGGCATATGAGGTCCATTTGTGCCAAGTATTATAGTGCTTACGTAACCATCAATTGTATTGCAACTTGGGAAAGTTTAAATTCTTCCACTCAGAGGTGAAGTATTTGGGACACATCATTATAGGCAAGGGCATTACATTGGATTCAACTAAGATCCAAGGTAACATAGATTGGACAACTCCCACTAGTATTCCTAATGTTTGTAGTTTCATGGGGTTGGTAGGATACTACCACTGATTCATGAAGGATTTTTCACGTGTGGCTCACCCTATTACTCATCTTCACTGGAAAGAGAAGAAGTATATTTGGACCAATCATTGTGAGTTAGCATTTGAGGCTCTTAAGGAGTAATTGACCAGTCTACCATTCATTGCAGTACCTAATCCTATAGGTGATTTCATGGTGTGCACATATGTATCATTATAGGGTGTGGAGATAGTGTTGATGCAGGATGGTTAAGTGATTGCATATGAGTCTAAGAAGCTCAAGGACCATGAGTTGAACTATCTTACTCATGATTTGGAGTTATTGACAGTTGTGTATGCACTTGTGCACTGGAGACATTTCCTTTTCAGACACAAGTTTGAGTTGCATAGCAATCATCATAGCTTGCAATATATCTTTACTTAGCTATAAATAAATGCATAGTAGTGTTAATGGATGGAATTTTTGTGAGTATGATTTTGATGTCCATTACATTAAGGGTAAAGATAATGTTGTTATCGGTGCATTGAGTAGGAGATGGTATAAAATATCAATTTTATCAGTAGGAGTGCATTTATGCACCCGTATCTTAGAGGCTTTTCCTAGTGACACATGGGATCGAGAGGTTAGAGCAAATATTGAGTCTAGATATAACCCTGAGGGATGTTTTTATGGTTATTCTTTAGAGTCTGATGGGTTATTGTGACACTTAGAGCTCTTTCATGTGTAAGTGTTAGGAGATCTTTGTTCCTTAGTTTTGTCAATGGCATGTCATGCACCATATTCTTCATGTCTTGGTGTCAAGAAGATGCATGTCGACCTTAGAAATTTGTACTTTTGGGTAGAGATAAGGTGCAATGTATTTTATGTTTTTGCTCGATGTCTTGAGTGCCAAAGGGTGAAGGTATAACATCAACATCTTGTAAGTCTTTTGTAGCCACATTCCATTCCAGAGTGGAAGTGGGACACTATATTTGTTGATTTCATTATAGGGTTGTCTATTTCACCATGTCATCATAATGCTATTATGGTGAAAATGGACAAGTTTTTTAAGGTAGCACACTTTTCACCCATGTGAGAATCCTACACAACTGCTTAGGTGGCTCATGATTTCTTGAGGGATATTATCCAGTTACATGGGATCCCTTATAGGATCATTTTGGATAGAGATCCAGTGTTTACCTTAGCGCTATGGACATCTCTCCAGCATGATTTGGGCATACAACTCAATTTTATTTTAGCATATCACGTAGATATTGATGGGAAGATTGAGAGAGTGTATCAAGTTCTAGAGGATGTGGTTTGCATGTATGTGATGGATTGGAAGATGAAGTGGGAGGACTATTTGTACTTGGTAGAGTTTTCTTATAATAATAGGCACCATTTTTCTCTTTGCTTGTCACCTTTTTAGGCCTTGTAGGTAGATCACGTTGTACACCTTTGAGTTGGGAGCAATTAGAAGACCGAGTAGTTTTTGGGTCCAAAGATGCTTCAAGATATGGAGCAGAAGGTTATTCACATTAGAGAGATTTTGGTTATTGCCCAGGACAAGTAGAAGAAGTATGTAGATGCCCATACATTGGATCATCATCACTTTGCTATTGGTGATTGAGTGTTTTTGAGAGTGCATATGTGGAAGAGACTCATGTGTTATGAAAAAGGCTCTAAGTTGGTACCATGTTTTCTTAGACCTTTTGATATCCTAGAGTGGACCAGTCTTGTTTCTTATCACTTGGAATTTCCACCTAGCCTATCACACATCCATGATTTTTTCATGTTTATGTTTTGAGACAATATATTCCCAATGTGACCCATATACTTGAATCAATCCTAGGACATTCCAACTTGTTCCCCAAACTCACAACTTTATAAAAAATGGACATTCTACATTCAACCAGGAGTGAGGGACTTAATTTGTGGGATTTTAGACTTCTACGAAACTTCTGGCTTCAAAATCCATAGCTATCCTTATCGATTCCTTCAAACTTAGCAAAACTATTCTAATTAGGCCTCCAAAGTTTTTTTTTGGGCTATAACTCAAAATTTCTCTTAACAAGGAAAAAAAACTAATCTTAGATATGAATATCCTTTTGGGAATAATTCAAGATTTTGTGGTTCTTGGATCCTCAACTTGTCTATACACCCCTTTGCTATTTTAAAGCCTAAAAGCAACGGTTTCAAGCATTTTGTATCAGAATCTCGTAGGGTCCAATGAAATCCCTAAAAAAAGTTATCTTAAGAACTTCTCCTTCCACACATGGATTCCTCACACATCCCTCCTACTTTTTTAACTCATAGATTGAACTATCTAATACATTTAATCCATCAAATTGATCTTGCAAGCACTGTGATCACCTAGCCATGCATTGAAAGCTTGCCTAAGGCATCACTTGAAAAATAACAAACAAGTTCTTCTAGGCCTCTCCTTTGGTACATGCACTATAAAAAGAATCCAATTCCATTTCCGTCAAAGTCATGATGATTCCACGACGAGGTTTTATAGAGGAGTCATTTTTCCCAAAATTGACAAAACAAGAACCTCAGACTGCCTATTTACAAAAGATTTTATAACTATGAACAAATGAGCTCCTATAAAATCTAAATATAAATAAAAAATTATTTTAAGAGAATGAAATACAAGAATCAAATGAGAACAAAAGTCTTTTAATCCATTAGGGCATTCAAGCAATCACAAACTCAGAAATTTGTCAATTTTGAACAGTAACTCGTGTTTTTAATTTTCAAAAATTCTTTATTACCAAGTCCAACCATTGGAATAGGTCTCCTTCATGGTTTAATAGGTTTCCTCATAGGTTTTAGATCATTATATTAACCATCAACTCTATCTCCATGATATGCAACTTTCTTGTCACAATGTTGTCGAGCAATTTTTCAAAATTGCTTACAACTTTTTTCAACTCCTACTGATTTTGACATCCAACCTTTTGAAACTTCCAAATAGGTTTAGTATGGTCCCTTTATAATTTATAGGCATGATTTATCCTTTACATCATCAACTTACATGATTTTGACTAATTTCACCTATTTGACAGCTTTGCAACAATTTACATCTCTTTGACATCTTTCCCATCTTTGTGCCAAATGACAATGTATGACCTCTAACCTATACAAAAGGATGTAAAAACATAATAGAGGCCACAATAAGTTCAAAACCATACCTTCCTCATACTTCTAGGGTATAAGACCCATACCCCTAATCTTCCTAACAACCAAAATACAAGGTAAGCAAAACAACTCAAAATAACTAGAGCAGATTGAGCCTAGTCAAATCCATCTAGGAGAAAAGATACATGACCTTCTAAGGTTCAAACACAACTGAATGACTTGGCTAAGGTCAATTCAAGACAAAAACCAAAATATGAAACTAGGACTAGGAGTTAGCCTAGGTGCTCCTGCACCAAGGTTCATTTAATTTGGAGTGGGAAACTCTTCCTTTGTCAAGTGTTTCATCACCATTGACATCTCCATTATTTTGTGGTGCATGTTCTTATTTTAGCCCATTTAGCTGTGAGATAGGACCTTTATGTTTTAATATTTTTGGCTCATTTTAGTTTCTATTTTATTTTTATTTTTTATAGTGAGAAGTTGAGAAGTAGTGTTCCCCTCCATTTTTGTATGTTTGTTTGGCTCAGTTGGGCCTATGTAAGCAAATTAGGGTTGTCAACTTTGGAAATTAGAAGTTTTGATATGTTACATTGGCCATTTTTCCATATGAGCTTGGTACTCAATTTTTATTTGACTTTTGGGAGTTTAGAAACCATTTGTGTAATGGATTTTAATTTCATCATTTTTTTACAATGTTGATATTTGAGCAATTTTATATTACCTCAGTATGTGTGCTGATTTTGGTCATGGATTCAGAATGAATACTAGGTTTCCAATTTGACCATAGTTTTACTTTTTTTTTGCATTGGGATTCATGACATATCCATACACCCAACAATATGATTGGTTAAGGGTGTTTTTATACTTGGTATTTCTTGTTTTCTCATCCTACCCTTGTTTAGCATTGATTTAGTGTGGAAGGTTTTTTCCATACATGAGTGTGTGCATGTGCATATGATGGGATCTTCTAAGACCCAAACTCCTTGATTTAGGATGGTCAAGGAATTTTTCATTTAGGGTTGGGTTTGGAAAATGCATTTGCCTACGAGCACTAATCATGTAATGAGCATGTTTATATAGGTTAGACACGTGGAATGACAACTCTCATATATTGCAAGGTCACTAGGACTTAGATAAGGTAATGTTAAGAGGTTCTAACAAGTGATAACCAAAGTTAGTAATGGGGTGATAAAACTTAATGGTAAGAATAGAGAATACCTAAATGGGTAAGTTGAGGATTTATGCATCAATGGTTAAGCCAAGGGTGTGTTCCTAAATGGTTAACACAAGGGCATGGTGCATGGCCTCCTGATTGGATTTAATATTACGATGCAGACATAACTTGGTATTTCAGAAGCCAAGTGACCTACAATCCACTAGAGTCCCTGCATAGTTATCCTCTAGAGTGTCTGACTAGGACATGTTGTATTGCATTTGTTAGAAAGGTTAATCTTCCCTTGGATGTATTTAATTGGGATATTCCAAGGATCCCTAAATGTAGTTTGTCCTATTGTACACATGTGGAGGACATGTCATTGTTTGTCCTTTATTCCACATGTGAGGACAACTCATTTTTATAATTCCTTTATTAAGGAATTTAGTTTATCCTCCTTAAGAGGATTGTGACACTTTGCACACACCTATTATGAATGTGGCATTCATAGAAATGGGAGTTACACATGCAACTCCTTTCTCATCTCTTTAAAAGAGATGCTCCTCCTTCTTTCTTCTTTACTCTCATCACTTTGATGTTATTGTATTGAGCTATTTTGCTCCAACACACACTCTCTCTCTTCTCTAGGCATTTGCCTTCATTCATAATACTTACAAGGGGTTTTCTTTGCTTTCCCCTTATAAATCCTTGTCTCCATTGTTGAACCATCTTGGTGTATGCTCTTTGATTTTGCTTATCTCATGGTAACATTATTTCACACTTAACTTACTTGGATTATTTCTCGTTCCTTGCTCTATCTTATCGTTTCTTACATGGTATTAGAGCTTGGCTATCTAATCCTTGTTTTAAGTTTTGTGTTGAAGGTTGCCATTCATTGGAGCACACCTTATTTGGAGACGTCATTGAGAGAAGAAGTTTGTGTTGCGATTTTCTGCTCATTCTAACATCCTTTGTGTGTAGATTTTATTGCATCATTTTTATTGAATTGTTTACTAACCCTCTTTGGAAGGCTTGCCGCCAAAGGGTTCTTTGTTCAAAAAATTTCAATTTTTTTTTGCTCTTGTTTTGGAAGGCTTGCTGCCAAAACAAGAAGCATTTATTAGATAGCATTTTTTTAAATTATAATTGTGCAATTTTAATTTTTTAAATATTTTAAATATTTATTATAGTGTATTAGAATCAAATTATCTATGCATTTTTTGTCAATTAATTTGTATCATTTAATTTTTATTTTTTTTAAACCACCTTTGTATTCAGTAGATAAGGTAAACCACCTAAAATATTAATTCTTTCTAATCAATCAAGAATATTTAAATCATCCTATTCATATTTAAAAATAAATAAAGTTAGAATCTTGCAAATCTTTTTTAAAAAAATCTATTTTTGAAATTTAAAATTTATATTTTATGAAATGTTAAATTTTTTTATATCTCATTAAAAAAAAAAACAATTTTTGGGCTTTCCTCCTTGGAACATACGGTTCTAAAACTTTTTTTTAGAAACTTTATTTCCTACTACAGCGGCTTCGGAGGCTATTTCCCATGTGTTTTTCTCTTTGATTGGTAAACCATTTTTTTTAGGCTCTTCATTTTACAGGCTCTCTTCATTTTACAAGCTCTCAAGCTCAAAATCTTGCCGCACCTTGTTCTGGCTTCATTCCTGGATTCAGCGTTTTCTTAGAACGTCTATGAGCAGAGTGAGAGCATCTCACGTGTCTAGAGATGCCATCTGCCATTTTTTAACTTCCTCAATCTTTTCCCATAGATTCGTTTTGTTTTTTCTCAAGTTTTTTTAAGGTTTTACATAGCATTTAATTCCATTCGGGACTATTTTCGTTTTCTTTTAGCATCAAACCTGTTTTGATTTTGGGAGAAAACCCCAACGTTCGACCAAAGGGCATCCTCTCCCTCCTTTCCTTCCTTTGACTGCTTCATTTGTGTTAACAGTTTGATCTAGATGCCCAAAAAATAGGGCTAAATTCGATTCAAAGATCCCTACAAGAGGGCTAAGTTTGTTTGATTCAGAGCTAAGTTTGTTTGAAGTGAAGCTTGCTTAAAAGGTTGTGGCACCGTCCATGGGAACTACCAAACATCAAAGGTTGGAGGCCCATGCAACTGCCAAACCTGCTCCAGCTGCGAAAGTAACGTTTTCTATCATTTATTTTCCTTGCATGAAGTAACGCGTTTACGTTTTTTACTCATACTTTTTCTTTCTTCAATCATTCTGTATCTTAATTATAGCAAATTAGATTCCTCTATTTTTTTTTTCAATAAAAAACACTTAAATGCTGTATTACGCTTTTTTTTTAATCATTAGGAATCATTAATATAGCCATCCTAAATATAGAAAATTGGATTCGTTATTTTTTAGGCTATAATCATTCTAAAAATGCTTCTGCAGGATTCTTTTTTATTTCAAATTAATCCTTGTACTAACGTTTCGTTGCAGAGTTATATCATTTTTTTTCATAAACTTATTCATAGTTCCATCATCACATTTTATTTTAATTCAAGTTAACGTATAAGTCATATTTCTATTAGGGGGGACATTTTTCTTTCATAAAGATGTCAACCTTAATTCCAGAAATAAAACTTAGTCATTCTAATTATCATTCTTGGAAAACTCATATTTCATTCATTTTTCGTTTTAAACACCTCTTCAAGATAGCCACTGATCCTTCTGTTGAACCTGGTTCAGCGGCTACCCAAGACGAAAAAGATACTTGGAAAACTAAAAATGAAGAAGCTTTAGGTTTAATTGGTATTTCCATTATTCCAGATTTATATGTGTTAATTGCACACTGTTCTAAAGCTCATGATGCCTGGTCAATCTTGCAAACCAAGTATGACAGTGGAGATGAATACCGCAAAATACAGTTGCAGGATCAACTTGAAGATCTCAGGTATATAGATTTTAAGAGTATGGATGAATTTCTGTTAAAATTTGATTCTCTTAAAAGCCAAATTATTGCTTTAGGTGTTCAATTAGAGGACATTCGTTTAATTCATCTTATTCTTAAAAAGTGTCTTCCTAGACAGTTTCAATAGTTTATAACTAATATTCATGCACAGCTTGCTATTCCTACTTTAACTTCTCAGTTAACTTATGTTATTTTTCAAACTTTATTAAGACAGGAAGAAGCTAAGCTAATTCAGTTTGGTACCCTTAAATCAACTGAACATGCATTTATGTCTCGAAATTCAAATAATAATAATTTTCGTTAAAATAATAATAATAATAACAACAAACAATATAATACTAATTCTAATAATTCCAACAATAAATTTCATGTGAAATATAACAATAATAACAATCACCATAACAATCATCATAATAACAATTGTAATACTAATAATGAAAGGAATCATTCCAATTCCAAACCTCATTGTTCTTATTGTGGTAAAGATGGTCATGTTGTCAATAACTATTTTAAAAAGCAAAATGATAAAAAACCTATGAATATCAATAACCATAATCAAAAATCAAATCATAAAAAAGGTAACTCTACTGGTTCTAATTCTCGCCATGCTTTTACTTGTAGCTTTAATCTTTGCAGACCTTTAGAATGGATTGTTGACAGTGGTGCATCACAACATGTAACTTATCATAAAGAAATTTTTTATTCTCTGCAACTTGATATTGCTAACATTCCTATTCAGTTAGCTAATAATCAGACTTGTAAAGTTGAAGGTTTAGGTGATGTAACTATTCCTAATGGTAAATTGCATGATGTATTGTATGTACCTGATTTGAAAACTAATTTGCTTTCTGTTTCACAATTATGTCAGGACTATAAAGTTGAATTCTATAAAGATACATGTTATGTCATAGATCCTCAAACTAAACAAGTGATTGCTCATGCTAAAATGGATAATGAAAACTTATTTAAATTTCATGAATTTGCTAGTTCACGATATTCTTTACATACTTCTATTGATTTCAATTTATGGCATGAAAGACTTGACCATTTAAATTCGGATTATATTACTTTAATGCAAAAAAATAATATGGTTGATGGCTTGCCTCACATTATTCCTTCTAAGATTGCTTGTACAGGTTGTATGAGTGGTAAGATGTGTACACTCAAAAGTGTCACACTCTAAACCATTCTATCCAAACGATTCCACGAGTTGGAATGCTTGGATGTCGGCTTAGAGCTCCCTATCCACAGAGTGCAAGAGAGTGTATTTCAAGTTCAAGGGCTCTCAGATGAGCCTTAGAGATACTCTTCTTGCTAGTAAACCATGCAATGGGAGGTTCCTAAGACAAGATGCAAGAACGCAAGTGTCCCAAGGAGTTCCTCAAGAATGTAATGCCAATGAAGATTAAGCTAGAATGAGATGCAAAGTGCAGCTATTCTAAGCATGTAAAAATGAAAGCTAAGCTAAGCTAGAATGCCATGATATGAGAGAATGTAGACAAGAAATAGAAGTTCTCCACAAAGCTCCAAAGAAACCTGTTAGAAAACCTACAGCATAACAATATTCAAAATGAGGATCGAGTGAGGGGGAAAGCTCTCTCCCTTTTAAAGATGTATGGACGGTAGAGATCAAGATGAAGATGGTGGATGATCAACGGTGGAATTCAAAAAGAGGAGTGATCCATGTGCACACACAAGTCAACCAATAGAATATAAGTTAACTTTTCATATAAGACAAAAGTCTCACAAGCCTTTTCTTTTAATTGTAAAATAGAAAAAGGACTTTATGTGTGCACTTTAAGTGGGTTAGAAGAATGGGGTCTTTTATTTAATTAAAAGGGGACATGTTCTTTTAATCAAATAATGAACTTAGGATAGCATAGTCAAACTATAGGTTATAATCAAATAAATTAATTATTAGCAATTTGGTCTAGGTAAATGATTAAATTAATTTAGCCAAAATGTTGAAAAAGGGGCTAATAGTCTAGATGACCATTTTTAGGTGATTACATTTGCCCCTCTTTGAATAATGCGTGATTGATCTGGGAACACATTATGTCAAAGAAAATAGAAAGCCAAGTAGGCGGTGATAGATATAGATATCTAATTTTGAAGAACAAAATGTAGAAAAAGATAGCAAGTCCTAAATGTACAGCCTGATAGTGGTAGTACTGAACACTAGGAAAAGATGATGTTAGAATTCAAGAAGAATACTAACACTTAGCAAAGTCGATAGATCAAGAACAAGTGAGAAGATCAAACAAATGCTCCTAAGAAATAGATAGTTGTAACAATTAGCAATAGAGTATATCTAGCCCCTCGGGATCGAAATTGAAATGAGGTAAGAGGAAGCAGAAAGTAGCTAGATATGAGAAAATTGAGAATATAGCAATGTCCAAGATGACAGATAGATGATTAGAGCCCAAGAATGACTATAAGAAAGTGATTAAATGCCCCAGTTTGACTTAGAGTTGACCATGAAGGACACAGCGTAAAATTAGGTCAAATCTAGTAGAAAGATGATTTTAGATATGAAATAGTGAATTGAAGTAGATATGAAGTATGGAAATGATGAAGACATGAAAAAATGAAGATGCCCTAGTGATGATTCAGAGATTAGACCTCAAAAGGTCAGATAACTGCTCAGAAGAAAGTAGAATTTTAAAAGACAATTTTGACCATCAAGATGAACTCGAATTTGGATTTCGATCTCGAAAATGAATCTAGGACATTGAAATTATTTAAGAGGTCAAAACTTTATATAATGTGATGATAAGATAGAAAAGAGATGAAGTGAAAGATTAAGAAGGTGAAAAGACATGAACAAGAAGAAAGTAAAGAAATATATGAAAGGAGTTAGCCGATATGTCTATGAAAAGATGAAGAGAGAGCTCTCCCCATATGCAAGAATGCAAGACTAAGCTAGAAAATGAACCTAAAATGCAAGCTAATATGAAAATTGGTTTACTAGCAAGAAACGCATAACATTTAGACTCTTAATTTCATCATTGAGCATTTATTTAGGGACATCATGAGATCATACAACCATCACTAGTATAACTATGAGGATATGAATATGATCGATATTAGATAGGTATGTGGAAATCCAATCTAAGCATCAGAGACATGTAAGTCAAGATAACTACACGATTAGATTCCCTAAGTTTAATTTAGCAAGATTACACCTGTATCAAGGCATAAGTGCCAGGATAAACCCTGAGTGTGGTCTTGCGAAACAGTCAAGGATGATACATTTATAAGTCAAAGTGTTGAATAGGACAAGCATAAATGCTCACAACACTATAGACAAACAAAGTATACCCACAAGAAAAAAATCAAGAAAATATGTCTCATGCCCCCAGTCTTCTAGTCAATGACATCCTTGAAAGACTATTAGGGAGGGAACACTTGGCAAAGAAATCATCATAGACAACACGCAAAGTAGATAAAGATCAGCATAGCTCAGTCGTTAAAGTGTTAAAGTGCATGTGTGCAAGTCACTTAGCCATTTCTTCAAGACTTGATTCTGATAGTGAGAAATATTGTGACATCGAAGACTGTAGGTAAACTATCTGAAAAGTGTTGAAAAACACTTGATGTCAAAGTGGGAGAAGTGTTGAGAAACACCGTTTTGTGAGTTGTCCAAGAAACCCTAATGCACAAGAATACCTCAATAGGCTAAGCAATTGTGCCCCCAAGACGAGGACAAGAAACAATTCCAAGCTAGGAAATGTGTAGCAAAATAGGTGATTGAGATTGATAGACAGAGGTGCAAGGGTCTCAAGTAGCACCTGTTTCCAGATTTTCACCACTTGACAGGACTTTTTTCAATTTTTTGTATTTTTGTATTTTTTAAATTTTTTTTGGTGATACATCAAAGTGCCTATTGCTAGGTTTTCACTAAGAAGATCTTTTTTTTAGGACATTTTCTAATTTTAAGGATTTTTTTAGCATCATATATGATTTTTGGATTTTTTAGAAGGTTTTAGAGATCACTAGTTCTTAAGCAAGATCACGTCATTTTCTCCCAATGTCTAGCAAGGTATAGGACATGATGGAGGAGAAAGTTGGTAGATAGAAAAAGATGGATAAGAAAGGAGTATGAAGCAAGTGAAAGTGATCCTCAAGGATGCACTCCTCAAGAGTACCCAAGCTAGGGAAAGATAGCCATATAAAGTAGGTTTTGGATAAGCAATGGAAGAAATGAGCAAGATAGCGTGTAGGATGAGCAGTGAAGCCAACAAGTGTGATAGCATATAAGATAAGCTATGGAAGCCAAGGAGTAAGATAACATGTAGGATAACCAGTGGAAGCCAATGAGAGAGATAGCATGAAAGCATGCAATCCAAGAGAGTAGACATGTAAAGAGGCCTATGAGAACCATGTTTCATTTATTGTGATCAAGACCAAGGGGTCAACTAGATAGGATAGGGATGGGATAGAGCAATGAGAATAAAGCTCAAGATAGAGGATATGAGTGAATGGGAGAGCACAATAGAAAATCTTGTGGATAAGATAGCCAATATGCAAAGATAGCTCAACATTGTCAAGATCAAAGAGAGAAGAGGGGATAGATGGATGATGATTCAGAATTACGTATGACGCCTGTTTGCCAGGTTTTCATCATAGTACTTATCCAAGGTGCCACAAGAAGTAGTTTTCACCATAGGATGGATTTATTTCGCTTTAATTTTGCTACCAAGGTGCCACAAGAAGTGGTTTTCACCAAGGCACATTTTCATATTTTTTCATTTTTTTCATTTTTTTTTTATTTTGAATTTTTTGAATTTTAAGAAAGAGCTCAAGCTTTTTGAATGTAGATAGTGCTCCTATAGGAAAGATAAGTCATGATAAGCCAAGACCATAGAAAGGTATGCTCAAAGATGTTGATAGGGTGATGAAAGACAAATGGTAGTAGGAAGAGTATATGGAGGATAATAGTTCATGTATAGAAAGTAAGTGTAAGCTTTAGAGGATTTCATGAGGGTAGTTGAAATATTGAACAAGATCAACATTGAAACACACCCTGAAGGGTATTGAAATGATGGAGGAATCATGGATGAAGTAGCTTGAGGTTTAGATGTATGAGGTGGTAGAAGAGATTTGGAAAAAAGTGGAGTGGAAGGCTTTAGAATATTTTTAGAAAGATTTTTGAAAGAAGATGGAATGGAAGCCTTTGGAAGCTTGAATGTCAACTTTGAAGTATTTTCAATATTCAAGTCTTTTAAAAGAGACTTGGGAATCCATATAGCTTTAGATTTTCCTTCAAATACTTCAAAACACATTTCTTCAATAATGGGTTTAGGAACCCATATTTTCTTTGATTTAGCTTTTTTAATAGTGGACCTTTGCGGTCTCTTTTGTGCATTCTCCTTCTTAGCTTTCACATGTCGATTAGATGGGACATAGTGATCTTTCTTTTTCAATGGATTCTTATGTTTATTCTCACTTCCAAAGGACTTGGAATTTGTGGATGAATAAGGATGATATGACTGGTTTAGATGTATAGATGGGTGAAAATTCACCAAGGATGAGTGTCTTTGTTGATCTTGAGGTATGATGGAAGAGCTAGGGAATGAGCTAGGAGTGAATGTAGGAGATGGGGGAACATAAGGCCCCAATATGGATGGAAGGTTTGAATGCTTTAGCTTAGATGGATAAGGACCAAGGATAGATTTAAAAGATGCAGAGGGATAGTGGAAAGGGATATCAACATCTTTAGAGTGAGCAACATGGTCAAAGCCATCAATAGACTCATGAGTACCTTTCATAGGAACAACATTTTTAATAGAAGCACTTGAAGCTTGAGCACAATTTTGAAGTGGATATGGAGAAGTAGAACATGAGGGGATGCTTTGATCTTGACAAGTAGCTCTAGATAGCATAGGAAGAGAATTTTTCTCATAATTTTCAGTAAGCTCAAGGGAAATGGTGGAAGTGGTGTCTTCATCATACTTAGGAGGTGGACAAGATATAGGATATGGAGGGGGAAAATCTTGAAAGAGATGAAAGGGTGCTTGATCTTGATCTTTCTTGACATTTATAGCTTTTTCTTTTTGAGAGTCCTCTTGACATGGAGCCACTTCTAAGGACAAGGGAGAATGAAGAGTGAATGGAGTAGTGTTTAGATTAGGCATAGTAGTGCATGAAGGTTGAGGATGTTTAGGATTAGTAGCATGGAAAAGGTTTGCAGCCAAGTGAAGGTTAGCTTGAGTTTCTTTTAGAGATAGCCCTTGAGGATACACATAGTCAATGTGGAAAGCATTGGGTTCTTTATTTGATGGAGGCATGTTGGAAAGCTTTGAAGTGTTGGGAGATGCATGAGTGTTGGAAGAAGTGGAAGATGTAATGGAGCCACTACTAGACATAGGTTCATCAACATAATCTTGCTCAAGAGAAGTATCCTCAACACATGAGTCACTAGAGGTTCCAATAATTCCATTATCAATAAGATCTTGGCTTTTATGTTTTAGCTCAATGCAATCTGAAGTACTATGCTCATTATGTTGATGATAAGCATAATAGATATCCAAGAATGGGTTTCCATATGAGCTAGACTTAGGTAACATGATGATCTTATTGCCAAGAAGTTTTTGCAAAGTGTCGTCATAAGAATCTTCCAAGGGAGCAAAAGTTCTATTAGAAGTATGTCTAGAGTCCTTTTGTTGTTTCTCAAGTGAATGGTATGCATCTATGTCTTCATCATTATCTTCGTCAAAGATAGGTCCATCATGAAATTTTGGCATAGGCTCAAGTGCTTGTTCTCTACAAAGGTCTTTAGATCTAGAAGATGGAGATATTTGATGTCTTGAAGTAGAGCATGTAGACCTAGAAGAAGAGGATGACCTCAAAGAAGGTGACTCACATGTATGTAAAGACCTTAAGGAAGATTCATGTAATGATGCAATCTTCTCCTCTAACCTTTTCTCAAGTTTAGACTTCATTTCCATCATGCGCTTAGCGAGATGAAGGTAAGAAAGATCATTTGTCTCTTCTAGTTCTTTGTATTGTGCATATAGATCTTGAAACTCTTTAGTGACATGGAGGATATCATGATCATCTAGATTCGGTTGAAGTTTGGTAGCACAAGGTTTAGATCCCATAGTTTTAGATGCAAAGCCAAGCATAAAATAGTCTAGAAGATAACTTGATGTTGAAACTATAGGAGGTAGAGTGTTCACTTGCCAAGATATTAGAGAGAGATTAAAGCGACTTGTCAAACAATATGTCCAAGAAATTTACGACATGAATGACTCAAGTCAATAGCTAGGCAAGATGCCCAAATAGCCAAATAGATAAAGCAAGCAGGGTGACAAGTGAACAACTTTCCCAACCCAAGAGTGTAGTCAAGAAATCAAGGTAACCATTTTAGCAAAAGGATAACTAGCAAGCATGCATAGACCATGAAGACAAAAAGACCAAGAGCACTAAGACCAAAGAGCCACTTTAAGCATGTTCAAGAACTAGAGACATAGAAAATAAAAATCAAATGATGAGACTCCCCTTAGCAAGCAACATAAGAAAATGTTTGCATTTGATGTTTTGACTTGTTTGACAAAGTTTGACAATAGTTGATGGCATAGCAAGTTTGATGTTTAAAAGAAATTTCTTTCCAAGCAAGATAGTGACACATGGAGTAGTCTTCAAACAATCAAGCAAGGGAAAAAGCAACCTTGCATGATACAAGCATATGTGAGGTCTTAAAAGAAAGCCATATAACTATCATCATGCGTATGTTCCAAAGATTTCCATAGGTCTAGCACATTCGAGAACACATCAAGCAATATCTACCTAGAAGTCATGGTTCATTACTCAACAACTTGGCCCACGCTTGATGCTCCTTCGCCTCACACCAGGTGGTTGCCCACAAGAGATATTGGCTTTGTCATGGAAATGCCATAAGCATAACCAAGGGAACACATATGGTGAGTGTAAATCTTGAGGTGATCCGGGTAGTCCACTAGGATCGATCCTTGCACCAAGAAGTTGAGCGGCTAAAAAAGGGTAGTTACTAACTTAGGGTGTTTAGATAGGGCTTTCATTCATAGCGTTCCTCTTGCTCCCAATTACGGGACACCTCACCTTGCGATGAGTAACCGATCTCGCGATCACAAGAGTACCTTAAGCATTCTTGCCTAGTGATCTCCCTATGGTCGAAATCCCATAAGCGATCACACTAGGTGAAGACAAACACTATGTCTACCAAAGTTTTGTGTCCTTGGTAGCCTTGAGTTTATAGTGGGTTGGAAGAGCCGAGTAATCTGCTTGTTCCCACTTGGGTCGTTCCTCTCAGATTATCCGAGAGCAGGCCCTCTAAAGGATTCTAAACTACACAAAGAGTGGATCAACTTTTGGAAGTCAAGATTTATGATTCACCACAAGGGTGAAGAGCATACTCTCCTATTCCAATCATTTTCTCCCAAACATGCCAAGAAGATTCAGTTACTCCTTGCTTTTGAAACCAAATGGCAAGTCAAGATTTCTAATTCACCACAAGGGTGAAGAGCATACTCTCCTATTACCAAAAGACTCCAATCACAAGTTTTATGTGCCTATGAAAAATGAACAATTAGTCAATGCCACACATGAAAACAAAAAAGCAAAAAATTTTGAGTTTTTATGCTTTGGGCAGCCCTGCAAACAATGTTAGTAGCCCTTGCGCATTTGAAGCTTTGACATGCGTTCTTTTTATGCAATGTTTCAATTTTTTTTCATAAGGATGGCAGCCTGTAATCACAACTTGTTAGAACCAAAAGTTAGTGTGAAATAACATTAAAATTTGCAATAAAAAGTGGTGAGTTGCCTAAAAAATCCAATTTATCTTCCAACCAAGTGCATGCAAAGAAAGTGCAAGTTAATCACAAATGCTCTCATTTTTACTCTTTGATTTTGACCTAGTCAACAAGATTGGACTTGTTTGCTATGATTTCGTATCCAAAAATAAAAATGAAAAGAAGAGACCCATGCTAAAAATTAGAGAGCTTTCCAAAAATGTAAGAAATTAAAAAAAAAATCTTCATTTTCTCCCTAGAGATCAATTTTGTTAAAACATGCTAGATTTATCAAATCGAGTTTTTGATCCCTAATACGACCTCAAAAGTCAAAACAAAAAGAAATAACCCCCATTAGAATTAAAAAACCTTTTTGAAAATGTAAGTTTTTCCAAAAAATACACTGATTTGCGATCAAAAAAGGCTTTTTATGAAAAATAAAGAAAAAATCATAACTCCCGCAAATCATGTCAAAAGTCTCTAAAAATCGGACTGAGACATTTTGAACACATACTTAACCTGAAAAAATAATTTCAGAACCAAACTCTAAGTGGTTTAAAAGATATGATCAAATCTTTAAACCAACTAGATTTTTGGCCTTCAAACCAATCTACTTATGGGTTGGCCTGAAAATCCAAGTGATAATTATACAAAAGCACTTGATTAGATCCAATATGCTGCTGTAAAAAATCAAAGATGAAATATAAAAGCAAATGGAGCTAGAAACTTGATTCAAGCCCCACGGTGGGCGCCAAAAATGTACACTCGAAAGTGTCACACTCTAAACCATTCTATCCAAACGATTCCACGAGTTGGAATGCTTGGATGTCGGCTTAGAGCTCCCTATCCACAGAGTGCAAGAGAGTGTATTTCAAGTTCAAGGGCTCTCAGATGAGCCTTAGAGATACTCTTCTTGCTAGTAAACCATGCAATGGGAGGTTCCTAAGACAAGATGCAAGAATGCAAATGTCCTAAGGAGTTCCTCAAGAATGCAATGCAAATGAAGATTAAGCTAGAATGAGATGCAAAGTGCAGCTATTCTAAGCATGTAAAAATGAAAGCTAAGCTAAGCTAGAATGCCATGATATGAGAGAATGTAGACAAGAAATAGAAGTTATCCACAAAGCTCCAAAGAAACCTGTTAGAAAACCTGCAGCATAACAATATTCAAAATGAGGATCGATTGAGGGGGAAAGCTCTCTCCCTTTTAAAAATGTATGGACGGTAGAGATCAAGATGAAGATGGTGGATGATCAACGGTGGAATTCAAAAAGAGGAGTGATCCATGTGCTCACACAAGTCAACCAATAAAATATAAGTTAACTTGTCATATAAGACAAAAGTCTCACAAGCCTTTTCTTTTAATTGTAAAATAGAAAAAGGACTTTATGTGTGCACTTTAAGTGGGTTAGAAGAATGGGGTATTTTATTTAATTAAAAGGGTACATGTTCTTTTAATCAAATAATGAACTTAGGATAGCATAGTCAAACTATAGGTTATAATCAAATAAATTAATTATTAGCAATTTGGTCTAGGTAAATGATTAAATTAATTTAGCCAAAATGTTGAAAAAGGGGCTAATAGTCTAGATGACCATTTTTAGGTGATTACAAGATGCATAGGGAGCCCTTTCCAAATGGAAAATCATGGCGGGCAACTAATAAGTTGCATCTTGTCCACAGTGACCTTTTGGGCCCCATGGAGAATAACTCCATCCAAGGTTCTCGGTATGCACTTACCTTTGTTGATGATTTTTCTAGACAAACTTGGATCTATTTTTTGCATAGCAAGGATCAAGTTCTTGATATATTCATTGAATTTCAGTTATATGTTGAAAGGCAATCTGGTTTTAAACTTAAAATTCTCAGAACTGATAATGGAAAGGAATATGTGAATAATGCTTTCCACTCTTATTTGAAATCATGTGGAATTAAATACAAGCTTACTATTCCTTATACACCACAACAAAATGATGTGGTGGAAAGAAAGCATCAGACCATTGTTGAAATGGCTAGAAGCATGTTGCATGCTAAGAATCTGCATTATAAATTTTGGGCTAAAGCCATGTTTTGTGCAACTTATATTCTTAATAGGACTCCTACCAAAGCTCTCAAGGATATTACTCCAGAAGAGGCTTGGTCTGGTAGGAAACTTGATTTACATCATTTGTGGATTTTTGGATCTGTTGCTTATGTTCATACTCCTAAACAGAAAAGGCATAAATTAGATGCTAAGTCATCTCCTTACATGTTTGTTGGTTATGATGAAAACACTAAGGGTTATCGTGTTTATGATTCCACTACTAACAAAGTTCAAGTTGCTAGAGATGTTTGTATTGCAAAAAATGGAGTCCATGACTGTTCTACTACACATGATGCAGAATTCAGTGGCACTAAAATTGTGCTGGTGGAGGACCAACCTCCTTCTCTTAACCCTACTCCTCCTCTTAACCCTTCAACTCAAGTACCACCTATTATTTTTGCTCCTACAAGTAATGATATTCAAGTAGCTACTAATGATGCTTTTATTTCTAATGATTCTTCCTCTACTAATAATTCCATTGCAACTAAACGTAAACCTAAATGGGCTCAAAACTTAATCAATGAAGGTGATGACTACATTTCTAGATTTGGTGGAATTAAACATAGAAGGATTAATTATTTTAATTATGCTTTGATGACTACTATTATGAATTCTAACGATCCTAAGTCTTTTGATCAATCTAACTCTCAACCTCATTGGCAAAAAGCCATGCAAGAGGAATATGACTCTTTAATTGCTAATCAAACTTGGGACTTAGTCAAGTTACCTCATGGCAAGAATATAGTTTCATGTAAATGGTTATACAAAAAAAAATTGAATACTAATAATGAAATTAGTAAATTTAAGGCTAGACTAGTTGCTAGAGGTTTTTCACAAATTGAAGGATTAGACTATAATGAAACTTTTGCTCTTGTTACTAAAATGCCTACTATCAAATTAGTTCTTGCTTTAGCATCTAAAATGAATTGGCCCATTCATCAAATGGATGTTAAAAGTGCTTTCTTAAATGGTGATTTACATGAAGAAATCTATATGGCTCAACCTCCTAGATTTGTTAAGAAAGGTAGTGAAAATCTGGTTTGCAAATTGAAAAAATCTATTTATGGTCTTAAACAATTACCTAGAGAATGGTATTCTAAAATTAATTCCTTCTTTATTTCTCAAGGTTTTTCTAGAAGTAAGAATGATCCTAATTTGTATATTAAACATACTAACGATGATATTATCATTGTTATTGTTTATGTAGATGATCTAATTCTCACTTCTAGTTCAAATGCTTTGATTTCTGATATTAAGTTTCAACTTAAATAGAAATTTCAGATGACTGATTTAGGTATTTTACATTACTTCTTTGCTAAGGAAGCTTTATGGATTAGAAGACTTCTTGAAAATTTGGGTCTACCTCAACAAGCACCTACCCCTCTACATTGTGACAATCAAAGTGCTATTGCCTTGGCAAAGAATCCATTTTTTCATGCAAGGACCAAACATATTTCACTTCAACATCACTTCATTCGAGAACAAGTTGAAGAAAAGCAAATTACTCTTCTTTATTGTAAAGGTGAAGATCAAGTGGCTGATATTTTAACCAAACCACTTTCTAAAGAGAGATTTCAATTCCATTGTAAAAATTTGGGTTTACAACCCGTTGATGTAAACTCCCCAAGTAAAGATTAAGGGGAGGTGTTAGAAAGGTTAATCTTCCCTTGGATGTATTTAATTGGGATATTCCAGGGATCCCTAAATGTAGTTTGTCCTATTGTACACATGTGGCGGACATGTCATTGGTTGTCCTTTATTCCACATGTGAGTACAACTCATTTTTATAATTCCTTTATTAAGGAATTTAGTTTATCCTCCTTAAGAGGATTGTGACACTTTGCACACACCTATTATGAATGTGGCATTCATAGAAATGGGAGTTACACATGCAACTCCTTTCTCATCTCTTTAAAAGAGATGCTCCTCCTTCTTTCTTCTTTACTCTCATCACTTTGATGTTATTGTATTGAGCTATTTTGCTCCAACACACACTCTCTCTCTTCTCTAGGCATTTGCCTTCATTCATAATACTCACAAGGGGTTTTCTTTGCTTTCCCCTTATAAATCCTTGTCTCCATTGTTGAACCATCTTGGTGTATGCTCTTGGATTTTGCTTATCTCATGGTAACATTGTTTCACACTTAACTTACTTGGATTATTTCTCGTTCCTTGCTCTATCTTATCGTTTCTTACGCATTTTCTCATTATCCTATTTTCAGTCCCTTGTTCTTCTTGGCATGAGTGTTAGCCTTGGATGATTGTACTTTGTGTTTGGAGTTAGATCACTATCTCCATCAACATGACAGAAGAAGGCCTACGATTTCCATGTGGTTGGGAGGTGTAGCTACCTAACCCACTACCGAGGATCAACGTGCATAGTTGGCCTTCTTCTAGTTAGTTTTGGAGCTTGGTGCTTCACTTGGATTTTGCATGGTTTCATAGAGTATGTTGCCTAGTGATTTATGTTTTTTTTTATCATGCTTTCAATTTGTATGTTGTAGTTCTTGATCCCTTTTCACTGCAATGCTACGTTTTCTCCTATTTTAATTATGATGCTTGACTTTGATGAATAGATGTTATTATTTTGGCATTTTAGTATATTAGGGCCATTCGAACTCTTTTATGCTTTTGATTGATCATTACTCAACTTTGGTGGCTCTAGTACTCCCTAATGTGGAGATTTTAACCCTACTTTGCCTTCTAAGTCAGTCAATTGGCCTTGTGAGTATTTATGTGAAAATTTTTGCCACTTTTCTATGATGTTGTCCTTGTATCATACAACTGCTTTGCAGGTTATTGTATGATACTGGACAAGTATCATACTAGTACTTTGTATACTATTGTACAATACTAGATGGGTATCATACTAGTATATTGAACTCTATTGTACTGCACTTATGGAAAGTATCATACTGGGCTTATTTGAAGACCTACTTAATCAAACAAGTGGTACTTCCTGAGTATAAGTGGCATACTCTTCTTTCTCATACTTAAGATATATTTTATATATACGATGATTCATTTGAGATAAGTGTTGGTGTAAATAAGTAATTACCATTTACAGTTTACTTTATATTACTTAGGTTAATGCATTTTAATATTAGTTGTGATGTAGACACCTAGGAGTTAGCACTGTATTTGAGCACATGTTCTCTCACACCTCTCTTTATGTAATACAACTTTGTATTCTTTTTCTCTCATTGTATCATGTACTTTCATGAACAATGGAGGATAATCCACACTTGGTGGACATGTGCTTAGTTGTATGCTTATCTCTTTGAATGACTCCTAGTCATCTTGATTGCTTATATATTGAGGCACTACTACATGCTTTGCATCTAAATATTGGACATTTTAATCCATTATCATTTGATTATTATTAAGATTCTTATTTGATCATCTCTTTTCTCTCCTGTGCTATCTTTTGTGCTTTTAGATCTTAATGTTGCATTATTTCCTTAAACAAATTCTTACATGGTATCAGAGCCATATAAGCATTCATTGCATAGCCATTAGAGAGCATTTTGCTTCATATTTTAGAAGGCCATGATTCATATCCATAATCAACATTCTTGTGGGAGCATCTAGACCAAACTCAAACCTCACTATTGCATCTAGGTTGCCATTCCGCTAAATTTTGACTATAAAATTTCCTATGTTGGGCAAAAGTCAAATTTGAGGCAATTGTTTTTTGCAAATCAAAGCTTGAAGGCCTAGTTTACAAATTGACGGTACAAATCCGAATTTTTGTACTGAAAAAAATTATTTCAATTTTTTTGTTTGGACATATCTTAATTTTCTATCATATTTTATAATTGCATTTATTGCAAATTTTTGAGAAAAATACTTTTGGCCAAATTGGCCTTTGTATCTGTACTGCACACACGTTATTGGGTAGGGCCAAAAGAGTTTATGCAACATATTACTTCTGTAAAACTCAATTAAATGGTTGGCCTCACATTATAAAGTAGTGGTTATATTTTGTGTGGTGGACGTGGGATTAAAATCCTACACCCCCACAACACCTTACCCAACACTAAGTCAGATCTCTCTATCCATATGTACACCCCCATGCTTAGCCCTCCAAGCAAAAACCAGTATGAAAGCTAACACACCACTTTGCTAATACTCCACAACCCCTCATCATGGTGCATCAATGGTGAAACCCAACCTGATCTGCAATCCTAGTGCAGTGGAAGTGTCACGGGCCCATTCACAACAAACATTGAGGTTCTGCAGATACCCAAATAGTGATCTACCATGCTTATAGATTTGAGTGCCACATGTTTGATGAGTTCCAAGGTCAATAATCATAAACATTTGGTGTCAAATTCTAGCCACGAGCTTGTAGGTTGCACCTTTGTAGATCTTACCATTGTATTGATCTTACCATTTTTTATCCTACAAACATTTGTTGTGTGTATAGGCTTTCCACAATGAGAACTAGTGGATTTCTTTGGCTTTGGATTGGTGTAAACATTTTTTTGTTTAGCTTTTTTTGATGATTCTCCTTGCTCAATAGTATAATGATCAGTATAGCCTAGTCCAAATGTATCTCTTGGTCACTTCTATCCTCTGAGTTGTTCATGCAGTATCTTCACAATTTCTTTTGATCTTTTCATTTTCTCAATGATTTATTTTTTAGATTTTAGTTCACTTTTTAGCTTCTTATTCTCTATTCTTAACTCAACAATCCCTTCCTTATTTCTACCAATTTCATGATTTACCATATCATAGAGATTCTAAGTCAACCTTGTGATTTCTTCATCTCTAGCATCCAATCTTGCAGTGATTTGTTTCTTGTATTCTTCCATTATTTTCTTGTCATCCTCAAATTTTCTCTTTTGTTCCATTACTTCACACATCCTAGTAGACTGCAACTTTTGCTCTCTTTCAGTAATTTAACCTACTTAGTGAGACTGTGGTTTTTCTCTAGAAGATCAACTATGGGAGCATTAGGTTCATTAGACATATTTCCATCAAAAAATTCTTCAATAACTTCTTCCTGATCCATATTGTTTCATTGGTTTGTTGGGCAATTTCTTTTATCCTTTTCAATGACTTTCTCAATGCATCTTTCAACTCATTGATATTACTCATGGCCATCCTTATCTCCAGAATCTAATTCTCAATAGTCCTATCAAACCTATACTTTTCCATGACTTGGATCTTTACTCTCAAGTGGTAGAACCTTCAATCAAGAGAACTAAGCTCTGATACCAATTGTTGGTATATTAGGAAAGGTAGGATGCTGAGGAGGGGGTTGGGGGGTGTGAATCAATAACCTCAAAGACTTTTACTCTTAATCAAAATTATCGTTCTCCTTGCTTTTTCTATCACTTGGTAATCATTGAATATTTTTTATAATTGTAAATGAAAGTGACATCACCAATTCAACATTCATCAACCATAAACTTGTAAACATAAAACATAACACATAACACATTCATTTGGTATTGTAGAAAGCCTTCGTTAGAGGGAAAACTACAGCAGGAATAGTACCCACAAATTTATCACTATTGTACTAAGAGGGTGCCTTGTTAGGGCTACAATATTTTTTCACTTCTCGTGACTTACTCTATTAGGAGTATACAATTAGATCTGCTAGGATCTACCTTTCTTAAGGATTTTAAAACACTATTAATTGTGTACTTAGTTAAGAGATTTACATGGAAGACTACTAGGACCACCTTTTTCAAGGATTTATATCTACTACAATGATGGGAAAGTAGCAACAAATGATCTCTGAAATAACAACTTACTTTACTTGATTATATCCCTCTTCTACTTTTTGATATATCACCTTATGTAATTGATTTATAATTCCTTACTATTCTTCTTAGTTTCTAATCTAGACCTCTTATATCCTCTATACTTTCCTTTGATCTTTGATCCCATTTCTTGCTTTATACTTTTCTTAGCATCAACAACATTAACAACAAAACTTAAGACTATTCTTAATAGGCCTTTTATAGTTTTCTTTTTTCCTTTTGATCTATGACCTAATTAGGGTTTGAGAACTTTCCAAAATACTTCTTTGATTGAAATAAATTATTCTAGATCAATCCATCATTTCATTCATTTTCCATTCTTTAGTTTGATTGGCCTTCCTACCTTGAAATCATCAAATAATCAATTCATATTCTTCAAGAAATCCTTGCAAATATTTACCTCAAACTATCTAAACCATTTTTCCACTCAGTATGATCTTGTCACATTAAATTTTTTTCCAAATCAAACTTTGGTGTAGGCTTTGCATAACTCAATAAATATATTATTCTTTATGTTGTTGCTCAACGGATACCCTGCTCGGTTATAATTATGTAGCTTGGTAGCCTCTTTTCTCAGTAAGGTCTTCTAACTTGGTAATTATTGAGCTTGAGCATAATTGTTCAACTTGTTTATTTCCTCCTTCATTTCTCAGTCAATATAGTAACTCAGTTACTATGCTTTTCAACACTTAACTTTTGATAGTAATTGGCATCTTGATAATTATATAGGAGTAACACTTTAGATTCTTTTCCAAAAATAGTGTAAGTCTTTTTCTCCTCCAACATCCAAATTCTTGCACAACTCAAAATTTTAATTATATAGTTATTGACTGTTGAATACAAAAATAAAATAAAATAATAATAAGCATTTATTATGATTGCCATTATATTTTGGTTGTCATCACATTTAATGAGGGGATTATTTTTTGAAGAGAGTGGAGATAATTTGGGGATCCTCTCTCTTTTGTTTAGAGGTAACTATTTCCCCCTTTTATGGACTCTTTGGATTATTGAATTGTCGATGGCTAGAGTGTTTTGTGTTGGTAATGTTTATTTCAACCATTGTTTGGAATTGATTGATCAGTTGGGAAACTTTAGTTACCTCTTCATTCTTTCCCTACACCACCAATTTGAGGTAGGTCTATACTTATTGTCTTTCTTTTCTTACAATTATTGATTTTTCATAGTTTGGATGATGCTAATCTACATGTGACTAATTACAAATGACCACTTACATCTTTTCAGTGTGATTTGGAATAGAGGTTGCATTGACATTTTTGTTTTTATTCATTTATCTAGTTATGTTGATTATCTTGTTTGGCCATTTCTTTCCACCTTTGTAGCCATATATTTCACATTAGGCATAATCTCCATCCATAATCCTTTTAATGATTGTATACAAAATCATTCTTTTTCTTCTATTTGAGTGCATTGATATCTTTCTATCCAGTGTATCTCGAATTGGATTCTCCTATGCATTACTTTTTTTATATTAACATAGAGCAAAAGGTTGAATAACAATAGTAAAAACTTCTGAGTTATCATAATACAAATCTCAGAAGAGTTAGTGCCTTAGAAGAGTTCAAATCTTAGCTATCCTTAGGTCTCAAAGAAGGAACTACTATAAACACCTACACATATGCAACAACTAGTAATCATTACACACATACATTTGGAGTTTTCAACATTCATATAGAGTCTTGTTAATACAAAAAAAGTGATATTGACACCAAAAAGGTTTGAAAGAAGTGTCCAACAATGTCTTATCTATCTCCATGTCTTGGTAATGCTTGATCATGATGCACCTTGTAGTCACCACTGGATCTGTCTTCAATACTAAGCTTCTCAATCAACTAGTTTAGGTTGTATGTTTCTCTTTGATTGAGTGTATCCTTGTGAATGGAGAAGTATTGGCATGAGAAAATATTTTTTTTGTGGATCATGAATCATCCCTCTCTCATCAAAAACATGAACCTATCTCTAATAATCTCTAAGTCTGCAACAACCTGTGACATAATATAAAAATGAATGAGTTTACATCTAAACTCAGTAATATACCTCCTTCTCTTTTGAAAAATTTCTCAATGTCTCTCCTTCTAAATAAACCACAAAATCTCACAAGTAATAATAGACCAAAATGTGTTAGACTTTATATCATAGGATTCTATAAACTCAGTTAAGACTTCACTCCATGATAGATCGTAATTGTCATTCCACATAATGGGAGACCCAAAGACGATAAATCACACACCTCAGGAAAAAGCATAATAAAAAAATAAGTGTTCAAAAGATTTGAGAACAGAGCAAACACTACAAACAATAGGACAACCCAACTCATGAGGTAAAGTATTACCAACAACAAGTTTTCTCAAAAAAAAGTAGCCACCCAAAGAAAGACTTTTTAGGCTCATAGGAATAGTGCTAGACAAGGTTAAAGATAAATTTCCATCTAGAGATCGATAGCTTCAGGCCCCAACCAAGATTCACCCTATCAAAGATAGAACAATCATCTTTAAGCATATTATAAATCTACTTATTAGAAATAGTATTGAAACTAGAACCGTCTTTCCACTTGATCCACCTTAAATATTGTTCACTATTGGTAAAAAATATTTTCTTCACACAATAAATCATCATAATAACCCTTATTTGCCCAAAAATGAAGACACAAAAATATACCAATATTTGGGTCACTTTTCCATTGAATTGTGTAAGCGCTTTCTAAATTTTACAAGGTACAACTCCTCAATTAGATATACAATGAATAAGATTTAAGAAATGCTTTAAACCTGCAAGAAAAGGCTACCCACACTATTCTTAGATAGGGGGAAAATTATTATAACTAAAATAGAAAGAAAAGACTTCCACATGCAGCAATGGAGATGCACAGTTCTTCCACTTGCACATGCATTGAGAAAACATTAAACTAACAAGGACAACTATTGCAATAAATGAATTATGTAGTAAAACAGTAACTCCATCTTTCAACCTTAATCCATACATGAACAAGAATAAGATCGACTCGAAGTATATACTCTTCAAAGTAATGAAACCTTCATTCAATTAGAAATTATAAAATTTCTAAATGTTACTAACAATTCAAACTTCTTGCAGAAAAAAAAAAAAAAAAAAAAAAGAACAAATCTAAAACAAACAGTTTTGATTACAATAAAAAACTGCCCCCTTTACACAGTCTGAGTATCCCCAAATATGCAACACACAGTCTACAAAAATAATGGAACCTCTAGGACTCTCCACCCCTAGAAAGAAGAAGTACATTGTCTGCCTCCTTCAAAAAAAGAAGAACCCTTTACTCTTCTTTCTTTTGCATATTTATCTTCTCCTTTAGTAAGTTTCTATTCAATTTAGAAAACTGATTCTTGTATGTCATGGCACTTTAGGATCTTGGAAAAAACTCTTATGAATATTTTCTTTATTTCTTGGCTACGAGAGTTAGTTCCACTTGGGTATCTTGAGAATTATTAAATAAAATTTCATTAAATCCTCTATCTAGCATGTACACATGGTTGAGATATGGCTATATTATATTTAACCATCACTGTAATTTGGGTAAATGACTTGTCATGCATTCCTTCTTGCACTTGGGTTCAAACTTATCATGAAGAGCTACCAATTTGCACTGAGGTGACTTTTCATATAAACACCAATATCATAGGGAATGTATCCAATAGTCGTGAAAGTACTTTCAAATTAGAGAGATAAACTTTTAAGCCTTTCTAAGTACCTTCTATGAGTACTACTTCAAACAATTCTTCCTTTCACCAAAATGATTTTCAATGTGTACATTCCAAAATTCCTTACTAATTATGTGTAGAGTTGAATGTCTTAATTTTTGTTCACGTTGAGTTGTGTTTGGATGGATTACTTGAAATAAGAGAAATCTTATCGCTGCCAACCACAAACTTGAGCAATGACTTGATGTTATGGCTGCTTGGATCTGGCTTCCACAATTCGATGTGGTTCCTATGTCACTTATAATTAGTGCCTTCACATTATATTTGGAAGGATGTCTCTGTACTTGTAGACAAATATGAAACAACCCACTTTCTATGACAATGCGCATTTTGTGACTTCCACCCTCCATATTTTGCTAAGATCAATTTGAGGATCATATTATGGCCTATTGTCGAGCATCATATGTTTTTCCTTGAAGCGAGGTGAACTAGAGACATTTAGTTTTGACTCTTTCAATGCATATGCATTTAGTCAAACAATTGATGTGCATTCTCCATGCTGCAATCTACACCAACATGGGATTCATATTCTGTAGCTCAAGTTCTCCAACCATGCCTTTGATAGTGATGACATCTTATCAAACATTTATGAGTATCCTTCATTCTTCAAGTTGAGATCTTATGTGAAAACACCAACCAACTATTTAAATGAAGAATTCTACGAGCCAATCTCTACTACTGGGTCAATACATATTTTATGTGCCTTAGTTCTATAATTTGTATGCTCAATTTCAATTTCATCTCTACCTTTAGTCAAGGCTTTCCTTATCCTTCCTACCTTCTTATTGGCATTAAGATGAGACTCGAGTTTCTTCAATCACATTTCAAATTAATGTGAGGAGCCCTGGTGACCAAGGATGTCCCTTATGAACTTGATGCCAATCTTAATGGCGATGACCAGGGAAATGATGGGTCAATTGGGGTGCCTCCTGATGGTGTAATATTCTGCATTTATAATCATGAGCACCATAGAGTGTGTGTAGGCTATATGTTTATTCGAATACCAAATAAATGAGTGAATTGGGTTTACAGATGTATCATTTGAACTTTCGATATTCCATTTAATCATTCGGGGTACAAGCTTCTGCATTTCTCATATTTTCACCATCACTAGTAGTTTGGGTTCCTTTGGCAACATCTTTTATAATCCTCTTTTGAGATAAGCTACAATTGGTTTGAAAACATAGATCACCCATATTGGTGATAGGATTGAGATTTCATTTTGGATCGACGAGGTATTATTTCTTTACCCATTTCACATCCTCTCCTTCGAGTTCGGGGAGCTGCATCTAATTTCAAAGAAATCAAATGGTAGCAACCATCATCTACAATATATTCAAACCCAAGGAAGATATTTGATTTAATGAGAATTAGTGATGTCTTCGGTCTCTATAATTAGGTGGTGCTTTATATTGCTTCCTTCAAAAATTCATTACTAGTTTTCCACATCTATCAAGGACATCACCGACCATTTCATCACCAATTTTGAACCTATTCAGATTCTTACTAATGATTTGTCTATACTTGTGAAAAGATGTGCCTAAACCTTGAGTTATAGTATGATTTGCATCTAAGTGCTTCATGATGATAGGGATGTCTTCAAGACTTCAATGTACACATTACTCATGTTGATCTCATATTGGTTTTGACAAGTGAGTGTCAACTCACTTAAGCTATTTACTTAGTTCATGTCGAACAAGTAGTACATGTCGAGCACAACATGTATATATTAGACCATGTCGAGTTCACAGTGAGTGTCGAGCCACTCATATGCCAAGTCACTCAAGTGCCGAATAGACAGTGTATGCCAAGTGATTTAGGATCCGAGTGAACTGTCGATGCCAAGTGATACATATGCCAAGTCACAATATAAAGATTAGTGTATGTCAAGCATCAGAGACTTCAGATGCTGAGTAAGACAACTTTGACATATTTGTTTGTAATAGCACACACAACTATGTAAACCATTTTTTAGTTGACTTAAAGGTGAATTATGATATTTTGGAGATAAGGACGAATCTAAAGTTGGATTCTCTATGCAATTACATGCAACCAATCAAAAAAAAGGGAAGGATTAAGCAACAAAATGGATGAATCTCAGACATAGATTCATACCTAACCCTAAATCACCAAATTCTTCTTAATGAGGACAAACCCTGAACTCTCTATGAGTGAATGAATGTTGAAGGAGTGAAGACAGGAGTTTGAATGCGAAAACAAAGCATTCGTAGTGGCTTAGAAGCTATGAATTGAGACTACATTGTAGAATCAATTAGAGTAGAACAAAGGAAAGAGAAGTGTATATAGAAAAGAGACATCTGATCAAGAAGGATCAATAAGAGAATTATTTAGAGGTGATTTTTTATCAAGCAATCAAGTGCTAACCGCAGAATCAAAGTTGAGACATTTTAACAGGTGATTTCAGTCAAAATCTCTTAATAGAGTGGTCCTAATAGACTGTATTGAAATTCTTTAATAGGATCACAACCTTTCAATTGAAGTTCTTTTTCAACAAGGTTTAAATTATTCTGAAGCTATTGCTCCTGTCTATTTCTATCTATAGCTTGTTTTTGGCCTATATGTTGATAAGGCTTCCCCCAAGAATCCACAAGAACACTCCACCTATCTTTAGGTTGCAACTCAGGGTTACATAACTTACAAAGACTAGTTAGCATGTTAACGACATCATCATTATCCTCGTTCTTAAGTAATGACATATTAAGTTTGAACCTTGCATTACTCTTTCTTCTATCAACAGGAATGCTAGTGACACACACTTTGGCACATAATGGGTGATTGGTTGACATAGAAGAGGGGGATACAATCACAAGAACATATCCATCCTATTTTTCTACAAAGAATATGTGCTCTTCAATATAGATCCTATTCAATCTACAGTACACTCTTTGGGACCCAACTTTATTGTTGCACCATGTAAACCAAATATCAGAGGACTTCTTTTTGAGAGCCAAAGGGTCAACAATTCTAAATTTCCTCTTGAAATTAGCCCAAAAAAACTATTCATTGCCTTTCCAACAATGAAGAACTCCTCCACACTCTTCCTTGTTTTGTACCATATTAAAATCACCAACAATAACCTGTTGTGCCTTGAGGTAGATTACTAGACAACCATTCCCATAAAACAACTCGATCCCTATAATGATTAGAGACATATATATTATAGACCCCAATAAAGAGCTCATTATGTTGAAAGATATCCCCCAAGGCTCTATGAAAGGGGGATGAACCATTAGAGGATATCTTACTAGCCCATTGTTGCCCTACCATAATTATAATACTCCCCTTACCTCTAAGATGACTGGAGTAGAATCCAATAGATTGATCCCATATGGATTTCAACATGGTGTAAGCTTGAAACCATACAACCTTAATCTCTTGAAGACATATGATGTCCTTATCCCTAATATTATTACACCATTTCCTAACCATGTTTTTTTTGTTAGACATCTCAAGCCCTCTCACATTCCAGCTATGTGAATACATCATTTATATCATAGAGATTTGTTGTTCTTATAGAGTTTGTTAAAACATTTTGGAAGATCTTTCCTTGTTTTTCTATTCTCATTACAAAGAGACCGTCTTTCAATTATTTTTCTCTTTTTTTTGCATTTTTATTTGTAACTTCAGTGAATGGTTCTTCATTAGCACTGTCAACTACATTGTCAATGCTATTCTTGCAGACTATTGTTTTTAAGGTCCTAATTATAACCTTATCTTTATTTAGGAATTCATTGGGGGCTTTAAAAAAAATTAGCTCTTCCATTTGTGGTATTAAGAGCTAGTTGTTGCACATTAAGCTTGGTTGGGGGTAGGGATATAACAATATCCTTGGTCTTCTTCTTATTAGGGTTAGAGAATAGTGGGCAATCTGTTAGTGAATTGGACATACCAGAACCTGAGGATACTACTACAAAATCTTCTTCGAACAAAGGTTATTTAGGCTTATAAACTTATCACTGTTGATTGTTCCTTTGAAAACCTTAATAGGGAAATCATTATTCTGGTTCTTGTGAAATTTTTGGCTACCATTTAAAACTTTTTTTTGTTGGTGGACTAGTTAGATTAGAGGTATCGACCCTAGAGTTTTGCACAATATCTCATTATCATCACCACTCACCTTCATCCCTTCTCTAGATTTAGATTTAACATTGCTATGAAAGTTAGGCTTTTGCATGCTACAGAGAGCCAGACACTCCTTTTTGGTGTGTCCATTCTTTTTACAATGGAAGCTCTGACCCTAGATTTTCGAGAAGGGAAACTTCACATACAAATTTCTCTTCTTCTAGGGTCCATTGAAATGTAGTCTAGAAATTCAATATTGGGTGCTAGGGCTATCAGAATCCTAGCATTAAGTTGTGGTAGGGTATACCTAGCATCATCCACTTGTATGACAGAGCTAAGAGACTGAACAATTTGGGCAATGAAGGGCCCAAATCCAGGTTGAAGATTTTAATTTCTATCTAGTGAGGAGTGGCCTGGGCCACGACCTACTTGACCTCTCCTTTAGCTGACCATTGAAAGGTCCTAAACAATGACCTACCTACATTCCAATAATTTTTTTAAAGCACTCTTTCCTATATTCTATGGGTTTTAAAGAAAACCAAAAAAAATCCTTTTTGAATAATTCTATAGAAACTTATTTGGATTCCAAGCTTCCTTCCTCAAATGTTAGAAATCCAATCATCAAAAAATTTGTGAGAAGGTAAAGAATCTTTGTCAATATAAACAAAAAAGATAGCATTATCCTTCAATCTCATTTGTTCTTTTCTAATAGCCAAGACCATATCTTTGTTGTGTGTGTGTGTGTGTGTGTGTGTGTGTGTGTGTGTGTGTGTGAGAGAGAGTGAGAGAGAGAGAGAGAGAGAGAGAGAGAGAGAGAGAGAGAGAGAGAGAGAGAGAGAGAGTTTTAAAGTCATTAGGTGCAGACGTACCATCTTGATTGTCTCCATAGGCTGCTCTTCTGGGTTCTCTCCCATCCAATCCACTTCCATCGGTTGAGGGTCCTCTCAAATTTCCTTCTTCAACTCCATTGAAAGAAGTCGAAGGTGGGCATTATGGTTTAGACTAATCGGCTAAAATTGCCTTATATGACGACTTACTTCCTCCTTTATCATTACTCAGTAGGGTTTTAACAAGGGCATCACTGCAACCATTATCCATAACCCTTTTCTCGACGTCCATTCCTGACTCAGAACCATGATGACTATTCACTCCTCCTTTGTGCACGAGTGAATCTAGTTGGGAGCTGAGAGGACTTGACTCCTCCAACATGTTTACAAGAACCTTATTCAACACTCAAACACATATCACAAAAGAAACAAAAAAAAGACTTGCAAGCACATACAAAAATGATGGCAAGGACACACAAAATGGACACAAAATCCAAGGAAAACCACACAGGCCATGTAAAGAAATGAAAAAGGGTCTGTAGCAAGTATGAATGCCAATGATGCAACCACCAAGAGCCACCTAGTTGCAAACCCAAAAAAGATGAATTCCTCTCCTATGCATTACTTTTGGGAATCTGAATATGATTTATAGGGAAATGCATTTAATATATTTCAATTTGGCTTTTCAAATGGTGAAGTTTCGTGTTGCCCATCTCCATTTGGATATTTTCTTAAATTTTGTTACCATTTTTCCTTATTTGATTTTGTGTACCTCTATGCTAATTGCTTTGTCTGAAATGTATTTATCTACTAAGGATGTCATAGAGTTTGGTCTTCCTTATTGAATGCCCACCCTTAAGTTCATCTCTCATGTTGATGCCATAGAGGGTTTTTTTTTAAAGCACATGTTCTCACTAATGTACTATTTCAACCACTACGGGTAGCTCTAATGCCTTGTAATTTTCTAGTCAAGCAACTCTATTTGTATCTCTAGTTATTTCTTCTTCATGGGTTGTTGAGTATACCATACTTCAACCACTTTTAGTAGCCCAAGGTTTATTTATTCTAAGTCAACCCCATTGTCTATTTGTCTCACTACTCATTATTACCTTTAACTTGTTTAATTTTAGGTAAGGGCAATCAAATACTTCAAAGACTTATGATATTGTCTTATAATAAGAGAAACATCCATATAAACCTTCATATGAGTTTTTTACTTGCATTGTTTTGGAAAAAAGTAAGTGTTTAATAGCGTTACCTATTTGAGTAAGTCCAATTTGTGGTTAGTCCAAAAGTTGCCTAATTTGGAATTAAAAAACTAGGGAAGATATTGCTATTGATATGTTGAAAGGATTATCTTTTATTTGTTCGTTGGCTTATCTCTATCTATTATTTGACTAGAAATGTTACCTTTTGTGTGTTTGTTGCCATAACTGAGTTAAAGGTTCAAAAAATTGAGTTGAGTGGTGTAATGTGAAGTCAGGTTCATGAATTGGGATGAATTTTTGCATTGCTTTCTGTTTTGATAAAACTGATTTTATAAATCCATTCTTTGGTTATATAATTTTATTCATAATAATGGGTTGCATTCATTGTTTTGGTGCCTCCTAATATCAATTTACTTGCGAGCATGCAAATGGAAATGTGATGCATATTTTGTGAGATTCTTAGTAGTTTGAGCCTTTTAGGTTCTATGAATCAAGAAGTTTTTGTATGGCAATTAAAGGATTGCTATATCTTAATTTATTTTACTTCATGTGAAATTGAAAATAGCTCGTAGAATCAAAAGTGGAAGTATATTACAAAACCCTTATTCCAACATGAGATAGTATTTGAAAAGAGAAGGGGGACCTTATGTGAAAGATTATACCCAATATTTCCACTCACACATTTTCACATATTTAAGCCATTGCATGCTTCTTGGGTTTACTTGAGTTTAAATTATCAACTAAAATATAGTGAAAATAATTAATTGAACTATGAGATTAATTGACATGAAATTCACTTAGAATGAATTTGGTTGGGTAGGAATACTTCAGATAGGGTACTTGTGCATGTGCTTTTGTGCTTAATTTACATGTAGATAATTGCAAAGATGAAGTGTCATAAGTTTGTCTATAGATATTGAATCATTCTAAGAGCATTGGAGAAATTCTAGAGAGTTACTAAATGAGATGTTAAGATGAATCTTTAGAGATTTTAGCTACAGATTGTTTCTTTAAGGATCTATGCATGAATGAATTTTGTTGTATTCTTTGCGATCAAGATAATTACACGTGACTACCTTGATGGAGTAATAATAACTAAGATGGAACTGAGGTCTTCATATTATTATGAGTCAAGCAAAGTTGTTCCAAATGTTGGCTTATCTACAAGATGTGTTTAATGTGTGGCCACGAATATGATGTTTTAGTTTATGGATGTTGCATTGCACAATTCCATTTTTCTTGACTATTTTTTTAGCTGGTTAGTCTTCCTCGAGTTGGGTTAGGTGTCTTTAATATTAGGAAAGTTTTCAGGGAAGTAAATAGCTTTGTGCTAGGGTGGAAATACACTCTTACAATATTCCTCGTCCCTTGATGTTTTGCATGGTATAGGAGATTGAAGCTTGTATCAAGGTGGTCTTCATGTTAGCATATTATGGTTTCTTTATCGACCAAGTGGTCTATTTTAATGACATTGAAAACCTATACTAGTCAACCAATGACTCTAGTGATATGTAAATTCAATTTTTCTTGATCAAAATTCTTTATAATTTATTAATTGACAAATGTTGAAATTACTATCTTTACACTTCTTTAATAGCAACTTATCTCTTAAACAATATTCCAGCAAGAAGAACCTTGCATAATGAAACCACTAGAAACAATAATACCATTTTCCATTTGCTTTTCCTCGTCTCTTTCCAAAAATAACTAGAATTGATTTTCTCGAAGGAATATGTAGCTCTTCCGGCTTAGGGAGTGATCATCAGATTAACATTAAATCTTAACTGAGAAGTTTCCCTCTAGAATTGAAGTCACTTCAATATTGGTACACTTTGAAACTAACCATTTAGGGCAAGTCAAAATGGCATCACTTGGCAAGACAGGAAAATATATCTGGGTCAATGTTAAACAGTTCAAGGGCATTTTAAAACGTAGACTTGCTCGTATGAAAGGGTCACAGGACAAGCAAAAACACGGGCAGAGATTGCATAAACAAGTCAAAATGTGCCCTCCTCCACACTTAAGTGGTGACAGTCATCTGTATGGTAGTAATAACTTCGATGAGTCTGTCAGTTACAGCCCTACCTCCACACCTCTCGCTTGGTGCCCAGATCTTTATGTGCAAGAACTTTTGAGGGCCAAGAGGAGGTTGGAGCTCCTAGAGGCTAAGGAGCAAGAAAGTTACCGCAATATACAGGTGCTAATTGCAACAAATAAAACTCTTGCAGATGATAACAACACTTTAAAAGCTCAAATCTCAACGTTGCAAGAAACACTTTTAGCCGGAAAGCTTGAATGGCAGAATATGAAGGATGAATGGAAAAACCTGAATGTGACATTGGAAACAAACAAGGTCACAGCAAATACCGAGTCATCTCATAATAAGGAGAAAACGATTCTTCACACTAGTTTGCCAGGAAAGGCAGATGGTGAAGAGAAGAGAAGGAGTTTTGCAGAAGTCACCAAAACTTGGGACAAAAACAGCAAACACCCTGATATGGCAAGAGAAGAGGCAAAGATTCGTGTGAACACGCAAGACAAAGAGGTCAAGGAAAGGCAGCTTAGGGCATCCAATATAATTATCAAGGGGATAAAAGACTATGGGGAAGGCGAACATACCCTTGACCTAACGAGGGATTTCCTACAAGATGTGCTGTTGTGGCAAGGACAAATCTGCCAAGCTTGGAGGGTTGGCAAACCACACGCTGAGAGAAATAGGCCAATCAAGGTAGTCATGCTCAGCATTAGCGACAAACAAAATCTACTTAACAAAAAACAGCTTTTGTGGGGTTCTCGCTTCGTTTTAGAGGAGGATTTAACTATGAGACAACAAGTAGAAAGAAGGATGGAAATGGAAAAAATCAGATCAGCTAGAAATGAAGGCAAAAGAGCTTGGATGTTCAAGGGAAAAGCAATTATTGCTCATTTTGGCCACCGCTACAATGAAGGGCAGCAAGAAGGCAACAAAGGTGCAACAACAAACACCTTAACAGGCAGCGATACAACAAGATCCATAATCACACCTAGCGATAATAACTCAACTTTGAGTCTTTCGCATCAAAATAAATAGCAATCAAGCTTAACCCAGGCGTCCTTAAGTTTAGTTTGTTGGAATTGCAGAGGTTATCCGTGGAGACGTGGGCCTGGGTTAGGGCTTATTGCGGAAGGAAAAGACATTATTTGTCTCATAGAGACACATGAGCATGAGGGATGTAAGACCCCATTGTTTGAAGGCTACTGGAAGATGGCAGTGTGGAATGAGGCAGCGGGAAATGGTAAAGGTTATGGAGGTATAATGGTTCTAGTAAAAGAAAAAGAAGGTCGTGTCATTCAGCTGGAAAATACTGATTCTAATAAACAATTTATATGGCTCAAAATCGTGGAAAATAACACTCTTCTCAGGATTGCAGCTTGTTACTTTGCTCCACAAGTATCTAAAATTTATAAAAAGTGTGGTTTAGATCACAATGACCCTTATGCTACGTTAAAGAAAGATGTTGCTGTTTTTTCACAACGTGGGGATGTCCTTCTCGTTGGAGATTTCAATGCTAGGACAGCAAATTGGCAAGCAAGTATTTTCAGCTCCGAAGTAAATGATAACCCTATTTGGCTCACAGAAGAGAGAAATCATCCATGGGATAGAATATCCGAAGATGCTAAAGGCTGCAATCATTTTGGGGAAGAATTGATCACTTTGTGTGGCACATTTGATCTAATAATCTGTAATGGTTTGGCTAGATGGGCTAAGTCGGGCAATTTCACTTGCAACACATACAACGGGGCAAGTGTGGTAGACTATGTAATTTGTTCGCAGCATTTGTATAACAATATTGAAGAAGTTGAAATTGGAGAGCACATTTGGGATCTCAAATCAGATCATAGACCACTGTACGTAAATTTGTATTGGGCAAAGGATAGACGGATTGGGGCAAAAATCCAAGGCCCTCAACACCCACCTTCTCAGGGCAGAATTTTGTTAACTTCAGAAAATAGTAACACTTTCAGGGCTGCTCTTGAGGAACTTTGTATGGGACACCCTATGTATAAGCATGGTGTTAATAGTCATGATTTATCAAATCTGATTCACAAGGCTCTTTCAAAATGCAAGAGAGCAAAAAATAGAAAATCTGAAACTAATTGTTTTCCAGCCAATGCATGGTTTGATAAAGAATGCAAGAGGGCTAGGAGAAATCTAAGGGAGTCAAATAAAACTAACCTTGACATTAAGACCTACAAACAGATCCTAAAGAAGAAAAAAATCGATTTTATGTCCACAAGGAGAGAGGAGCTAATTTTCTTGGGCAGAAATAACCCCAAACGTTTTTGGAAAGAACTCCAACCAAGGAGGAAGCAAACTGAAAATAATATTACTGCCACCTAATGGTTTGATTATGCTAAGAAACTTTATGAACAAGAGGGTGGAGTGGGATAGCCACCTTTGGTCAATGATACCACAAATATTTTTACTGTGCAAGAGATAGAGACAGGGATTAAGAAGTTGGGTGGAGGCAAAGCAAAAGACCTTGTTGCGCTTCAAGCTGAATATTTGAAGTGGGGTATGAAAACTCTTGCACCGCACATCACTGAAATCTTCAACAAAATCTGCCAGGAAGGGTTTCCAAAAGATTGGACAATCAGCCTTGCAATACCACTTTTTAAGAGTGGTGATGTTAACAATCCCTCCAACTACAGGACTATAATGATCAATCCCCTCTTTGCTAAACTTTTTGGCAGTATGATAGAAACTAGGATCAGCAAATGGGCAGAAGAAAATCATAAACGTGCTAAAGGGCAAGCTGGTTTTAGGCCAAAGCACTCGACAGTGGATCACTGTGTCACTCTGAGACACATTATTGAAAAAGAGTGGGAGAAAAAAGAAGAGGTTTTTTGTTGCTTTGTTGACTTCAAAAAGGCTTTTGATACCGTTCCGAGAGACAAGCTTTGGTTGAGGATGGAAGAATTGGGGATTCCTAGGCATCTCAGAGCTGCTGTTCATAGAATGTACGAAGAGGTGAAAGTCAAAATCAGAACTTCAGATGGCATTTCAGAATGTTTTAGGAGCGACATCGGGGTCAAGCAGGGCTGCCCTTTATCCCCTACTTTATTTGGTTTATATATTGACAAACTGGAAGAGTGGTTAAACACGCAAGAGCGTGAAGGCATTCAGCTAGGGGAATTTGTTATAAAGCTACTCCTATATGCGGACGACCTCATTTTAATTGCCAAATCTGCTTGTGGTTTGCAAGACCATCTATCTTCTCTTGAGCGCTTTTGTAGAATGGTGGGGATGCAAGTCAATATCAGCAAAACCAAGGTTATGATTTTCTCTAATAATAAAAAACAGCATCAACATGAATTTTATTACAATGGAGGTGTTCTCGAAGAAGTTGCGGAATATAAATACCTTGGCATCGATTTCAACAATAAACTAAGCTGGTCTAGCTGCAGGTATAAAAGGACATTAGGTGGATGGAAGGCTTTCTACGCTCTTCAGAATAGGTGCCGTGAAGCGGAGTTGTGGGATTGGAAAACTATTCAAACCTTGTTTGGTCTTCTTGTGCTGCCAGTTGTTCTTTATGGGTGTGAATTATGGGCCAGCAGCACTACTATAGCACAATGGAAACAAATCGAAGGAATCCAAAAGCGCTTGATTACAAGCAAGTTTAAAATTAAAAGCACTGTTCCATATGACATCATGCTAAGTGAAATGGGGGCTGCGCCTATTGAGGCACTTGCTATGGTTCGCCTTTTAAGCTATCTAAAAAGAATCGAAAAAATGAAAGAGGATAGATGGCCGAAAGTTGTCTTTAGTGACACACTATGTAAGCGAAAAAGGACATGGATGCAACAAAACATCAAGTGGATGAGTAAATGGAATATTCATTTCAATATGTGCCCCACAAGTAATAAAGAAATAAAGGTCTTTGTTATGGAGAAATTCTACAAGAGAAATTGGGGAAGCGAGATTGGGAGGAAGAAACTATATTATATAAATGAGTTCAACCCCACTTGTGATCAACTCGAAAAAGTGTACATAGGAGCCAACATTTCTTGGAGAGCTAAAATTCTTATTGCTCAGCTGAGAACCAACTCTCACCAACTTCGTTGTGAGACCGGGCGTTGGAAGAGGCCAAAGGAGGCTTGGGAAGAGAGAATTTGCAAATTTTGCAATTCTGGGAAAGTGGAAACTGAACAGCACTTTATTCTAGAATGTGAGGCCTACAAGGATAGCAGGGATAAGTTTGCGGATACTATATGTGACAGTTCTTGGCATAACCTGTTCAACGAAAAGTACATTGAGCAATTGGGGGGGCTCATCATTAGTCTACACAAGAGGCGAACAACGCTACTTAAGTCTGCTTGAGTTGTCTTGCTGTCCCATAGGCTATTTTTTGGCCTCGTGGACGTTAAAATTTTATCTATCTATCTATCTATTTCACCTCTTATAGCTTAATCATTGCTGCGACAGCTACCCAATACCACTACCTCCTACATCTTTTTTTTCACAAAATAACAAAACATTTATTTAGAGATAGGATAAGGGAAAATATCATAGCAATTCGCGAGTAGTGATGGTCGGAGTTTGGGGACGATGGAGACGTGGTATGAGTCGACTAGTCGTACTCGTACTAGCAAATTTAGTGGAGGCTCATAAATTAGAATACTATGTGTTTCGTCTGAAAACCTGCAAAATTTTGGTATGCATGACGCACACGTAGCTATTTGTACCTTCCCAAATCTTCCCACTCTTCCCACCCGAATTGGCCATTTCTATTTTCACTCAGACACATTCCAAGCCATTGCGAAAAAACGTATTCTAACAAGGCTGAAGCTTTTTATGTTAAAATCGTTGGTAAAGCTGCTAAAGTGCCGCGGAACATGCCATGAATTTGACGGAAGCGTTAATGCGCCGCCGGGAAGAGAGTCGCCGTTTTATATTTGTTCGTACGGTCGACACCTCAGCGGTTGTCATTCCGAGGAAACAATGACATATATGGAGGCAGGTGAGAGCACTTTGTTTCATCGCGTCTAACAGAAACAGAGAGAGTGTGAGAGTGAGGATTTTACGACCTGGTCTTTTGCTAATTCCAGTTGTTTTCTACTTGGGATTAGGCAAATTTAGGTGAGAAATTTGTTTGGAGAAGTTTGCGATGGGCATGGGGACTAAAATCTCGCCACCAGAGCCATCCCCATCACCATCACCATCAGCAGCACCACCAGCAGCACCACCGGAGGAAGCTGGTTATGTTCCTGAAATTCAGCAGGCCATTTTGACAGGCATACACTTTGACCTTCCGACGTCCAAGAAAGTTGTAAGTAAAACCATTCTTTGTTCTTCTTTTAAAAGAAATGGTGTTTCATGCCTTTTCTTACCTCAAATCTGCATGGCTCGTGGAAATTTCAAATGCGCTTCAATTTGGTTCTGATTTCGTGGAATGCCGTGGAGAATTGATTATTAAATGGCCAGGCAGTGTGAATAATTGACGTATTCTCTGAGCTTGTTTCATTTTATGGCATTTTGGTTTCCGAATTTTTTGTTTTCGAAGAATGAGCTGACCTAGCACTGGATAAGTATTTAGAATGACTATAATGTGGCCGACTCTCTTTTTAATTCCATGCAACTCAGTCAGATGTCGTGTTAAATGGAGGTTTTTAGCTCTGTTTTTTCTAACAATGAATACGTTCCTGAGTAGCCGGTAAGTGTGCTTAATTTTACCAGTACGTAGACAGCGGAATGTACTTGTGAAGAATGTTTTATCAGTTTTATAGAAAAACCTTAGTGATGCTTAAAATGTGGTTGATTATGCAAGGGTTTATGGTCTGTGGTCTGAATTCCAGGTTAATTGTTTTGGTGAGCGGCATTGCGGCTCACGGCCACTCTAAATGAAGTTCAAGAACCCAGCAGTGCTTCTCGGAATTATACGGTGGTGATTTCTGTCATGTTTGACATGATTTTTTGTTTTTTGAGTAAAAGCTCATTTATTTAGCTAATACTGATTTTTAGGGACCGTATTAGTTTTGGTTAAGAGGTTGCGCTGTTGTCTTGATGCGTTTTCATACGAGGGCCTCGAATTTCACGCTGCGAAGGTTATCTCACTGCACAGTACCTAGTACTTCTTTAACATTGGACTGCTCTTTTTCCCTCCCAAGCTTCTAATGTCTTTTGACGTAGTTGCTGGTAATTTTGATTACAAATAGTAATGAACAGCTGCAATTTGGGGATGATAAAACGGATAGAATATTTGTTTGTATTCATGGGTTTTTCAATTGTATATTTTTTCGCATTTCCTTTATTCGTTGGCATGTGAAGGCGTCTCATAAAAAAATTAGGGCCGAGTACTTAGACTTTCTTCCCAAGAAGCCCGAGAATTTTTTCCGGTGAATCATAATTGCGTTGCTGTTCTTCTGATATAACTTAGTCGCGTCCTTTGAACTTCAAAACATTCATAGTTAAATTTGAATTCATAACATGCTTTCGAGATTCAGAGGCCAATTTTGTTATATGCTTTACTTTGTTTTATCAGTAAAAAGGTCTTGAGAACCTACATTCTCTATACTTTTGGTAGAAAAATGATCAACTTTTAGTTTAACGTGTTAATTTAACACATACGCAGACATGTGGAAATAAACTCGTATCATTGAGTTTCTTGAAGGTAATATACTTCCTTTAATTTTCAAACACGCAAGGAGCATGATATCACTGCGGCTGGGACACAAACGACATTAATACCCTGTGGAAAATTTCCTGTAGGAATTCCATTTATTTTAAGCCATTCATTTCTCTCTGAAGGAAATTCCCACTCTTCGAAAATGATTTTGTTAATGCGAACCCAAAAACATCCGTTTGCGACGAATGTTTTCTTGGTTTATTTCTTAAAACATGTTTAACAGTTACAAATAGAATTCTGGCCTTAAAAAATGCAAATGACTTATTTTGTTTTGCTTTTCTCTCCTAGGAACAGGACCTAGGAACTGTCAAAGAAATGCGGAATTTAGTCAAAACCAAAATGAGCTTTGGGCCAAGAACAAATTTAGAGCCACATAAACAGCCATCCTTCCGGCAACTTCTCTTTTTAACGTTGAAGTTGTGCATTTGATTTTGATTCGACCCACATTAAGAAAGACTGTATCTTATCAATCTTCGCTATTCATCAATGGTTTTCGCCCATTTGTTAAAGTAGCAATTGTAATAAATTTCTTCAGCTACTACAGCGTAAGAATTTTTTTCGTCCACTATTCATGTAGATAGATCAGCTCACCTGTGGATTGGCTGGCTAATACATTCTTCGAGGTTATTCAGCTTCTCTAATTGGTCAATTTGCACGATCAGAGGGAACATTGTACTCTAACTCACTCAATGCCTAGTGGTATATCCAAGCGAGCATGTTGGTATAGTCCGGTAGGTAGAGCTTGAAAATGCCAATTTTTTTTGGGGTGGATTACTCCAAGAAACTGCTGGTAACCATGTGCTGGCTGTTCATGTGCGGTAGAGGGCTAAAATTAAACAGCTGTTAGAAGGGCGTTGAATGTCAATCAAAATTTGTTCAAGATTTTTAAGGCTTCTTCACAGCGTTCTCTACTCAGTCATTATCGGCAGTCCATATAATGAAGTCTTTTTTTATATCTGGGTTGCTTGAACGTGCATCTCTTCCAGTGTTTGTGCATGGAATAATCAATGCCCCAATTCCTCTCCCTTGACTGTCATATTTTATCCCTTGAACGTGCATCTCTTCCAGTGTTTGTGCATGGAATAATCAATGCCCCAATTCCTCTCCCTTGACTTTCATATTTTATCACTTTAAAATGTTGCTAATTGGGAATTAGTTCATAAAATGGGTGCCATGACGTCTCCCATTAGCTCTATGGATAAGAAGGGATACAGGTGCTCTTTAGGTCCACTATTTCGTGGACCTAAGGAATGCTCTTTGAGAAGAAAAGTTCAGGATAAGAGGCGTTTCTGAAATGTAGAGGCAGTTTTCTGAAAACAGAGGCTGTGGCTGGAGGTGTGTTTGATCTGAATGGAAGACTATATCGGGTGTTTAATAGAGCACAAACCTTGCTCTTAAGATCAGGACGACATGCCAAGAGGCTCGATCTTTTAATTTTGTTCGGTACTTGGGAGGTAGAGTTTTTTTCCTCAAGCTTTGAAATCAGCTTATGGAAATGCTGGAAGTCAGTGGAGGATCTTGAGAACAAATTCACTCCATTCAGAACTGTGGAGCTTCTGTGGCATCAAACAGCTCTGACAATTGATGGACTGGAACTTGCAAATTTTTGAATCCCGTGATGGTCGTTTAATTTTGTATCCTAATTGAGGTTCTATTTCAATTTCTGAGTACATAAGTGGGGTATACACATATTCATAGTCAAAGCCATCATAAGTTGCATTACAGTCTTGAATGAGTTTCTTTTTGACAAGCCTGTCAGATTATTTTCCAGTTTGAATACAGGAAATCCAAGGCTTTTTATTCTGATTCAATGGTAATGAGCCTTGTTTGCATTCTTATATATACTTTGATTAAAGTTTTTTGTTCCTTTTAAAGAATTACAGCTTAATTCTTTCCATGCTTTGGGAAAAACCCTTACTATCTATATTCTGTATTATTGTGGATGTATATTCACTGTCTAGTTGCCATTATTTAATTTGATAAATATTATGCAATTATAGCAAGGCACAACTTAATCAGTTTAGAAATGCTTAAAAGATTCACAGTGGAATCATACTAATGTGGCTCTACAATTATCATTCCTATGTGTATTTTTGATTCAATGAATGTGGTGTCTATACATTTGAATCACATTTCTTGTGGTGGTATCTTGCAGATCAAGGTGTCAGTGTCATCTATTCAACATGCAAGTCAGTTATCAAGTGATCGACTTGGTCTGCCCGTAAAATCTAATAAATGTGAAACATGTGGAAGTGACAAGCTTCATGACTGTGATGGTAGGTAGTAATTAAAACTTTTTGTCACTTTATAAGTGAAACTTTATGGTAATTGTTAATAGTGGAAAATTATTACTTTCTTTATAAAATTTCATTTAAACTGTTTTTTCATAAAAAAATTGCAATGTTTTTGCAGGTCATTTTGGCCATTTGAAGCTCCCAACACCAGTATTTCATCCTCTTTATGTACATGAAGTTAAAAGAATTCTTGGAAAGATATGTCTCAATTGCTTTCAATTGAAGAAGCAAAATGGAAGAAAAGGGAAGAACAGAAAGGTTAGAGCCAAAGCCTGAAACAAAGAGATGCCTCTTTTTTTTCATTGTACTTGCACCTAAAAAGTGCCATGATGTTTGTTTTAAAGCGAAAAATAATCTGCTATATAAAATATAGTGCTGTATGTTTTTTTGAAGTGGAAGACAGCATTTCTAATGTGTAATGTATATTTATTGGCATGTGTGACATCATTTTGGTAATACATGATGTAAGTAAACAAATGGCAGGTGGTTGCAAAATGTCTTTTAATACAAGTTGCGGGAGACAGTTTTTGACATGTTATATGTATCTTTGTGTACAGTCAGGTGACCCCATAAAGGATATACTGGAAGGTTGTGATCCTATGTCAAGTTATGAGGATCATAAATTTGAAGCTACAACCTTAGCAGAGCTGAAAAGCGTTGGTGGCAAGATTGATTGGAGCAAAGTTGGAAGTGATATAAATTCAAGGGCTAATAATAATGTTTCTGACGTTGCTATGAAAAAGGTACCAGGATATGTTCTAACTTTGCTGAAGGTTTTACATAAAATAGTTGGGAGAGTAGGTAAAATTACAACTTGTATGGTAGAAAAGGACTGTTAAATATTACTGCTAGGACTAAATAAAAAATGTTTTTAGAAATAGAGTTTCTTGCTTTGGAAAATATAGCTGGTTTTACAAATCATGCAGTGCTCTGTGTACTAATGAGTAAGAATTGTGAAACTGCATATACATTTGTTCTGATGTTAATTTTTATATATTTTTGTTTTTGTTTTTGAATGCGTGGAATGTTTATTAGAATTTTGTGATGTTTCCATCCTTTCATTGATACCATAATAGCAATAAAATACTTTTGTGGTCAAGGAGTTGCAGAGCTTGAACCCCTATAGCTAGTTAGAAGATAGTTTGAAGTAAATTTACATAGCAAATAGATAGCTGAGTAATAAGATATCTGGAAAACTGTCAAGTATAATGAATTTAATAATAAGTAACATGTTCATATCATCATGCTTTACTTATACCAAGTGAGAAGACACTTAAGATGATTAAGGTTATGTGGAGAAGATATAAGTGATCATTATACCTGTCAGTATAGAGTTAACACCAGCAGAACCATATCAATGATTGTGCAAGAGTCAAGATGATTGACGATCCATGGAGATAATTGTAGCAAGATATATAGACAATTTACTTTCAGTCACATACATCCAATGAAGAGAGCACTGTAAGAACCGATTGCCATGAAGACAAGTATCATTGCATCTTAGATCTAGTGGAAGATATACTATTGATATACAATCATCACAGCTGTGATATGAGAATATCAGAGAACTTGATCAAGTATCATGTGATCATCATCCTGGAGTAACGGCCAGCAATGAAAAGTTGACATATTTACAGCAAGCATACATGGAGGTAAGATATTATTGATGATAGAATGGGCAGTTTGGCTAAGGTACAATCGATTGAAAGAATTGACATCAATTAAGCATCTATTAATTGAACACATTGACTTGTATTATTAAGAAACAGAGTTAAGGAAACAACAACTAATCAAGATGATTATTCATCAATGATCTTTAATAAAGCAAGGAGATTGAAGTATCGATGAAGCAGCAAGACAGTGATTTGTTTGTTAAGATTGTTGATATAAACTAACTGAATGATTAGTAATTATCATTGATGATGATTTGTCAAGCATAATCTACGGTCAGCGATTATGTTAATCAATACTGAATGGATAATGCAATGAATGGGCACATATCAGATAAGTGGCAGAAATAAAACTAACACTGACAATGTCGATTAAGATAAATAAATGCTAAACGACAAGAACTGTAGACTAATCAGTATTTTATGAAGGATGACCAGGGAAGTGTTTAAAATAGAATCAGAAAAGACAACCAGTAAGCTCTGCACAAATAATTATACAGGGAAACCCCTCTTCACAGAGGGAAACAACCCAGCCCCACAAAAGCCTGAAGATTTTATTAAAATCAAAAGAAATATTTACAGACTCTGTATGAAAAGAAATCCATCACAGATCAATAGAGAAGTATCTTGAGGAATCGAATAAACTCATAAAACAATAGATTAGTCAAAGACTAATCCAATACAAACAACAAATATTAAATGTCCCTCAAATACTCTTATCAAGCACCCTCAGCATCAAGGCTCAGATGAGAATAAGAGTATATGCATACAGATACAATTTTATATATCCTCCTGTAGCAGAATGGCAATATTCTGTACAAAGAAAAACTCTGATGAATATATAGACACATGATTATGAATCACACAGCAGGAGCACATAATTGACTACAGGTAATCTGTTGTAGAACCAATCGTGTGCGTCAAACTTCCTTCTTGGACACCGTTACTCCTGATAATATGCAGGGACGTTTATAATATGCAAGCACCTGTCCATGCGTTAAAACATCAAGCCCAATGACTAATAAAATTCGGCATACCTGAGTGTCTATCAAATGCCGCTGGATTGATAATGATTCTTTTCATAACTCCTCCAGTTCAAGTCGACTCATCACTTGACAGTTACGGATGGAATACAAACGCTCTCCTGTAGTCTCTTTCTTTTGGATGATGCTGTTAGGAAGTAGAGTAGATTTGGAGAGTGGTGAAGGATTTACTCAGTTTAAGAAACACCTGTCAAACAAGTATTGTGCTGAATCCATTCAAACTCACAGAGTTCTAAGCCAATGACATGTTAGTAACATCAATATGAGAACACATAATTTCATATGATGCTATCATATTCAACAGAAAGGATGTGCCCCTTCGATCTTTAAGGGGTGCCATACATTTACATTGCAAGATATATTACAGTGATCAGATTCACTTCAACAATCATTCATTCAGAATTCAATTTATTTATTATCTATTCTTGGATGTACTCGTTGAGCAATTGCCTTATTGATAAGCAGGAGATAATTTCCACAGCAATTCAAATTGTGATATTGCTATCAGGATTTAACTGTGTGAGTTTGAGTCCAACTCATGGACCCATGTTTCATGAGTAGTGATTCCACATGAATCCATCCCTCATGGGAATAAATGGAACGCTTAGCACTCATTGGATCTAGGTGATGCTCACAGGGGTGAAGCACTAGGACTTGCCGGGAGGTCACCCATCCCAGTACTACTCCATCCTGAGCGCACCTAACTTTGGAGTTTCCTCCATGGTTAAACCCAAAGCTTGCAACCCCATTTGCAAAACCTTCACCAAGTGTTGTACCTTATAAACCATGCATTAGAAAGCCCCTTAAGCTCATCAATTGATAAGTAGGAGATAATTTCCACAGCAAGTCAAATTGTGATATTGCTATCAGGATTTAACTGTGTGATTTTGAGTCAAACTCATTGACCCATGTTTCATGAGTAGTGATTCCACATGAATCCATCTCTCATGAGAATAAATGGAACATTTAGCACTCATTGGATCTAGGTGATGCTCATTGGATTCATGTTGAATAATTCTGAGATTGCATAATTATTGCGGCCTTATCAGAGATAATCTATTATTGTGAATTGTACCAAGCGCAAATATATAGATCAAATCGCCTGGCATATATCTAATTGACCAATCAGAGATAGCAGTGATATTGATATTTATCATTTAATATAAGAGAAACCATTCAACAAGGGATCAGATACATATATTGTTCATTATCTATATATATTTTATTAGTTACATAAATTTTAAGTGATATCATGGATCAAATTCAATAGACTTAAGGAAAGAAGTCTCTTACAATTGATTTTTGAAGGTAATGGTTCCAATTTCACTAGTTATCCTTGAAGGGTTTATTACAAATTTGGACATTGATTCAACTTGTATCTCCAAAGAGCATGGTAGAGTGTGTATTATGGAGGAAAATAGACAAAAAACTTTTAAAGTACATTGTGTTACTGAACTGTTGGATAGCATTTGGGTATGGATGACAAATAAATTGTTAATAGGAAATCCTCATATATATATATATTTCCTTTTCAAGTTATATTTGCTAATTTCTTTTCTAGATGGTTGTGTGGACATGGATACATTTTAAGTTGTAAACGATGACAATGTTTGCCAATTTCTTTTGTAGATGGTTGTGTGGACATGAATACATGTATAGTTTTAAAGAATGACAACGAATTACATGTTGAACATTTCTTGACCTTTTATTGATTCAGGAACCTGAAGATATAAGTTTTCCTCTATATTCCACTGTCCATACTGACAGGTCAATGAACAAACAAAAATATGGTAAGATGGGGAAGATGGGGAAGACATCTAAGGTGAGATATATTTGTGATAATCACCACAGTTCTATGATTTTTCTATCTAACATATCCTGAATTTCCAGTTAAGCATCACATTGTCACCAAATTATGATTCTATAACTTGCAGGCTTCTATGGATTGTACCAATTTGGCCTCATCTACAGTTAAAGATGTGACTCCTAAGAGACAAAAGAATGCGTCAGAGGCACAGAATTTGAAGACATCTAAGGCAAGCAATACTTTCCAACTATGATGTCCATTCATTTTAAATGTTGTTTCTCTAATGGCTCAAAATATTCTCATGCATGAATGGATATATTTGAACTTTAGATTTGGCTATTCTAGTCTCATCCACATGAAAATAACTAGTGACATCAGAGACAAGTTACCGGTGAAGTTTCAATAAACAAAGATATGCACAAGAATGGTGCAGTTGGTGTAATCTACAGTAGACTGCCACAATAACTTATTTAAGCTATAGACTAGTAAAAACATACTAGCTGAATTTTTTAGGTATAGTCAACTGAAAATCTATCAGACAACTGTTAGGTCTGTGAGGAACAGAACAGTAATTGATTAATATTGTAATTTTTCAGTGTTTACATAAGATAGAAATGTTTACTTTTTTTTTTTTTAAAGGCAGCAGAACTGTTTTTTACATAGGAATGTTTACATTCTTATTTTATAGGGAAGATGAACAGCTTAACTGATACATATGTACCTAAACTGATTTTTTTCCCCTAAATTTACAGACATGTTAACCTTGACAATGGACTTGTTAACATCCCCCCTAGTCTGAATGTGTTTCCATGAAACCAAGTAGTAATAGGGTAGATGAACAGTTTGACTGCTGCATACTTATTCAAACTGAAAAATATTTTACAAATTCACAAATATTAATTGATAATGGACAATTAACATTTTTTAAGTCTGAAGGGGATATCAAACCGAGCAGTGCCTTGAACTACTCAACCTTATCTTGGCCAAGCACTTTGTTTAGATTATATGCTTGCCGCTTTTAAGTTTCTTAAAAAGGCCTTGTTACCATGACATGTCTTAAATTTGTTTGAACTAAGCTTGTTATGTATACAGGGTTCAAAGTTTTGATAATGACCTTGTTGCCTTGATAGAGTTCAAACTTTGATAATGAACTTGTTGCTTTGATAGGTCTCAAACTTGATAATGTGCTTTTTGCCTTGAAAGGTCTCACATTTGGAGAATGAGTCTATTGCTTTGATAGGTGTCATATTTGGATCCGTTTTGTCTTATGCTGTGATTTGGAAAAATTACCAAACTTTAGGGGTCAGTATGAGTTGTCACCAACTATTTATCTGGGATGACTTCGTATTATCATTGGAATGTTATTTTGAATAGCACACATTGGGTGCAAATTTTTCAGTTACCCTATTTGTGCATCGATCTCGTACCTCTGGTTGTGGCTTCCAGATACAAATTTGGAGGTGGGATGAATTAGGATGCACATGCACTCATGTGGATGCATCTCGATGCGCTTGCACTTCTTGTGCACATCCAGAATATTTTAGAACTAGTATATTGTTAGAAAGTAAAGTTCGCCAAAATGATTGAGAGGGGGGGTGAATCAGTTATTATATCTATATAACTTTTATCAACCTTATTAAACCTTAAACATGTGATCAATATAATCAACAACCATAAGAAGATACACATACATAATAACATCAGATATGTTAACTAGGGAAACCCTTGATCAGAGGAAAAACCGTGGTGGGGATGGTACCCACAAAATGATGTACTAGTATATAAGTTCCTTGTTAGAGGATGGACTTTGTTAGGAGCCAATGAAATACATTTAGTACATATCAGTCCCTGTTAGGAGACTTTGAATCCTTGCTAGGAGATGCCAACCCTGTTGTAGGAGTTGTAGAAGGCAGATGGACCCACTGTCCAAACAACTTCAGGGGCAAGACCATCGAACTCACTGTCCAATTGGCCTCTGTATTATTCTTTTAAGAATAATAGAAATTCAATTGATCTCCGTACTTCAAACTCTTTCTCTATCCTCTGATTGTGCCAATATTGCACCAAATATTTCTCAGATTTTGAAACCAAATCTTCAACTTTGCGTAACAATGATCCCTTTGATTGCTTACTCGCATTTACCAACTGCGCATATCCAATACAAGTTCGCTTACAACTCATATACTTGCATACTACATCACAAGGAAAATAACTTTCCTTTATACCATGTCCTCAAAATAATTCATTGAGGCGGCCTTGAGGCTTTCCCAATTAATTACAATAGGGCCTCATTAAGATAATACAATTCATTACATCTTTTCATAATTACAAAATATTGTCGGCTCACAGTAGTCATTACTTTTCACACGTGCGACCTTGGACCTTGCGCTCTTGCTGACATCATCATCAGGTTGTCTACCATCATTGTCTAACTTCACTCATCACAATTCAATCCTTGTTAGGAGATACAATCTCGACACAAGAGACCACTTCTTAGGTACTCTGTTTGCATACTGTCTTTTGTAGATCACAAGTAACTTTTACATGTCTTCGACTTTTTGAACACGTAATTGTCATTAGGGCATACTGTAGAACATATCCTCAACTGCTCTTGACCTCATCATTAATACTCAATCCGTACGACCTTGTTCTTTGTCTGCTACTCTGCCAGTCTTTACAGAAACAATACTATGTTGACATCAATGACAAACACACTCATAAGTGCAAATATGTCAATCTCCCAAGTGTTCCAGAAATGCTTAGGATACTACCCCAAAGGAATACCATCAGCATTCTTGCTGACATATATATTCTTGATGTTGCATTTTTATAAATCACATGCAACATGGAGGTTGACCTTTTGATGAACATGCAGGTGGGAGCAAATCTGGACCATAATACTTATTGATTCAAGCTTGAAAAAGTTTAATGGACACATAGCAGTCAGGACACTAGCTTGAAAAGGTCTAATGGACACATAGCAATCAGGACATGGCTACCACTGGTGCAGGGAAGCTACAGAAATACTCAGGAAATGAATATGGGCGTGATGATGAAATTAAAAATAGTTATAGCTGCACTCAGCAGACTGTTGGAAACCTTGGAAGTATCTTTGGAAGGTGTTGGTGAAGACCTAAATCTGTAGGAGCAGTCATCTGTACCTATTGTTCATTATGGGAGTTAATATTAGAATCTCAATATGTCTGGGCAATTCCTACGGTTAGAACTACATATTTTCGTTCTTGCTGTTGATAAATGATGAAGATTTACTGAAGGTTATTCTGGACAGCAAAAAGCAAATCTCTGATTTTACGGATTTTCCATGCATAAAACAAATCCAGATACATGAGAAAGCACTATTCCAAGTTCAAATTTTTGTGAGTCAATAATGTCTCAGATTTGTCATCTAATGGTTACCAGTTCGAATCCAGATGTGGATGCCAATAGTTTCTCAGATTTTTAATACTATCAAATGATTTAATTCCATATATTTCTTTTGTTTTTTGTATTGATATAAATTAATAATGTATAGATTTTAAAGTGTACTCAAATGCATCCAAAACTCACCCCCCCCCTCGACCAAAAACAAAATAAAAATAAAAATCACGTAGCCACATAGTAGGTTCTTGTAACCACATCCGCATCTGGATTCGAACTTGTAACTTATGGTGCAATCGATACATTATGGAGGAACATATAGACATAAAGTGCTCACCAATAACATCTGCAGTCAATCAATATAATAATATCAGAAATAGCACAAGTTGGGTGCACATAATAATATAATATTGAAGTGTAATTACTACACCAATCAATCAAATGAAGCCTTCACTCAAATTTGACACACAAGATTCCTCCCTTTGGCAGATGAGAGTTGAAAAGGCTAATAACTTGGTCTCCTTGATGGAGTTACTGAACAAAAGGCAATATGTTTATCTCTACAGTCAAATAATTGGAATACACTAGTGAGGACCACATCATCATAAACTCCAATATACTCAACACAAAAATTATTCGTAGAATGTAATATCCCCAATTTTTGAGTTGCACCAGAGTTGATGGATTTAGCCTATCATTAGGTCTTTGTAGGGTGATACTGGTGTTTAGAGGACCTTGCGGAGTTGTTTGACTCTCCAATAACCAATTGTGAGTTTTGGCTCTGTTTTGTAGGACTTACTATTTACAGTAAGTGAATAGATGAATCCAATGAGCTCAGGTGATTTATATGATGAGCTTAGGAGTTATATGATGATGTCAGGTGTTACTTCTAACTTTTGGTATGGGCTTCAAGATTCTTGGAGGGAGCATCTTTTAAAAAGTCACCTAGTCAGAACCATTCATCATCTTTTATTGTCGGGATCACTACTGTGCCATCAGATTAAGTTGGGTGCACTGTTGGTTATAATTTAATCATATTTACTAAGGTTGCTATTTTAATTGAAATTATTGATGGGCATCTTAGTGCTATAACTTGTTGGAATTAGGATGAAAAGTTTTAAATCATGGGCACATGAAATAGGAACCTTGTGTGTTAAGATGCCACTCTATCAGTGAAAGGGTTAATTTTGGAGCAATGGGGGAGGTTAATTAATAAAGTAACTTTATTATTTGTCAATTTTAAAATCTAACATAAAGTTGCTTTATGAGAAATGAACCCTTTTAAGTGAAAAGAGTAAACATGAAGCCACTAGCCGTTTGGTGTGAAGGAGAGGCCATTTGAACTATTAGAAAAGCAAGCTCTTGGAGACAAATATTCATTCTACTGCTAATGATTTTGTGAGTTTGAATATTTTCAAGGGTTTGGACATTGGGTTGGAGAAATTGTAAATTTCTTCAGTGTTTTTCTTGCACTTTGAATTGATTTTACATTGCCAATGAATTTTGCTGACATCTATCAAAGGTTTTAAAGGAAAAATTGTCCCAAGAGTTATCTAATCTTTGCTGCAAATTGATGAGAGAAGGTATGGCTATCATAGGAGGGTTTAATTCTGCTAATACAAGCGGCATTTGGTGTCTTTGGATACTTAAAGAGTGGTGGTGAGGAATCTACAGAGGCAGTGTTGAATTACTTCAAGATGCATTCTATTTTGTGGAGCATCGATTCATAATACTGGGATGTGATCAGTATTCTTTTGGCAATGTTGAGCCCATATATGGTCTGCAATTTGTGGATAATGGTCAAATTCAACTTCATGCACCATCAACAAGGTTCCAGCGTAAACATTGCCAGGTTCTATCACTAAATTAGTTTATGCATTTGCATGAACATTGTCAAGTTCATAATAGAAAATAAAGGTCGTGTTCAATTTTGTGTTAATTTTAACTTGATGTGCATTGTTATCTTGGAATCTGGAAATTACAAAAACAAATAAAATTCGAAGAAACAAAAAAGAAGAAAACTTTGAAAACACAAAACTTCATTCTTCAACATAATTGAGTGTGAGTCAACAGGGCTCATTACATAAAATCACTAGTTGTAGTGCCCACGTCGTTGTCATCCCTAATAGTAGGGTCGACAAAACTCAACATAGCGTTGTTTGGGAAATCCAATTTAATCTCTATCAAAGTTATCACAACTACAGTATCCAAAAGCCATTTGATGTCTCCCTCAAGACTCGTTCAAACAAAGGATGAGCATCACATAACACAGGTTTTTGCATTTTCTTCTGAAAGAAATGAGAAGAATCATGAGCATGTTGACCATAAAAAGAACCAAGGTATGATCAAAACTCAAAACTGATTTATAGCCTCAATGACCACGATCAAAACTCAAAACTGATTTATAGCCTCAATGACCACAATAGCACACAATTGTGGTCTAATCAATTTGACTAGTTAGAGAAAGATTCGTCTTTATATGCATTCATTAGTAGTCCTCCAGATACAAATTTGTCAGGTTTAGAATATTCTAGGATATAACAACAACAAAACCCTTGTAACCAAGACCAATTTTCAACTAGTTGTTGTTTGAGAATCCCAAACTCTTGTGGTACACTCAAGCGACTGCTTTGCTAGGCTTGACTGGGATTGAGATTGATAGGCTCCCACCTTCTAGTTCTCGCTAGGTGCTCATGCTGACCTCCTTCCTTACAAAAGGAGATGAATGAACATGTTAGTCTTGACATCTATAGATGGTACATTGCCACGACTTGGAGTAATCCCTCGGGGGGGTTATGTTAGTAGATGGCCTTCTACGTTGAGCAAATTTTGGATATTTAGGATGGGATTATTACACATTGAGGTTATTTGTCATAGCGCTAGAGCCAAGCTTTGTGTATGTTCTTGGGTTCTTTCCAAGTAGGTTCTCACAAACTTCGGATCTAGATTGATCACCACATTGATAGGTAGGATTTGATTTGTTGGCTATGTCCCTTGGCAGAAGCTAAAATGGAGACCCACTTCATTTTTCGATGACCCGCCTACTATGAGATTAGAGGGAGATATTACAGTTTATTTAGAGATTGCTAGTCTCTCCCCACCTTCTTCAGTTATGTGGACTAGAGAGGCTTCGGATCAGCTTATCATCGACTTCTTCTCACCCTTGCCTTCTGCTCAGGGTGTGAAGCGTATGATTGACACTTATATCATTGGTTATTCCAGATTTGTGAGACCATGCAGTGGTCTTACATGATAGTGTCACCATTCCAGGAGTACTCAGAGATGCACTAGGATTCTTGGTTGTCTTGGGCATTATCCTTATATTTTGGACTTCTTTACACCAAGGAAGGATCCCTAGTCCTTGCCTAGGTGGTGTTTGTGTTCATTTTCTTGTCCTCTACTCTTCTTCTCTTTCGTGTTATTGCTTTCGTTTGCTCTACTCTTTTCGGTCACCGTTTGGTGATCCTATTGCTGTTAGCCTCCTTAATTGTATGCTTTCAGTCCCTTAGACCCTTTTTCCCCTTTCGTCCCTTAGATCCTTTTTGTGGTCTCTTATTGGAGATTAATACATTTGTCTTATCTTATCTTATCATGGTGGGTTTGGGTGAAGTAGCAAATTTTGGCTCATTGGTCTCGAACATAAATTTTACCCTTGTGGCACAAGGGAAGACTCGACACCTTTTTTCAAGGACTGGTTTTATTCACTTGCTTTGTTGAAATGCTAGAAGAAGGTACATCTTGCTTAGCATCATATTGCTATGTGTTTTCTATGTGATCTTTTCAACATATCAAGTTTTTTTCTCAATAACATGTTTGGTTGCAAAATTGTGTGAATGAAGATTCATTCTCCAACGTTCAGATATCAATTCTCTCTCATCTGTTAGGCTTACATGAGATTTTCAAGACAATATGACCTTTGGATATTATGGAAATGATTGTTTTCAAGGAAATAAACGACAAACACCTTATAACATCAATTACACTCCTAGTACACCTCAAGATAACCATATTACTTCATAAATAATAAAAAAAAAGAAAGATTTGGGAACAGTCAAACAATTTTTTTTTATACATCACTATGATCTTTACTGTCTTTCTGAAACTAAATTATTGATCAGACCATTGACATTAATCCATGCTTCCTCGATCATCAGAAAACAAATGATAACATATTAGAAATCCAATTTTCTTCACACTGTTATGTGTTTTGCAGAAATTGCCAGTCCTCACCTTTTGAATTTAATAATTTTTTTTCAGGAAAGAGGCAAACGATTTGAATGAGCAGATACAGCGGCAGCAACACACACATTCCTTAAAAAAATAAGCTTAACAATCTATTTCTTGCTGTTCCCAGCACTTCCATTGATTGGATCAGGAAAATCTTTTGATTCCATCACCAGTGCTAGCAGTATTAGGAAAAAATAGCTTCGCACAGAAGATGTGCTTCTCTTCCCACACACGACCTTTACTTGTTCATACAAATCTGGAATAGCTTCAATACATTTTTTAATTTGTTACCCTGATGGATTTCCATGCGGCAGTTAAACAGGAAAGAGTAAATCCAATGTATGGTGGGGAAGAGTGTCAGCACCTTAAATCAATCAACAAACTAGAGGAATATTTATATCTCAGTTGTGCATATCAACAGCTTTTCTTTTTAGTAGATCAGAAACCACAGATCTGTGATCAATGATGACTCAGTCTCTCAACTAATTAGAAATCACAAGTCAATGACCAACATGCATCCACTGGCTTCTCATGAGTGCACAATCACAGAATCATCTGCTCCTCATGTACAACCATCCTGGTGGTCTGATGCCACTGTTAGGCCCAGGAGAGGCAGAATATTGTTTGCAGACTTGGACTTGGGGAGGACTCGGCAAGCTTAAAATTTCCAACTTGGCAGAAACTTGGCAAATACTTGACAATATAGAAAGTACTTAAAATATCTTAAAGAAACATTTCTTTTTGAAAAAATTCAATTACAAAATCTATAAATGAAAATTCAGTATTTCAAAAGATAATCATAAAATGCATGGTTTTATGGCAAAGACATGTGAAAGAGAGATTCTAATCAGCATTTGACTTGTTTCGATATTTTTACCTATTATTTTTTGGTCTATAAAGTCACAAGAGTTGAACTTGCCCAGCGAAAAAAATACAGAACTTGGCAACTCAGAGAGTAGTTGCAGAGTTTCCAAACTATGGGACAGAATAGCAATTGATTTTTACTGTACTTCATTGGTTGTTTACATATGAATATTTGCATTGTTATTTTATAGGCAGAAGAATAGATTAATTGCTACATAACTATCTAAACTGAAAAATAGTTTACTAATTTAGAAATGTGATATCCTTGGTAATTAATATATTACCATGGCATGAATATGTATTGTCATGAAATTAAGTGTCAGAAAAATCAGTGATAGCTTGGATGAACCTGTACCTCATTAAATACTTCGTTAGTCTATGTAAGCATCATTCTTCGAATCTTTAGATTATTATTATTATTTAGAATGTTGTTGCAAGTGTTTTATATAGGTTTTTAATGACTCTTTTGAACTTTGATTTTATTTCTGAGTATGCATGGTACTTTGTCAGTAAATTGGCTTCCTCAGATAGCTTTGTTAGTGTGCATAGCTGAATCTGTAGCACAATGTAGACTTTTTGTAAGTGTTAAGCTTTGTCTAAATTTTAGTTTTCTAAATCTGTAGCACAATGTAGACTTTTTGTAAGTGTTAAGCTTTGTCTAAATTTTAGTTTTCTTTAATTTTGTTTCTGAATTGAATGTTTATGATATCATGTGTTTGGGATCATTTTTTGTGCTCAATCGTGCAGTTTCTGAGAGTAGAAAACAAAGGGAAATGGTCCGATTAATGTGAAGATGACTGATGATGTTGAATGCTTCGTGTGTTCTCTAATATATGTCAATTCATGTTTGGACCAGCTTAGGGATCAAATGTTTATGGCAGTAAGATATCAGTCACAAATCTACTTAAAATAGAAGAATGGTGCAGTTGGAGTGGTATATATATATATATATAATATCAGGGTATTGCATATCGATATTGTCCAGTAAAAGTATGAGAGGTGACTACTTTAGGCTGTGGTGGAGCAAAAATCCATTAGTTGATGTTAATATGTATTGGTACTAAATTAAGCTCTATAAGTATAATAGGTGTGCATTGAAATCCACGTAAATTCAAATTGGTAATCAGTCATTGACTGACTTTCATCTTGAAGGTTACCCACATGCAGTTTATGTAGCCTTTTTATGCCAATGGTTTTTGGCTAACTATCATAGAGTGACAACCATGAAAAATAGTGTCTTTTTCAGTTTGCTTTGCTTTTATTTGAGTTTGCATGACATCTTGGTAGAATATTAATTCCACTGTATTAACAAAATAGGTACCAATCTGCTTAGATGAATCTATACTACATTGAAGATTGACAAGGGAGGGTTATTGCTAAAGCACACAAATTAAGAGGCTTAGGTTATATTAATATAGCTTATGAACCATGAACCTTAAAGTTTTTGGTATGCTTAGTTTTATTTCTTAGTTTAATGTTGATGTTTGATTCTTGCAACAAAATAAATGTTTTTGCAGGGTAAGTCATTTTTCATGCACAATGCTGCAGCTTCTGGGAAACAGAGCAAAAAACAAAATGATTCAATAAATGGGCAGGTCTCATTTGCATCCCATGGATTGAACAGCTTGTCTCGGAGCAAAAAACCTTGCCCATACTGCCAGGTATAATCTTGACGATGTTGTATTTACATCTATTTACTATAAGAATATTCTTTTTTTAAAATTATCAGAATTTTCTGAAGGTATAAATTTGGTATTTCTTTGATGCCATAGTGATTTAATTTTTGGAAAATGTGTCTGTTCAATTGATTGAGGCTGATAGCTGGTAGTGAGTGTGGTGCCAGTCAAACAAAATAATTCCTACCAGAAGGAGCTGTGGAACCTAATATCCCTGTTGCTAACACTGTTCTCAGGCATGCCATGTGTAGCCTGAGTATGTATAATCCTCTGCAATGAGAATGTAGCTGTTGCCATTTTCTTAAGTAAAGCTTGTGCTGAAATTCATGGATTTACTTTGTCACTCCTTGTCAGGAATAGGTAAATGCTGTAACGAGCTTGCTGATAAAACCATGCTTGGCTTTGTTGGGTCCCAAAACAATTCCTCTAATATCCTAAAACTTAATAATCTAGGCCAAGGGATTCTTCAAGATGGCAAAATTGGGGTTAATCTATAGATTGTGAAAGGGTTAAAGCTGAATTGATGAGAGCGAGTAATGCTATCTTCACTGTAGGCTCTCATTAAATCCAGGAGGGTGTTCCTAGAGGTATTCCTAAATAGGCATTCAAATCAAACATAATAACTAACTAGTGCACTTCACAACAACTATTCCCAGTTGTGAGAAGATCAATAACTATCGTTAAATTAATATCAACTAGTTGTACTAAAACCTCCCTATAGCTGATAAATCAATGATAGCTACTTGACTAAGCTCAACTACTGTAGTAAAATCCATTATAGTTGATAATAATTTATATATGCACGTGGAGATTAAACAACACTATAATCCTGGAAATGATTTATCTTTCCTTAGGCATTGGCAAAGTATAAATACATGGAGTAATACATTGAACATCATTTAGTTAATGGTTCAATAAATTAGGCTTTGCTTGAACTACCTTGTTTTGATACTGAATTATGAATAAATCCCAAAAGTAACTCCTATAGTAATGTATGATTAATTTTATGATTTAATTGTGGATGGAGGATCAAGTCCTTCAAGAATAGTGCCTAATTGGATTGCAGGGAATCATTCAGCCATAACGAGCACAACGTGATAAATAATAACAAATATACAATGCATACAAACAACAGCCACATAGCGATCCTACTCTAAACACTTCAAATGTTCAAAGCTTTCAACCCTTCAAGGTGTTAATGTGAGTTTTCTTCCACTACAACATACATAATCAAATACTCAATGTTCCAAGATAAACCGCCAAATATCTAATCCTCTCTTGATATAAGGTCATCTCTCATGCAAAGCTTGCAAAGTAAGATCATGAAATGACTTCAAGGTTCCTTCTTAGTTGTGGACTTCACTCAATTTTATGATGTGATATGTTGGTTATCACAAAAGGACTTAGTGTTATTCATTCAACGGATATCAACTCTTGCACTTTTAAAGACTTGGCTTTACAATTTACAATGTAATTATAGTTCAACTTTTCCACTTCAACTCCAACTTAAGCTTTTAACCTCTATTTTTACTTCTACTTGTTCTATGAATGCAAGGGATCATGGATGAACTAGAATCTACTAGATGCAGCTTAATCAATGACTCCAACCACCTAGTGGAAGCATCTGAGGAATACACAAATGATTTTCAAATCAATATCTCCTCTCCAATCCCGTCAAATGGATGCCAACCAAAGAGTGAACATCAATTAAAGTTAAGTGTTTTCATTGTCTTACCACGCAAGGCACTCTTACCATTATCAAGAGGCTAGTGGCCTGGATTTGTTTGAGTCAAACAAGTAAATATCCACAAAGACTTCCATCCAACTAAACTTACTTCTAAACAACATAAAATGAATCCTAAACTAAGAGAGGAAATATGGTTCACCATGCAATAATACAAACTTGATCACAACAATTCACCATGCAAGACACAACAATGAAAAGTAGAGCAAATTTATCAGCGACAATTCTCCAAAAAGTCCCTCTTTACAAATGGGAGAGGTGAGGTTTATATAGGATTCCCAATTATAGCGAATAACCAGGATTGACCTGAAACAAGGGCCAATACAATCGGAATAAAAGTCATAATGCCACCTCACCATCTTAACTGCAAGACAAGTCACCACTTGTAAATGATTATAAAACTTTAAATGATAATTGCAATAAGACTTAGAAAATCATCACAAACTTGCCATTTAATTTCCAATAAAAATAATTTAATGGGGCAATGCAAATCTGATTGGAAAATATTTATTTTGTTACCATTTATTATGTATTTTCCACTATTTTAATTTTCTATTTGTTAAAATCAATGCCATTTGGATAATTTCAATGCAATAATGGATGAATCAATCAATTCATTTTAAAAATCAATCCATATTTTGCAAAGTCAAGGTAGATTTAATCTCCATCCATTTCAGAACTATTTATTTTTATAATTTATTATTACTATATTTGTTTTCATGTTTTCTCTCCTTAATAATATAAATTTTAAATTTTTTTTTTTTTTTTGAGTTATTCGTATCGTTGAAATTCGATCATGTTTCACAATCTCCTAATAAATTTTAAAATATCAAAGTGTCTCATTAAACTCAACGAGAGGTAGGGTGGTTTTGAAATTGAGATTGTTTATTAACCTCAGAGTGGAACCACTATGCACTTAGACAAAACCATTAAACATCAAGTGGAAACCACTAGGCACATAGAAAAAAGTTAAAACCATCAATCAATAAGTGGAAACCACTAGACACTTAGTCAAAACCATTAATCAATAAGTGGAAACCACTAGGCACTTGGGCAAAACCATTAAATGATTAGTGGAAATCAAGGGTGACTTAGGCAAGTGCATGTAGCATGTGTTAGTCACCATGTACGTTGGTGAGCACATGTAAAGTGAAGTGCACACCACCATGTACTTAGGCAAGTACATGTATTGTGCGGAAGTCACCATGCACTCGGGCAAGTACATGTATTTTTGGCTCAATTTTAATTTTATTTTCTCAACTTTTTAAAATTTTTTATTTTATTTTATTTTTGTAGCCAAATTTTATCAAATTTCAAATTTTCCACACACAACAGATTTTGTCCCCTCTTCCCATTTTTTGACATAACCAAAATTTGTTAATTTTTTTCTGTTTAACTCTTCTTCTGAAAGGCTTGCAAAAATTTCAATCATTGCCAAAATTGCTTTACCCCATAAACTTAAAACAAAAGAGGGGGTCCCCATATGCAATGGGGCGATGGTGTGAAAACCTCACATTACAAGGCTGGAATCTTATTGGATTGCTGGGTAGCATTCAACTGTAACAAGCACAACACAATAATAATAATAATTAGTATATGATGCATACAAACACAATTTATATAGTGAACCCTCCTGAACACTCTTGAAATGTTTGACATAATCATACCTGTAAATGCAGCGAGAATTTTTTAACAAAGAAGAGGGCTTGGCACACCTTGAAATCACTATGATTTGGTGAACATAAGTTGAAAGCATATTGTGGACGGTTCATAATTTTTATATATTTTATTCTATTTAAATAAGAATGCCTAAAAGATATAGCAGTAGTGCTTACCTAAACTATAGGAATCTTCCCAATTATGGCTGCTAGTGAATCATTTTTGTTTCTCGGTTCATTTGTATTTCATTCCTGTATTGTGTGTTTGCTGGCCTTGTGCAAGCTAACTAGTTTAAATACTGATTGGATATTTTTGCGTCATATCTTATGAGACTTGTTTCATTTTCTACTTGGTTGTTGCTACGTAAAAGGTTTTAGGCCATATTTTAATTCCATTTTTCAGAATAGAAGAAACGTAATGCACCTTAACAAATTTGACATGGCAAAATAATATCAGTCAAATTAGCCATAATGATTTAATTGACATTGGCAATACACAAATATGTTGAAGAAGATGGGTTTATATTTGTTACCTCAATATGATATTGGTGGGCTAAAGGCACGGCTTTGTTACCAGAAATGTGATGGTAAAGTGTCATTTTGCATCATGATGCTGTAATGTGTTCTTTGTTGTCAACAACCCTTAACAACTATTTTGTAAGTTGTTTGGGCCATTTTTAAGCAGTTATGGAGGAGTTTATGAGAAACAAAAATCTACTTCTTATAGGGGTTTACTTCCTACTTCGAGTTAACAATTAGTTTTTGAACATGTGATTTTAAGTAAGACTGCCTTGTTGTTGTTTTCCTTGTAATTGTATTCTCAAGATTGATTTCAGCAAGAGTTCAAACTAGAGATAGCTTGTTTAGTGTAAAATAAACTAAACACAAATAGCATTCCCAATATTTCACAAAGCATATTTTATTATCTATCTTATTATTATTTTTTAATTTCACAAAATTTAGTATATATTTTTTATTAACATAAACTTATGTAAGATAAAATAATATAAACAATAATATATATGTGTGTGTGTATACTGTTTCTTATCTAAAACGTTTTCAAATTCCATTTTCCATTACGATGTTGTCACATTTTGCATTTCTTGTATTTGATAACATAGGTTCAAGGTTGAAAGAGACAAAGACACGATGGCAAATCATTTATAACTTTCAAGAGCATTATATTGTGATGTGCACTATTGTCCTGATTGTTGAGATGAAGTTTAGTGATAAAGAGAGCATCGCAGAAATGACTAGACTTTATCAACTTATCATTGTTAGGGGAGAGCGTGGAAAGAGTATCTGCAAAATGGAGGAAATTCCTCTACTTCCACTCATTGAAACAATCTTTGTATTTTGTTTTGATGTGTTTGGAGGTATTTTATTAAGAGATTCAAAATGTATTCAACAACTTGCTGAAAAATATTGATGGAGTTGAAGGCCACTTAAGAAAGGGATATGATGAGACATTGTGGGAAGTAAAAGGGATTTGACTTGGTAGAAATAGGGTTTATTTTATTATATTTTATCTCAAATGAAGAGATAACCCTTAATCTTGCTTGTGCCTTTCATATTCTATTCATATTGTGGATCTTTTGAACATTACTATTATGTTATTGGAAAACAAATAATTTCATTAGTATTTGAATAGTATACTATTAGTATTTACTATTTTGTATGGTATAAGTATGAATCTCTTGTTAGATTTGGAGTGTATTGCTAGCATGTGATTGTTGAATTCTTGAACTATTTCATGAGTGTTTGAATGGTATTCCCTATGACATAAGGATGAATGCTTAGTTGATCCTTGTACTTCAGTAAATGCACTTTGAATAGGATCGTTGATTGTCAATAGTTTTGGTGACCTTCATAGTAGTGAAAATATTTTTGCAACTTTAATCAATAGACTATTTATGTTTGGCGAGTGTGAAAACTTCTAGTATTGGAGGGAACAAAACCTTTCTTTGTGATACTTGAGATTACGATGCATTATGTATATTTTTTTATTCAATTATAGTTGATTCATTGACAACCTTTCCCCTCTAATGATGTATGATTAGGTTTGTTTGATTTTGATAAGAGTATTCAGTACAACTCTTCTCAATTTCCGGGCCATTATAATATATCTCTACTCTTGATTTCTTGTCATTAGTAGATACAATGTGTGAACTTACAGTTTCTTTAGATAGAAACCAACTTCAATGTATTGTATAGTCATAAATAAGCAAGGTTGATTGTAGTCATTTGCATGCCATTGTGAGAAATTTCGCTAAACAATCAACTAAAATATGCTACAATCTCACACAATTTCACATTCTTTAACTTGATTTGAAGTTTTTGTGGTTCATTCTTGATAAGAACTTAGTTTAATGGTGTAGGAGTTGCTTTTGTAGTGGTTCATTAGTTCCAAAATTGGCACCTGTACAATATTTTTCTTATAATTGGTAATTATGTCATTTTGGCTGTGTTATCAATGGTAAGTTAACCATCTTATTTTTCAACTTGCCATGCTAGCAAATGGTTGTCTATTTTTGTCAAAGCTAACAATTTTTATGGTTGCTCAATGTCGAGGAGATAGCGAACAAAGATGATGAAGACGTATTTCCAAGCATTGCTACATGATTGAGGGACTATTGAAGGTTTTGGATATGATGTAAGATTATTGAACATTAGAGGGAGTTCTTTGGTCACTTAGTCCTAGTGAAATGTTAGTGGATGTCAATGCAAGAAGGAAGCAAACATAGGTTTGGTAACTAAACCAAAATTGGCGAGCATCTTAGCAAACTAGATGATGAAATAAAATCATTAAGTCTTGTTCACTGTCACTCATTTTCCTTGGTTGATCAAACTAAGGAATATTGTGATCACAAAGGGTTATGATGGCAAAAGAGTGCAATTAAGTAGTGAGTTGTTTGAGTATTAAGCAAAGGCACATTTTTAAGGTAGTGATGGTTAGGTAAAGCGGCCATACTAGCTAAAATGTGCAACCAAATCATGTTAGTGGATGACAAGGAATAGAGGAAGAAAACAAAGGGTTGATCACCAAATTTAAATTGGCAAATATTTGGTCAAGCTAAACCATGAATAAATGATTTTGTGTGTGCATTATGACACATTTTCCAATGTTTGAACTAAGGAAAGGTAATGATTGTAAATGGCTATGATGGAAAGCAATTGCAATAAAGTAGGAATCAATTTAAGAAAAGGCACATCTGTCAGCTATCGATGGTAAGGTAGAGAAGTTTTAGTGTAAAAAATTAGCTAGTGATGATAGTGTAAAGTTGCTAATAATTCCACCCTTCCTAAGAAAGTATACTAGAAATTATGTGCAATCAAATTGGCAACAATGGCTGAGGAACTCAACAATGGTTTGCGGGAATGAGCCAAAGTATGTGCACATGGAGGGTGGATGCCAGTGAAAAGCTGCAATTCAAAGTGTGATGGTGGTCAATTTGTATTACAAGTGAAATAAAAGACAAACCATAAGTGCAACTTATCTCTTGACGATGGAAATGCCATTGAAAAATGATAATTCAATTTGTCAAGATGGTTGGAAAATGTGACAAACACAAACCTTCTCAAATGCAATTCATTTTACTCCTTCAATTTTGTAATGACATTGAAAAAGAGTGAGAATGTAATGTCCCCATTTGTTGCTAGCATCAAAATTTCAGGGATTAGCCTAATATTGGATCCATGTAGGCTAATGAGGATGGTTAGAAGGTCTTCTAAGGTTGATTCATCTCCAACATTCAGGGATTTATGGATTTGGCCTTCATTCGATATCATTTGGATTCCATTTGCCATACTTACTATGTATAGTAAGTCAACAGTAATAGAGATGGACACTTCCTATTTTTAGAAAGTGTATTTGGTCACATGGGGAATTATGAGGAGAGAATCCTATTTCAGACGACATGGCAATTAGACAAGTATTTCAAGAGTGTAACAACTGGTTTTCTACTAACTAACTTCATGATTTATTTAACTGAAATATAGTTCAGTTTCACATGACATAGAAATCAATAGCGGTTTAAAAATCTGAAATTTAAGTCTACATTACTTTTCTATTTGAACAAGTTTATCATTAACTAATAGTTGATGTAATCAGCTGTAAACAAATCTGATCTAATTATGGTTTACTGAAATGAAAATGCAGATTGAAATGCTCATGAACAACTAACTAATTTTTTAAAGAAATATCTAACTTTATAGTAAATGAAACTTACAGCTTGAAAGGAAAAAATACTAAACTTACAGGTTAAGTAGTCATATAGTTTTTAGTTGTGAGACTTTCTAGATTGGTTGTCCAAGCTCTGGCTCTAGTGAGAGGAGAAGCATTATCACAGGCTTAACCTCCCAACCGTGGACCTTTTTACTTATCCCTACAGGTTCTAAATTAAGAGAACGACCCTCTCTACCCCGAGGTTGGGCTCGGGACGTTCATTGATCCAACCATTGGAGTAATCAGGTGAGTTGAGGTCCTAGTAGTTATTCGAATGAATAACTGAAGCGTCAGGACAACAACATGATCAATTTGTTGTGGCAAGTTTGCCTTTTACCACTCTGGCCAAGGATTTCGAAATGTGGGTTTATAACGCGATCTCCACCACTCAGCTTGACAACTAATTTCGAAAGTGGAATTTGCATGAGCTATTTTCATTAGATTTAATTTATATAATAATGGTTACTGATTTCATTCATGTATTTCTTTTTAACAAGTTCATCTACACCTCCTCACCATAACGGGTCATCAGGCCGGTGACTCTTTGGTGTCTGAACATTTATCTTTGTTAGTATAGCTTGCAACTTCATCACCTCATTCTGGCATTAGCTAGGTGATATCCTTGGTGAACTCAATAATGTTATCAGATATTGTATCACATTATCAAAAGTAAAGCTTTAAATTTCAAACATTATTTATAAAGACTGACATACTTGAGGATATTCTGTAACTTTAAGACATTCGGCTGAAGAGTATTGCTTTGGACAAACAACAATATTCAGCTAAGGTATTGGCTTAATACAGTTCACATGAATGTAAAATACAGACTTCAAATGAAGGTTACAAATGCTGTAAAAACATATAGGAGACGACTTGTAAAACACAGAAAAAGGATCGTTACCGGTTCAGCTTAAACAAGGTAAAATAAGAAAGAAAGAATTACTGGTCGTCTTCTTACGTGACTTTGTTCAGCAGTTGAATTTGTCGTTCCTGGATTCAACGCTTTCTTCTCAGACTTCCACGGCTTACTAGTGTTTAAGAAATGCAAAATAATATTGATCTTTGAGTGCTATTGGCACCATAGCAGAGTAGGGAATTCGAAATTGTGAAGTGGTAAAGGGGAAAGCTGGATATCTCAATGGCGTGCCGATACACGACAAAGCTCACATAAATATATTTTAAGCCGACCTTACGGCTTCCTTGCCGTTACAAGAATTACATTCGAATTCTTTTTCAATTGGTTTGAAAAGATGAAATAAGGAAAGAGGGAAAAATTGAAATGAAAAGGAAAGATGAAGAGTCCATTTATTAATATTATTTTATCATCTTGGTTAAGTATATAAATACGTATTTGCAAGGTGGCATTATTGGATTAATAATTCTAATGTAATGGTGCCACTTTGTATTTATTTATTTATGATCTTAATCGAGAGAGTAAAATAATATTAGGTGATATTATTATTTGATAAATTTAATTAAGGTAAGAACATTGTTTATTTTTAATATTTATATTGTTTTTAATTTTAGCTCATGCAGTTCCACCAAGAAATTTATTGTCAAGTTCTAATAACCTTGCGAGGGGGATTTTTAGGTCAAACCTGTCATTCCTGATGATTGAATCTTATGACCATCCCATTTCGATGACCTCGTTTCGTAATGCTTCCCCTCTCTCTCCGGTCTTCATCCTGTAAACATTTTAAAACAACATTCTCGCCAAAACATCAATTCAGGATTCATAATTTGTTTAAGAAAATCATCTAGTGATCGTTAGGAAATTTCATTATAATAACTAACCCATTCATCATAAATGTACAACGGCTAAAATTAACTAATTCCATTTCATATGAACACGACGACTAGATTTAAATGACTAGTTTCATTTGATAATCAAATCGATGCAACAACTATAATTAATTGATTCAATTTTACATGAACATGAAGAAATAAATAACGACTATAACTAACATGATATGACAACGGCTATAATGAATTGATTCGATTTCACATGAACATGAAAAATTAATTTGGTTCAATGGCTATAATCAGCTTAAAAATTTTAGGGCAAAAATTGGGATGTAAAAAAGAGATATTAAAATTCAAGTGACATAAGTGATTTATTTAAATTTTTTGATGATATTATAAAGTTATAAAGTAACTTATCATAATAAAGTCACTTTAATATTATAAAGTGCAAATATAAAGTTGCTTTACGATTTAAAGTCACTTTATGACAAAAGTAACTTGAGTGACTAAAAGATGAAATTGGCTATTTATCCCACATTGCCTAGTTGTTTGTGTCTTCCCTCATATCGAGGTTATAAAAGTGTGGAGCTACATTGGATTGACACCATGAGATATATTATTATGCAAACAAAAAGGTTGCTTAAATGTGACTGTTACTTGTGAGGACGAAACCCCTCGAGACGTTTGAGTTGGACATAGCCCCAGCATCTTATTGAAAGTTGTGCTCAAAATCAGGCTTCAGTCAGCTTCATTTTCGAAGTCAGTCTGCTAACATTTCTAGCATTTGGAAGTCTTCATTATACTGGAAGGTAATCACGCTATTTGTTCCACAGAATACATTTTGACACCAAGGATCAGTTGGCTTTTAGTCTGAATCCACTAGGTCATCAAGGGAGACCATAATCACTGCTATATCAGTACAGAATTGATAGCAGAAATCTGAAGATTGGTGTTAGGATTGGAAAGGCAATGGCTGTGATAGTATTTTAACGAGTTGACCAACTTCTGGAAGTGTATGCCTGCATATTAGCTGTGATACATGATACTATGAATGTTGTACAAGCTGGATTTGTCACCTAGATGCTATACAGGTTTCAGAAGTGTTACAGCAGTACCATTCTAGCCATAAATCGGACATAAGGAAGTTGTGGTAGGGCAACCATCAACAACAGTGGCAATGTTGGACCTGCAGTCTGTTTGAGAGTCATTTACAGCCATCAATAGCTGTCATTATGCTGTACTAGAGCCATGATGTGTAGTGCAAGTTCCAATCAGTCCTGGGAGTAGCTAAATCAGGGTTCAGAGGCTCCACACATGTTAGAGAAGTTCTGAAGCTGTTCTAGTGTTGCAACATCAATCATTGTTTTTGGTATGTAAGAATAAGCATCAACATTCATTTGAAAGGCATTACTATGACTGATTAATCTGAAAAGTTACTACTGTTGTTAACCAGTAAATAAAATATAGTAAACTTCTACAAATTTGTATTGAATGTCATATCTATTTTGTGAAAATATTGTTACATGACACTTCCCTTGATTCTTGAACTAAACTACCTAGTAGTCATCATTCTCTCCTACTTCAGCTTACAAAATCAGTTTTTAACTAAGTTTCCAGATTGCTCACAAACTGTTTGACAAAATTCAGAACTGTTAAAAGGTAAACTTTTAAGAGCAATAAAGGGGGCAGGTCATTACAGAGAACTAGTCATGGTGGCCGACATAGGTTGCCAGCTGAAAATGTGACACATTTAAATTAAATTGGCAATGCCATGTAAAAATGATGATTAAAGTGGTGGTCATTGTTAGAATGTGTGAATGATCATCAGATAGCTCAATTGTAAGTGATTTAACACATTTCAAAGCTACTTATAACATGACCTAAGTGATAAGTAGGAGATAATTTCCACAACAAGTCAAATTGTGATATTGCTATCAGGATTTAACTATGTGATTTTGAGTCAAACTCATTGACCCATGTTTCATGAGTAGTAATTCAACATGAATCTTTCTCTCATGAGAATAAATGGAACACTTTAACACTCATTAGATCTAGGTGATGCTCACAGGGGTGAAGCATCAAGACTTCTTGGGAGGTCACCCATCCTAGTACTACTCTAGCCTGAGCGCACTTAACTATGGAGTTTTTGCATGGTTATACCCAAAGCTTGCAACCTCATTTGCAAAACCTTCACCAAGTATGGTGCCTTATGAACCATTCATTAGAAAGCCTCTTAAGCTCATCAATTGATAAGTAGGAGATAATTTCCATAGCAAGTCAAATTGTGATATTGCTATTAGGATTTAATTGTGTGATTTTGAGTCAAACTCATTGACCCATGTTTCATGAGGAGTGATTCAACATGAATCCATCTTTTGTGAGAATAAATGGAACACTTAGCACTCATTGGATCTAGGTGATGCTCACAGGGGTGAAGCACCGAGACTTCCCGAGAGGTCACCCATCCTAGTGCTGCTCCAACTTGAGCACGCTTAACTACGAAGTTTCGTCCATGGTTAAACCCAAAGCTTACAGCCACATTTGCAAAACCTTCACCTAGTGTTGTGCCTTTTGAACCATTCATCAGAAGGCACCTTAAGCTCATCAATTGATAAGTAGGAGATAATTTTCACAGCAAGTCAAATTGTGATATTGCTATTAGGATTTAACTGTGTGATTTTGAGTCAAACTCATTGACCCCTGTTTCATGAGTAGTGATTCAACATGAATCCACCTCTCATGAGAATAAATTGAACACTTAGCACTCATTGGATCTAGATGATACTCATTGGGGTGAAGCATTGGGATTTCCTGGGGGTTCGCCCATTTATTCTCATGATAGATAGATTCATGTTGAATCACTACTCATGAAACATGGGTCAATGAGTTTGGCTCAAAATCACATAGTTAAATCTTAATAGCAATATCACAATATGACCTAAGTGGCGGAGTTGGTAAAAAAGAACTACCTCATGACAATCACAACAAGATCAACTTAAAGTTGCGGCCTACCTACTTATAAGGTCAAAAGCTGCAACATATGCCAATTTTGCGAGTTTTTAGTGGTTGTGCCATTGAGAAATAAGCAAGTAAACTGGCAGTGGTACTTAGAATCCATTTCAGTTTGAATGTATCTACGAAGAATGCCTCGATACTTCAAAACTCGATTTTTTTTGATTCTTTGATATTGAGCTTCATAGAGAGAGCACCAAATGTGTTCTTGTACTTTTGAATTGATTGATCCTTATGTTGGAGAAATTGCCATTGCATATATTTCTATTCATAGGTATCTACAGGGTAATATTCTTGTTTTATGTGCTCCACAAATTCTTCCTATTTGGGTCTACCATCAAAGAACACAAAAAATTCAAGTCTGTCTTGGGCTTCTTGGGCTTCATTAGTTGTTGTGTGGACTTCCCATGCTAATTTTACAAGATTCTCAAATTTGAGGAGGGTGAAGGTGATCATTTTAATATTTTAGAAATTGTTAACACAAAAGTACCTCTCCAACTTGGACAATCAGTCATCAACAACATCTACATCCATTTTCTCTTCAAAAGTTGGAATATTAAAATTTACTTGCACTTTGAAAGGGGTTTGCCTGCCAATGTTGAATTCTTTGGGTTGGCCCGTGATTCTCATTATTGAAGCATCTGTTGAAATTGCTCCTTTTCTTCATGTTGTTTATTTAATGCCTCTTACACTAGCATTTTGAAGGATTCTTCCATCCTATTAGTGTGTCGTTTTGCTATCTATGATTGTGTGCGTCTCAAAGGAAGATAATCTGAGGGATCTCTTGTGCTTATGTTAGTGAAATAGGATCGATACTATATTCTGTAACTTGTAATAGCACTTGTAGATATTTTATGTGTTTTCCAAGTTATTATATGAATGAATATATATATGATATAAAGAGGCGTGTCTCTTTAATATATTAACCTACATCAGTTATAGTTATAATACAAGTAATATATTCTCAATATATTATAATGGTTATATATATATATAACATAAGTTAATTATTCCATATATAATATCTGCCATATATTATTTATATATCTGATATATATAATATGATTTATCTGACATAATTATAACATTAATAGTCCCTCTTAATGAAGAAGGATAAAACACATAGATATTATACCATAGGTAATATTTCAAAAATAATACATATAGGAAATCTTTGATCAGAAGATTTCTAGAATATGATATCATGTAAGTATTGGTCTATCAGAATATCAACATATGATATTCACCAATTACTATTTGATATAATATTTGGTAACATGAGCATTGCCCTATCAGAATATCAATCAAATGATATTCACCAAATACTCCGAGTAATGGCCTATCAAAACATCAACTAAATGATATCCACCAAGTACTCAATGTGGTAATGGCCTATCAAAATATCATGGCATGATATACACCAAGTACTGAAAATATATCTATACAAACAACTTGTAGATAATCAAATTAATGATATCAACTGCCTAGTTGTTGATTTACAAGATAAAGCCCTTACATGAAACACTTTCACAAAAAATGAATCATGCTGCAAGTTATCGTAAGGACGTCACTTTACAACAACTTCTCCTAATACAAGTGATAATCATTTAGAAGTCCTCACTTCTTCATGATGTACACAGGGGACAAGCTCATACATGTATGACATCAAAAGTTCCCATGAAGTCTCCATTATTACTGTCATGTGGTGTTGTCACAACATTCACCATAAAACATGTCAAAGAATAAGGTTTCTCCCCCTTAGTTTGATATCACCTTTTCTGACCTCTTAGCAAAAGGTTCTTTTCGATGAAGTGTCAAACTTCCTCTGAATCTGTTATCATCCTTCTAACCTCTTGGTAGCAAGTCATGTAATGCTTCCCTAGTTCAATAGGTATCCTGATAGCATAAGGTCTTCCAACCTACAAACATGAGACTTAATCCCATGAATCATAGTCCTATAGCTATTATAGTTTTTGACTAGTGGAGAATCCATCAACAAGGTCTACTCCGTCTGAACCAAGATCATCAAAAGTTTGATAAAGCATTTTTATTTTTTGCTCCCTCTCTTTCTCCAAGGTTGCCTTTAGTGAACTGTCAGACTCCCTCTCATAATGTCAATCATCAAGGATATTCGCTTCAAGAGACTCAAATTATCGAACTTGGTCGTCAGATGATTAATGAATCATAAGTCACAGCTTCTTTGAAGCTACTATCATAAGGTTGAGTCTGCACAATATTTGGTAGCATGCCTAATGTACCAATCTTCTTTTCCTGCAAGAACATCCTTAGATTCAAAGGAAAAGATCAAGGCAAATAGCTCTTTATAGTAATTATAAAAATACAAAATTAGAGAGAGACTACAATGAGTAGATACATGCAATACCCGAGGATAATAAATACTTATCTGAATCATATTCACATACGACCTCCTCAAAAGACATAAGAACTCCTATGTTGCACATTTTCAAATGTCGCACGTGAATATCTTATCGAAGCTTGGCAAAGGTTTCAATTAAATTTTGTTTGTGTCTATTCAAATCAACATCTTCCACTTCATCTACCGTAGCTACACACCACTCGTTTCCATGAAATTGTATTGTATTAGCCATATTCCTTGTGACCTTGTTGAGTTCCATATGCACCTAAACTAGATGGATGTCCTCCGGGTTTGGACAGTTAGCCACCCAATCACATCCACCCCAACACAAGGCTTGTTAAAGATGCGCATCCCAAATTTGATCATTGACGGATAGCAAGCCATCTCAATTTTAAGGTAACCTTAGTTCAACATCAGAGATTTTGTCTATGCGGCACCCGATCACTATCCACTCATTGCACTTGGTAATATTCTTTGCACATAGAGTCATTTAGAGCTTCTTTCTATCATTATTAAAGTTTTGACTCCATGCCCTAATCTCTTTCCCTGGTCAGATTATTGAATAGCTCTTGAAACATCAACTACAGTGTTATCACAATGGTCTTCTTTGCTATCTCACGTGTATACCAAATAAAATATGGTGATTCTAGATTTAGGTCAGAATCACGTAGGAGACCAAGTGACATAAGTGCAATGGCGATATCTCTCAAAAGATGTTTGAAAAAAGAAAATTGATCCTTTGCTGACTCCCTCAAGTTTTCATGGATCGCTTGTCCTTCTAAATAGTAGCAGCCAATGGTAGCCCTTTTAGTGAATGTTTCACTCTACATTTTGCTCAAGGCAACCATCCCTATACATTGTCATCCTCAATATTTAAACAAGATTATTTTCCAAATACATCGTAATCTCTTCTAAATAATCTCTGCCAATACGATTCTTTGATGCCAGTAAGTAGCATGTGAATTGTAGCATTGCACTACATTTCATTTCATCCAACTTCCATCGTAGTAAGCAAGATAATGTAGTCAAACGCTGTACGAAGAATCGAGTATGATAATAGATCTCATGCTAGTAATAGATCTTGTATCTTCTAACAGATCTTGAGGAGTAATAGAAATCAAAGACCAATACCGTGTGTTATTATTATTATTAGTAAGCAACTCCCATATTCCCACAAGAGTGTGTTCGATGAAAGGGAATCTACCCCATATAGATCCTCCAATGACTTTCTCTATCCTCCCCGCCAAAAGCAACTTCCCATTACATGAAACTAAGGATGGCAAAGAGGCGTGCCGATTATTTTCATGGTCATCGCAGGCAATAGATGTAGGTGACCCTCCTTCAATGCATTTGAGCTCGAGATTGTTAGAGGCAATGTAATAACAACCAAGCTCATCACCATAGTCACGCGTAAAGTAGACTACACCATCGTGTACGACACTAGTCCAAGAGTGTATATTCAAGAAGCCAATTCTAGGAATGATAGGGACATCCGTCCACTTGCTTGTGGTTGAATTGTAGAGTAGAATACAATAATTTGACATTTCAGGGAAATGGAACCCTAAAGCAATAATATCAAAGTGACCAAACTCATGCACAACGAGTTCCGCGGCCATCCCTGTCATGCACCTATAGTAATTTGGAAGAACAGGCACCTCCCTGTGCTGCATGCTCACTGGATTTATCATGATGAATGGTTTATGTTGTGCATTGTACCAGTCAACAAAAAAGAGAAACCCTGCTGTTGCTGTGCATAGGTAAAATTTGCCATAGTAGTGAGCAAATAATAGTGGTGGTAAGGCAATTCGAAACCAGCGATTGAGTGCGCTGCTAAAGGAGGAGATTCTGTGAGATCCCTCCGCCAGCATGTCTTGCATCACAAAATGATATTCATTGTTTTGCTTATTGAAAGTAGATAATATTATTGCCTTGTTCCACCCTTTGGAAATAGACTTTGCCCTCATTAGCGATGGAAGTGGAAGTCATAGTAGAACCTCCTCTATTACATCCAAATCCAGATCTAGAAATACCTCGATGCTCTTGTCCGAAAAATCACTTCCACCAGCAATACCATCTAGTTGCAATTGAGGAGGGGATTTTCGCATGATTTGTTCTCTTTGTATCTTGCGGAAGGCGGTTAGCAGTATGGAAAAAAAGGAACGCCCCAAAGCATGTTGGCCATCTTATAGCGCCACAATGGGTAGAATTTATGGTTATAATGTGCATCTGTTTGAATTAGCCACTCCATCCATCTGGCATGCCCTCCCTCTTCATCTTCCAATACTGAAAAATATGTCTTGTCGGCTTTGCCTTCCATTTCCTCCTTCAAATGTTAGTTTCAAAATCAATGTTCTAAAATTAATAAGTAGTAATAAGCTGGCTCTAATACCATGTAAGTGAAATAGGATCGATACTATATTCTGTAACTTGTAATGGCACTTGTAGATATTTTGTGTGTTTTCCAAGTTATTTATATATCTCATATATATAATATAATTTATCCGACAGAATTATAACATTAACAACTTAATTCCAACCTTTGGTAAGTTGACTGTGCACAATGGGACATACACAAGTGAACAGGCTACAATATATTAGTAATCTGAATTAAGAATTCAAACTGCAATACCTAGTGGGAAGCCTACAATTTTGTGATTTAATTGAATACAACAAACTTTAATAGGTTTTTGCAAGCCATAAAGTGATCCATTCTATTCAAAATTAGAGTTTATACAAAGTTTGATGGATCCCAAGGGTCACGAGTGTCCCCTAGAAATGAAAATGAGAAGTCCACATTTTAATTAATTACAAAATGAGCTCTACAAACCACCAAAACTAAGAAATATTATTAAAAAAAATTTGTCTACTAGGAAAAGTCATAACTTTCTAGTTGTAGGTCAACATCAGGAATCGTTAACTTTTCTAAAAAGATCTCCAAGAGTTGTATATTCAGTGGCAAAAGGTTTAAGCAAAGCACTACACCTTTCTGGAGGCTCTAAAGCCTTGAAATGACCCAAAGGTCTCAGGAAATGCAAAATACTAAAACATAGAAAATATTGAAAAATTAGATTTTGATATTTTCTCATTTCTGCTCGTGCAAACATCCTTTGCATCATCCTGAACTATGTTTTGATTAGTGGGATTAGCTACATTGTGAATGACTACATCTAAACCCCAGACACAAATTGAGCAAAACTCTTTTGCTTTTGCTTTTTTTTTCCACCCTGTAGTGCTCCTAAGAAGCATCCTTTCAACATGAAGCTACCTTGCACACCTTGTTGTTGTCACACTTGGCTACCATATGTTTAGCACGAAAACAAGGTCTACATTTGAAGGGGATACCTTATGCCGTTAGAAGTCTAAATCACAATCCCTTAGCAATATCCATTTCTTCCAAGTGGTCCTCAGAAGCATCCTTTCACCATGAAGCCACCTTGCACACCTTGTTGTTATCACACTTGGCTACCATATGTTTAGCATGAAAACAAGGTCTACATTTGAAGGGGATACCTTTTGCTCTTAGAAGTCTAAATCACAATCCTTTAGCAATATCCATTTCTTCCAAGGTACTAGAAAAAAAGAATGAAGCGAACTTGATGAATCCACCCTCAAAAAATCCCCTAAAGAATCACCTACCGCTTAAAAGCAAGAATCAAACCAAAGATGCAGATGTAGATTAGGAAGCCTCACTCACAAAAGAATTTTTATCAAGCACTTCATTGAGTAGGCTAAAGTCCAAATCCCATGGCTTTAACATCAGTGCAAATTTGTTCTCCTAGCAATTGATCATATAATATCTTATTTCTATGGCACACATTCTAAAAAACAAGGGTAAAGAAACCCTTTGCAAAAGAGTAAATTTGCAGATGACCTTGAAGAACTGGCTCCTAACAATCCAAATCCATTTATGATGAACAATCAAACTAGGCCAAGAGCCTTGAAAATGACTAATTAGGCCTAGCTTTCAAAAGACAACTAGATTGTGGTCAACCTCCTCTTCTAGTTCAACCTCCAATACCGATGAGAAAGCATTGTTCGTAAGCAATATGGCAACATTTATTTGTTGTATAACCCGTTTCTAGTGTTCCTACTGATCATTGCACGTATGAGAATAATGATTAAATGCCCTGTTCACACCTTACGGTCGCTCCAAACCCTAACCCCTTCATTCAACTATAAGCCCAAAAGCTTCCTTTTTGGTCCAACCTTTTTGGCTACAGGTCTCTACCTTATGAGGACTTGAGTGGGAAGAGTTCGTGACTTCAAAGCCTCCAAACTTTGGGTGGTGCATATGCCACTTTAAAGGCATGAGTTTATCATTGATATTGACTCTACGATGGTTGAAACACCTTGCAAACATGTTGCCGCACACCGTCCTTTCCAAGACGACCATCCATCTTAAAAGATATTTCGTCTTTTTCGATTATTCATCATTGAAAGGCTAGGGAGGTAAGAAATACCAACACTCATAGATAGGTCGCAACTCCGAAACTATATTCCATTCCTACTCCAAAGCTGTATTGTCATTAAAATCTAGTATTAGGTTATTAATTAAGATCACATTAATAATGTATATATTTATGTTAATAATTAATAATTGTTTTCTATAATTATAATTATTTTATTACAATTACAATTATATTTTTTATGTATTGCTATTCATTTATTTAATAGACTCTTCTTATTGTCAAATCCTCTTCCAATATTACTGTTGTTATTTCATTATTTTTACTATTATATTTATTATTTTATAATAAATTATATTATATTTTATAATTATTTATTCGATTGTTAATCTATTTTTATTATTTATTGTTAAATCCTATTCTAGAAAGGGGACATTATAGTCTTCCCTCAGGCAATGCTAATTCAATGTGAGTAGCTATTGGTGCACAACTTTGATAGCATTTTGCTTACAATTTTGAATTCAGTAAACCTTGAAATGGTAAGTTCAACTTGAGGTGAGAATCGTAAATAACGAAGAATGTCCTTGCTCAAGCAATAAACCTTGAAATGATAAGTTCAACTTGAGGTGAGAACCATAAATAACAAAGAATGTCCTTGATCGAGCCTCGACACTCATCAAGAATGTCCTTGATCGAGCCTAGACACTCATCAAGGATGCCCTCGATTGAGCCTCAACTGTAATGTCCCCTTCTTTGTGACATTAGGAATTCTGAAGATGGATTCATAAAATATAAACTTTGGCTTAAGAGATCTTAATGCAAATTATTAATAAGTCAAATTAACATTATAAAGTGGGTAAAAGGTGATAAGAAGGAAAAAGACAAAATGAAAGGAGAAGAAAACTGAATGGTCACCGTTTTGAGCATAAAAGAAGAATGAGGAGTCATTTTTAGTAGGCTTGGATATTGATTTGGTTGAGATTTCTTTTGAGAAATTAAGGAGCTTTAGCGTCTATTTAGGATCTGAGGACACAAATCCTCAGGTTCTTTGGTGGAATGGGTAGATTGGATGTAGCCCCGATTTATCGTCATGGTGAATTCACGACAGAGTTCATAGTTGCATTTTTAGGTTCTTTTCTATGTCATCCAATCCAACTTTTATTACTGTTTTTATGATTGGATATTTATTGTATTGCTGGTTTATTATACAATAACTATTTCTGGAGTATTTTCTGGTTATTAATTGGTAAATGTTGCTGGTTATTTACTGGTATTTGCTGGTCATTATTGCATGAATTCTGGTTTATGAGTCTGAAAATTTAATTGAGGAAAAATTGAAAAGGATATCCTAGTGGGATATTAAATCAAGACTCATCAAGAATGCCCTTTTTCCGGGCCTCGGTACTCACGAGGAATGCCCTTTTTCCGGGCCTCGGCACTCACGAGGAATGCCCTTGGCACCCACCAAGAATGCCCGTGGTTGGGTTTCATCACTTACCAAGAATGCTCTTGATCAAGTTTCAACAGCCACCAATAATGTTCTTGATCAAGTCCTGCAACATTCACCACTAATGTACTTATTCAGGATGTGCATTCTCAGCCATGGAGTAGGGTGCCCTTATCTGTTCTCCATAACTCACAATGTAGGAGGGTGCCCCGACATTGGTTCTCTCTTCACTTCCATTGCAATAGCGCAGTCTTTTTTATCCCCCCTTAATTGCAACCTTTTTCCCTAAACTAGTTGATAAAGAGAGTTGCGATTTTCAAACTCTATGGCTTTTTATTCCTAGTTGATATTATTCCTTTTGGTCCCTTTATACTTCTGTTGCACTTTTTCTCTGTTGGTAAGTTGCATTCACAAGACAGCAGGATTATGCTTTGATACCACTGTAATATCCTCACCTCTTTGGTTGATTACAGCCTGATTTCTTGATGTGTAAATCTCATCTTAGTTGATCAATAGTTGGTGTGGTCTGATATGAATCTTCTCTTAATCAATTATGGCTTTTATGAACTTCTTCCTCCAATTATATGGTTCTTCTTGTACATTTGCTGGACTTTTCTCTTGTGTAACGGTGCTCTTCTATTGTTTGTTATATTATATCTTTAAGAGGTTCGATACTAAAAATAGGTTGGTATTTCTTCTATAATTAATCTGCAATTTAATAACTCAGATGGTGGCGTTAGGTAATCTTCTCTTTCTTGGTGGACTATGGTAAATGTCATTGAGGATCGATCTGAAAACACAAATGTGTATTTCCCTTTGATTGATGGATGAACTGTAACTCAGGAATGTATTTGTTAAATCTGAGTTTGATTGAAGTGAATCAGATTGTATTTATTACTGGATTGATGGAATTTGCTAATTACTTGTATGCTGAATATGGACTGTGATTAATGAATTGAAAGATCTCTGTATCTTTTCTTGATGATGCGTGACTGAAATATTTGTTTATGGGTTGTTAATTGATTTTTTTTTATGATGATTGGTCTTCAATACAGGCTGTCCTCATATTTATTTTCATATCAAAGGATTGTACCTTTTGGTTCCAATGGGATATCCATATGAGCTCATCTCTTTTCACTAATTCTTGTTTTGTCAAGTTTTCTCAGGTTAAGAATCCTTTCATTTAATTGACTGCCGATTAGGATATTGGCTGTGAACTGATTTTTTTTATGATGATTGGTCTTGAACCCAGACTGTCCTCATTTATTTTCATATCAAAGGATTGTACCTTTTGGTTCCAACGGGATATCCATATGAGCTCATTTCTTTTCACTAATTCTTGTTTTGTCAAGTTTTCTCAGGTTAAGAATCCTTTCATTTAATTGACTGCCAATTAGGATATTGGTTGTCCATTTACATGTATATCAACTTACATATTATTATTTCATTTGAATGTGTATCAATTGAGTAATATCTGGCTATTAAGATCATGTTAATAATGTATTTATTAATATTTATAATTAATACTATCATTTACTGGTATCATAATAATTTTATTTAATTATTTACTATTATTTATATACTTATTGAATTCTCTTATTATTAATAAATTCTATTCCATTATTATTGTTATTTTTTAAGGTAAGTGCTATTGCAACATGAACTAGAACCATCAAACATTCAACATAGTAACATATTACACACACAATATTAACATTCAAAAATCAAAATCCAAATAGAAATTCAAGTACCCATGCCAGTGGCGGCATCGTTGTGGTATGGCGGAGGTGGGGGTACTTGGGTACTCAAGTACATGGTGTAGGGACGTCGCTGGGACAAGTACTTCAAGGTATGGGATGGGGGTGCGAGTCCCCGTGTTTCACTGATTTTTTTTGAAGCTATTAACGAGTTTGCACTTGCTGAAATCTCATATCAACAAATAATGGTGAGATCTTGGATCTTCGATTTAGTAAAGGAATGAGAAATGTATCATTGTGATTTGCAAAATAACCCTATTGAAAGGTATGATGAGAATGTTGTTTGTTACATTGATTCTAACTATAACTTATTATCATTGCATGACTCTAGATTTCATGGAGAAGATTGGAAGAAGCAATAGTTGGTGGCAAATGAGAGTGAAGCACAAGTCCTAACAAGGATGGATGACAGTTCTTGATGATTTAATGCAAAATGCAAAATAAGAAGAGAGAACAACTTGAGCAGATCATCACTGTTGCAGATTTACAAGCAGTTAATATGCAATGGAAAGGATGAAATTCAAATATATGCATTTAATTAAGAATGAGTATTATTTCAGCAAGTTTATAGAAGAGGCCTTTCTTACTTTTAAAGAGTAGATGGAGAAAGAGGTTGATGAGCACAACTGAGGGCCAAGCTTAGCTCACTTTTCAGTATACAAAAGTGAAAGTTAGTTATCTATTACAGTGGTGCCCAAAAGCAAGAAGATGACACCAATATTATTTGTTTTCTTTTCCTGTATTTAATAATACAGGAACTAATAATAAAGCTGACAATGTATACCAGATACATGAGTAGAATGTCTTTATTCCACATGAATATACAGATATGAGTTTAGTTGATGACATTATACTTAGCTAATGATACAGAATTATTCAAAAGACCTAATGGTTGCCAAGGGGAACACAACCGTCATCTGACACTTGTAATTACCTAACGTCTATAATCACCCAAAGCCTACAAATACATAATAGAACAATTAATACATAGTTGGAAATAACATTACTGAACATGGCAATAGACATTGTACATCGACTAAATCACCCCACAAAAAAGAAAAGCCGTCTTCTAGACGAAAAGTATACATCGATTAACATGAGGGAAGATTGATAATGATAGTGTATACTATGACTTGTAGTCTACAAACTCAAATCAGACTATACGGAGAAACAATGCATGATGGCTGTTTGGGGGAAATGTTTGTATTGGAATCAAGTGTACAAATTAAAACCGTCAAAACTATACAAAACCCCATGTCACACATCATTTTCATGAAGTTTTCGAAGGAAGAAAACAATATCGACAAAACCCAAAAATATAGATGTGTAGTGTTTAGCCCACATACAGTTTCAAATAGCGAAGTGAGTCGCTGTCTAATGTTTGGTTGATATGCAATTAAGGGAATGTTGAATTATAGCTGTAGTATGAAGAAACATTGCTCAAACTATAGGTGTTGAAAGCAGATGATGGAGGACAATGGTGGCTACTGTATGAAGAGATCACATGCCCTGTGACCGTGCACTCGTGGGTTGTGATCATACACACATTCCCTTTTATTGTTTATGAGTATTTATTTGCTGGTGCGTGAAGTCCTGTTTGACAGATTAAATCCTAAACTTGCCAACACCAATGTATGCGGTAGAGTTTCCCTATTCCAAGCAATATCCCAGTGGGTTTATTCAAAATTTTCAAGTGTTCACATTTAGTCTAGTGGTAAGCTCACTAAACTCTCTTCTTCCCCCTCCCCGATAATGTCAAAGCTTCATCTGCAATCTTAGTGGCTACATCTCTATCATGCATCGTGTAAGAAAGCTGATTTTATTCCTGCCATAAAGCTCTTCATAATGCGCGGATCAACAATCAAAACTTTTAATTGGTTTCTTGGTGTCTCAAGGATGAATTTTTCGACAGGGCTTTTTATGTGATCTAAAATCTAGCTAATGTGTGCACTTCATTTTCAGTAGACATGCTGATTTTCCCAATCTTTTCTAGTTAAACCATACTGAATTGTTCTTATTTTACTGGTCAGATTCAGAACTTTCATACTTGTCATCGTAGTCCCCAAAGATTTCCCCAATCATCTGTGTTTACCATCTCAATAGTAACTCATGGATTCAAATTAATAGACACTAGGTCTTCTCTCAAGATCAGCTACATCCAATGATAACTCAGCTTTGTTTCCATGAATGTTTTCAAAATCAATACTATTAATTCCATCATCCATGCATACATTGTGCTAATCATCATGATAAAAAAGAAATTTATCCCATATAGGATTCTCATCACACTTAGGTGCCAACACATCCAAATCTAATGTGTTAAAGGGCTGATTGCTTGTTTCAGAGAATATTTGCTCACTGTGCTCCTCACATGTGGCTGCATCTCTCAATAAAGCTCCATCTTTTACCCACCCGAACTGAAATCATCATAACATCTATCCCCAAAAACTCTGTTGGGTTATGCATTTGGTATCCACCAGGAATAGCATAACTGGAATGAGATAAGGGATAAAAGGCTGTTTTGAAGACATCATTTGTTTTTACTTTCTACATGCCCAACATCCGAAGTTACATCAGTGCACTCATCATCAATATCTGCTCCAGTTGAAACATCAGTGAAGTCATCAGACTTATCTCCGGATGAATCCTGACTAGGATCTAAGTCTTTTGTTTTGTCCTCACCTTCATGCACAACCTTACCCATAGTACTTCATGCATGATCAAGGTGTCATCTTAAAGCTTTGTCTTACATTCATGATGTATCAAACCAATCACCACATCAAATTTTTCTGCTATGAACTCTTCAACCATACGCTCCTTACTATCCAAATAAGGTTTCGACTGATTTTCACAACAATATATCACCCTTTTTATCACCATATTAAATTTTTCTGCTATGAACTTTTCTTCAACCATATGCTCCTTACTATCCAAGAAAGGTTTCAACTGATTTTCACAACAAAATAGCACCCTTTTAGCTAAGCTCCTTTAAACTGAGAGGATTCCAGGATTCATCTATTCCTGTTGGCTGATAGGATAGAAAACAATGATTGTGGTAGGTCATCACTCTGATTAATCATCAAAACCGTAATTTTCTTGCATGGCCGCAATGACATCATCATCATGTTCTTTCATACAGTAGCAAATACACGTTGAAACATGCTGTAGATCAAACAATGCAATTCCAAATACAGCATAAGGTCACTCAATTTGATAGTTGTTTATTTTTCAAGTATGGGAATCCTTCTAGAAAAGTGAGTATTTTGATATCACCAAGATCTTGGAAACTATCCAGCGACAATTGACTTACATCTTTCATTATGATATCATCATAAGGAACTAGAGGTGCTAAAATTATCACGATCTTACACATACATGAAGTAATCATTAGTCTTATCATCTCATCATTAGTATGTTTCAACGTTTTATTTGGATTTAAAGGAGTGTTATGAGCAAGAGTTATCAGCAACAATTTAGAAGGCGACTCTCTACAAGGATCAAGCTTTGTCCTTAATTTTTTTGTGGATTCAATGCATCATATCTTAATTGAGATTGAATACTGAACTTACTACCAGCTTCCTACAGTAATCTTGCCAGACATTTTCTACGTTATCTTGCCTTGCTTTAAACTGAAAATGTAACTTTCTGAACTACCCAACAGTTTAGTAGAATCATAAGATTTCATAGGGCTGTAATATGCCTTTTCTACTTTGAGATATTTTGTAATATGCCTTTTTTACTTTGAGAGATTTTGTCAAACAATTTGCTTGCAGCTCTAGTGTTATGTTTCAAGTTTCACATTTGCAGAGTTGTTATGTAATGGAAAATGTATCTTTCTATGCAATTTGAATACTAAATAAACATTAAAAGAAGATATGAAGACTAAATACTAAAAATAAGAACATTCCATTAAATGGCTTCATTTGGTAGAACTTTGCAATAAGGAAATAATGTTTATAATCTTACATTGGATTCAAAAATACTTACATTAATCAGAAAAATATATAGCAGCAAGGCAAAAGTCAAATTAATCCATGAATGACTTCTTGGACTTTTCATTGGTATTCTGTTCAAAACCTTACAAAAGACTTTGTAAGTACTGAAGACCTCCATGTCACTTTCCTGAGTGGTTCTTTGATCAATGTAAGCTACAGGTCTGAAATTCATAATACTGAGCAATACACAAAAGTCCGAAGCTGAAGACAAGGAGATCAATCATATCACAAGGCCATAAGCCACATAAAATGCCACAAACAAACTATACCCTCCCATCCACACCAATGCTTTTCAGCAACCTTCTTCCTAAACTAATGCAAGTAAAACGTCCACCTTCACCTGTTAGCATGAGGCAAGCCACCATCGTTGTGAATGGCTATTCCCAAACAAGTACAATGAACCTCCATATTGGTTTCTATCTATCAAACCAAGAGAATCCCCTTCAAGTGCCAAACTTGCCTTTTAATTCACATATGTGCAGCTTATTAAACTTGGGGACCAGAAAAAGTTCCAAAGACTTCCAGATATTCAAATGCATGTGTTTCCAAATACATTTCAACACCAAATTCTATATGAAGGGCGAGTAGGGAAAGAAAATCATTATAATTTAAAACAATACTGAAAATACTCAACTCTCAAGGCCAAGGATGAAGCTCAGAATAATATGTGTATAAAAAGGGGTAGGCGTCCAAGTCAGCAAACAGGCAATTCATCAATCACTACCAAAACCTGAAATTTATCTTTTCAAAGAGTTAATGAATTTCATACCAAAAGCATTGAAGTCAGAATATGAAAACTGAGTGATTCTGCCCAAACATCAGCAGGAGGCATCTTTCACCGTCGAAACTGATCTTCTCAATAGGTTTCTTTGCCCTCCAAAGGCTGAGATGGCACAAGGTTAAACTCTCGAACTGCATGAGTTTCTTCATTTCTTTCTAATTTCCTTTTTCCTTCTATAATTTTTTTTAGTACTCTTAGATGTACTGTCAATAATTTTGCATTCTTTCATTGATTGCTCTTCATTGAGAATTGCAGCTTTGAGAAAATGATAGGTTGATGGAAATACTGTGTATTTCTCCATTTGACATTGAAATGAGCCATGGAGAGAATATGTTTCATCCTTTTATTATGAGTGTAATTCCAGAACTTCTTTACCATTTGGTTTCATAAGACTTTGGTTCTCTATCTCCCGTCTTTGAATTTGATGAATCCAAGGATGGCTTAGTTTTCAATAGAGATTGTATTCTTATTCTAGTTAAGATTGAATCTAGTTGCTACTTGTCATCCTGCCTTGAACAATGCATTGCACTCTTTTTTCTCCAATGTGTTGACTACAAGAGTAAGGTTGTATTTTTTTCTAGTTGTGGTTGACTTTGGTTGCTATGATGCATCCTCTAATTTCCTTTTGCCTTCTATAATTTCTTTTAGTACTTTGAGATGTACTGCCAATAATTTTGCATTCTTTCGTTGATACACTTCATTGAGAATTGCAGCTTTGAGAAAATGATAGGTTGATGGAATCACTGCATATTCCTCCATTTGACATTGAAATGGACCGTGGAGAGAATATGTTTCATCCTTTTATTATGAATGTAATTCCAGAACTTCTTTACTAGTTGGCGACTCTGGTTCTCTATCTCTTGTCTTTGAATTTGATGAATCCAAGGAAGTTCCTTTCCCATTGATGGCTTAGTTTTCAATGAAAATTGTATTCTTTTTCTAGTTATGATCGACTCTAGTTGCTACTTGTCATCCTGTCTTGAGCAATGCATCACACTCTTTCTTCTCTACTGTGTTGATGTCATGTCCCCATTTTGGAGGCAATTTGATTTAATTAATTTAATTAATTAGGTTGTCCAAAATAATGAATATTTTATGAGGATGACTAATTAATTATTTTAATTAAATAAATAAGTGGTATTAAGTTAATTATTTATAAAGTTATCAAATAAATAAGTATTGAAAGGTAACTTTATATTTAATTAATTTAATAAAGTGACTTGAATTATAAAATATTTTATATAAAGTCACTTAATAGATAAAATAAAATAATGTTCTAGAAGCTTTTGGAGAAAGTGGAGAAAAAAGAATAAATAGGCACCCCGGGCTTCATTCTAATCATCCAGTTGTTTATCTCTCTCTTGACATCAAATTGTGATTCAGTCACATAGTCTATTGTGGAGCCAAGCGGTTTCAGATAGTCAATTGATCTTTGGGAACGAAAACTCCCTTGGATTAGCATAACTGAGGAAGTGAAATATCTTCTGAAGGGTTGCACATTTGGAGGTGATACTTCAGTCACTTCAGCTAGGGCATCATTGGGCCTAAGGCCATTTTCAGCATTTCAGCATTTCAGGAGGCAATTTTAGCAGGGCCGAAATTATTGGAGGTCATTTTTAGCAGGTCCGCAGGCTGAAAAAGCAGTCCGAAAAAAGCAGGCCGAAAAAGCAAAACCAAAAAAAAAGCAGTCCGAAAAAAGCAGGCCAAAAAAGCAAAACGAAAAAAAAGCAGGCCGAAAAAGCAGTCCGGAAAGGCAGCTCCGAAAAAAGCAATCCGAAAAAGCAGTTCGAAACGAAAAAAGAAAATTCGGAAAAAGCAAGTGGAAAGAGCAGATCGGAAAAAAAGCAAGCAGAAGGGGCAGCATTGAAGGAAAATATTACAGCCATCCACAATCAAGTTCTTCACTTCTCATTTGGCATATTTTCTGAGAAATGTAGGTTTTCAGCTGAGTACAAAATATAGCTTCAGCACTTCATTATTTCACCTTGTACTTTTCTTTGTTTGCCATTTAGCATTATTGGTATCAAAGGAAGGCTAGGATTTTGCAATTGAAAGAGCGTTGTAATTTTTAGACTATCTATATTGCAACTCTAGAGTTTGATGATCAGCTTATTAGTTTGCATTCCAATTGTTTGACAAAATATCAATTGGCTGTAAGCTCTCTTTTTAGCATAAATAATGTTATAATTTTGCATACTAAGTGTTTAAATTAATGACACTTGGTTGTAAGTGCATTAATGCCATCTTAGGTTGCTTCCAAAGTATTTGTCATAATCACTAGTTGCTGTGGCTGCATATTGCAAGTAGTTAAGTCTCATATTTGTAATGAATATTGTCAAAATTAGTTGCACATTTATGTTAGGTCATTATTTAGACAATCTGGAGTCTTTTTGTAAGCATTCTCTTTGATGCAAATCGAAACAAGAGTCATTGCAGAAATTTGAAAAGTTATATCAGTCACATGACCCCTTCTATGCAAAGTGTTTGACAAATTCTTCGAGCCTTCAATCAGCATTTTAAGGTCGGAATTGAGCAGGATTATTACAATGGTATCAGAGCTTGCTTGCAAAATGTTTGACGAAATGTCAAACAACTGAAGTATAAAGATTTTTGGTGTTTGAAGGAGTTATAACCTGTTGGGGTTATCACAGTTGACTACAAAAGTAAGGTTGTATTCTTTTTCTAGTTGTTGTTGACTTTGGTTGCTACTTCTATAACGTGATGACTAAAAGCTTTAGGAGTTATTGTTGGGTATCAATGGTCACCTTTGCACCATCAACATTGTCAACAATTGGATTCCATGTTGGTCAGCCCCTATCAGTGGGAATGTCGGTAGCTAAAAATTTGGCTTCTTGTGGTGTATCTTTGCGTAGTTGGCTAACTCTTGATACTCCATCAACGATAGTGTTTGTTTGGTTTTTGCCAAAGATTTTGCAAGTTTCAGGCGCCAATAAAAGTCGTTAAAGGTTTGTCACCTTGATTGGTATGGTTGTCTCCAGCACTCTTCATACAATTTTATTTTCTCTAATTTTAATTGCAATGACATACTTGTACTTTCATTTGAGGCTCTTTATTCTTTGCCATCACTTGTTCGACTTCTATTTTGGCTTCTTGGAGTCATTTCTTTTTATAAGGGTTTGAGTATATGGACTTATTTGTTTGTGCTTTGGTGTTCATTGAAGTTGCCTCTTCTTGTTCCCCCACATCTAGCATATTTATATTGTTTTGGTTTGGGTAGTCGGTATCTTCATTGTCACTCGAGCTACACTGTTTGCACATTCATTGTACTTTTGTCTCGGTGTTCTGACTGTTTCTCATAAAGTGTCTTCACTCACTACATTGTTGACACTTTATGATAAGATTGTACTTTAGATCATTGGTGTATTTGATTTTGCCCTTGTTGATTTCGATAACCTCTTGGCAATGCATTTTGTGCTTTCAATGTAGTGCTCTTTGCTTGTATGAAGAGTACATTTATACCTGATGTTCAAATGTCTGGGAGCTCCTTTGTTTAATGATCCATAACCTGATAAATTTCACAAAACATCTTTTTAGGACAATTACTCTTTGTTTGTCCCATAGATTGCACTTAGTATACATAGTTCGTTAGTTTCTTTGCATTTAATTCTTTCATCATTCGGAGCATTGCTCTTGGGTGCTCGAACTTTTCATGATTCATTCTCACTATTTTTACTTAAACTTCCATCTCTTTATTTACTTTTGCCATAGGACATTTTATATCCACTTTCTATGTCTATTGCTCGATTATATGCTTCAGGGATGACAATGGTACTACATTCTTTTTTTAGTAATAATAAAAGAAGCCTTCAATGAACCATGACCTTTTTATTCAATCAGCTGGTTTTAATAATTTTATTAGCAATTCTTCAAGCTTCCGACTATACTCTCGTACATTTTTGTGCTTACCTAATTCCTGTATTATGAATTTTTGCTACTATCTCACTTTTATTACAAAGCAAACTAAGTTGTTCTTCAAAGGCATTCTTTAATCTCTCTAAAGCATTTTGGAGGCTCGATCAATTTTTGTTTAGTACTCAATTACTACTCACAAGGTGGCTGGGAAAGATTGTTGCCAAATTGTCTTATTATCTTGCTCATTTTGTTATCAAGATTGTTTCACAAGTCTTATAGTACTTGACAAGATCCTCCAATACATTGATTTTAAACTTGGCTGATCTTTTCTTTTGTTTAGTTGGGCTTGCCATGGTTGTAATTTTAGGCAAACATAGTGCTTGGAATCTACTTTCTTGGAAGCTCTGATTAAATTGTTTCGATGCTTCACTCGCGTTCTCAACCATGTAGGACTCCTCGCCTTTTCCGTAGTCTTCAGTGTTTCTTGCTTTTGATTCACCTTCAAATTTTATTTTCATTTTCTTTTATACACCTTGGCTTGACAATTTATTTATTCTATAGCTACTTTAAGATCTCATAGACAATGTGGAGACCTTGGCACCAATATCTCATAATTTCATATAATTGTTTCATAGTTCCTTTTGACTAGATTTTTACAATCATTTCCTATGCACCTTATGCTTTCTTAGTCCATGATTTAACTACTAACACCATAAAAAATGAACACATGATAAGGACATGGATTTGACGACAATATTGAAAATTGAAACTACTATCCATCATTCTAAAACCTATGTAATAAAATACGCAGGATTAAACTTATCAATTAACATGGGAGGCGAGCTCATTCCCAAATATTTTTCTTCTGGAAATCACCAAAATTCAATTATTCACTTACAAACTAGGTCCTTAAGAGTACGTTGATGCCTTTAGTAGATTTTTCAACATAGCCATTTCAATTAGGTGCCATCAGATTAGATGTATTCATTAATTATTGGCGGGTCTAAGTAGACACACCAGGCAATGATGTTGGAATGGGGTGGAATTCTCAATATTGTTAGTGGGATTAGAAAGGTTAAGAGCTTTAACATAACCTTTATATTATTATTCACAATATGCCACACAACAAATCCACATCGTATTCATCATTCCGAACCATCCTCCTCAACCATTCAACCAAGACGATTGCCTCACTATTAGAATGGTCTTGACCCATCAGTATTCAGAACATTCCAAATCATTTAACAAGCTCGTACGCTTGGCTAGGAGAGACTCTTTTTGAGTCATCATCATCATGAGCAGCATGGGAAGATTGATTCTCAATGATATCGGGTTTTTCATGTGTAGGAATAGAGGTCTCTGTGAGGTAGAACTGTGAGTGGTAATTGAGATTAAATTGTTCTTGGGAAACTATCAAATTGACTTTAATCAATTCTTCAAGAAGTTATTTTGTTGTCTGCCTCAGTTTATTCCTGAATGTTAATTGTTAATCAGAGGCTTTGTAAGCTTTTGAAAGTTATTGTGGTTGTTTTTCTGAAGGGATGAAGACAAAAAACTAAGTGGGGATGTAATGCAATTATGCAATCATGAATTCAAATAACTATTCTAAGTCTTGCTTCCTTGGTTTCTAGACGAATTCTCACTTCTTTAAATTAAAAGGCTGGATTGAAGATTCTGCATCTTATAGTTATTGTGGTAGGATCTATAATAGTGTTTTCTGCTGACTGATGAATTAACAACCTAATTGAAGAGTTAGACAAAATTTCTAGAATCATTTGAACAAATATTTAAAATCAACTACCAATGTGAAAAGTTAAAGGAATTCGTAAACAAGCTAAATAGTTAAAACAAGAATCAATTCGTAAACGAAGGAACAAGTTAGATAACAAAGGCATAAATTACTCTTCACAGAATAAAACACAATATTAAATTAATCTATATACCACACAACAAAAGCTAAAAGTTCACTGCGTAAGCTTGGAACTGTCCTGGCCTTCTTAGTTGCTTGGTGATGAAGTACTTCTAATTTATTTCAAACTCACATGTATAAAGAAATATCTCCTACAGAATAGTAGTTCAGATTCTTGAGCAAACTATAGATTATATTACACACCCTTTAGTCTTACGCATGTATGCATATTTATACTTCACTATATGCTAAACTTCTCGTAAGCGCAAAAACAATATAAATTGTCTTTATGTAAATAATATAAACTAAATATAATTGATTGTAACTAATCAGTAGAATATGCAACAGATTTGTATTGCAGCAACCACTACTCATCTTCAAGACTTCTCACTACTTTCACATGTAGAAAACCTGTCACTGTCCTCTTAATTAACATCTGAAATCAATCACAAAATGATCAATATGCATCAAATTTTAGGTATCAAACAATTGTTTTCATTTTCATTCATTATTTATTAATATTCCTACGTCCTTAACAAACAGTGATACGAAGTTGAGAGACGCAAGGTTAAATGATAAATTAAGGGTAAAAATTATAAGGGGTAGGTTTTAAATCGATCTCATCATTTCCCTAGCGGAGAGTTTTGCATGTCCTCATGCAAAAAGGGGAGAGAGATTAGCAAATCAGCATGAGAGGACAATTTGTGCAAGGTGTTGATTAACTATTGGATTCAGTTTCTTTAGTTCCTATATTTTCTATTCATTATTTTTGAGTGGTAAATGAGATCCCGTAGACCAAATCACTTGATCAAGTTTGACTTTTAGTTAAGAAATCTCTAATGCATGATCTTTATTTTTTTGTTGAGTGAGCTGAATCTGATTATGGATAACATTATTTTCCTCTTTTAATTTACTGATGAAGTCTTGAAGAGACCAAATTTCTTCTTTCATTTTGAACTTAGACTCGTGTTCATGCTCAAGAGGGTCATGTTCATAATACCCTGTTCTTGACTAGAGATTAAATTTTCCTCGTGTGACATTATTAGTTAGTGTATTAAACTCTATTTGTGGCGTGGGAGTAGGAATTGGACTACCTCCCATTTTTGAATCATTTTTGAAGTTTGCTTATGAATGCCTCTCCTCATTCTTTGTATGTGGAACTTTGGGAATTGAGGTTTAGAGGTGAACTAAAGCCAGCATTGTCCAGAGGAGTGTCTTTTGGTATCATATCTTCTATGGGTTTTCCATACAAGTAATGTTTTCTAAGGGCACCTCCTTTATGACAGTGGTTTCATTCAATAATGCAAGAGGTTCTTAATTTGATCTTTCAAGGGCCCGACTCTCCTCATCCTATCCTTCAAATCCTTTCTCACCAATTTTTTCTTTGGTTCTCATAAGCTCCACAGCTAGTCAAATTGTGATATTGCTATTAGGATTTAACTGTATAGTTTTTGAGTCAAACTCATTGACCCATATTTCATGAGTAGTGATTCAACTCGAATCCATCTCTCATGAGAATAAATGGAACACTTAGCACTCATTGGATCTAGGGGAGTCTCAGTGCTTCACCTCTATGAACATCCCCTAGATCCAATGAGTGCCTAAGTGTTCCATTTATTCTCATGAGAGATGGATTTGTGTTGAATCACTACTCATGAAATATGGGTCAATGAGTTTGACTCTAAAACTACACCATTAAATCCTGAGAGCAATATCACAATTCGATTTGCTGTGGAAATTATCTCCTACTTATCAACTTTAAGATACTTTTTAGTTATTTCGAGTCTCAACAACATTGGTAATTTATCATTAATATCTTGTTTATGAATACCCTGTTCTGGTAAAGTACTAGCAGTTGAGGCCAGAGCTCCCAATTTGTCCTCAGAACTAGCAAGAAGACTTCTCATTTTGTAGTTTATTCCCTATTTCTATTGTGGCCATTTCATCAATTGGTGAAGTTTTTTTTAATTTTCTTTTTGTGGATTTCAAGTCAAAAGCTCTAGAGGTTGTATCTTTCATTGCCGACTTAGTTGTCTTGGGAGTAGAGCTTTCCTAGGGTGTAGAACTGGAACTCCTAGTTATTGTCATATTCTGTGAAACCTTTATATTTGATGGCGGCTTGGGAGTAGAGTTTTTCACTAACAACTTAATTAGCCCATGGTGAGCTGGGGAGTAATATTTCCCTTTTTGGACACTTTTACTCATGTTGTAAATTACAATGAAGAAAGTAGGAAAACTTCTCCTTTAAATCCCTCCTAAGATGCAACATTCATGTAAAGTGCAAGGCAAAAACATAAATATACCTCCCCTCGTAGGTAATGTAGTTGATGATAAATGTGGCAACATCCTTCCAAGGTTTTGGAAGGGGTTTTAAAACTATCTACTTAATTAGCCCATGGTGAGCTAGGGAGTAATATTTCCCTTTTTGGAAACTTTTACTCATGTTGTAAACTACAGTGAAGAAAGTAGGGAAACTTTACCTTTAAATCCCTCCTAAGATGCAACATTCATCAAAAGTGTAGAGTAAAAACATAAACATACCTCCCCTCATAGGTAACATACTTAATGATGAATGTGGCAACATCCTTTCAAGGTTTTGGAAGGGATTTTGAGCCTCGTCCCCTATCCTTATGCTACTTCAATAAATTCATGTTAATCAAAGCATTTTGTTTTTATGGGCTTCAATTGCAATTGTTATGATTATCTCTGGAAAATATTCCCCTCCTATCCACGACAACCTTGTTCTTCTTACAATGGTATTAGTTGTGACTGGAATTCGTAAACCCCTTATTGTTATCATATTTTCTATGAAATTCTTCACTAATTCCTTTAAAATATCTTTGTCGAACTCATATAGCCATTTGAAATACATATCCCATTTAGGAATTTTGGGCTCTTAATAGGATGCCTTTGCCTTAATTCTTTCAATGAGGTGGGTTTGAAATTTCTTTACTAATTCCTTTAAAATATCTTTGTTGAACTCATATAGCCATTTGAAATACACATCCCATTTAGGAATTTGGGCTCTTAATAGGATGCCTTTGCCTTAATTCTTTCAATGAGGTGGGTTCATAATGAGGTTCTTGTCTCCTCCTATGAATGTACTAAAAAAGGCAGCCAAGAAATAGAGAAATTGGAAAAAAAACCAAGAATGCAACAGTGATTTTTGTTTATTAAGGTAGACTAGAATTTTAATGTTTTTTAACGTTTTGGTAGGAAAAATCATGAGATAAAAATGACGAAATTACCAGTGAAATTATAGAAAATTTTAGGGAATCAATGGCAAAGAATAAGTGAAAAGATGGAGGGTTTAGGAGAGTAATGGTAAAGGACAGTGTATGAGATACAAAATCACTTGATATGGCTAGCAAAGAATTCAAGGGCTTGCATTTTACCCAGCTAAGCTAAGAACCATCTACGAAGCATTTCACCATTCATCGAAGAAAACAAGAACAAGTAATAAACATTAAGGAAATCAAAACAAATCTTTGATACTATCAGTCGCTACTTTCAAAAAAGATATTCTGGTTGATGTGTCATTATGCTTGATGGAAGCTAGGATAAGCATGTGAAAATTGACCATGAGTTCAGTATAGTCACATGATGCAAGATGAGAGGACAAATGAATGAAAACTCCACCATCATCAACATGTAAAGTTTCTGCTAAATCCTTATCTCTTAGCAGACTTTTAATCCAATCTTATATGCTGAGAACGATCCTCTAAGTAGTATGAATATTGATGAAATTAGTGCTTACTATAATGCAGATACAATACTGAATATTTAACCTTTTATTGTGATAGAGAATCTCAGATGTAAATTGCAGGATATAAAATGCTTATAGGAGCAGACTACTGTAACTATGTGTCCTATAATCTGCATTTACAACCTACTTACATATCCTTTCTAAAGGGTATGTCCCTCAAGGGACATAACCCTTCCTAACTTGGCACCTATAGGAGAGATATATATCATTAAATGCCAACATTAGAGATATATTTCTATTAAGATGAAGTATGGTCTGTACTGTCAGATCTGTAGGTTTATTTTGGTTAATATTCTTAACACAACATACATGACTAAAACTTCCGATGTTTCACTTGCACTCTCAGCTACATAGGGATCCTCGATTTTTTTGTTGTCTTCAGTCTTTCTTGCACTTGTTTCAAACTTTCACCTTCAAACTTTATTTTACTTCTTTTACAGCTTATTTATTCTATAGCTACTTTAAGATCTGATAGACAATATAGAGACCTTGGCAACAAAATTTCATTCTTGCCTATAATTGTTTCATAATTCTTTTTGACAAGACTTTTACAATCTATTCTTATGCACCCTATGCTTTTTAATTCCCTGATGTAATTATCATTACCATAAATAACAGAACACATGATAAGAACGAAATAGACTTGACAACAATATTGAAAAACCAAACTGATATCTATCATTTTAAAAACTATGTAATAAAATATGTAGGATTTAATTTATCAATTAACATGTCAACATCGTGATATATTATGGTTTAGTATAAACCAGAATCTAGATTTAGTTACAAACCAAAATGGAGTATGGACTTGTGCAATAGAAAAAATAGATGACTGTGGTTAAGAAGTTGAAGTTGTCTTAACAAGTATTTGATACTTGGAAGTCATTATTGTTGAGACATGGCAACAACATTTTATTATTGCTCATTTTTGCTTCATAATCTCATTCAGCTAGACCTTTTACAATCTTCGGTTGTGCCCCTTGTCCTTCCTCATTCTGTGCTTTAGCTATTGACACAATCCAAAATGAATATATGATAAGGGTGAAGTGGAATCTATATTTGAAAGAAATACTGAAGAGCACAACTATCAATTAAAATGCTAAAATGTAGATAGTAAAATACTTAGGATTTAGACTTTTACTGATTATTAAGTTTTAACTTTGAACCAGTGCGAAATGTGCAATAGAAAAATAGATGAGACTGTAATAAAGGAAACAGAGTCATTTGAAGGAGCAGCTGAAACTTGAAGATGATGTTGTTGCTTCCAAGCAAAGGGCAAGGTAAAGCACGTTAGGAACAAATGAAAAATTGCATTTAATTAATTAAATTCTCTCAACAAAATGAAACATAAGTTAATCTAAATAAACAAAACTAAAGATTGATATAATCAGAAATTTCGATTGATTTACCAACTTTATCATGATTTTATGGAAACTATTTGATAAAAAAAAAGGAAAAAATCTTGCAGGCAAGTTTCCATAAAATCTTAAAATTGCAGAACCAAGTGATTTATTATTAATTGCAGTTTTATCAGACTTTTTTGTTTTAATGGTTTTATGATTAGATTGTTTCAAGTGTGTTTTATTTCCATTTTTTGGCAGATACAGGTAGAATAGCTTTGGAACAATTCTTTTTTTGTATATTTTATTTATAATTTATAATTGTTAAAAGCTATTCTTGTGACTATAAATAAGTGCTTTGAAAACATGGTTGTTAGTTGAAGTCCGATTTATGTTTATTTTGGATTGTGTAACAACTTTTTATTAGTATTTTCTTTTGTTGTCCCAAGTAACTTTACATGTTTCTAAGTGGCTCGCATCTTTTAAATCATAACATTTGGTGTTTTAGTCAATCATTTTTAAAATCATCTCTACTTGTGGATGGTGATCTTTGCAGTAGCTAGTGATAAATATTCATCAATGTTTTTCTTCCAAATTTTGTTTCAATGGAATCTCTGCTTTAATTAATTGGAAGTTGATTTTTATTGTTGGTTCTCATTTTTTTGTTCTCTTTAATTTTCGGAAATCTCATTGGAGGGTTTGACTCTTAATAGTTTGACATTTGCACTTGGGGAAAAGGATAGATAGCAAATGGTATAATAAATTCATGAAAGTCCCTTATTGAAATTTAGTGTAGTGTGCATGCAATGCCTATAGTTGGACATAGTTATAGTCTAAGGTTTGTTTTAGGATTATTTAGATCTTGTCTAGCTGTCCTAGACAATTTGAGTAATAATTGTTCTATGTGTACTATTGCATTCTAATTTTTTGTTGTCTTGCAAAGTACAAATTAGAACGTTACCTCAATATAAGAAGTCCTGTGATTTCTACCTGCCCAACAAACCTATTTACAGGATTTGGCATGTTTGTGTTCTAGAAGGTGTACCTGATGAACGACTCAACCAGCCCAACAAATCTATTTACAAGATTTGGCATCTTTGTGTTCTAGAAGATGTACCGAAGAAACAACTCATTCGGCCATGACAAAACAATTCAACAATTGGGCATTACCAAGGCAATGGCCTCATATCTACATATATTTAGCACCATATTAAACCAGACATTTCTTGTGGCATAATCAAGACTGCGGAAAAGAAACTGGGTCTCTATCTACCTTTCACTGCCTTCAGAATCTATAACATAATTCATTAGCAATTTACCTATCATAATAGTAGAAGCATTTTGTTTGTTTTAGCCGAGATATATTTAATGATGCTTATCATAGGTGATTGCATGGAAAATATCTACGCGTAGGTGACCCCAAGGATACTTTTTTGATCACGTTTGAGCACTTTTTTGCTACCAACATCTAATAGGTCTAATTTTGACACTCATTTTTTTAGGCATTTTTAGCAAACCTTGTGGGAGCAGTTGCATACAAAATGAAAACAGTATCAGTCCATGTATTTTTTTATAGAAAGACACAAACCAATTTGAAATACAGTCCGGATGACAATTCTCTCTATATAACATGCTTGCAAAGCTTTTCTCAACTTTATAGGGTATAGTCCTTTTTGGACATGTCTTGGGTTTTGACTAGGAACTCCCTTGGACATTCTCTCTTGCACCATCCACTGTGGGATCACACACTAATGACTAAAAGGTGGATAGAGTGTTAATCAACATGTCCAATAGGTGCCCTTGCACCAACAACGACGGTACACAGAATGGTAACAACATGCATCTTTCAAAAAAGTGTTCTAATGGTGTACATATAAAGATGAAACCCTCACACTATGGTCCATTCAGTATTTTGTGTCTATTAGGTGACAACACTATTGTTTTTGATCTACCACATTACTTGGGTTTGCATCTTGTATTCAATGCATAACTTTATAAGCCATTTCTTGAGCCAATTTTAGGGCAAGATCCTTCAGAGTTGGACCTTGAGCACTTGCACAGAGCTATTTGAGGTGAACCGTATAGATAATTACTAATTGCATGCAATGCGACTCTTCTCACTTTTTTGAGGTGGTCATGGTAGGGTGATGTAGATTAAGCTAAATATTAATCTTCAACTGATCTGTATCTAGTTCCATAAGCTCAATTGTGAGGTGATGGTGGAAATTAGTTCTGAAGAGAAGGCGAATGATTAGAGTTTAGTTGCCCAAGCTGTACGGAAACTCTGCACTAACAACTATAACTTTGAGGCAGTATGCAAGCCTTAACAGCCCTTTGTGCTAGCTGCCAACCCTCTACACCGTTACACACTATTGCACAAACATTTATAACATTGTACGTTGACATAAATGCCCTTACAGTCCTCTGTGAGCCACTAAGTGGTCATCTAGACAACCAACAATCTCAGAAACAATTGCTTATTTTATCTATAAACTAGAGAACTAGAATGCTAGCCATTAACAACTGAATTGTGGCAGTTGGAAAGTTGGAACGGCAACCTAATTGTGGAAGTTGGAAGGTCAACTTGATTTGTGGCAGTTGGAAGGTCCAGCAACATATGGTTATGGGATATGAGCTGTTCCATAACTACTCGTAACTAGATTGTGTATATGGTCATTTAATTCTTCTTAAGAATCAAAAAATATATAATAGTCTTAGGTAAATTAGGCTTATTTGTTTCCAACTTTTTGGTTGCAAGGATCCTCATTCTCAGCATTGTTATTTGTTGATTCATTTTATCCATACTTATTTCTGCATTGAATAGAAGTAGTCTGTTATTGCTTATATTCTTGTTAAGTTCAAATGTGTAATAATTAATAGTGTCTTTTGTTTTTATTTGCATATTCTATGACCTTTTCTTTTACTAAGATGGCATTGTCATTTGCACGACCAAGGATTATAACACATCTCACATTGCCAAGTTCAGTTTTGTTCAATCCCAAGCACTAGTTAAGAGTAGGCAAAATATTAAGCACAATGGTGGTCAATTTTAAAGAAGACAAATGAGTAGATCTGAAATGACAAATTCCTTTGTAATTTGCTTGATTGACCTTTTCTTTTTAAATCTATATATGCATCCTTGTTTCATCATGCGCAGTAGACCTGTAAGATGTCTCAATAAGTATAAAGTATAAATTTGTTTCATAACGTAGGAAATTCTCATACACAAGGAAGTCCTATTTGTGTGACTAAATGAGAAAGTAGATCATTTCTGTTCTAGTGAATCACAGATGGTATAGATTTGAGTTTCTTCTTATTACACCTAATAGGTATTCTAAATTTCGAACATGACTTTTTAAGTCTGACTTGTAGATTTTGGTTACAACAAACAAGAATATTTTTCATCATTTCAAATCCTTCACCTTTATGCATTCTGGCAACATTGTTTAGGTGAACATAAGTGTCATTTGATAGTCTTATAATAATAATGACCTTGCAAATGTTTGCTCATCTACTACGAGATCTGCAATGAACAGTTTCAGACACAAGATGCTAACAAATGTAGTTGACTTCTCTGGAAATGAACGTTAGTTTGATCATTGACATCTGTCGTTTGGATGCTGACAATCGTTGATTCCACTGCATAAAATTATTGAATTGTTTTCATTTGATTATGTTTATTCTTTGTACAGGTGTTAAATGAATTTGATGCAGATCCATATCCTGATGTCTTTGTTGAAATGGTTGGCAAGGATGATGGTATTCAGAGAATAGAGCTGAAAATATCTGACAGAAGTACACCTCCCAGTGACTTCTGGCATTTTGTAGACAAATATGGTTATCGATCTAGTGATAATTATTCTCGGAGCCTACTTCCTTTTGAGGTAACGAATCTTAAGAGGAACATCTTCATGAGATGCTGTAGTTCTTGTTCGAAGATTCACTTTATGCGAAGAAAAATGTGCTAGTTTGAAGTAGTTGATTTCCTTGTCTGGAGTTAATTTAGGCTTTAATACCTTTTTCGTATACAAGAGGATTTGCATAGAAAATTTTGATACCAGAAAAGCCTTTGTTATTTCCTTGTATTATATATACTATACATTATTTTGTGGAGTGCTTTTTTAATCCTAAATTTTAATAGAACTATAGTGCAAATTTGGATAGCACAGGACTTCTATAATTCGTTCATTTTAATATTGGAATGGAAGTTTAAATCTCTGATACCTCCACTTAGAAGAAATACACATCTACAAGTCAATATAAAATATACGAAATATCTGATATTGCAGTCCTAATCATCCTTATTGTTATCATACATGTAACCAGAAACCAAAAACTGTATAAGAATACTAGTAGGGGCACAGCCCTGTTAGTATTAACATTTCTAAATATCATCACTGATGTACAATATCAAGGTGCTGTGAAATTGCTGGACTGGAAATTCCAGGAACCATATTAGAAGTCGCATGATCATTTGTGTTATCAGGACCATTAGATGTGCCAATAGATCTTTCATTTTCATCTATGTCATGAGGTCCCAAGATGGCATTCTCTTGCCTATAGTGACTTTAGTGTGGTATATGACCCCTCATCCGTGATGGTGGATGGTATCTGCACTTAATTCTGGAAGTCACAACAATTTTTTTTGGATGGCAAACGATGCTTAGGGTGAGGAATTAGAAAAAAGTGTATCCTCGACTGAATGGGTTTGGCCCTAGCTTGGCTACATCCCAAAGAAATAACCTCCTAAGACTGCAGCATCGCCTCTGACTCTCTTTGTCCCATTCTGGCAGGAATCTCAGTAATGGTATGAAAATACTGGTACCTCGTTTTCAATTCTTTAAGTCACTCCTTCAGGTTTTACTTTTGGTCCCTGTCTACTTAACACACACCACTGCCTGTTTGCACCTTCAAAAAACATCCAAGTTTTGTAAGAATCAGGAAAACAGTTGATTGGAAATTTTAAGCAATGAATGTGATAATGGTGGTTAAATATAATTAAAATATGTGAGTCTTTTACAAGCGTCTCAGTACTCGTAATATTTAAGCCATTTCTCTCAGCTGAACTGCTTCAACATCTTGATAACCACAACATGTGCATAAATATAACATAACAATTCATCTGGTTATAGCACCGCTTATACATTCTAACACAGAAAACAAAGTGATTAATAGATCATAAGGGGTCACAAAAGCCAACAACCTGCCCCTTAATCCAAAAGGAGAAAAAAATGATGAATCGAGAGAATAAGATTGCTAGGATGCAACTCTGGAATATGATCTCTTTCAATAGTTGTACTGGTTAGCCTGTACCTTTCATCCTGATAGGATGACGAAGTATCATTGTTTCAACATGTTACTGACTACATATGCGATGACACATTGATAAAAAAAATTCTAGAAACAATGTTTTGCTTAGAGGCCACTGACAAAATCTGAGTAAGTCCAACATTTAACCTTTTTATCCTTTAGGCTTTATGTGCTTGTGGATGATGATCTTTAACTCATTCTGCTGTGTGACTTTAGAATTATTAGTGAAAATCCCATAAAAAAATATTTTTTGAAAGTTTTTTCTCTTTATGTTTAAATTGAAATTCTTCTTTTGCAACATTCGTAGTTATTTGTAAGAGAGCACCACATAGTTATTTGCCAACTGTGGTCAATTAGTGTATTACTCGAGGGATTTCTTGAAGAATTTCTGTATCTGAGTTTGAGAAGGATAACATTTGGTAATTATGTTTAAATTGGTAATTATAGTTATGTTTAAATTGGTAATTATAGTTATGTTTAAATTGGTAATTAAGTTCGAAGAATATAAATTTACAATTAATTATTGTCTTCAGATTGAATTTCTTATCATATGATTATTTATTAATTTTAATATGTGCAAATAATTATATATGAATGTAAGGATTATATTATAAAATAAAATAAAATTGGTGTTTTCTCATCCTCTCTTTAGTCTTCCGTTTTTGGGATAGGGATGGCTCTAGGACTTGTGGAAGGCACATAAATGGCTCACCAACATTCCTCAACATTCCTCAACATTCTGTTTTCTAGGATCACTGCAAATGTACTAATAATGTCATTGTATTGATTGTTTTCCAAATGCAACTTGAAGGCTTTTTAAATATGAGAGGAAAAGACATGTCTCATGATGAGACATGTCTCTATGGTTAATCATCATTGCTTAACATATTATTTTTATTAGTAATATAAATAACCATATATATAATATATTATTATGTAATATGTATAACACAATATATATATATATATATATATATATATATATATATATATATATATAAAATTTAACATGGATAAGTATATATAGGAAATGATGATTTACAAATAACAATAATGTATATCAGATCGAATCAATCCGACTGTACCTACAACTTTAACACTCCCTCTTAGCTAGGGAGGATTTGTAGAACACATTAGGCCCTCAAGTATATGAAGAGATATCATCTCAGTATGATATTCAATTCATTATAAGGCTAAATTTCTCAACACTCCCTCTTTAACAAAAAGAACTAAAGCAATTATAATACAAGTTTTGAACACCACTTTAAGTGTAGTCTATGATAGATTTAAGTTATGGTGTAAGATCCGGCCCGAAGAACCATAATAGATTGATTTTCATGTTGTCCAGCAAAATCTGGCCCAAAGAACCATGATGAGTTGATTATCAAGGTGTCCGGCAAAATCTAGCTTGAAGAACCATGATAACAGGGCTACCATTTATAAGATCGTCACATTACAATGGTTACCAATTGTTTATATATGTTAGTGAAAGATTGTCACATTTAATTACATATCATATGTGAAATAGTAACCATTGTGAACCAAGTTAGAGGGTGGTACAAAGGCTTTCACCTCAATTCTATCTCATAGAGAAGAATACATTACAATTAATTTTACTTAGAACTTCTCCTCATAGAGAAGATATCATTTACAAAGGATTGCACCTCAAAATTCTCCCTCTGAACATTGATCCTCGGAAGTCAGGTCCTCTAGTTACTTTCTCAGAAGCTCTCTTCACCCAAGGATGCCTGCCGAACTTACTCTGAATCTGATATCAATCTTTTTATTTTCTAGTGATAGATGGTTCGAGTGGGAATGGAACATTGGTTATTATTTGCCCCCACAATGTAAAATTCCCACTCTTATATTGTTTAAACGACCAAGCTACATCTATTAACTTGCTGAGAGTATTTATAATCTGTGTTGGCTGGATTATATGTAATAGTTTATAAGAAAAATATAATTATAAGAAAAATATAAATCATGTCACCTTCGGTCATATAGTACCTCTGATTTTCTCATGAATAATTTTCACTTATCAGAAGTGAAGAGTCTGAGCATAATATCAGAGATAAAGCGAATCCGATAAAGCTTCCTTGAATTTAAGGTCACTACTTGATTATGGCAATTAATAATAATCTGATGAAATTAAGGATATACAGACCTTTGCTGTTGATAACACTGATATCTACATTTCGCTATTGCTGGTCTATTAAAAAATGGAGCTCCACCCTCTAATTTGGTTCATAAAAAGTTGCCTCTTGTGTTATATATTTATAATTTTCTTGGCATATCTCCTTCCTTTTCATCTAATATCTCTTGCAACATTTTAGAATCAACTCCTCCCGTGCTTGGCGAAAAATATAAAGTTTTTGTCTCATTTGGCCATGATATTAACGTACAACAAAATATTGAAGATTGATTTTAGTGCCAATAGACATTTATACAAATGTAACTCTGTTGATCTTCAATATTACTCTTGTCAAACACCAATTCAAGCATGATCATAGGAAAACGTGAGTATGATGTTTAAGAATACCACCTCAATAGTATCCTCAGAGAGTATCTTTCTGGTGTGTAATGAGCCTCAGATATGATTGCACCATCAATACTAGTCAGTTCTCAGATTTTCACCTAGCCTTCATTATTTTCTGTGGTGAGTATCTTTCAAGGATATCATGCCTAGTGGCGGTGTATATAATTCCTTGCGCTCTTCTCACAATAGTTCTTTGTACTTCTGTCTTTATAGCCTCAGAGGCCCTGTGAAATGTGCGCCCAGTCTTCCTCCGTTACCAACGAGTTCCTATGGCTATAGAAGGATATTGTTTTCTGTCCAGCGTCAGTAATAAGACAGAGGAAGTATTCAATGATGCTTTCTCAACTGATGATGGATATTTCTATTGCACAATTTCCCTTATTATTTTCTTCACAAATCTGAATATAGTCTTGTCCTATTTGTTTATATCTGTATAATCTTCTATATCGCTATTTATATCTTATTTATATTTTATCTGCATATTTTTACCTCTTCAGATGTTCTCTATATTCTTATTGCTCTTCTATCTCATACTTATAATTTTTGTATATAAATCAGATTAATAAATCCATATATATATCTTAATTACTATATTCTGTCGCATAAATTTATTCTTCATATATTCTTTCTCACAATTCTTCTCTCACACTTACTATTGATATTCTCTATACACAATCTTCTTACTGTACTTCTTTCTTTCACTTATTCTCCATTCACTTTTACAATTCTATTCTTTATTATTTTGTCTCTCACAATTCTATTGTTTTGTCTTTATATCAGTTCTTCTCTTTAACCTTTTCTTTATCATAATCGCTTATTTCTTCTTAAGAATAATTTCTTATTTATATATCTTCCTTTCGCAGACTTTTTAAGATGTGACTTTTCACTTGAAAAGTCATATTTATATATTTTACTTCAATAGCCTCATTTTAGATATCAAACAACTTGCTTATCTCTCCGTTGATTCTTTTAATCACAAAATAATTTATGTAAAAAACCTTCAGTAGACTGCTGCACACACACATACAAGATAAATCATTCTTCACCTTTTTTATATTAGCCCTTCGAATGATAGATAGGATTGACGGCAAAATAACTTTGCTTGTCCTTAGAATTAATTAATCATTTTTCTTTCATTATATATATCACTGTTGTTATGACCACTTATTTAATTTCATCGAGCTTTTAACACATAGTTTCTCGTTTTAACAAAATTCTGTGCTCTGCATAATGACGTCGCTCTGCAATTTCATCATCGTTGTCTTCTGCATTTGTTTGTGATCTTCATCTTGAAGGTTTGCCTGGGCAGAATTCTGATTATTGTCAGTCCCCAATATGCTTTTAATGTTTTGTCCAATACTGATCTATTTTTTGATATTATTTCCACATGTTCTATGATTGCTGTAAAAGATATGTAGTTGTTTTAGTGTATGCAACTCTTTGATGTTTAATGCATATCTCAATTTTTACGTAGTGACGTATTTTAAAAGCTGAAAGATATTATTTTTACTATTGAAAGCCATCATAGTTATTACTGCCATAAGTTTTTGACCTCTGCAAGTGAACCTATGGCTCTCATATATATTTCCATATATATTTACAAGTGTTTATCTTATACCAAATCTTTGCTGATATTTCAGAATGATGAATGTCTTCGACAAATACAGTAGAGGAAAGATATTCCTTGTAGTTTGCAACCTTAAATATACATCTATAATCTGATTTCCAGTCTGGTAGGTATTACTTGTAATGTCCCTCGTTTGGGACATTAGAAATATTGAAGTCTTATTATATATAATGTTAAAATTGACTAGGAGAGCGTAGACTCAAATTATTAAAAGGTCAATTTAAAGTTCTAAAGAGGGCAAAAGGTCAAGGAGGAATAAGACGAAAAGCCAGAGGGAAGTTGAAGAGTCACAAGGAAATAGGACGAAAGCCAGAGGGGAGTCAAAGAGTCTTAGTTTGTGTATTAAAAAGGGAAAGAGGCTCATTCCTGGGTATGCTTTATTTTGATTCAGTTTTAGTTTTCTCTCTTGTGAGAGTTATTTAGAAAGCTTCAGCTTTCAGCTAGTATGAGGACATAGCCCTTCGTGCCAGCAGACAGTGGACACAAACCCATTGTCCGGGGAGACATCAGTTCAGGTGTTTCACATGCGCTTACAGGTTCTTATTCTAGTATTCAAATCTGACTGTTAATTTGTATTTAAAATTGGATTTGTTAGTGTTGGTTATTGTATTGCTGTTGTATAATGCAATAACGTTGTTTAAGGAGTTTTATGAGAGTTTTGTGGTTTTATCATTATGGGTTTGTAATGCATTTCTATAAGCTTGAAATCTTGAATATTATTCTGAAAAGAATTGGTTTTTATCTTGTGGAGAATCTTCTGTTTTATTGTCACATCATTTTACATTTGCCTACGTTTGAGTTGAATATTATAATTAAGAAGAAGCTGGTTAAACATCTGTTGGATTTTGTACCGGTTTCGATTGTGCTCGCAATATATCTTCATGTGTTTAGTTCTGAATATAGTCAGAAAGGAAAAAACGAGTAAATATCCGGTTAGGGATATTTCATTACTCCATAAAAAACAAATAGTCAGCCTTGCATTGAAATGATGCCAAGAAAATCCTCTATGTAGTTTACAAATGATAAAGCACAGGTATCACTTCCAAAACTCTACGATGACTCACATTCACTATCAAGACGAATTGGAACATTGGGTTTTTATGCTTAATCTATCCTCAAGTTTTATTTATCTTTGATCCGGGATGATATTTTATAGTTCTCAGTTTTTTGTAAAATGCACTTTCTACCATGTCTTGTATTCTTACATTTGTAGCCTACTTTGATACCATGTTGTTTACTTGGATCATTGCAAATGTACTAATAATGTCATTATATTGATTGTTTTCCAAATGCAACTTGAAGGCTTATTAAATATGAGCTGAAGAGACCTATTTCATCATGAGACATGTCTCTATGGTTAATCATCATTAGTTAACATATTATTTATATTACCATATATATAATATATTATCATGTAATATGTATAACAATATATATATATATAAATAATATACTATAATATATAGTATATACAATAATATATATATATATATGTATTATAATAATATATATTATTTAACATGGATAAGTATATATAGGTAATGATGATCTACAAATAATAATAATGTATATCAGATTGAATCAATCCGACTGAAGCTACAACTTTAACAGTCACTAGTAGAAGACAATGTACCCATAATGTTTCCCTCAAAGAGATCTCTCCACATGTTGGGAGTGTTGGGGAGACTTCAACATTCTAGCAACAAAAGATCCACAAATCTTGTTTAGGGGTTCAAGGGGAAATGGGAAATGTAGGACTACTAGTTGTCATGTTGCAAACACAATAGAAGAGTTGTTTAATGTACATAATAAGGATGAAGAGATGATGCTATTGGTAGGATTCATTTGCCAATGGAACTCCATTGCAAGCTTTCTCTCTCTCCTCCTTTCCATGTTGCTTCTTTTCTCTTTTATACGGATGCTGTGGTAAAAATAGTAAATGTTGTACCATCAAATGGGACAGCAGGGGAGACAAGCTTGATGACAATAATATTGTATAAAAATATTCGATGACTACTATTTGAATGGAGACATGAAGTATACCTAGATCACTAGTGGATGCAACTAAATCATAGATGAATATTAAGCATCTATCAATTAACAACATAATGGTCACATGCACAAGGGCAATGACTTCTTTTCTGCTATTAATTTTTATTCCTATAGCTTTGCAAGGATGCTAGTTTTCAGCTTCAAATTCTTGAAGATGCTATTAAGGAGGTAGGACTAGAAAATTTTGTGTAAGCAGTCATAAATGTGGCCTATGTGTTTAAATTTATAAGGAAACCAACTGTATTATTATGCCAGAAATGTGGCTTATGTGTTAAAATTTATAAGGAAATTGATGAGATAGTCTATCGGCAAATTTGGTGGACTCATTGTGTGCATGCCATAAATAATACACTCTTAAGGATAAGGATAAAGTTAGGTAAATCAACCATGTAGGTAATGATCCTAGAGATGTGAAGATGTTTGGTTGCACCTACCATACTTTACATGCACTTTTAAGACCTTTGAGGAGTAGTTTCTAAATTATAAGGCAATTGATTGAGATAGTCTATCAGAGAACTCGGTGGACTCATTCTGTGCATGCCACGAGTAATGCATTCTTAAGGATATGGATAAAGTTAGGTAGATCAACCATGTGGGTAATGATTCTAGAGATGTGAAGATGTTTAGTTACACCTAACACACTTTACATGCACTTTAAGGACCTTTAAGGAGTAGTTTTTTAAACTTTCAGAGATTGGATATGCATCATATTCTTTTCTTTGGGATAGAGAGAATGCCATAGATGAATTAATGGTTTGATTCTAAGTTAGGGAAACTGAGGAGTGTTTAAGAGGTCGTGAGGAGTGATACTTTTTGGGCTGATGCAAGGTACAATGTTTCCATCATAGTTTTAGTCTTCAGAGTTAATAGACATAGGGGAACACTAATGCAAGTGAGGAGAGGCTACTAGAAGTGGTAAAAGTGATACTTTTTGAGGTAATACAAGATATAATGTTTCCAACATTATGGTAGTCCTTAAAGTTAATATGTAAGAACACTAGTGCATTGGTAGTCGTCAAAGTTTATAAGTAAAAACACTAGTGCATGTTGCCTTGGAGAGATGTGTAAGTGCGTTGCTAGTATGCTTGGCCCAAAGAAGGTTGTTGTTCAAGAGAAGCTCTAGAGTGCTTTGTCGTGGTATGTGCAAAGGATTGGAAAAGTTACATCATGATGGTCTTACAAAGAATAGAGGCTATATCGTTCTTGCAAAGTTGAGAAATTGGACAAGCAAGCTAGGGAGATTATGACATAGAATTATCTAATGTTGTCAATTGCCTTAGGTTTATAGCACTTCTCTTGTTGAGAAGAATTGGTCTACCTATATTTTCATCCACTATGTTAGAACAAACTTACCTCAATAAGGGAACCAAAGTTTGTAGCTATACATACTGCCCTGTGTTTCATTGACTACAACATCCTTATTCATTGAGTACGGTAGATTGAGAGCATAAGCTAATGATGATATTAAATTGATAGGTTTGGTTGGAATTGATTTGATGCAAACTTTGGAGATGAATATGATGATAAAAGGCATAGAGAGTCGCATATAAAGAAATAAGCGATTTTATCTTTGTTGCCTCCATTGGCAACATTAATATGCTCTTACAAAAGAACTAAATATTTTTTTTGCTGTATTTTGCCCAAGTTCTTGCTAACAACTTGCACTACCTATTCACTCAATCTAATACTTAGATAGTGAGTCATATAAAAATCAAGCCATTTTATCTTGTGTTCGCTGACAACATTAATATATTTTTATAGGACATCTAAATCATTTTCTTTGCAATGAAGTTATAAAGCTTCCTTTACTTCCCAAGTAGTCTCCAGTTCCTAGTTCCATGTTTACTCTATCTCGTTGTCATCAAGATGAGGTTCCAATTATTGCAGAGTAGGATCTAAGACAAGCATGGTTTTGTGAGGGTAGAAGCCATCATTGGCAACACCCAAAGGATTGTGTGACCAAGCTTTCAATTAGTAACTAGAAAATTCAAATTTTCTTTAGTAGTAAATTGGTGTTTCCATTTTATGGTTAGAATATACGACAATGTTCAAGTTTGTTTTGGTGTTTCATATCAATGAAATTTGGATGAAGTTTGGCCAAGGAAGAAACTCAAAAACTAATTTAATTTGAACATTGTATTTTTTTTTTCTGGGTAATAATTTTGACTTTATTAAAGATAAATAAACATAACATAAAGTGGAGGAGTGTTTCAAAACCAGCTTTGGACTTACAACGGTGGAGTCATAACTATGCACAATCCATCCAAAAACCTAACCTCTATACTACACTACCATTACGCCGAGAATGCAACATCAAAGTTACAAAATCGGGTGTTTAGTGAAGCCTTAACACCCCAAAAACCTAGAGAAACACTCATTACATCCTTGACAGTTACAACCGTATTGATGATGAGAAACATTTAGACCTGCAATTTACATTAGTTTCATTCCTTCTTGGATGTCTTGCTATTCACCATTATGCAATTAACCGAAAAAGGGCTCCACCTGCTCTAACCAGAGCTTTATAAAAATTGTAGACCATCAAACCTTCAAGCAAAATTGGCAATAAAACTTCTGCCATGTAGATAGTCTTCAAAAACCAGACCAGACTACTACAAATTTGACAATTTTTAGAAAAACTTAAAAGAAAAACAAAACAATAGTCATGAACCCAACCATACCAAACACCAGAACACCAGAGGGAGAAGGAAGAACACTCAGACTTTGGTAATATTCCTAACCAGATACATTTTCACGACCCTTGAATGAAACTCAGAAAATTTCAAACAAATAATTTCATGCAATGCATTTCAGATTTCATTAACAAAACCCCACAAAAATAATTGATAAAAATGAGTCTCAAACTGGTATTACAATCAATCTCTAGCAGAAATATTTTTTCAGAAATAATATTTCATTGAATCACTTCAACAAAAAGTCCAAGAAATCCAATCGTGGTTATGGTACCTACCGCAAGATTGGATAATAGAAAAGATGAACTTGGAATACAATGTGAAACACCTACGCAATGTCTCCAACTAACAGTGGGTTTCCATCCACTACCCAAGCTTGCGGGTTTCCGTCCTCTCACTTTCTGAAAGTTGAAGCTTAAAAAATAGCTCTCCAAGAGAGAAAATGAATTCCAAATCACAAAAGAAGTATGCTGGAAATGAGCTCCATCTTCCCTTTTAAGAACCAACAGGTGACTCTTTGCATTCCCATTCCCATTTCTGTTTCTTCATTTCCTTTTTAAAATAATATTTTTACCCCACTTAGGAAATAAAGTGCTCATTGATAATAAAGTGACTTAATCAATATGAACTTAAATTATTAAGTCACTATATAAAAAATTAGTTAAATCTTCAGGGGTTAAAAATATCTCTAATCAGACAAACTTAGATATCCATGTGTGATAACTCACTAGAAAGGTCTCTGCAGGATGCTCGTAGTGCAATCTTGCAAAGTCAAGAATGGTAAGACTACTAACTTACTAAAAATATCAAGTGTCTGGAAACCCCACTGCAGTAATCTTGCGTAGCCCGCAATTGAGATCGCCTAGGCCAAAAACTGTTATGATCATATAGAAAACTTGGTCTGCGCATGGACCAAGGCACAACAGGCTAAAAGTGCAAGAAAATTGATTGGGTAGAAAAGGGAACATGACAATTTCGGAACATGACAAGTTCACCTAAGGGCATGAGGGAGGATGCCCTGGATGCTTGCTCTAAGCATGGCATTAATTTAAGCCTCAGATTAGTCTTCCTCACCATTGTTTGTTTCCTCCCTCACCCACCTATTCTCTCGCAACTCGCTTCACCTTCCGCAGTCCTTCCCACACAGGCCTTCATCTGTGCAACGTCCTCATTAATACTCTGTTGCATGATCAATAATTTTAGGGCAAACTAGACCTTCCTTGCCTCGTTGAATCTTTTATATCTCAATCTTTCATCAAACCTCTAGAAAAATGGAGAGTACTCTGTGCTTGGGATGTTTTATAAACCACTCTCTACTTCTCAGCCAAGTTAATTCCAATGCTAGGATTTGAGGTCTCCGAAATTTCATCTAAACCCAACAATGCCTCAGAAGGAACCAACTTCAGTATCATAAACCTTACTATGTCTTTACCTTCACTCATTGTAGTGTCCATGCCATAATCATTGAATAAATGTTTGTGTTGGTGTGATGGCGGTTTTTAACTTGGAAAAACATCTCTCCTATTGACCAGTTGACCATCTTTGCAAGTCTGTGGTGGACAAAATTGAACATTTTGTTTAGGTGAATTTCCTACTGTGACCATGGAAAGGTCTTTGTTGTTTCCAGCAATGGAGAGAGTATAGTATCAATTGTTTGTAGACTCAAGCTATTTTTGCTCTGCTAATTCTTTGCAAATTTATGATGCTTTTTAGTTTGCGGGCACACATCTCTATTACTTAAGGTGGTTATTGATGGAAAGGACAGCCCCTGAACTCCATCGGCTGCATGCCATATTAATGGAAAGGGGAATGGTGGCAAGCTTCATGAGTAGGGGAATAAATGTTAGGTTGATTTCATTCCTTCCATCTGACATCAGTGAAATTCCCAATAGCAATTTTAAGAAATTTACGATTGGACATTGTGTCAACCTCCCTATTCCCTTGTCTTTTTATGTGTGATAGCATAAATCCTCCTCAAAGAATGTCTACTCCATAGTTGGCATAATTGCGGCTGAAAAATCGACGAGTTTCTACTAATCGCCGAGTTTTTCTTAGATTTAATCGCGACTCGGCTAGAGAAAAAATTGCCAAATTTGTGTCAATAAATCACTGACTAATCGGCAAGTTTTTTAGAAAAACTCTTTTTAATTTTTTATTTATTGTTAAATTATTATTTTGTTGTTAAAAACAAAAGGCAAAAAGCCTATATATATTATGTAAAATAAATTAATTCCAGTATGCTAGTAGAGCTGGGAAGAGGAAAATGTGATTGTAATGATGTATTTACTTCTAGTTTGACACAAACTATTTACTATTATGCTTCTTGCCACCAACGTTCTGCATGAGAATGCGATTTTGTACCCACTATGCATTTATATATATATCTAAACTCTGCTTATTTCTTTAGTGTTATCTTTAATTAACTCATTAGATGCATCTTCTCATTGAAATTTGCAAGAAAATGTATTTTGAATTAAAGTTTAGCGGTTTTTTTAGGTTTTCGAGTTTTCCCAATTTTTTCCCAAATAAACTTTTAGGGGGCTTGGCGAGTTGTTGTTGAGTCCAATTATTCCAACTATGGTTGACTCATCATTGATTTTGGTAATGTAGTTTTGGAGGTGGCATGCCTCCATGTCACCTTTTATAATGGCGTTTTATTGTGTCAAGCTATTTTTGCTTTGATAATTCTCTGCAAATTTACAATGCTTTTTAGTTTGAGGGCACACACTTATATTACTTAAGGTGGTTATCAATGGAACAACAATTAAGACTTGTCACATCCATCTTAGTACTTCAAAAAAATGACAAACCTCAACTCCATCAGTGGCATGCCACATTAATGGGGAGGGTAATGGTGGCCGACTCAAATAAGTAGGGGAATAAATGTTAGGTTGATTTCGTTCCACATAAGTGAAATTCTTAATAGCAATTTCAAGAAAGTTATAATTTAAAGCAGAATTGGACGTTGCGTGAGCCTCTCTATTCCCTTGTCTTTTTATGTGTTAGAATCCTTAAAGAATGTCAACTCATCATTGATTTTGGTGATGTAGTTCTCAAGGTGCCATGCCTCCATGTCACCTTTTATAATGGCGTTTATGATTGTTTGTGAATCACCTTCAACATGTACTTTTCTAAGTTTTTACTCCTAATTTTGTCGAGGCTTTGATTGCCAAGAGTGCCACCTCAGCTTCTACAACACTATTTGTACCCCATAAGATGTTTGCCTCTACAAGCAATGGGATCCTCTTTTGAATCTCTGATTATGAATCTTGCCCCAGAAGGGCTAGGGTTCCTTTTGGAAGTCCCATCAAAGTTACACTTCCACCAACCTTTTGGATGCCTTTCCCATTGGATAACCTCGAGTAGGGGGAGGGATTAAGCCCAAAACACCCATTCACAGGTAATTCGAATACTATATTATAAATAGTAAATATATTCAATTTAATATAAATTGTGTTAGATAACAATTTTAATATTGATAACACAATATAGGAAAGACTTTGTTATTAACAATAACACTATTCAAACATTAAATATATTCTGTATTTTTAAAAATTTGTAATTAATAATTTATATTATGTATCTTCGGATATTAAATTTCAATACTCTGAAAATTAAATTAATGTTAGTACATTTTTAAAATGCTTTTAATTTGGAAGGTTGGATTCAAACATGCACTATTCCCTTAGTTCATGTGGTAGGGATCCTATACATGTTGAGGTTGATTGGTAGATTATATCACAATTTTTTTTAATGTTAGATCTATTCTTAATTCCTCTTCACCATTTGGGGTCAATTTGTATGGGAATAATGAATATGTGCCCTATAGATGGTAGGGGTTTTTCGTAGACAATGACGGGCCAGGAATGTTACATGTATGAAACATATCTTCTCGAGTTTAGAGGGTCAGCTGTCAAATTTTTGTCAAGAGTCATGCGTATTTGACAACTTCGACAGCTGGACAAACATCACCATTTGGGAAAAGGAGAGTCTACCCCTCAACAATCTTACAAAAATTAAGAAAAAAGAAAAAATCTGAAATTCTCTTGCAGCCTTGCCTTCAACCCACAGATTTCAAGCAAGTTCCTCTGCCTATCATGAATGGATAAGAAGTCGGCAAAAAAGAGAAAAAAGAACAAAAAAAAAACGACAACTGTTGATGCTATTAGCAAATTTGTCAATAAAGTCTTGTGTTTTTTAGTCCAAAAATCTTTTTGAAAACTATTATTTAAAGATAGATTTTTAATTTTAAAGAAGACTTCACAAATGGTAAATACCAGCATTGATAAATACCTAATTTACTTCAAAAATTGCAAATAGAATAATTTAGTTTCCATACAAACTGAAAAAACAGAATAACTTATTTTTGCATAGATTCCTCGTAGAAAAACTTGAGAAAACTAAACCAAAAAAAGAAAAGGAAAGCCCTGAATAACTCCACAAGCCATTGAACAAAAGAACTGGCCTGCAACTTTTCTTGTCTTCTCGCCCGTCTTTCATGCCAGTTATGTCTTTAACAGAACTGGCCTATTGAGGAGGCTCCCACTAAGGAACATATTGACGAACAAATGCATGTAGAAGCAATTAGGCAAAACAAAAATATCTAGATTACCAGAGATTGTATGCAATGTAATTTAGAGAACAATTAAACATAAGCTGTAATGATTTAGTATTGAGATTTTACAACATAGTGAATATAATATTTTAGGAAATCATGAGTAAACCAATATAAAATATAAAATTCTGTTGATGTAATTGTAAATTTAAAATTGACATTTGTAGTTTGTAGTTTATGATTTATTTTGAGTGTTCTAATTATGAACCTGAACTTCATGGCAAGAGTATGCCATGTGCATTTGTGATCTCACAACTAAAGCGAAAATCCCATATCTAAAAATTCATGATGTACAGTCTGCTTAACTTTCACCCTCTTTGCTCATGTAACTAGAATAATTTTCATTCGTTGGTTTTTTTTATTTTTATTTTTTGCAATTTTTGTGTCCTAATATCTTCCTCCTTTTTTCAGATTTTTATAGAGAAATTCGAGTAACTTACACTTGTGGGTTGGGAACAAAATTTGTATTGTGTAACGCCCCATTTTTATGTTTCTTGGACAGTACGTAATCTAATGCAATGTTATGGTTAATTCTATTGAAATATGAATGCAGAACAATAAATATATGTATGACTAGTAATTCCAAATGCTAAAATGGATAGAATGTACTAAAAAATAATTATGCAAGTATGCATGCAATGTGCAGTAATGTATTAAGATGCAACAAGTATGCAATTACAAAGATTATGTATGGAGATGGAATAAAATATATTTTATATTCTATAGGCTGTGACTGCAATGTGTGTGTGTGTGTGTGTGTGTGTGTGTGTGTGTGTAGTATGCAATTACAAAGATTACGTATGGAGATGGAATAATATATATTCTATATTCTATGGGTTGTGACTGTAATGTGTGTGTGCGCTCGTGTGCATGCCTGCATGTATGTGTGTGTGTGTGTGTGTCTCCGATTATGATATGGAATATGCACATACCATGTAGGCAATGAACTATATGGTGCTATGAGAGGATGATCAAATAGCAGATAAGGTCTGATATGCAATTACAGGCTCCTACCCCTATGGGCCCTATCCTTTATAGTAGGGGATGAATATGCACTTTAATATATATAAGGTTGCAGTAGCAACTGAAATGGTCCGTGAGAGGAATCCATAAAGGGACTGGTTTTATATAATCAAATCTCACACCTATCTTAGCTGTTCGGCTTAGATATTTATACGTGCCTTTGAATCATGAAGATGCACAATAGAGAGTTGTCATCTTTCATAACAATTGATAATTAATTTGTTAGCTGGTTACATAATTAATCGTGAAGCCTGATAATATTATTGGCTAAGTATACATTCACTACTGCTATGAGAATGTGATTCTTGGTAACTGCTAGCATGATACGGATCATCATACCATTTGACATGGATCATTAGTGTGCTTTTCTTTATTAACAACTCATGTCACCAGGTATTCCTCCATTGTTGTCGGTCCGAAATCTATTAATTACTATGTCTATATCATATATGCCTCGGTCTTATGTAATAGTCTATGTATGAACCATACACATGATATGGTCGACAGCCTTATCATAAACTTCAATTCCTTTTGGTTGAGTTGACGATAGAGTCGCCTATCTCTTCTGTAGTTGGTAATGATAACATCAGTTTGGATGCTGGAACCATTCACATGGTTGCTGCATTGCAATAAGCGATGCTTGATCAATCGGTCCATTAGTATGATCGATGGCTCAGACAAATTCTTAAGTTCATAGTAATCTTCATATCTTAAGTTTTTTATTGACCCTTATTGACAGTGGGTAGAGATGCCACTGTGTTTGTGTCTGAGATTTCCATTTTTATACATGCACATCATCTGCTGTCTTGTAATCAGTGTTTGGAAGATGCCAATCCTCTGTCTTTGACAATATCTAAGTTTCCGGTTCGGACGCGGGTTTGACATTCCAGTTTGAAATTCAATCAAAATTTTTTGGGGCTGGGTTCGGGTTTGTTTTGGGTTCGTCCGTACAAGTTTTTTATTTTTTATTTTTTATTTTTATATATATGTAAAATTATGCTGCAGCAAATAAGTTCATACACCACTATATGAAGTGCAGGCATGTTTTAGGGTTGGGTTGGTTGGATAATAAATCAGATTATATTTAAACCAAAAAAACACCTTTTCAAAGCAATAAAAACATTAAAAAGTCAAACTTTTTTGGTTGCACACCCAAATTCGCTCCAAATTTTCTCCAAATTCCTCTTGGGTTCTTCTGTCAACTACAAAATTCACTGGACATTCGTCCAAATTCCTCCAAGGTCTGAAAAAGAGAATCTATAGGGAATTCATCAGACAAATGATGAATTTGACAAGAACTCGAACCGACTTCGGATTAGTTACGAATTGAATGTCGAATTTGCATGCCGAGGGGCGAATTCGGTAACTTAGGAAAATATTAATGACTTCATAACCATCGGCTTAATAGTAATATCCATGGTTGAAAAACTCGGTTTTGGCAATATCTCGGCTAGCTCAAAATTTTTGAAAAACTCGGAATCGCCAAAAACTCTGCAAAAAATCGACACTTTGATCGAACATTTGAAAATATAATTTTTATAGATATATATTAATAAATAATAATGAAGACTATAAAAACATATATTTGTTCTCTATAATGAATTTATAATTTGTAAACACTATAAGCTAATAAACAATTTCTATGAAATAATAATCGATTGATATTCAATATTAAATAAAGGAGGAATATTTCTTAAATAAAGAATTATTAGATCTTTCCATAGCAGAAATGACCAAGAACTATGACAATAGAAAGTTAAGAAACTAACTAAACAACTTAAAGAATAGAAATTTTAGTTACTAAAAACAAACTAATTGATTTTAAGGAAAATTACATGACCTTTATACTAAATACTACAATATTACTTTAATGCCCGCCTTTAATGGTCATTCTATGAAGTTACTAACAACCTTGCAAAATACTTGACACAATTTGGTGGTCATCTGGCCACAAATACATTCGTAATTCTCCGCAACATGAGCCTGCTTCTGAGATTGACAATATCTACTGAAAACGTTAAAAGATTACCTAAACCCATTTCCTTCCCATTCTTTCCTTACCAACAGTTTCTAATGAAGTGATAATTGACTGGTATTCAATATTAAATAAAGGAGAGGAATATTTCTTAAATAAAGATTTATTAGACCTTTCTATAGCAGAAATGATTGAGAACTAAAGACGATAGAAAGTTAAGAAACTAACTAAACAATTTAAAATATAGAAATTTAGTTACTAAAAACTAACTAATTGATTAAAGGAAAGTTACATTACATTTGCTAAATACTACAATACTACTTTAATACCTGCCCTTAATGGTTATTCTACAAAGCTATTAACAACCTTGCAGAATACTTTACACAATTTGGTGGTCATTTGGCCATAAATACATAGAAGGCTTGCACCTCTTTGCAACACTCTGCAACATGAGCCTGCTGCTGAGACCTTTTTTAGTTGAACTTATAATCAGTCAATTGCGTTCTACAAAAGTTTTTCATTTGACCAAGAACAAAATCAAGTTAAGTGCCTTTCAACTTGATGTTGTGTAACAAAGCCATCCATCCATCCACAAACATAGAAACTAAGATCAGCTATTTAAATAACTTCAATGTTTGTTGATAGAAATTGTAAAAAAATACCTTTGAAATCATGATCTTGCTGAAAATTGTCAAACGCATCTGCTCCAGGCAAGCCAGAACCACAATTTTGTAGGAAAATCTTCAAACCTTCAATTTGGCACAATCTTGTGAAAAAACATTAAAACCATTAGATTTCGTGAAGAGCGGTAAAATTACACAAGTACTCAATTTTTTAGGGAAAAATAATAAAAAACCTAGAGGATTAAAATATTTACGAGTTTTTCTCTAAAAAAAATCCAAAACAGGGAACTGCAATTTCTAGGAAAAAGTCATGTAAAAACCCTTCACGATTTCTGGGAAAAATAATGGAAAGACCTGCCACAATATGTTGGAACGATTGTGTAAGACCCAAGCAAATACTTTAGAAAACTATGATTATGTAAGAATTGTTGAAAATCGTAATTTTATTTATAAATCAGTTAAAAACTCTACTAAAAATTACAAGTTAAATTGTAAGATAAGCTTAGTTACCATATGCGCACTTTGGGCCTACATATCAGATCCCAATGCATCTGGTTTGGATGCATTCAGGATTCACATTGTGGATTGTGGATGTGTTTGCAGGTGCCTCTGGATGTATCCATAGTCAAGGATGCACATCTTGCATGCATCCACGGGATCGAATGACTGTGTGAATGAAAAACATAAAAAAAAGTGTTTTTAATTTTGTTTTTGGCTTGAAATTGTAAGAGGACCCTTTGGTATTTAATTTTGGCATTTGGCATTGATGAATGATGAAGTATCATACTATCAAATGATTTAGTTTTACAATCTGTATGTCTCTTCAAATATCATTTTATGTGTGTGTGTATGCATATTTATATACATGTATCCAAACACTTTCAAACTGCCAAAATTGTTTTCCATGCATCCATGTACTAGGTTGTCGTACTTGTTGCACTTGCATCAGAACTGGTAACTAAGAAGATAACTCATGAATTTTTTTCCAAATTTTTTTTATTAAAAACTAATGGAAATAAATTTCAGGTATGAAAAAACAAGTTTGAAAAACTCACCAATAAACTAGGCTTATGATACCATGAAATGATCATACTTTCTAGAGAGAGAGAGAGAGAGAGTATGCACCATGGAATCTTATTAGAACACAAGGTCTCTCACTTCTATGAATATTATATTACAATTTCTCATTTGTGTATATGAATGAAACAAAAAATGTACAATGAATGTTTGTCTGCAATAATAGTTAGCCAAAAAAATAGGAGGTGGATTAGTAGAATTCATGTCTAGGTTTTTGGAAATTTCTTGTTTATTTATAAAAATATTTGAACTGATTATTTTATTATTAGAATATTGTAATGTTTCTTTAATGGTCATCTTAGCCTTTATTTTATTAGGTAGTTTCTATTCCCATCTGAAGTGCCTAATTGTTTCTCTTGGAAACATAGTCTTTGTAAATATATGTAAGGAGCTTTCATCTCCTCTGTTTAATACAACATCGATTTACTGTAACATGGTATTTGAGCTGGTTGGTGGAATTTCATAGACTTCAAGCTTCTTCTAATTTGGAGTTTTTTCTCCAAAAAAATGTTATAGATTTTTTAAAGTGAAATGTTTTGGAGGTATTTTATGAAAATTGTAGTTCGTCTTCAAGGATTGTTGCTGAAAATCTTGAGTGTAATCTATGGTTTTGATCACACAAGTTTTTAGTTTGACCAAAAGTCACTGATTTTAGAAGTTTGCATGTACCAAAAGTCTTATGTTTTTTTGCATGGAGGTTTCTCTAATGGGTTTTTATAATTCTTTTCCTGGGTTTATAAATTTGTCCTCAAAAATTATTTGTTGCGTTTTACCTTTTTTCCCCTAAAAATTGAAGCTTTGTATTCTTTGATCCGTTGTCTCGGATTTCGTTGTCTAGTTTTCATTGATTTTAAACCTCAAGTCATATTTGACTGTTCCTAATTTTGTTTTCAAAAATCATTTTTGGTTTTTCTAATTCATCAAGCTCAGGTGGGATTTTTCGAGTTTTTACCTTTTTTCTCAAAAAAAGATGCTTTGTAAAATTCAGTTTCAATGTTTTGTTGGTCTTTTCCACAACAACTGTGGCTTCTCATCAACAAAGTTCTTGGCAAATCGTAGTATCTCGTAGTCTATTTTGCATCATCCTACTTATCTACAATAGTTTGAAGGGTTTGCCGATTTTTTTCTTAAAATCATGGTTGTTCTTTGTGTGTCTTTGTTTATAGGGAATAATAGTTCTGTTACCAAGGTGGATGTTTTGTGATAGTTTTTGGTTAGAAGTTTTGCAAACTGTGATGACTTTTGGTCAAAAGGCTCGCAATTCTTGAAGGATTATGTTGTGATGTGGAGCCTAATCAAACTCGAAGGTTTTTCAACGCAGTTTCCTCGAGATTATCTCTACGCACCCCCAAGATGGGGTCAAGTGGCGGTGCTCCTTGTGGGGTCTTGGGGCAGCACCCCAGGTGCGCTCCTTGCCATAGTACAGGGTGGGGTTGAGGGGCAACGTCGTTGCGGGGGTTTTTGGGGGCTGCGCCTATGAAGTAAAAAATGATTACTATTGCAAAAGGCATCGGTTGCAATTTTCCTATTGGATGACTTATTCTAGCCCTAATTTCATTAAGCGGCATAAAGCTTGTATAAAATAGTTTAGGGATTTCATAATGTACGATGAGATTGTAGCTTCTTGCAGCGGTATTGAGCTGTAAGGGATTGCAGATTGTAATCACTGGATAATAATAATATTGAACTTGTTGTTGGTGGAGGTTTCCCAGGGATTGGGTGAACCATGTTAAGTCTTTGAGTCTTGTGTTCTCTTTTGTGCAATTTATTATTTTCTGATATTGGTTATATGCGCATGTAATTGTTATTTTTATACGTGGTTAATCCTAATAGATTAGCGGTAGACTCATCTTAGTGGCAGAGTTAGTGAGAAGCTCTTATCTCTTATTGCAGAGAAATTTGAAGAAGGGGACATCCTTCTTCATTCTTATCTAGATGAATTTTGGCTACTCTTGGTCATTAGCATTTTGTGATCCAGGGAGGGCATAAGATCCCTGATTTATTTTGCACTTAATGATGACATAAGAACTCATCTAGAAGTAAAACTTAATATGCAAGGTTCAACTTGAGAACAAACTTCATTAGTACATTACAATAACTCAATCGAGAATATAGAGTGAATAAATAACATTCAACAGAGAAAAATTTATTAATTTTTTCTCCTTCTATGACTAGAATTCATATTTTGATATATCCATTAAAAATTAAAATAGCAATACAAAAGTAAAACTTAATATGGAAGGTTCAACTTGAGAACAAACTTCATTAGTACATTAAAATAACTCAATTGAGAATACAAAGTGAATAAATTACATAAAATTAAAATAGCGATACTGGCTCAACAAATTATCTTTAGTTCAACATAAGCTATGTGTGCAACAAATGATAAGACAACACAAGCAACATGTCATAAGGCAAAGCATAAGTACACATATAAGACACAAATTTTTTAGTGGAAAACCCCCAAGGGTAAAAAGCCACTTTATGAATACTTTTTATTATGCCTTATTAGCAAAAAATTTACCCCATATAGCAACTTACAGAAGCACCCACTTCTTGATCATACAGTGAAAATAAGATTTTAATACAAAGGGACACTCTATTTCCATACATAACATTATATACAAAAGTCATCAGGATGATTTCTATCTTTGTCACATGCCTTGCACAAGGACAAGCAACACTTGGAAGAAGCCTTCAAAACATTGCTTTGTCTTCTTCCTATATCTCTCTGCAAACTGCTCTTCAAAATCTTTGCATACTTTAGAAAACCGCATTAGAGGCACTTGAATATAGTCTTAAATATCTTAAATTATTCAATACTCCTTTTGTTTTGATGTGAGCATCTTGAATACAAACATAATTATCATAAGTCGCACATACCCCCTTTGCTCTGATATGAATATCCACATTCAAATCATCATAAACCTTTTTTAAAGATAGTCATCACAAGAACACATTTATAAAACAAATACAATCATTTGAATATCAAACCCTTACCATTGCTGATGCAGTGTTTAAAAACACATTATAATCAGTCCCATGTCATCAATAAATGTTCCTCTCATATTAACATTTTCATCGACATCCTTTACTCCATTTGATTATCCTTTTTACAGCATCAACAAACAAATCAGTGTTGTTCAATTCAATAATTTCGTTGTCTTGTTAGAGGCAAGAGCCTACAACACAATGGTAAATTGTGAGCCTCTCATCTCGGAAGCCTTGGGTTCAAGTCTACCTGAACTTAACACATAATAATTATTCTTAACAAATAATAATAATCATAAATACGCTAGGCTTCGACCTATTGCCTATCAATTTTTTTTCTCTTTATCTCATTACACAACTAGTCTGCACAATCTTCTCTCTCAATATCTGGTTTATACACATTTATTCTTCATATTCCATACCATTCCACAATTTTTCAACCAACTCCTAATAATCATCTTCTTTGAAAGAGAATTATCACAGGACCATCATCATGCAGTCCGACAAATGATATCTGGAGGAAGTTTTTTGACATCTGCAATTAGTTGTTAAATTGTGAACTAATCATCATACTTGTCTTGTCTTTTGGTTTTGTTCTTGCATCTTTATCATCCCAATGTTGTTCTTTATAATATATGTTTTTCCTTTCTGAAGTGTCATTGTATGTCAATGAATAAAGATATGTTCTAACACATAGACCTGTCTTTTTAGAATACAACGACATACATTTTCAACATCATATTCAAATGTCTCTCTTAAAGTGATTAACACTAGTTGTATGATTAACGACCTTCATTTTCTTCAACAAACTCTTAACAAATGAAGTTCTTTAGTTTGATTATTCTGTTACAATCTTGTCTGCTTCATGTCGTCCAAGTGATGAAAGCTAATATTTTCTTGCATTTTGTTGCTGCAACCTTTCCTTTCGCTAATCATATTTTGTCACAGACACAAAATTTGGAATTGTGTTTAATTTTTGTATTGCCACATATTATTAATATGTTCCTAGCATAGATAGTTCAGAAATTGGATTTATTTACTGTTATTATTGTTCAATTATGTTCTTGTAACCGCCCTATTTTTTTCTTGTTGCAAATTTCAACAAAAGTTGAGTCTTTTTATTTTAATCCAAATTCTTGTCATTGTGAACTCTGTAGTGTCACCACAATACTAAAGACTAGAAACTTGCATAATATTGTCTTGATTCATCTTTGATAAGTCAAACCTTGGGACTCGTACCCCCCTAAAACCTCTAAGAACCTGCACCCAAAATGTCCCTGCACCAGGTACTTGGAGTACTTGAGTACCCCTAGGTCGACCATTCTGCAACCATGCTGTTGTGAGAAAGGGTACTAAAGTATCTATTTGAATTTTGATTTTTGAATGTTCTATTGGATATATACTATGTTAATGTATTGAATGCTTAAAGGTTTTGATTCGCATTGTGATTTTGTAGATATGTACTATGTTAATGTGTTGAATGTTTAATGGTTTTGGTTCATGTTGCAATTTTTCTATGTTAAAGTATTTTTCAATTTGTTATGTTATATTGAAACATCATTTCACAATTTCAAGCTTCATATGTATTGTATACAACACCCACCTGCCCTCTGGTTGCTGTCTCCCCACCATCCACCATTATCTGAAAATTGAGACCTTTTGTCCCCCCGCCCCAGAAACTTGTCCCGTTGTACTGATGTCCCAATGTACCCTAGTACTGGTGTTACATTGTCTTTAATCAATCTATCTATATTATGCCACTAGGAGAATATGTTATGAAGTTTGAAATGCAAGTTGATGATCCTCTATTGATTGCAACTCAATTCTTAATTACTCAATCATATTAAGGATATTTCACTCCCTTACTTAAGTTACTATTCATAAGGCCTTCGCTTCCATCCTGTGGGTAGCCCTCTTCTAGAGATGTAGAGATTTTGGGATTTTTGAGGTGTTACTGACAACTATTATGAGGTTCTATGAGACTGTTGAGGGCATGCAAATTCAGGTCTTCAGAGGGTTTCTCTGATCCTATTTAGAGCACCATTGGTGTGAAGCAGGGTTGCGCTTTCTTGCCTACCTTATTCAACATCTATATTGATGAGTTTGAGGCTTTTCTCATTCTTCTTTCCTTGATGATGAATGCTACATACATTAGGTCATGATCTCCATCCTTCTCTTCCATGACCATGTGATTCTTATGGCCTCCTCTCTAGAGGGTCTTCAGAGGCTTCTAGACGGACTTGCATCCTTTTGTGACTTATGTTACCTCATTGTGAACCTGATTATGACTCGAGTCATGGTCTTCAATCTCTTAAAGACCTCACATTTGCATTTTTACTTTCAGGGCTAGGAGGTTGAAATTGCTTCCTCTTATATATGTACCTCAGCTTTAAGTTCTTTGGACCTCGTTTTAGCTTTAGGACAGCCATTTATTACAATACTATAATGTTTCCTTAATGATCATCTTGTTAAGAAATTAACTGGATAATCCACAGGTCTATTGGTGCAGATCGTACCTGACTCTCCTTGTTATATATTCTCTATGAATGGCATTTTGTAATTATTTATACATACTCTATAGGTGCTAGCGATCTGGAAGTATTTGGTTTTAGTTTGTCCTTAACTAACTTTAGTTAGATTTAACTAACAACTGTCCTATTGTTGCCGACTTAGGGTTAATTAATTACTTGTTATATGTCAAGGGTTATGTCCCTTAAGGGATATACCCTTTAAAGAGGATATATAGGCGGGTTTTGTATTAGTTTGGAGACACACAACACACTTACAGTCTGATCTTCAAGCATTCATAACCTCATGGGTTCTTAGCAGCTATTTCCATCACTCCAGTTTGTGAATATCCCAGGATCTACAGTCATCTTATATATCCGCATATTCAGACCTGAATTTAAGATTTGTATCAAGGTTATTTCTGAACCTAACTCGACTTTGATCTTGAAGTCTGATCTTGTTATCAGAATCTGCAGAACTGTAGACATCTTAGTTATTCTTTAGTTTATTTGGTAGTTTCTATTTTCATCTTTATTTCACGATTGTTTCTTCTAGAAACATCGTCTTTGTAAATCTATATAAGGAGCTATTTATTTTTTTCAAAAAATAATTTCATTATTGAATTTTACTAAATTTTTTTTCAAAAGAGGTCTTGAATATCTATAATTTCTTTAAGATATTTTTAGACTACAGTGTTTCAAAATCTTTGCATGGGTAAGATCAATTTTTTGCAGGAATTCATTTTTTCTTCAAATTCGAGAAGGGTTTTTGCAGTATTTTTTCTGGACTCATTTGAAACTTGTTTGAATATTTTTTTTGAAACCATTGAGGTTTTATATCTCTTGGGAGGGAGGTATTTTTTTGCAAAATTGTGACTCAGGGAGGTATTTTGGGAGGGAGGTTTCCTATCCAAGAATGTAGGACTCGTATTGCTTTTGACCAGTGGAAGCAAGGACGGTCTCAACCGCAGGCCAATATTGCAGAACATGTAGAGCTCATTGATCAACCAGTCTTCTTTATACCCTTTTTTACGAGATTCTCCTGTAATTGTTTTGTTTTGAAGTTAGATTGACCGTTAAGAGAGGATATTAGAGTAAAATTTCTCTAATTTTGTTTCTCTCTCTTTTGTAGATTTACTTCTATTTCTAATGGTCACTCTTCTTCTATGTTTCCATATTCTCTCTCTGTTCAATATGGAAACTTTCTCTCTCTCTTCAAAATGTTTCTATTTCTCTCTATTTGTTTGTTATAGAAATATTCTTGTGTATACTTGTATATATAGATCATTTATGATCTTTGTTTAATAACATATTCATTATTTCCATAATAGACATTTAGTGCAATCATGACAATAAATATGATGTTGAAAATATGTGCTGATGAAGCTTGGCAAAAGACTGCTCTATAGATTTTTGCAATCTAATTTATGACATCATTGGCTAAAGTTTGATAAGATAAGATAAATGTATTAATGTTGAACAACAAACCACAAAAAGGTTCTAAGGGATTGAAAGCATATTATCAAGGAGGCTAACAATAATAGGATCACCAAACAAGGTCCAGAAAGAGTAGAGCAAAAGAAAACAAAAAATTAAAAAAGAAGAGAGAACTAGAACAAGATTAGGAACAAGAACACCACTGAGGCAAGCACTAGGGATTCTGCCTTGGTGTAAAGAAGTCCAGAACAGAGGGTTAAGGCCCAAGGCAACCAAGAATCCTAGTTTATCTCAAAGTACTCCTGGAGGGGTGACATTGTCGAGTAAGACCACTTCAAGGTCTTATGCATTTGGAATCACCAATGGTAGAAATGTCAACTGAATGCTTCACACCTGGAGCAGGAGGTAGGGGCGAGAAGAAGGCAGTGATAAGATGATCTAGAGCTTGGCTATGAGAAAAAAAATGCTGCATGATATGGTCATGGAGTTGCATGGTGTCATGAAGACAAAGCTCAAGACATCTCTGGTCTGTATAACTAAAGAAGGTGGAGAGTGATCAACAATCTCTAAATAACTCCCTCTAATCTCGTAGTAGGTGGGACACCGAAAAATGAAGTGGGTATGCGTCTCTGCATCCACCAGGGGACATAGCCGAAAGATCCGGCTATCCCTATCAACATGGTGATCGGTCTAGATCCGAAGACCTTGAGATCCCACCCAAAAGGAACCCAAGGTTATCTGTAGAGCATGGCTCTAACACCATGGTAAATGACCTGGGCATGTAATAATCCCATACTCGATATCTAGTAACTGCTCAGTGTAGAAGGCTATCCACTCATGTAACCCATTGGGGGATTACTCTAAGTTGTGGCAATGTGTTTTCTATATATGTCTAGTTTGACATGCCTATTCAACTCTTGCAGTGAAGGAATATAATGTTCCTTATAAATATAACTTTTGAAACAAGGGATTACTAACCCATTGTTTGATTTTAATCAAATTCTCCATATATCTTTCATACTATTTCCCGTTTCATTATCATTATATCTTCACATGTTTTAATTCTTATAAATATTTCTTATTATATTTCGAACCTCTTTCTCAAATGGAACCAATTCATTTTCAATGGATTAGTTGATGTTTGCAACCAAATATGAATGAATTTGTGGTGTCCCAGGTATTGTTATGGTTGTAGGTATTTGGAATCTATACAATCTTTGTTAGCAAACCTTCCTTTGTTAGCAAACCTTCTTCCTTTCTCAATGTGCTCCTTCCTTTGGAGTTATTCGCATCTCTAAGTATGCTCTAGATGCTCAGTAATGTCATCAATATTCTGAGCTGTCATTGGAATATTCTGAATAATGTCATTGATTCTATCAACTTCATGATTGGGTGATCGAATTTACTACTTGATATTGGTTGGTCTCCATTACGAAAGCTAGAAATACTTCAATCTCTAAGTTGACAGACTCACCATTGTATGTCGAGACGGGCTGGAAGGCTGACTATGACGATTTGGTTTCAGAGTTAACGTAATCTCTCTGTGTTTCTCCTTCTTGAATGTGTAAGCTAAAATATACTCCATCTTCCTAACGTATTAATCTAACCTCCATATAGATATATATATGAGCATTGTCAGGAACTACAAGTGCAATTTCAGATTGATTCCTGTGAATGCTCGATACTTAGGATTATGTCAATGTTTTTGGCTAGTCTTTCAATCCTGCAATCAAGTGTTATCTCTTATCTTTTATATAACGTTTGCAACACATTCTTTTTATCTTCCTTTTTTGACTAACGTGATTGTCTTATCGCTTAGTATTGGTTTTTTGGTTGTGTGATTGTGCGATATGCTCTTCAGACTCTTATTACTATCTTCAGTTTGTGCTAGTTGGAATTCGGTATTTGTTTTAACTTTTTAGTATGATTCTATTCCTTTGTCTACTTATAATGTTTGATTTTCCTTGTCTGTGTTCTATGACCATGCCCCCTTATAACCTTTTGTTTACTAGGCATCATTGCTGTGTTCACTATCTAGTGTTAGAATCTTTATCTCCTGCTCTCCTATGCCATCAGGGTGACCCATACAAATACCTTACGATAGTTAAGGGTTGCGTCCATAGACATGCATCGATTGGGATGTGAATCTTGAATATGGATTGTAATGTCCCCACTTCAGCAGTTGACCAAGTGCGTGTGCGTTAGCCTATTTCTACATGATCCTGAGGGCTAACGAAGGGTTTAAAAGGGATCCTACAGTGTTTTGACCTAGTCATCTCCAGTTTGGGCCAAAACAGAGTTGATTTACCCAATCTCAGGCATACTTACTATTTTTAGTAAGTCAACAGGACACAGGGGAGGCTAGTGTTGGTGATTGGATTTGATACTCCTTGGCGAGAGCTTTCCGACGAGCTATCACTTGTGCTGTTTCGAGTCCGATAGCTTAGATATTTATATGCTTGAAGTATTATTAAAGTAACATTTAATTTAGCTGTAAAATAATAAAGTGTTACTACAATATTAAATCTTATGGGAATGTGTGCAAATCAAAGGGACGCCTAAGGGAGACATAAGTGAATATTTTAATATGTTTTATATTGCACATCATTTATCCCACATTGTTCATGAGAGTTGAGTCGACCCTTGGAGAAAGAATAAAAGGGAGCATTGGTGGCTTCATTTGGAAGGTTGAATATGAGAAGAAAATTGATGTGTTAGTTGCAGATCCGTTCTTGGCATTAGAGGATCTATATCATCTCTTGTGACATTCTAGACATCATTCCCTTGGGGTTTGGCCTTTGGAATCCATTGTTATCAGCTTCATTATTGGGCAGATTGGGGGTGCATTTCTAGCTAGAGGCAGATTTGATGTGTTATTCATATCTTCTTAATTACTCATCCGATGCTTATGCTACTTTGAGGGAATGATTATATGAAGATATTGGACTGTTTGAAAGGCAAAATACTGTAGCACCTCTGTTCACGCGGATACTGTTCATGTGGCACTATTCACACAACACTATTCATGTCACTGTAGCAGCAGGTTTAAATAACATTTTTTGGTGCATTATGTCAATAATAATGGAGCAATTAGTCAGTTGATAATCTGCCCGTATTTGATTTTACTAAATTCTGAAAATAACATCATATCAACACTAATACAATTTCCAATCTGCATACTATTGTACTTCCTTTTTGTTAATGTTGAGTGATTTTCAATTCCATGCAAGCAAACAATATAAATGTCTCATTTCCGAAGTAACAAGGGATTAAATTAGTAAATGGACGAATAAGGAGTTGGATGCAAATTGTTTGACAAAATTCCTAGCAGCAGTTGTTTAGTTTTTGGGCATTTCTAGGGTGTCCACTACATGGATTTACTCAGAAGGTATCTCTTATTTTTAATTTGATATCCCATATCGATGGATTATAATTGATTTTCAATAATCTAACTAGTATCTTTCATATTTTATTATTACTTATTTAATATTTCTAATATCATTATTTGTGTTTTGATGATTATTTTCATTTTATTATTTTAAATAATATATTGCAATTAGATTGGTCTATAATATAATATTCTTATACTCATTCATTAATGATATATTAATTTAGAAGATGTATAAAAATAATTATAAATTATATTATAATTTATTTGTTCATTATTTTATTAATTATTTAATTAGTTTTAAATTCTATTTTGAGGGGGATATCATAGTTTGCCCTTCCTCTAGTTGCTTGCCCTCAAGGAACTCTGATTAAATTGAATTGGTTTCCCTTGTGGACTCAGTTATCATTTTAATGAACCTTTATATTAATTAGTATATAATCTAATGTAGTTAACTGAATGGTAATTTATTTAATTATTTTATTGTTATTATCATTTATTATTAAGTTATATTGGAGAAAAGTCGGGGACATGACAAGAAAGGAGGTGAGCAAGAGCATCCAAGAAGAATTGGAAGGGGGGGATGTCAATCCCAATCCTAATCGAACCTAGTGAAGTAGTGGTCCGAGCGTATCAACAATGGGCCCTAGTGGCAGAGTTGACGTTGCCTATGGCAATAGAAGTGCAATGGGCCAGATAAGAGTAGTGATGTTAGACTGCCTTGGAGTTCGCAAATGCATGAAGACGGTGGAGAACCCAAATCAAATCAAAGATAACCCCTAGTCTAAAGGGGTGGTCCGAAATTCAACAAGAATAATGACGTGTGGAGTGGATTGATGACATTTGATAATCCGCTAAAGGAGAGAAGCCTAACTCGCTCTATCAATGCCTAATCCGAATTGAAAAGGGAGGGGCCCCACACCACGAAGCCATAGAGAATAGTAGGCCTAACTAAGGAGTCTAGAAGGGACAACTTAAACCTAATGTCTTGAAAATGATGTCTAAAGCATTGTCTCTCCAGCATGGAAAGGGATCCCATCCCTTTGTCGATCCTAGGTTGAATGGTGTTATGGTAAATTGACGTTGTTGTAGTTGTACTTATATAGATTTACAAAGATGATGTTTCTATGAGAAACATTCGTGAACCAAAGATGAAAATAGAAACTACCTAATAAACTAAAGACTAAATAAGAAGACCATTGAAGAAACATTTTAATATTCTAATACCCTCCCTCAATGGTCATTGTCTAACTATTGTCTTTTGGTCACAAATTCTTCAAAACATTTTGCTGTTGCTAAGACCCTCTCTAGCTCTACAAAATGTTAATGACAAGTAGCCAAAACCTGTCCGAAAAAAGAATAGAGTAGGGTGCCCCCTTCTTCAAAATGCTTTGCAACAAGAGACAAGAGCTTGCCACTGACTTTGCTGCTAAGATAAGTTTGCCACTAACCCTCCTAGACAGGGTGTTTTTTTGTGGTGAATATTCATAATTTAGTGAATATTGGGATTTCTTAGTGTTGATTTTGGCTATTTTTGAGCCATTACATGGTGGCCCATCACCTAACTTTATTAGGGTTAGCAAGTCATTACTCCTTTAAATCACCTAGCATGGATTCACATTTGACTTCTTTGGTAGCATTATTCACCTTTCATGCAGCCGACCTGATTATTCCAACCGACGCCATGTTCACCATCCCTCAATCCATTAGATTTGCATGTGAATGGGTAGTTCGCCCAATGTATTTAATTTAATTTCCCTTCAGTTGGCCCATCTTGGCAATAATTTTCCATTTTGCATTGGATTCGTCGGCAGATTTCACCTCCTAGAATTTGGAATCAAGTGATATAAATTCCATTTCGTCTCAATTTTTTTTCTATCCCTGATTAGTGATTGACATCTTCATATAAACTTCCAGATTTTGGGCATGTTTCACAAGAGATCACTGGGGGGGGGGGGTGTGTTAAAAGCTATTACAGTATCCTTGCTACCTATAGTAATTGCAAATTTGTTCTACTTTTCGCTGTTGAAAAATTCTAAATTTCATGATTTAGGTAGTGTCTTTGAATTCTTGGTTGTTTTAATCACACTTAATTTTAGAACCACAAAATTAATGTTTAATTTTGGAAAAAACTATTATTTGTTAATGTATATATTTTATGTCTAGTACAATGAAATTATTTGTCCATAAAATTAATATTTTACCTGAAAATAATTTTTATTCGCCAATGCATATATTTTTGTGGTTTTAGAAATAACACATTTCGTCTAGATTTTGCACATTGTTTGAGAGACTATTAATGATTCGCCAATGGAGATTATTATTTTTCCTTGTAAATTGATATTTTTTGCCAAAAAAATTAATTATTTTGTTAGGTGTTTTACACCTTTCGTCAAGTTTTTACACCTTTGCCGAAAGGGGGTTCCTTGAGGAATACCCTACTCCTAGAATCAGAAAAACATCTAACTATAAATCATCACAAAATACCCAACCTGATGTTGGATAACAAAGCTTCTCTACTTTGGAGATAGAGACAAACACTGAGAACAACTAGAACGCTTTTGAGGAAAAATTGACAAGCCCTCCAAACTTTGTAGATGAGTATGATGCCTCAAATCGAATTGCAAAAGGCATTATTCTGGAGGAGGAAAAACAACGAAAATTGAACACAATTTTTGAGGTGAAAGTTTGATCGAAACCCAACATGATTTTTGTGGTGAAAAATCAATCAGTACTAGAGAATACAAAGCTTCATCTTTCTGGAAAAACAGTAAAACCCAAAAGATAATTTGAGGAAGAAACTAGAAACCCAAAACGGAATCCAATGCAACTTTGCGAATTATAGATAAAAAAAGTTGTAGGGGAAAAATTATAGAACCCATACGAATTTGTTTTAGGGAAAAAATTATGAAAACCTACAAGAAATTTCTTAAGGGCAGCAAAACACAAGACTTTGTATGGTAAACCAACACATGCAAGCAACATGCAAACACATACAAGTACAACAAACTTGCAACCCTCAAAAAATAGAGACTTGCTACAACCAAGAAATTGCGTGATCAAAATGCTTAATCAGGTTTGCGATTTTCAGCAAAAATCCTCGAAGATGAACCACAAATACCTCTAACGATTTTTATTTTTAAAAATCGAAAAGCATGGAAAAAAACTCCAGATCAAAAGAGGCTCAAATTTTCCTTAAAAATTGTATCAAATTTTATGAAATCAAGTCAACTTGATCTGATACCATATTATGCTATAATTATGAATTTCTTATTAAACGGAGATCATAAATGATCTATATGTACAAGTATACACAAGAATGTTTCTATAACGAACAAATAGAGAGAAATAGAAACATTTTGAAGAAAGAAAGAGAAAGTTTCCATATTGAACAGAGAGAATATGAAAACATAGAAGAAGAGTGACCATTAGAAATAGAAGTAAATCTATATGTACAAGTATATGTAAGAATGTTTCTATAACGAACAAATAGAGAGAAATAGAAACATTTTGAAGAAAGAAAGAGAAAGTTTCCATATTGAACATAGAGAATATGGAAACTTAGAAGAAGAGTGACCATTAGAAATAGAAGTAAATCTATGGAAGAGAGAGAAACCAAATTAGAGAGATTTTTCTCTAATAATTTCATGTCTACTTGCAACAAGCTCATTCTTACATGGTCATCTTATTGTCAGCTTCATGAGACAAATATCCTTTGACATGACTCTTAACACATACATTTTGACATCAATGACAAAACATGCCAAGGTCAACAATCTATCCATAGAACTCTTGTTTTGTGGCAATTTTGTATGTCAGTGTGACTACAACCTACAAAAATGTAGATAGTTTGCAACCAATAGTTTTAAGGATCAATTGAAAAACATTGGTTCCAACCACATTACATGAGAAAGTCTCTCCTACTTAGGGAAAGCTACCTCCTCTTATTGCTACTAGAATCAACAAAACACTTAACTACTTATTTACACTAAACTAATTCAGAGCGGGACATTCATCCTATTATCTTATTTCAAAATAGATGTTACTATCACAATACAATCTTAAAGTAACAGTGTATTTTACTTGGAAAGAAAAGCATTTGTTGGAGCAATAATTTTGATAAACAAAGGATTAACCATATGAATAATCTTTAGCATACCAACATTTTAAATTTAATTGAGAAACTCGTGAAAACTCAAGGTCTTTCCATGGATCCTTATAAGATTTTGAGATTAAGAATGAAGGGCATGTGCAACTCAAAATCTCCAACATGACCTTCACCTTGCGTGCACAAAGGAAGAAAACGATAAAGCACAAGCTTTGCAAACTATTCCCTTGCTTGAGCATCCTATATTACTTTCATATTTGATAAACAATCCAAAGTCTTCTAGATCAAACCTTAATCCAAAATATAACTCTAAACACAATAAGCAGCTCAAAGTCTGCAAGATTGGGTTCAAATTTCCCTTGAATAAAACATAAAATTCGCAATCAACTTAATGTCATTACTTCACAGTTTGGATTGGCACAAAGTCTCAAAACAACTGGCATCTTTTATTGAAAGCAATTTAATCTACATTCAAGCACTAAGTCTTATAGTGCAAATACAATTTGGAAGAGTTTTCTTGCATTGCGAAAAGATGAAAATTTCAATGAGCAGGCTCCTTTATTCATAGGTTAGGGGCTGAGAAAAAGGTAAATAACTTAGAAATAAGAGGAAACCCTAAACTATCTTTGACTTGTTCAAGACTACAAACCCGAAATGCAATAATTTTGCACATGATACTGTCACATGCAATTACAACTTGTTACTCAATTACATACAATGTGTCAATAACAAAATTACCCCTGTTTATAAAGCATTTGAAAATGACTAAGTATCTAACAAGACATGATTTTTACTACATCATCCTTTTTCTGTCTTAATGCTGCTTCATGATGCTTTATGTTTGAAATGTTCAGGTTTAGGATCATCTTGAAATTGAATTAGAAATTTCTGGTTTGGAAAAAAATCACAGCCCAAAAATGCTGCACAGAAAAAGTCGTTTAAAATTTTCTTTTAAGAAGGATCCGATACCATATCACGCAAGTAATTGGTAAATTATTTGATGTATTAACAATGAGCAAAGATGCTCAATAAATAAGTTTACAATATATACAAAATAAGCAACTTTCTAAAAACAAACTGTAGGTAAGATTAGAGATGATCTTATCACCTAAAATTATAATAAAGTATATTATTGAGCATTAAATAAATATTAAAGCATTATTTTAATGGAATCTGCATCGTTGATTGTTTTGCATCATAATAGCTATTATTGGGAGAGTACATTTTCATGACCATTCTAGTGTTGAAAGCTTTCCATGCTTTCATTAATCCATCTCTCATCTCTTTCTTTGAATGGTTGCATCATGTTGTCATTCTTGCCTCATGTCATTCTCTAGATACTAGAACAACAAAAACATGATCTTCTAAACTAGAATGTTACAGATCTGGAAGATGTTAGATTGTGGTGACTGATCAGGAAAGTACTGTACATACTTCATAAACAGTGGGGTTCGGGGCTTCGCCCTGAAATTTTTTTTTTTGGGAAGTAGCCGACATATTATGGCCGACATATGGCCGACATGTTATAACCCTAAAACGGTTTAATACTTGTATAAAAAGGGCTTAGGGTTGGGTATTTGATATAATGTTGTGATACGAAATTGGTTCTTGTGGCGGTATTGAGCTGTAAGGGATTACGGATTGTAATCAGGTTGTAATCACTGGATTGTAATAAGATTGGACTTGCTGTTTGGTGGACGTAGCCCAGGGATTGGGTGAACCACGTTAAATCTTGGTGCCTTGTGTTCATTTCTGTGTGTTCTATTATTTTCTGTTATTGGTTATATTTGCATGCAGTTTTTATTTCTGTCCGTGGTTTATCCTAACACAAGAGTATGCATATAAGATATGAGTAGAAGGTCTTTGAGCAACAAAGGGTGGAGAAAAGTGAATGAAATCAGCTATTTAGGTGGGAGAAAAGCTGAATAATAGGGTTTTCTAGGAGCACTGCATATGAATGGATACAAGCTTTGCGCAAGAAAATGGCATGCATGTGTGTGTGTGTGTACAAATGGGAAGGTTATTTACTCATAAGTGGGGTTTTTATGTCCCATCACAAATTACCCGGAAAACATTTGATGCCTACAAATGGGATTTTGAAGTCCATTTGTAGCCTTGGTAAAAGTATCAAAAGCTTATGTAAAACATTGAGAGGTGGGGCTTTTTAGATTGCATTACATGATAGGGAAGTAACTTAGCTCTTTTTAGGCAAAATAAGGCTACTAACACAGTTTTTAATCCTGTTTGCATATGAAGAAAACAAAACACATAACTTGAGAATTTTTCTTTGTTGGAAGAACTTATATCTCTTCTTGTATCATTTTGGGAAGAACTTTTATTGTAATTTGGGGAAGATCATTGCATTGTTTTGACAAACAATGTTCTCAAACAAAAGACCACACAGATTGGAAAATGATATTTAAAACCAAAATGTATACACAACAAGAGAAAAGAAGCCCCCCCAACTTGCACTAAAAAGAATTCAGAAAAAAAAAGCATAGTTCTTTCTTGAGAATGCAATGATTTAGTCTCATATCTTTGAAGAAATCTTTCACAATTCCAAGTCATTGGAATTTGGGAGAAAATCCCAAGATTGAAGCTATATAGGTAACAAAATTGACCAAATCCTTTTGTCAAATTAATGCATTTTTGAGTCCAACAATTTCTTGACAAATGTTTACCGTTGAGAATCAAAATGCATATGAATAGAAATAAGAAAAACTTTGTCAAACCTGTAAATGTAGAATGCTTGCATGAGGATGGAATTTTTTCTTGCAAGCACATATAAGACTTGCAATAAATGCCCTACCTGCTTTTTTTGATGAAGAATGCCCAAAAGTGAGTTTTAGATTGCCTAATCCATGCAATGAATGCGGCAGTTTAGCATTTAAAGGCCCGAAACAGGCTTTCAGTCTCCATTTACATATGATTTTGATGATGTTTCTTCTATAGATGACTAAAAATGGACTTTGGAATGACCAAAACATGTAATGAATACCACATTTTGGCTGTTACAGCCCCAAAAACAGGCTTTTTACTGTTAAATGCAAGTCTAAATGGAGGCATTTTTGCATACCTATCTAAGTGACATGCTATGAAGACACGAGTACATGTATATTAGAACCTGTATTTTTCCTCTACGAAGCCCTGTATGTGTTTTAGAAATGCCTTTCCATGTAAAAATGAATGTGCTTGAGAAGCTACAGCCAAAGATGAGCTTTTTGGCCTCCAACGCATATTTATATGAACTCAATATGCCTGTTAACGAGCTTTTGAGCCCCAATAGCATATATTATGAATCTATGATACACCTTTACCTTATATTACCCAAAACGGGCATTTTATATGCAAATGTACAAAGTGTAAATAGAGTTCTGAAGTTAAAATTGGCTTCACTTGGCCTTTATAAAGCCATTACATATTTGAGAACTCAATATTAAAAACCTGCTGTGTATCGCCATTACTAAATGCAAAACATTTCTTCATTTTTAATTTTACATGTAATTTCAATTCTAATGAGGAGATATGCAGCGAGACTTTAAAAATCCACCTTTTCATTAAAAACTGATTGCAATATCACATTTCCAAATGAGAGCACATGATAATGGGGGTATAAATCCATCTTACATGTAACTGAGATCTTTTATGCTGTGCAGTTGTCAACGAAATGTCCATCCATGAAAAGTTTTAATTAAAGAATAAGGATATGCATTCAAGCCGAAAAAGCCGAAAAAGCCCTCCTGCAAAATGCTCAATTCCTTACTAACTTTTGACACATAATTCTAATCGAGGGATTGCTCAAAACAAGTGGAATTGAAAATGTAAGAGTCCTAGGGCAAAATATAAAACCAACAACAAAACAGACGACCAAGAAAAATTAAGAACAAAAATCGGCTTGAAGAATTTAAACCACAAAATTATTGGACAACAAATTTGATTGTTAGTCTTCATGTACTATGACGATCACAAAACTCACTTTGAACATTCATTTCTGTCTTTGTTTGAGAACCCATTTATTGATGCATTTCCTTGTTTATTTGTAAATTCTCTCTACCTTGAGCAACTATCATCTTAGCATGCCCAGCTTTCTCCAACCACGTTTTGTACTGCAAAAGGGTTATTTATACATGTTCATCATGACCCATCAATTTCCTTGGCTCCTCGTTCATTACCGCTGATTCCTCCCAAATTCCTTAAATCTCTTTAATTTGCTGATCTGAATCTTGTGCTGGGCATGACAACAATTCTTCCCGACAATATCAACCATTTCAACTATCATCTGGATTTCACTGATTCTTGAATTATCTTCTTGCTCATTTGGCAAAGTCGTCATCTTTTTTGCTTGGTCTGAAGAATACTGAGCCATGGTCAATTGTAAGAAATGTTCATCAATTTCTTTTTCTCTGCCTTCAGTGAACTTGATGGCAAGGTCCCTGCCCCCCGAGTAATTGCAAGCAATCTGATTTTGTCTTTTCTAATGCTTCCTTGATTGCTTGTAGCTGTGCACCAGAAATTTCGTTTGTAATTCCTTTGTTCATTTGTTTCTTTTGAAGATTCCATATAAGATCTTCAATTTGTTTATGAGTATTGTCAATTATTGACAACACTTGCACAATCCTTTCATCCGTGACCACTAGTTGATCCTTCGAATCTTGTCCTGTCAAAGTTTTGTACTTATCAAAGTGACTAGTACTTTCACCCAATGAATCTTTAAATTCACTTTCATTCATAAGGACACTTTCGTCATCAAAAGTAATTGCCTTACTAGAAGTTACTGTAGAATCCTTATGAGCATAATTCATCCATTGTCTATAGTTATCAATGGGGTGGTCTTTAGCTGGCTTAATGAAATCCAAGTTTACGATCACATCATTGCACTGTTCTTAAGGCAAGAGGATTCAACTTCTTGTGTAATTGTAGAGGATTCTCTAATCTTGTATTTCTTTGTGAACTCCCTGAAATTCTATTCCACATTCATCATGTGAGAGACTATTCTCTTCAACACAACCCTTCATCTGCTCTTCTTCAACAGAGTTTAGCTTTCCTTCACATTGTCTGAACACATTGCAAACCAATGCGTATTTGGATGAAGAAATTGTACATTCCTGTTTCAAAATATGCCATAGCATAGATAAAACAATGTTTCGCTCTTATTTATAGTTAGAACCATAATATCCTAAGTAGCTTCAATGATCTCTTTTATCATGCACCCTTCTCATTTTTGCTAGGGAAATCAATATTCTCTTTCATCATAAATCGAGTCTTGCAATCCCAAATCCTATATTAAATTACTCAGTTTGACTCCCACAAAGGTTTTTAGTATAGCATCCTGGCATGAGTATTGAAAACCACAAATGTTATCTAGATGTTTGAAAATATCTACAACTGGGTACAATACTTCCTTCATTGTCAAATTGTCATAGGAAATTTTAGGTGCCAATATTCTTATATTCTCACTTTAGCATGAAGTAACTATTAGTCTCACCCATTGTCTGAATGCTTCAACAACCTATGGTGTTTTAAGGAAGTCATAACATGAACAAGGACTTGTTAAGATTCATAGGTAACTGATCCACTAAGAATAAAAAATCAATTAATTCACTGACCGTTTTGAAAAGACTCTCCTTTGGCGGATATTGAATACTGAGTCTACTTACAAGTTCATGTAGAGTATGAGAAACCACCGATTTTTTTTGAATACAATACTTTAATCTGAAACTGAAGCTTATAAAGATCCCCTACATGTTAGTAGGAATTTCAGCTCTGATACCACTGTAAGATCCCTAATACATTTTGCACTTAATGATAACACAATATTTCTTCCAGAATTCAAACTTAATATTCTAAGTTCAACAGAAGAGGCCCATGGAGGTTTGGGAGGAGAGAATATGCATGTTTTGTAAGACCGGAGCTACTGAAACAGAATGACATTTTCTCTCCGAGTGCACAGCTTACAACAACATCAGAATATACTATAATTTCATACAAAAGGCAGTCAACATGCATAGTTTGTTTGAGGTTGACAGGATCGAGCAAATGACAGATTCCTTGATTAAGATCCATATCAGAAGATTGGAAATGGAAAGAAATATCGAATCTGTTTAGCACGTTCTGCTGGTCCCATAGACTGTTGTCGTGTCGTGGATGTCATTAAAATCACATTCATTCACTTGAGAACATATTTCATTAATACATTAAAATAATTCAACCCAGAATACAATCACAATAAACAACATTCAACAAAGAGCAATTTTTATTAATTTATTCTTCTATGGCCAAAATTCACATCTCAATACGGTTAATATATGCTCTAACATAATAAATAATTACCGATGCACTTGATACTCAGATTTCAGAATGTCTGCTATCTCTGTTTTGAAGGTTGTCAGCTACAAAATCTGGTCCATGTTGTTGGCACCATTGCCTTTGGGAGTTACAAATGAGTCATAGAACCTTGTCATTACTTGGTACTTTTCCCTGTCTGTTTAGTGTTATCTCTGATGAAACCCAATCATCATGTAATGTTAAGCTGTTGAAGGTATCAAACGCCCGCCTCGGTTTGATGCTATCATAACATATAACTCTGACATATACTAGATATCCTCTGTTGACTTCCACGACAAAATAAGCAAACACAGATTTGGAACAACCCGATCAAACAAATCTATCTTCTGTGCTTAGGAATGAAAGAACTGCTTACTGCAATAACAAACCTGTATCTATCTGGCTCTGAATCTGAGTTTGAGTCTGAGTGTGAGTCTTCTCAAACTTAAATGATGGTCGTCTGGCAAATATTTTCCAGAACTATGGAAACCAACTCCTTGAACAATGTAGAAGTTACGTTATCAATTTTTCTATCTCTAGACTATAGTTCTATGTCAAAATACTTGTTTCCATGGAATAGACTTTCACGCCAAGAAATTATTCAATATTTGGAACAACCCGAAACATCATTAAAAAAGTCAATAGATAAATATTCTTTCACGTATTAAAAAATTGGAGTCCAGTATTATGACATATAAATATTAAATATTCATATAATATGCCAAATACATTCTCTGGCGCATGCACACAAACTATTGTAAATGAAATAAAATCAAAGATATTTCCGGAATCATTATAGGAACTTCCATTCACAGAGAATATAAAACATTTCAATCAGATGGCAATAAGGACATTATAAAATTTTCATAGTACTTCTTTGCTCAATGATATTAATCAATCCTTCCGAGACTAAATATTTTAATTTTAAAAATGTAATAAAATGAGTACCTTTGCAAGTATTCTTTCTACATTGAAATCTATAAACTCCATTGATAGCCCAACCGAAGAATCTGAGTAATTCTTCTAAGTCTATTTAGGACAGATCTTTCATTGTCGAAAGCAGTATTCACAAGCATTCATTCCGAGAACAAATTTCAGAGAACATATAAAAAAAGTAAAATAAGTTTCCAAATCATATGCACTTACCCTGAGAATCGTATATAGTGCTTTCAATTGCATTCCTATACAGTTAATATTTAATTAATTAACCTTCTAAACTTTTAAATAATTATTAAATTTATCATTTATTTGATAATTATTCTAAAGAATAATTAAAAAAAAAACTTTAGAAATCAATTAATCTTTCTAACCTTTTCAAATGGGGACATTATAGAATATTCTGAAGAATTTATGACCCTTATGAACATGCAGGGTAGTTAGATGATGATCATTTAGGGAGAGTATTAGAATATTGTAATGTTTCTTTAACGGTTATCATGGCTAGTCTTTTGTTTACTAGGTAGTTTCTATTTCCATCTTTAGTTAACGATTGTTTGTTTTAGCAGCATTGTCTTTGTAAATCTATATAAGAAGCTTTTATCTCCTTTGTTGAGTACTACAACGTCAATTTATCATAACAAATTTGTGGATATAGTGTCTATTGTTTTACGTTATAATTTGCTAGAACATTTTCTTTTAATTTTTACATTTTTTGAAGTCTTTATCTTTGAATGACTAGAAATTAGGATGAAGAGAATATTGGTTGCATTTTCCATGCAATTAATCTATTTGTATTTTATTTGCAAGGCTATGAAGATCCTGGAACAAATACCTGACAAGGTTCTGAACAAGCTAGGCACAAATGAGTCTGTAAAACAGCCAGGGGCACTTATTTTAGAGTGCCTTCCAGTACCTCCTAATTGTGTACGAATTCCTGATATGTGGTCAAATACAACAATAATGGCATCGGTAAGTAATGCATTTTCTAGATGGCAGTTGATTAATATTGGGACCAAGTTAAGAATTCTTGTAATTGGTCTTGTCTACTTGTATGTGTATGCTTATTCATTATTTTGGTGTTTGTAAAAGCCATGATGTGTGAAATTATAATGGTTGTACTTGTTCTCATTTCTTTCTAGGATAATGCAACTCTAGTACTGAGGAAGATACTCAATGTTTCTGATGAGATTAGAGGTTCACGATCTGGAAAAGTTAGCTTCATGTCTCACGTAGCAGAGTTTAAGGAGCTACAATCCTTGGTCACACAGTATCTCCGAGTAAAGGGTGGGCCGAAGGTATGTTTAATGAAGAAAGTTCTAAGTTGTAACTAAGGTTGTGTTCACTTTCTGTTATTCGGTCAAATAACGAGTGTATTGTAATAATTTTATATTATTTAGGTACCTGGCAGCAAGGAGCCTATAGTCAATTTGGGAAGATTAACGAAAAACAATGATTCATTTTCTAACATGTGGCTGGACAAAATTCGATCAATTTTTCTCAAGAAAAGTTGTGGTCTATCATCTCGTGCTATAATAACAGGAGATGCATATACAAGCATAAATGAAATAGGTATACCTGCAGAAATTGCAAAGAGGGTGACAATAGAGGAGTCTGTCAACATCTATAACAGGGACAGGTTGCAAAAAATTGTTGATAAAGGACAATGCAGAACGTTTGTGGATAAGGGTGGAAAGCATTGTTTGAATGAGTTTGTAAAACAATTAAAAAAAATTGAAATTGGTGAGGTCATCAATCGTGGCCTACAAGATGGGGACATTGTTTTAATTAACCGAGCTCCAACTATCCACAAGCACTCATTGCTGGCCCTGAGAGCATATATTCACCCTGGGCGTACCATGGTAATAAATCCTCTTATATGTGCACCGCTTGGTGCAGATTTTGATGGTGACTGCCTTCATGTTTTTTATCCAAAATCTCTTGAATCTCGAGCTGAGCTTTCTGTACTGTTAAGTGTGGATCAGCAATTGTTTAACTCTCACTGTGGAGATGCAAATTTTGCTCTGACAGTTGATACTGCTCTTGCTGCAAAGCTCTTACCTTGTATTTCCCTTATAAATAAAACAACTATGCATCAGTTGTCCATGTGGACTTCAGCTTGTTTGCCTGGGCCAGCAATATTTAAGGCCCATGAGGGAGGGCCATTTTGGACAGTAAATCAGATGCTTCAGATGGCTCTACCACCTGAGTTCAATTGCATTGAGAAAGAATTTTCCATAAATAATAGTGAAATAATATCCCCAAATGGTAGCCAAATGAAATCAAAAACACTTTCAGAGATGTTCAATGCTATTGCCCGACACAAAGGTCCAAAGACTGCTGTCAAGAGTATGGACACAGTTGAATGTTGTTTGATTGAGTGGCTATCCCAGGAAGGCTTTAGTACAGGCCTGGACGACCTGGTTGTAACTTGTGATACATCTCAGAGGAGGAAGTTTGTGGAGGAGATGGAGAATAGTCTGGATAGAATTTCTCAGCTTATGAAGCATATGCGAGGAGCATATTTCAACGCTATAGTATCACAAGTGCAAAAATGTTTAACTGAAGTTCAAGAAGACATTACCAAGGTCATGCCGAGTACAAATTCTTATGTTTTGATGGTGGAAAGTGGGAACACTCGAACTATAAGTAAAGTGGTTCAGCAGGTTGGATTTGTAGGGCTTCAATTGTTTCCTGGAAGGCAGCCTTTTCCTACTGAATGGCGCAATAGACTTTCTTCACATATTCCATTTACTGGTTCTTATTCCTTTGACTGCGATGGAAAATATGATTCACCAGAGGTTTATGGTTTGGTCAAATCATCATTTGTTAATGGATTGAATCCTTGCGAGGCATTTATACATTCTCTGTCATGTAGAGAAATACTTTTGGGTCAAAAAATGGGATTAAGAGAACCAGGAACACTTTTCAAAAACTTAATGGCTTTTCTGCGTGATTTAACAATTTTTTATGATGGAACAGTCAGGAATGCATGTGGAAAATTTCTGGTTCAATTCCAATATGGAAGCGGAAGCTCTTTAGGAACTGATCATTTGCCAGAACAGTGCAATCATGAAAATAGGCTGGATGCCTTACCTCCAGGAGAACCTGTAGGCATACTTGCAGGCACAGCAATTGCAAACCCGGCCTATAAAATGCTGTCAGGTGCTGCTGAAAATGGCATATCACCATTGAATATCCTCAAGGTGATTTTAAATTTGCCTTGTGATTCATGGATCATACTTGTCTAGTTAGCAATTTAGTTCTGGTATATTAGTTCCCATATAAAACATTGAGATCGAAGCAAATGCCAACAGGAAACACTAATGAGGACATACTCTCCCCTGCGACCAAATGTTCATCCAGAAATTCGAGCAAGTGATCGACGTGTAATTCTTCACATGAAGAATTGCTGCAGTAATGAAAGACACTATGACGAGAAAGCTGCACTAATTCAAGATCATCTGAAGAAAGTTCCTTTGAGATACTTTGCTGAGTGCATTTTTATTGAGTAAGTAGGTTTACTCAATATTGCCTTTTTCTCATGTTGAGTGTATTTAGTTATACTGTCTGTCGTCATAATTTCAAGTTGGTTTGATTGACTGAATATTTTATGTTCACTGTAAAATTTAAACACGTGATCTAATAAATTTGGATATGAAGGATATATTGTTATGTCATGGACTCAATTATGAGTGTTTATTTAAGCTGGAAGCCATATATCTTTTTTCTTGGAAATTCTGGTAAGTGGATACTTTATATAAGTTTAGCCAGTGATGAGGTACTTTCATGAGAGCTTGATATGAGGGGCTTTGGGCTTTTGAAAGAGTATTATACTATTATAGAATTATTGTTTGTTCTAAACTCAAAGTAAGGTTCTTGTTAATTTTATCCCATAATCCATCCAAAAGCTATATTCAGATTGTTTGATTATGGTATTGCTAACTATCAATGCCGGTAGAACTAGAGTATTCGAGATTTTTTTAAATGTTTGGATCATTTGAATCTTGCTATGTATACGGTTATCTGAAAGCATATAAATCAGAAAAAAGTGACCTTAAATAGTTTTTATGCAAATGGTTATTTGCCTTTCTATAGCAGTCGTAGATAAGTCAGGTTGCGCAGATGTCAAAATGCAGACTATTTAATAATTGGTATTAACTATCCGTTTGAGAAACCAGAATATGTTAGGTTCCCATAAATGTTCAAATAATTTGACTCTTTCTCTGCATATGATTAGCTGAAAGCACTTAATTTATAAACAATTGCACTTTATCTGTCTGTTTTGGTTTGTAATTGAGAGCAATATATGGGCACCAATTCATAGTGAGGTTGATGGACAACGATCCAGATGGGATCCAGGGGGCATGCTTACTTTTGCTATGCCTGGCAAGGTTGACATGTGGGAGCCCTATGATCAACATCAACCATAGTTGTGCATTAACACTCCAGTTTTAATAGATATTTTGACAGCACGAAAGAAGATTTCTCCTCTATTTCAGTTAGCTTGATAGGGCACTTAATTTAATTTTTTAGTTTTCAGTGAAAACTGCTTACGTGTAGTTTTGTCATTGCATTTTGGCTTAGCTTTCTTCAGTTTCATTCACATGCAAATAAAACAATATCTGCAGATGCTTTGTAGAGGGCCAATTTTAAAAAAAAAACTTAACATGAATTCGATGCATATGCATGATGTAGTCAATAGTTAGTTTGTCCAGTCATCAATCTTGATAAGTTAGTTTTTCTAAATAAAACCATGCTTCATGCATTCTTGATGTATTAGAATTTAGAATGTAGTTTGTGTAGATAGATATCTTTTGCAGTCTTCTTCCAGTTTGGATTAATTTTCATTGGCAAAGACTGGTCTCTAACTTTTTATATATGTATGCTACTGTAAGCAGTCAATACAGATCATAAACAATACAGACGCTATTTTCTGCTTTATGCACAGTACTGAATATTGTCTATTTATGTTTTGTTTATCTTTGAATTTTTTTGACATTAATTTGATAGTGTGAGAGCTCTCCTTTTTTCTTTTCATTGTTTCATTTGTTACTAGAGGCCAAGTAGGTCGTGTTTGTTGGGCTTGATCCCTATAGTTGAGATCAATTTATAATGTTGATGCTCATGGCGAGAATATTCGTAGAATACCCTTTTTTGTTAGGTAAGGCAAGCATGCTCACATCATATATGAACCCCTCAATTTGTGACAAAGTCAAATCTAAGCCTTCAAAAAGATCATGGTGTTTTATCAAGAAAATGAAGCCCTTATAGGAGAAAAAGCATGGGCCCATGAAGTTGTCCTATTGAATTATCAAAGTGTTTTTGATGACAATGAAGTGAAGCTTGCTGCCAGTGTAGATGCCACCTTAGAAGAGGTGAAGTCGTCGAAGTTGAAAGGATGAAGACTATCCTGCTATTAATGCAGATGCCGCCTCTAAAAAGAGGTGTAGCTAGTCTCATAAAAGAGAGATCAAAGATTCTGAAAGGAATAAGTTTACCAAAGGATGAAGCTACCTCTAGAAAAGGTGAAGCTGGTGTTTACTTGTAATGTACCCTTCTGGACATTCATTTATTTACGCCTTTTTATATTCCAATGCGTTGATATATTATATATATATGAGTGTATTCATAGAGTCGTGTCTTTTCATATTAATATTAATTATATTAATAAGGTAATTATGTACTTTATTTTATTATATTAACTATATAAATTATATAATTTATTTTTAATATTAATAAGACTATTATAATATTACATTATTAAATTTCAAATAATATTATGTAATCTTATATTATGATGAATTATAACTATATCATAATTAGACATACCATAAGATTATTATATTAAATAATGATATATTATTATACATATTTTAGATATATCACATATATTTAATATTATTTATCTTATTTATTATAAATAATATTTGTATTTTAAAATAGATAATAATAATAATTATATTATTTTAATAAATCTAATATTGGTAATTAATCCTTATTTCCTATTAAAAACCCATTTTGAAATTGGGGACAACACATTACCGTATAGGGTAAAAGGATACTTATCACATTGAGTGGATTAAGATGTGACACATAACTAATACTTTGTTCATATACGCAATATGCACTCCAAGTACAACGCTTACAATGATAATGATTCTGATGTCCCGATAGTCCCTTTCAAATGGTGTACATATACTTTCCCAAAGGGGTGACTCAACCGTCATACACCCTTTCAGGTACAATTCTACTCGTCAGCTACAATATAGAATTTACTGACAACATCATCCCCCCAAAAAGTAAAGTCGTCTCCAGATGACAAAATAGAGACGACCCTTTCAAAAATTCAAACTATTTAAAAAAACAATTGATTTCATCAAGTGTTTAGATAGCTAAGAAGAGGGATGTGTCCCTGGTGTAGTAGACGTACGTGCTCTAAGCTCATCTAGGTCTACTTGAAGTTGATACACTTGCCCTGCTTGTACTTTCAAATCTGTTTCAGCCTCTATCTAAAGCTCCAAGGCTGACTGCATCATTTCAGCAATTTTGACAAGCTCCCTCTCCTTCTCCACTGCCACCTTCTCTTTCTTTACTGCCACTTGTTGTAGCCGACTATTTCAGCCCAAAAGTGATGCCTGCTCGTATTCTTAGGCTGCCCTCTTTGCATCTAGTTCTGCTTTCATTGTTGCTACCTTGGCAGCTGACTCCTCCCGAGCCCTCGCTGTGGTTGCCTTGTCTGCCTGGCTCTTTCGAAGGGTATAATAAGCCTCCCTATGTATTCGGACTATCTCCTTAGAGCCTCTATGCAGCTCTCCATACCACTCCCTCTCATAGTGGCCCAATCTTGGCGCATCTCCGCAGTCTCTACACTCGGCCATCTGCGCTCCTCAAAAAAAATTGTAAAGGTTGCAGGATACGCTACCCTAATGAAGGATACGACATGCTCCAGCTCCTTTACCACTGAGTACAAGGCAATTGTTTGTGCAGAGGCCATTGCTTGGCAAGGACGAGTTGCTATATCAGCGAGCAATGTCTCTACAACCTCTCCCAATGCTGTCTCTTGCCCTGCTGTACGCTGCTATTGGGCAGCCATGGCTGTCTCCACTGCTTCCGTCATCTGCTCAACAGTGCCCTCTGTGGAGAAGTGTGGTATCCCACTGGTCTATGTTGGGTCACTTTCCTCCACTTGTGTCTGTAGAGGATCTCTTTCTGAAGTCACCTCTCGAACAGGTGTGAGAATGCTTGTCGCTCGTGGTGCTGGCATACAGTTAAACCTCGTACTCAAGTACATGCTCAACCTCTGGACTCTACTCTCTTTGTGTGGCTCCCCAGGTGGTGCTAGCAATTCTACATCTACAGTAACCACTACATCTGAGCCAACTACATCCAAATGAATACCCGACATCTTCAAACCCTCGCCTGCTAGCATTTCCATCACTCCCTCCCGAGTGTCCATCTCCTCATTTGGTATAAGTATCTTAGTCCCTCCTAGTATGGCTAGCAAAGTCTCTCCAACAACCCCTTCAGGTAACCCCATGGCTACCTTTGGTACGACTATATTAGGTACTGCTATATCGACATCGATTGAAGGCTTGGTACTTCCTGAAAGTTTTAATACTGTTGGCCATGCTGATGATTGGGGTGCTAGCTGTGCTATTGGTCTGGTTAGTACAGTGACTGGCGTCATGACAACAAGTTGCCTAAAATTGTTCGAAACTAGGAATGCGAATGCTTGCAGGGACTAAGTGTGAGTGGGATGTAGCTGTTAGGGTCCTCAGAAATAGTAGTGACGTTGCTATAATAACTTCAACTTCCTCGTCAACATCATCATCATCATTATCATCCTCGTCCTCCACTTCCTCTTCTGAGTTGTCACTATCCTCGAAAGATGTGTCTTGTCTCCCACTATCTATGTTCCTGTGCTCAACACTTTCTACCTCCTATCGCATCCTTTTCTATCTAATGACCTTCTGCCCTTAACGAGTATCAAGATGCATCGATCGCATAATAGATGGCTCCCCCGGTTCTGTCGGACCAGGCTTGATTTCCAACATGTCATTTGGTATCATCCATGCGGTAGCATCAAGAAATAGATTGATGGCGTAGTGTGACATGTAAAAGATTTTGTGTTGTAGTGACATGAGCTCTTGCATGTGCTCAGACTACAAGGATGAACAATCATACACTGCCATTCATGATATCTTTCATCATGGTCACCTGCAAAAATGAAATGTTCGATGCCCTACTCGAACTGGTGAGTTTGCTCTTTCACTAAATCCATTAGCCAGTGCCAATGTCTTTCCAGCACCTCAAATTTCTTTAGTCCTCTTGCTTTCGAAGAATCCATCAATGCTTCACTTTCTGCCTTCGGCCGTTTCCCACATACTAATTCTACTAGTGGCTGCTTGGCTTTCTGGTCAAGTTTCTTGGGTTTATTATTGGTTTTCCTTCCTCCCTAAGTATGACCTGGTATACTGAATACCCTAGTGAAGTGTGCAACTCTGAAAGATATCACCAAATTGTGTCCAAGGTAAGGAAATGAGCATGTTCGCGAGAACCTGTCATAGGTTTGTAGCATTGTGTGAAGAAACCCCTCGAAGTCGCGAATGCAAAATACTAGCATACGCAACGCCTTTTCCACTTGTGCCCTCCGTATTCAGTCTTTTGCAAAGTGACCATTTGTAGCCTCCTGCCACCATTTTCTACACTCCAATCCATTCAAACCCTCAAATGCCACATTTTGAGGTGTGAGACGTGTTGTTGCAGCTGGCTGTGCCCTTGCTTTCTTTTTGCTTGTATTGCCTACAATACATACACTTGATGGTAAAGACTGCACATTCTTGTTCATTGTGTTGCTTGATGAATCCTCTTCTAGTTTCTTCTTCCACACTCTCTTTCTGGCTAAATGCATACTGTTACCTCTTTTTTCTTTTTGTGAAGAGAGTAAAGATGGTTAGGTCAATTGCAATTTTCTCTGGATGATGGTACGGTAGGTACTAACCAATTCACGTTCACTCCTTAGCTTGCTATGGGCTGTACGGATGGAATGCTTCTTTTCAATAGAGGCTATATGGCTATTCTTCCCTTCTATTGAAATTGTTTCCTACGGAGCTATACTCTTTCCTATCTTTCCTTTAGTCCATACAGTGTACGACTAATATAGCATTGTATGATGCCAGCTTCTGCTTTGTTTGTGATGATCGATTATTCCCTATGCTCTTTATTTGGCTCCTGAAGAGTCGTATAGTGATAGCTTTAGTCTCCCTTGTGCCTTCTCACACGGTCCGTACAGGTAAATTCTCTATTACTTGTGCTTTTGAGATCTCTAGTTTGTACGTTCGTACTGTGTCTATAACCTCCTCATGGTCATAGTGACTTATCTCTTGCCTGAGCCATACGGTGGGTATTTTAACCTATTGCCTAACCATACGGTGGATACACTATTGTTTCTGTGTCGTCCGTACGATGATAGTAGTAGTTTGCTCCGTTCCTTGATTGTGTTGGCTGTAGTCACTATTTTGTGCTTTGATTGACTTCCTTTCTGCTTGTACGGAACCCAATGTGCACTGTGAATGTTGTACGGTGTTTTTTTGCCCTCTGCATAGGTCATACGGCTGTACAATGATAGTATTGTTTTCTTCGTCTCTTCCTTTGTGTTGGCCGTACATCACAAGGTCCTTCCTATAGTCTCTAAACACCGTACAACCATATGGTATACTTTGGTGACCGATAATCTTCTACTTCTAAGTCCGTAGTTCTCTTTCAATTGGTTGTACGGTAACTGTATTGCAACTATTCCATCTAATTTGGGCCATATGGTATATCTTCGTTGTCTGCGAGTGATCTCATCCATACAATGTTCCCTCCTCTGCTCAACCTTTCGTACAGTTTGTAAGTTTCTGCTTCATGGTCGTACGGTACGATAGTCTTCCTTTCATAGTCGATTGCTCGTACGGTATTCCTTTCAGGTTCTTTGTGTCTTTCGAGTTGTGGCTGTACAACTGTATGGTGACCTCTTAGCACATTTTCATGTTTACTATTCTAGACTGTACAATATGAATTACTTCCCTCTGTTCTCTTGATACTGCATGGTATTAAGTATTGATTACTTTCCTTTGCTCTCGTGATGTCGTACGATATTAAGTACTCTCAGGCTTGCTCTACTATAATATTATTATTTCTGTTTGATTTCTTATTTACACATTATTCTAATTATATATATTTACATCTGTACATCATTACTTGTTTTATTATGTTTACACTCTAAGTTGTTCATCTGTGGAGGCACGTTATTTCTTTCATGGTAGACTTTCAGTTTCAACCCACTCACTGCATCGGGCACTTCCTTCCCATCAAGCAGCCATAATTTTATTTCTCCATTATCGCCAACTTCGTGGATCTTGTATGGTTCTACCCGTTTCACTGTGAATTTTCCTGGTCTGATCTTGTTGCGCGCATTATACTTTAACACTGTTTGGCCTGGTTGAAATTTGTTCAATTTTAAATGCTTGTCATGCCATGCCTTACGCCTATTCTGTGTAACCCTCATGGCCCAGTGTGCCTGCAGTCGTCGCTCATCAAGTTTATTTAAATTATACAATCTTTCCCTCAGGCTTTCCATATCTCCCAGTTTGTTTTCGATCGTGATCCTGAAACTTGGTACCATGAATTTCGTCGGTATCACTACTTCTTGTCTATACAACAACTTAAACAGAGTGTCCCGTGGTTACCTTGTATGAAGTATGGTACGCCCATAATGCTGATGGTAGCTTTTCTTCCCAATCCTCTGCTTTGAATATGCAAGATTTATAAATCACTCTGACTAAGATCTTATTCATAGCTTTTGCTTCTCTGTTGGCTCTCGGGTAGTGCGGGCTCAATAGAGAATGGTATATCTTGAATTCTGTGGTCAGCAGTTGGATGACACGATTCGCAAAGTGTCCCCCACGGTCACTTGTCAACTATAGCGGGATCTCGTATCTTGTGATAATTTTCTCGTAAATAAATTTTGTTGTGCTTATGACAGAGTTGTCAGGCAGGGCTCGCACCTCTACACACTTGGTAGGGTAATCTGTCGCTACCACGATGTACCTGCATCTTCTAGTTTTACTTACCTTGAGGGGTCGACAAAGTCCAACACCCCCTATATTTCAAATAACTCTTGTGCGTGTGAAGGATTTAGAGGCATGAAGTCCCTCTTTAGTGGTTTTCCGGTGCTCTGACATGTATTGCACGCAACGACCTACTTTTCGGCATCATAAACTTACCAGAAGTATCTTCCGCACGGTTGTATTTGGTCCCATGTGTCCTCTTGTTGGTCCTTCATGTGCTTCGTTCAACACCTTTGGAATTTCCTATTCTAGAAGACATCGTCTTAAAATCTGTGGTAGGGTCCCATTTTGTACAGTAATTCGTTGATCAACTGAAACGTCCAACTCCTTAGCACCAATTTCCTTCTCTCGTTCAGCAGCATCTCCTTAGGAAATTGTCCTGTTGAAAGATATTCTCTAATACGAGTGTACCAGGATGACAGTACAACAATCTAAAATAGTTGTGCATCAGGAAAATCATCATTGATCCCCTCCGATGGCTCTCCTAATTTTATTCTCAATAAGTGATCTGCACTTACATGATTCTTTCCTAGCGATACCACAATCTTGAATGTAAACTCCTATACTAGTAATAGCCATCTGCTTATGCTTACCTGGATTATCGGCTTGTTCATAGGTTATAACAATGCTTGATGATCTACATAAAATACAGATGGCGACGCCAGTAGATAATGTCTAAATTTTTGTACTATGTACACCATCCCGAGTGCCTCTCGCTTAGTCGTACTATAATTTTTCTCTGCCTTAGATAATAGTCTACACACAAAGTATACTGGATAATCCAGTCCATGGTCACTTGTTTGTGCCAATATTGCTCCATTTGCGTAGTTCGATGCATCAACATGAACATGAAACTCCTTATTCCAGTTCAGATAAGTTAGGATAGGTGTTGTAGCTAGTCTGGTTTTGAGTCCTTTGAAGGTGTCATTTTGCTCTGTATCCCACTTGTAGGGTTCTCCTTTGTAGGTTAGTTTGTCTAGTGGGTAGGATATTTTCGCAAAGCCTTTAACGAACCTTCGGTAGTATCCAACATGCCCAAGGAATGATTTTACCTCTTACATCAATTGACAGTGGCATTTCCAAGATTACCCGACCTTTGTTAGGATTCGTCTTTAGTCCTACTTTGCATACTATGTTCTCTAATAGCTTCCCCTGTGGAACCATGAACTTGCACTTCTTCGGGTTAAGTGCCAGTCTCACCCCTCTGCATCTTTCCATGCATTCTCCGACTGCTGATATATGCTTGGCCTCTGCACTAAAAATCGACCAATCATCTACAAATGCCTTAAAATTCCTAACTACATTTGATCAAATATGTGCAAGATAATTCTCTGGAAAGTTGTCAGAGCATTACATAGTCCAAACGACATCCTATTATAGGCATATACTCCATCTTCCACTATGAATGTTGTTTTTTAGCCTATTTTCTTTGATGGTGGATATCTGGTTGTATCCAGAGAATCCATCCATAAATGAATAGATATCGTGTCCCGCGACTTCTTCCAAAGTACTATCGGTGAATGGTATTGGGAACGAATCCTTGATCTTTACTTTGTTCAGGCATCGAAAATTCGCACATTCTTATCTGAATGGTGTCCTTTAGTGATATCACAATCGGTGATACCCACTCACTTGTTTGCACCGTAAAAATAATTGCTGCTTCCAGCATTCGGTCAATCTCATCAGTGACCTGTGTGAAGTAATTTTTGTTCATCTGGTACAACCGCTTCTGTACAGGTACTACACCTTCTATTAGTGGTATCCGATGGACACAACTCCAGCGATAGCCATTTCAGGTCCTTAGATGTCCACGCAAATACGTCCTTATATTCCATGAATATTTTGAATGCTACCACCTTCAGTACTGGATTCAAGTCATCTCCCACAAATATATTTTTCGGATTGGGTTCATCTCCTAAGTTCATTGTTTCTATTGTAGGCTCTTCGTACTTAATTGGTTTGTCTTCACTAAACTTTTGTGCAGGTGTTTCATCCTTCACTTCTCTATACTCCTTTGGAAATTCATTCTCTTCTTTTCCATCTTCGACCTCTAACATGTTACAGCTCGAAAAGAGCTCATAATCCTCCATTTGCTAATGGATTAGGTTGTTCATCGAGTCTAGATCGTTATCATTAGACCCTCCTTCCAATCTCAATATCCCCTCTTCATCAGGTTCCATTCTTTTCTTCCCCTTGCCTTCCCCTTCGTCTTCGCCATCACCTTTGGAATTTGACGATGCTGCGTACTCACCTACCATCTGTGTGTGTAAGTCGATTACAAATCTTCGGCCTCTGCCTTCCATGGACAAGGTATTCTGTTTCCAATCATGTTTCGCCTTTGCTTGTACCAGCCAACCCCGTCAGAGGATGGCATCATACCCTTTTCTTTTTAATGGGATGACCACAAAATCCACTAAGAATGTTTGCGTTCCGATGGTTATAGGCTGCGCCATCAGGGTCCCTAAAGACTTTTGTGCTGATCAGGAGTGAGTAGCGGAAATATAGGTGGCCACAACGTAGGTTGTCCCAACTTCCTCCATACATCTTTTGATAATGTATTCACTCCTGACTCTCCATCGACAATTGTGTCTGTGAGTACGGTTCCCAGGATACCCATCTCTACTATTGCAAGATGTCTTCTCGTTGTGAGTGCCAGTAGCATTGGGTCTGTTGCAGTCATTCCGCTGACATCCTTTCCTATGTCTTTTGTTGCTTTCGGGAGTGGTGTAATGTTCAGTATCGCCATTCGTAACTGAGGCATTGTAAGAAGGTCATTCAGTTTCATAGGAACTTCCATTTGCATTACTTGCCTTATAATATTTTGTTTTGCTAGGGTCCTCTTCGAGGTGCCGATAGTGTCTTTTGTTTGTAATTTTTTGGCTTCCATTTGTTTTTTTAATTCCGTTTGTACTTGCTGCAACCTCTTCTTTTCTTTCTCTGCATTTGGGTACATTGCCTTTTTTGCTTGCTCACCAGTGATGGGTAGTGTCTCCTCATCACATGTTTTGATGTTTAACAAGTTCACCCCTTGCTTAGGGCATTTCGAATCCTCCTGGTCTCTCAGACCACACTATCGACATAACAACTGTGATGTTTCCTTTGTGGTACAGTGTCTAGCGGAGTGCCCCCAGAGGTTGCACGCACGACATTGTATCATCGGTTGTCCACTCGAGTCATATTGTATCCGACTTTGGCCACCATTGTTATTATTATTATTGCCTTGTCCACGTCGGTTCGTGTTGGTTATTGTTCCGGTACGCTCCTGAGGTTGCGTCATTGTTCGTGTTCATTCTTGCTCCTGCGGTGGACAATTCCTGCATTAGTAACGATTGTTGATGTCTCTTTGTCTTCATATTAAATGGGCATTCCTTGGTGGAATGTCTTGCAATTTGGCACATATCGCAAAATCGTTTCTTCAGGCAGGAGCCATTTATGTGGCTCTTGTCCTTACAGTCCGTACACCATTGTTCCCCTTTCACTGTGTCAGGATTCTTCTTCAGATTTTCGAAGTTCTTCATCATCTGTAACATATCCTTTTGTAATGCTTGAATCTTCTTACTGGACTCTTCGTTGCTGCTACTACTTTCAGAAGATGAATCGTTTGAGTCCGACGATCTGTGTTTCTTCTTTTTGCTCATTTTTTGCTCACTCTCCAGATCCATCGCCCGATTATATGCATCTATGTACGATGCTAGAGGTACAATTTTCATCTTTTTCTTCAATACTGGTCGTAGCCCTTCAACAAACCATGTTTTCTTTAATCCGTCAGTTGGTTGGCTTTCCATTTTCCCCACCAGCTCCTTCAATGTTCTTGCATATACTCGGATTGTTTCGTTCTTCCACTGTTTCGTACTGTATTTCTGCTACTATTTCGTTATCATTCCTTAGTAGTCGGAACTCTACAATGAATTCCTTCCTGACTTCTATCCTTGTAGTCAATTTTTGCGAATCAACATCCGAAAAACAATCAATTGCTACACTCTGTAGGGTCACTGGAAACTGTTGGACCTAGTCATCGTGGTCCATTACATCGTTCGCCATCTAGCTTGTTTCGCATGTCTTACAGTGTTTGATTGGATCAACCGTCCCATAACCATTGAACTTCGGCAATTTTTCCTTAGGTCTTGCCATTGCTACTTTCTTTTGATTCTGTGGTACTTGCTGTGTACCTGCATTGTTTTGAGCACCCGCGTTGCTTCAGACAACTGCCCTGCTTTGGACAACCGCGTTATCGGTGTGAAAAGTTCTTCCTCAAGCGAAGTTGTTCAATTCTCTACCTGTATCCATTTGTCGGGTGTATTGGGAACAAAAAGTTCACGCTTGTGGTCCGTTGACACTTCGAGTTGTGCGAGTTACTTCTCTTCCGTTCGAATTCTCTACTCTAGGCATTTACAAGTTAGGGAACTCCTCCCTTGTCTCTTCCACCAAATTCAATCGCTGTCGAGTTTCTTCTAGCAATTCCTCGACACTCCTTGGTTTGCTAGGTGAATGCACTCCCTCCGTCTGTGCTCCTTTATCCCCTCGGTGTCCTTTGGTATGCTGCTAAAGCTTTAGTTTGTGCTTCGCCTGTTGTGCTAAAATTAATACTTCTTGTGCTGTGCATATCTCATCCTTATCTTTTACTTATTCCTATCTTTATTAAGCAGATTGGGCATTAATCTTCATAACACTTCCTTTGTTCCAGGTTTGACTGGCAACGGCGCCAAATTTTTACCGTACAGGGTAAAAGGATACTTATTGTATTTAGTAGATTAAAATGTAACACATAACAAATACTTTATTCATATATGCAATATACACTCCAAGTGCAACGCTTACAATGATAATGATTCTGATGTCCCAATAGTCCCTTTCGGACGGTGTATATATACTTTCCCGAAGGGGTGACTCAACCTTCATGCACCCTTTCAGATACAATTCTACCCGTCGACCACAATATAGAATATACTGATAACAGTTGGTCTCAGATAAGGAGATTGAAGTCAATGGGATTAAATGTCCAGCCAAAGGAGGAGATCAAACCAGCATTAAGGAAGGTTGATGAGATTGAAAGATCATTGTCTTCAAAAACAAAGTTGTTCTATGAAATTTGCAATGTCCTGATTTCGGAAACTCGAATTTGACCAATCTCATGTAGACTCATCTAGAAAAGTTGGTCATGAGAAATGGATAGTAAATTATAAAAACAAACTTAGAAAAGAAATAAATTGGTGATTTACACTTCAAAATATTGAGTGGTTTACACCATAGTTACCAGGTTCGTGAATTAGACCCTGGATCCGGATTTGGGTTTGATCTGGATCTGGGTTCGCATGTGGATCCATGAGGATCCAGGCAGGGTCCGTGATCTTGCTTGTGAATCCGTGGCCCGAGGATCTTGATGGATCCACAGGCAAAATCAAGGATCTTGCGTGGACCCTCAAGGATCCAAGCACGAATCTTGAGGATTTAGCACGAATCCATGGCAATACAGGGCACAAAAACATTAAATCATAAATGTGAATGTTCTGATTTTCTTTATAATCATGAAAATAGATCAATTATCAAGTTTACTAGATTCATAGATGCATACTAGAATCATAGATTCATATTATGAAATAATTTCTTAGTTTTTTTTTTTTTTTTTTTTTTTTGTGTGTGTGTATATATATATATATATATATGCATATAAATGAATCCTCTACAAATCATTATTGGAAAAAAAAATTAAAAAAAATTCCCGAATCCACGGATCCGATTCGCATGCCCGAATCGGATTCGTTTCATGAATCGGCAACGAAGGTTTACATATCAAAATGATATTCATATTATTTGCAAACACAAACAATGAGAAAATTAAAAGAATATTGGTGCTAAAATAACAATTTGCTGAATCAGAGACCAACAAACATGCTGGTAACAGAGATAAAGCCTAACCATTGCGCTTTGGTCTTGATAATTAATTTTTTTGTAAAGTTTGGAGCATTCTTCAAACTTAGTTAGATGTGATAAAATAATGTAGGATGGTATTTGCTGTGGAGGTTTTTGTGGGCTTGAAATGTTTTAACTAGTTGCTGCCCATGGACATTGTAGGGTATTAGCATCTCCAAATCTCTACATTAGTTTTAAAGAGGAAAAATAAAGAATTAGTTGGGACATTCTATCTTCAAGCAGTGTGTCAGTGGTTGTAGAATATTTGTTGACTTGCCTAAAATACATGCACATGACCCAGTATAGAGCTAGTGATGCTAAACTGAGTCATTATGTCTTTAAATCTGATTTACTGAACGATGCATAGTGAAAGCTTGAAATCCTTGAGAAAATATTTTTAACCTTGAAACTTTTATTTTTAAACCGTTTTTGCAATTTTATGAAGTCTTTTCCTAGTCTGCTTTTGAGTCAGAAATCAGCTTGCCGAGTTTGAGCCTCGTAACTATGGTTTGGACATTCAATCACATCATATCTCATTCACAAGTTCAATTATCTGAAATTATAATCTTTAACAATGGAGGCAAGGAGAAAATTAAATTCTTTATTTTTAAACTGTTTTTGTAATTTTATGAAGTCTTTTCCAAGTCTTCTTTTGAGCCAAAAATCAGCTTGCCGAGTTTGAGCCTTGTAACCATGGCTTGGACATTCGATCACAATATATCTCATTCACAATTTTAATTATCTGAAATTACAATCTTTAACAATGGAGGCAAGGAGAAAATGACAAGGAGTATTAAAGTCAAAACGAATTTATGGGTTGAAAAACTACATAAATGTGGTTTAAAAAAAAATTGGTAGCCAAATTCTGAATGACTCGTGGCACAAAATTTATTTTTGCAAAGAAAAGAACCTTTATGAAGTGATCAATGCATCTGATCAGGTATGGAGAAAAAGCTTTTCTGAAAAATAAAACAAGAAGCTCGAGCTGGAACATTAAAAATAAAACCGTGAACATGCTAAAGGCATTTCCATGCAGATTATGGTGTACAAATTAGAATTAAAATATAAATGACTAAAACAGACAAATGCCACAATTATATGAAGAAAAGGACATGAAGATGCTTCTTGTATGCTGAATAATAACATGGAAAGTCAGAAATTAACTAATCAGGAGCAATTATTTTTTATTTTTAAAATGTTTTTGCAATTTTCTGAAGTCTTTTCCTGGTATGCCTTTGAGTCAAAAGTCAGCTTGCCCAGTTTTAGTCTTGTAACTATGGCTTGGACATTCAATCACATAATATCTCATTCACAAGTTCAATTATGTGAAATTCTAATTTCTAACAATGGAGGCAAGGGGAAAGTGACAAGGAGCATTAAAGTTGAAACTATTTTATGGGTTGAAAAACTACTGAAGTGTGTATCTATGAAATATTGGTGGACAAATCTTGAAAACCTAGGGGCACACAATTTATCTTTGCAAAGAAAAGAACACTTAAAAAGTGATCAATGCATCTGATCAAGTATGGAGAAGGAGCTATTCTGAAAGATAAAACAATAAAACCTCGAGCTGGAACATTATAAATAAAATTGTGAACATGTTAAAGTCATAGCATGCAGATTATGGTGTATGAAATATAATTAAAATATAAAATGATAAAAATAGACAAATGCAAAGTATATGCCATTTAAAAAAAAGGACATCAAGATGCTTCTCGTATGCTGAATAATAACATCGAAAGTCAGAAATTAACTAATCAAAAGCAATTATTTGTAAGTAAATATTATTACGGAAGTAATTGGTAAATATTTACTTGTTATTACCAGAGACCAGACGGTCAATTTATACAAAAGAATGAGACGATGTTTCCTTGGGAAATGATCGTAAAGAATAGAAACATTCTATTGTAGAAAAAGCAAAAACCGAAAGCAAACTAAAGCTAATTAGATATTTACAATAGAGAACCATTAACTAATAATAGACGACATATCTATTACTGTAATACCCTCCCTTAATGGTTAATCTATCTAGAACACCAAGCTGCCTTCTAAATTTGACAAACTTATCAGGACCAAGCTCCTTAGTGAGAATGTCTACAGTTTGATCTGTGGTAGGAACATACTGCAAATCTATAGTTCCGTCTTCAACCAGCTGCCGTATGTAATGACAGTGAACATCAACATGCTTTGTTTGTTCATGGAAGACTAGATTTTGTGCTAACTTGATAACGCCTTTGTTATCAACAAACAGAGTAGTCGGTCCTATTGGTGACATCTACATATCCCCAAGCATCCAACGAAGCCAAACAGCTTCACATCCTGCCTTAATAGTCCCTCTGTATTCGGCCTTTGTAGAAGAGAGAGAAACTGCTTGCTGCTTCTTATTGGTCCATGTGACTGAATTGGATCTCAAACTGAACACATATCCAGATGTTGACTTTTTATCATCAACAGAGCCTGCCCAATCTAAATTTGTGAACCCACTGAGTTTAGGATTAGAACTTCAAGAAGTCAATAATCTGAAGTGCCCTTCACATAACGAAGCACACGCTTTGCTGCCTTCCAATGATCAGCCTTAGGAGCTGTCATAAAGCGTGTAATATAGCTGACTGCGAAGCTAATATCAGGCCCAGTGGTAGAGAGGTAGATGAGGTTGCCTACTAGTTGCCTGTATGTAGTATCATCAACGAAAGGAGAATCAGACTTTGTTGATAACTTGAGACCTTTCTTCATAGGTGTAGATGCGGGTTTGCAATCCTGCATGCAAAATTTGTCTAGCAGGGCCTTGGTATATTTGGACTGAGAGATGAATATACCAGAAGACTGTTGCCAAACTTCAACACCTAGGCAATAATGCATGAGCCCAAGGTCAGTCATATCAAAAGATTGGCATAAGTTCTGTTTGATTCCATGAATGAAAGATTTCAAACTGCCAGTGATGATCAGATCATCCACATAAATAACCAGAAGGATGATGTAACTATCAGTAGTCTTGATGTACAGATCTAAGTCCGAAGAACTCCTCTTGAAGCCTTGATCATTGAAATACTTATCAATTTTTATGTCCTTGTCCGAGGGGCCTGCTTTAAGCCATAGAGAGCTTTTACCATTTTGAGAACTTGATGGTCTTTACCGACAACCTCAAAACCAAGAGGCTGCATCATGCAGACCTCTTGATGGAGATCACCATTCAAGAAAGTACTCTTGACGTCCATCTGATGGACCTTCCAGCCAAACTGTGCTGCCATGGCTAGGACTAATCTGATGGTGCTCATCTTTGCAGTAGGAGCAAAGGTCTCCTCATAATCAATTCCCTAACATTGAGAAAATTCCTTAGCCACTAAACGAGCTTTGTACTTATCCAAAGTACCATTGGATTTGTATTTGATTTTGTAGACCCATTTGCAGCCAACAGGTTTCTTACCTGGTGGAAGATCAGAAAGGACCCAAGTGTTGTTCTTCATTAGGCTCTGGTGTTCAGATGTCATGGCCTGTTCCCACTCTGGAATTCCTTTAGCCTTAGAATATGTTAGAGGTTCAAACACACTGTGAATGTTGGCCATGAGAGCAAAGTTAATAGAATCTATTGTTTTGCTCCTTTTCGAGCAGTTGTCCCATCAATGAGCTCATCATCACGAAGATCAACAAGTGTCTTAGCCCACCACTTAGGCCGGATAGGAGAATGACCAACATTAGTACCAGGAGATGCGTGATCAACAGGATCCTCATCAGAAGAATCTTGATCAAACTCAGGTGAAGCATCTACAAAGTGAGGTGATCCTGCAGGAGAAGTTAGAGGTGTTTGTACAGGTACCATTGGAATAACTGGAGCTGTAGGAGCTACTAGAGCCCTCCCATCAGGTGGACCTAATGGAAGTTGAACTCCCAAATCATGAGCCATCATAGGCTAGTTTGCTAGATTAGGAATAGGAGAAACAGGCATGAATCGTCCTCACTGCTCATCAAAGACTACATCTCAACTGTAGATGAGACGAGATGTCTCAACATCGATTAGGTGGTAGGCTTTGTGAAGATTGCTATATCTAGCAAGCATGAGTTTCTGACTCTTGGCATCCAACTTGGTGTGTGACGCATCAAGGATCCAAACAAAAGCAAGGGAGTCAAAAATGTTTAGGAGACTGATTTTGGGTTTGCAGTTGGACTAGGCCTCTTCTGGAGTTTAACCTTTGCTCGCCACTGTGGGGGACAGGTTCGACAGATAAACTGCAGTGTTAATTGCTTCTGCGCAAAACTACTTTGAAACATGTTTGTGTTTGAGCATGGAACGAGCCATCTTGGTGATTGTCCTATTCCAACATTCAACTACACATTTTCGTTGTGGCATTTGGGGTGTGGTTAATTGGTGTTTGATGCCATGTGTATCCAAGGAGCTGGAGAAAGCATTAGAACAAAATTCCCCCCCCATTGTATGATCTAAGAGTAATAATAGATTTCTCGACTCTTTTTCAACTAAAGGTTTAAACTTCTGAAATATAGGAAATGTATCTGATTTCTTTTTAAGGAAGTACACCCACATTTTTCTACTGAAATCATCAACAAACAACAGAAAATATCTAGACCCAAGAATAGGAGGAGTGGCCATAGGGCTGCAAATATCGGCATGAACACGCTGAAGTACCTGAGAAGCTCACCATGAATCACCATTGGTGAAAGGTGTGCGATGTTGCTTCCTAGCTTGGCATGCGTCACAAACACCAAGGTGATGTGTCTGAATCTCTAGCAATCCAAGAACAAGCTAATCTTGAGCAAACTGTGAGAGATAATCCACATTTAAGTGCCCATATCGCTGATGCCAAAGTGTGCTGACAGAAGATCACCGAGCAGCCATAGCTAAGTACTGAGAATCACTAGAATCAGTAAGTCTAAAAAGACCATGATCCTCAAGACCCATTGCAACAGTTGACTTAGTTGCTCGATCAGTATTGGTGCACTGATGTGAACTGAAGGTGACTGCCGAGTGTGGAGAATGTCGCAGCAACTGACTGAATGAGAGTAGATTTAGTTCCATCCTTGGAACCTAGTACACATCAAGGAATATGAGATTCCTCCCAACAGGCTGAATTTGAATGTTGCCTTTACTGACAACCATGTACCCTGCTCTACCACCAAAAATAATAGTTTGAATAAGGGTGGTAGTCAGTAAACTAGTCTCTGTAGTGAGTGAAATGACGAGAGGCACCTGAATCAATGTACCAGGCAGACGACTTCAGATGATCTGTAGGTCTTTTAGCCATGAAGGTGTAAAAGGCAAATTTCATCTGCTTAGTGTGCTTTGTATTATGCACTTTGGGCTGCGAACCTGATTGCTTAGATTGTGCAGCTAAGCGTTTTTGACATTCAACCTTCATGTGTCCAAATTTGTGGCAATAGTTGCGTTGAATGCTCTTTCTGGAACCATTTGATCCTAGAGCCGTAGAATTTTGCTTAGATGGTTGCTGAAACTTGCCTTTATCCTTTTGAGAGGATTTCGCAACAAAGGCTTGCTCTGTGGAGGTGGAACTGGAGGTACTACTGAAACGATGTGATGTTGAGAGTCTCGATAAAATGCTCATATGATTTTGGAAAACTCTGAAGAGTGATAACCACAATATCCTCTTCCTCCATCTTGCAACCGATGGCAAGTAAGTGATCACAGATTTCCTAAATTCGATTCAGGTATGCTTGGAGTGAGGTGCGCTCATCCGCGACAATAGAAAACAAAGTGTTTTTCAGAGAGAAGGCTCTGCTTTTGTTAGAAGTCTCATGAAGACCTTTGAGATGTGTCCAGATCTTGATAGTTGTCTTGTCGGATGGAATTTGAGAAAGCTGATCATCGGCAATAGATAATTTGAGAAGCATTACTGCCTCTCGATTATTCAAATCCCATGTATCTTGATCAGGACCAGGAGAAGTCAGACGCTTTGTAACACCCAGAACAAGTTGATTGGTGTTCCGATATTCAAAAATTGCGATGATCCGTTGCTTCTAGGTGCCATAGTTTTGACCATTGAATTTGGAGTTATACTCGAGCAAAATGTTTGTTAGAGATGCCATGGCATGTTTTTCAATGAGAAATTGTGAAAGTCTGTGAAGGCATGTTCTTCGAGGCAAAAAATGAAAAACCCAAAAAAATCGGAGTGACCTAGAAGAGAGCTCGAAAAACCCAAAAGGAGTATGATGTCGTTTTCTTGATCTGCTAGCTTGAAAATCGAGGCACAAAAATCAAGGCACTCAGAAAAATGGACGACAACTAGTTGAGCTCTCGAAAAACCCACCGAGACTCTGAAATAATTTTTGTTCCAGACCCAAAAATTAGGGTTTCGGGCGAAACCCTATTCAACAGCGAAACAAGCTCAAAATAATGGCAATTTGGGCAAAAATGTTGTAGAAACTTGGTAAAAAATAACAGTTTTAACAAATGACCAATGCTGGAAGGAGATCATGATTGTATGGAGGAGAACAAAAAAGAATGTTAAACTCAGAAAACCATCGTCTAGAGGTCATGTGAGCAGAGGAGAAAGGGCATGAAAAACGACTTTCACCAGTAGTTATCAACCACGTGACCAGTAGGAAAAACGACTGCAAATCCTGTAGCTTGACCTAGTAAACCACGATTTGTAGATACCAGTCACGAATTGCAGGGAAAAAATTGTGATCTGGAGACAATTTTCAAAGAACAAAACTTGCGATTTTTTCAATATGCGTTTTGCATAGACACAATTGCGATTTGTAAATCCCTAGTCAAGTTTTTAGGTGGATTCAAATTTCTTGGCAGAAAACCCTAGATGGGTTTTAGAGAAATTGATAGAAATAATTTTGAAAAAATTTAAACAAATAATTTGAAGAAGAAATTAAAAATTTAAGTATTATCTCTGATAACATATTACAGAAGTAATTGGTAAATAGTTACTTGTTATTAAAAGAGACCAGACGGTCAATCTATACAAAAGAATGAGACGATGTTTCTTGAGGAAACAATTGTAAAGAATAGAAACATTCTATTCTAGAGAAAGCAAAAAACAAAAGGAAACTAAAGCTAATTAGATATTTACAATAGATAACTATTAACTAATAATAGACGGCTTATCTATTTTTGTAATAAATATTACCATAAAAAGATCAAATTTATAGCAAGCACAATGAGATCCAAGGAGAGGACATGAGATTTGTTAGGGGAAAACAAAGAAAAACTACTAATATTAGGTAGATGGAATAAAGCCAAAGGAAGTACAATGAGAAAAAGACAAAGAACTGTCAAGATTATGCAACTTCTTTTGAATCAGACTTCTATTTCCTTCCTTGAATGCTGATAATGGTCTTCTAAGTTCTAAATATTGATGAAGTTTACACTTATAATTCTGATCTGACAATTATATATATTTGCAAGTAGAATAGTATGATATTTTCTTGAGGAAATGGCCTTAAATGTGAAATGTTTGAAGAACACTTAATTTCTTTGATTCTGGTAGAAGGAGGAATAGTTGACTTTGATCTGATATTAACAAAGAATATCTCTGCACTATCAATTACTGAATAATGATGCTTGGAGGAGTAGACTGAATTATGTTTGTGTACCCTTCAGAACTGCATCACTATCCCTCTAAGTATCTTGACTAGGAGACATGACCCTTAAAGACCATGTCCCTTCCCTTAATTGGTTTGTATGACTCTTCCTAAAGCCGACGATATGCAAACTAATCTAATATTAATTAGTGACTAACACATTGTGTTAGTTTCACTTATTTAGTATCACAGCTATTCTGTATAGTCACCACCTAGAAGGGAGAGGAGAGAACACATACAAAAGGCCATCCGTAGATACTGAGGACTTAGAAGAGTAAGTGCGGTTTGCACTTTCAGACCTGGTGATTATTAGGGTATTAAATTTAACACTCCCTCTTAACTTTATAATCACACAGAGAGATGTCATATCTAGCAACATCTATATAGAGGAATAATCAAGAATCAATACTCTATATCTGTCTGAATCTTCTTTTTATGTGAAATCATAGAACACATAATATAATGTCATATCACTAAATCTGTGATATGACAAATTACTGCCACTAGTGATAAGTTACAGGATAAATCTGAAGAGTAATTTAATCTCTTCATTTATCTCAGTTGTGATTCATAGAAACTGGTACAAGATCCTGAGTTTAAGATCTACTAGAATATAGGATAAACCCAAAGAATACGAACATTCTTCCTTTATCCGATTTGTGATTCATGAACATAGCAATGTCAACATCACAATATGATCTAAAACTCATCTATATCTTACAGTAAAACTCTACTGTTTAGTACATTATCTAAAAGATCGTCATCTCTCATAATGCCTTTTATACAAGTGATCATTATTTTAGAGATTCACCTCTTTAAATAATGAATACAAATGGTGGAGCCCATAATAGTCAATAGCCTGATAAAATAATTTTTTTATATTAATGATCAAAAGATTACAAATGGATTACAACTCAACCATACGAAGTCTCTTCTTGAAGTGTTCTATCTTCACTCTAGATAGTGGTTTGGTGAGTATGTCTGCTGTCTGATTTGCAATGCAAATGTATTCCAATTTTACAGAATTCCTGTCTAACATATCTCTTACATAATGGTAAGAAATTTCAATATGCTTGGACCTATGATGAAAACTGGATTCACTGAGAGTTTGATGGAACTCTGATTATCATAGTGAATAATCGCAGGATTCATGGCTTGCCCAAATAATCCCACAAGTAACTTCCTCAGCCAGACTGCTTCTCGAGAGGCCATCACTGTTGCAATGTATTCGGCTTCTCTGGAGCTCTGAGCTACTAAAGACTGCTTTCTGCATATCGAAGATATCATCGCTGATTCTAAATTGAAACAACATCCTGAAGTACTTTTCCTATCCTTAACACTTCCACCCCAATCATGAATTAGTGAATCCATGTAAGTCTAAAGCAACTTTCTCGTATTTGAGTCCAAAATTAAGAGTGCCTTGTAAGTATCTCATAATGTGTTTAACTGCAACTGGGTGAATCTCCTTTGGTTCACACATAAATTGACTTAAGGCATTAACTGCATAGCAAATATCCGTTCTTGTATTTACTAAGTACTTAAGTGACCCAGTCATCTGTTTGTAGAGAGTAGTATCTATGGAAGGTGATTCTGCTGCTGCTTCCTTAAGTTCATGTGAATTAGTCTCCATTGGAGAAGACATAGGTTTGCAATTCCACATTCCAAATCTCTTTAAAATGTCTGATGTATACTTCCCTTGATTAAGTATGATATTGTCAAAATTCTGCCGTAATTCCAGTCCTAGGAAGTAATGAAGGAGTCCCAAATCTTTCATCTCGAATTCTCTAGTTAGATCTTTCTTGTGCTGATCTATGAGATGATCATTACTTATTATTAGTAAATCATCAACATACAGTATCAAAATTACCAAATGATTTTTGTCTCTTTTATAATATAAATTCGGATCAGCTTAATTTTTGGAGAATGTTAAGTTGGTGAGATACTTATCAATTCTTTCATACCAAGCCTTCGGAGCTTGTTTAAGCCCATAGAGAGCTTTCTTGAGCCTGCAAACAAAATCATAGGATCATGAGTTTCAAATCCTTTAGGTTGCTCTAGATATACTTCTTCTGAAATCTTTCCATTTAGGAATGTTGTTTTTACATCCATTTGATGTACCTTCAATCCCTTTGATGTGGTAGTTGCTAAGACTACTCTTACAGAGGTATATCTTGCAATAGGAGTAAAGGTTTCTTCATAATCAATCCCTTCTTTTTGAGAAAATCCCTTGGCTGCAAATTTGGCGTAATACTTATCAATACTATCGTCAGTAACATGATTTATTTTAAATATCCACTTGGAAGAAACAACAGATTTTCCTTTAGGTCTTGGAACAATTTCCCAAACATCATTTTTCATAATAGATTGGTATTCTTTTGTCATAGCTTCTTTCCAAGCTGTATGTTTAATAGCATTAGAAGGATTGATTGGTTCTGTTTTGGATAAATCGCTCATGTTTGTTGTATGACTAGAGAATCTTTTATGTCTTTTGCTTTCTTTGACTGTTTCGGTAGGTACAACGATGTCTTGAGCTGCTTTAACTGTTTTAATGGCACAAAGTGGTCTTTTCTTTGAATTTTCTTCAAGATTTATATTTTGAATTTCATCTTCGATTTCTTCTAAGTTCTCCCTTTGGGACCCAAATTCACTATTTCTTTTAGAACTAGGTAAAGGAGAAGGTTCATCAGAACTTATGGCTCTTTTGAATGCAAGATCTTCTTCAAAGATTACATCCCTACTAAGTTCAATACTTTTCTGTCCAGGTATGAAAATCCTATATGCTTTAGATGTTTCACTATACCCTACAAAAATACCTTTCCTCCTAGAGGGTTCTAACTTGGTTCTCTTTTCTTTTGGAACATGGATATATACAGGACACCCAAAAATTCTAAGATGACTTATATTGGGTTTTACTTTAGTAAATACTTCTTCAGTAGTTTTATCTTTAAGATAGGAGTGAGGGCTTCTGTTTTGAATATATACAGTGGTACAAGAGGCTTCTATCCAAAGATAATATTCTAGATTTTGGTCAAAAATCATAGCTCTAGCAGCTTCTATAATTGTCCTATTCTTTCTTTTTGCTACCCCGTCTTGTTCTGGATTATAAGAAACATTGTACTCCCTCTTAATCCCTGATTCTCTAGAAAACCTTTTAAACAAGTCTGAGGTATATTCTCCTTCGTTATCAGTTCTAAGGGTTTTAATTTTATGCTCTGAAATGTTTTTAGTTAATGTTTTGAATTCTTTAAATCTTTGTAGGATTTTTTCTCATTCATTGAATTTTAAAAAGTAAATCCATGTTTTCCTAGAGAAGTCATCTATGAATAAGATATAATACCAGAATCCTCCAAAAGAAGGAATAGACACAGGTCTAGATAAATCTGAATGAATTAATTCTAGTACGTTATTTGTTTTCCTAGCACTATCGTGAAAGGGACTTCTAGTGTTCTTACCCAGAGCATACTCTTTGCAAATACTTGGGTGATCTTTATTTAGTTTAGGTAATCCAATAACCATCTTCTCCATAGTTGATAAAGCTTTGAAATTTAGATGCCCTAATCTTCTGTGCCTTATTTCATTTATATCTGCAGCTTCATGAACTAGGGCTTGAATAGATCAATTAGATTGTGTATTCAATTCATACAAATATCCTTTTCTTGGACCAATTAACTTTGCTTTTTTGATGGAGGAGTTCTTAGCCCAAGTTAATACTTTGCCATCCACAAATGCAACATTGTGTCCGTCATCCTCAAGTGTTGTAATTGAGATTAGGTTTCTTGTAATTCTTGGTACATAGAGTACACCTTTAAGAAGAAGAGTATTTCCTGATTTTAGTTTCAAAGTACCATTTCCAATTCCTTCAATGGAGTGTGCTGAATTATCACCAATGGTAACTTCACTGTGAACCTTCTCTGATAAAGAGTCTAGTGTTTCTTTTTATCCTTTTATATGTCTAGAAGATCCACTATCAATTACTGATGCTTTATTTGAAATTTCATCTGGTAGTGAGGAATATAGAATATGGTTCTCAAGATCATAAGTATCTTCTTCTTTAATAACATTTGTATAGTTTTCTTGTTGTTTGGAATTTTCAGGACAGTTAGATCTGTAGTGTCCAAATTTTTCACATTTGAAACACTTTATTTTAGATAGATCTTTCTTGGGTTCTCCATTCTTTTGATTTCCCTTTTTCTTCTTGAATTGCTTCTTCTTGCCCTTATAGGAGTTTGTATTAAGAACATGAAGCTCTTCATCTTCTGCTTTTGGTTTCCCTCCTTTCTTTAGTTTTTTGGATTTTTTTTGAAGATAATCGTTCTTGAGTCTATTAAAGTCCGGAAGATTATTTCTAGCATTTATTCCTTGTGCAAATGTCTCCCATGAATTTGGCAGTCCATCTATAGCCATAAGTGTTAATTCTGTGATAGCCATAAGTGTTAATTCTGTGTCACTAATGTTGGTTTTTATACTTGATAGTTCATCTCTAATGCCGACAACTCTTAGGAAGTAAGAATTTATCGATTCTCCTTTCTTTATTTGAATGTGATTCAGTTGCCTTTTTAGTGCAAGAACCCTAGTTACATTGTTTACTTCATATGCATTTTGTAATGCATTCATCATATCAAAGGTAGTTTGATGTTTTGTAAGCATAGGTACGATATCATTTTTTACTCCATCCAAGATGATTTGAATAGCTTTTCTATTTCCTCTACTCTAGATAGATTTGTGAGGCTCAACTGGAGGTTGTTTGGATGCTCCATCAACAAATTGTTTTACATTGTTCTTTGCAAGAATCATAATGATTCTGAATTTCTAGGCATCAAAGTGTTCTTTCCCATCAAACCTGTCCTCGGGTCTGATTGTGTATGCCATTGAAGATATAAGATAGTTGCTACATATATATATATATATATATATATATATATATATATATATATATATATATATATATATATATATATATAGAGTCTGATAATTGAATTTTGCAGAGCCTAGTTTCGACTACCGGAGCTCTGATACAATTTAAAGATTCTGCAACTTCTTTTGAATCAGACTTCTATTTCCTTCCTTGTATGCTGATAATGGTCTTTTAAGTTCTGAATATTGATGAAGTTTAGACTTATAATTCTGATCCGAGAATTATATATATCTGCAAGTAGAATAGTATGATATTTTCTTGCGGAAATAGCCTTAAATGTGAAATGTTTGAATAACACTTAATTTCTTTGATTCCGATAGAAGAAGGAATAGTTGACTTTGATCTGATATTAAGAAAGAATATCTCTGCACTATCAATTACTGAATAATGATGCTTGGAGGAGCAGACTGAATTATGTTTGTGTATCCTTCAAAACTACATCACTATCCCTCTAAGTATCTAGACTAGGAGACATGACCCTTAAAGACCATGTCCTTTCCCTTAATCGGTTTGTATGACTCTTCCTAAAGCCGGCAATATGCAAACTAATCTAATATTAGTTAGTGACTAACACATTGTGTTAATTTCACTTATTTAATATCACAACTATTCTGTAAAGTCGCCGCTTAGAAGGGAGAGGAGAGAACACATACAAAAGGCCATTCAGAGATACTTAGGACTTAAAAGAGTAACTGTGGTCTGCACTTTCAGACTTGGTGATTATCAGGTTATTAAATTTAACAAGAACAAGCATTCAAATAGATGCAGGAGCATCCTGGGTGTCAGAGCAATCTTGCATCACCCAAAAATATTTTTGTTTTCAGCCTTTCTATTTTAATAAGGACTAGTAGACAAGGGTGTTGCTATTTCTGGGAACTTGCTATTTTTAGTAAGTTTGTTATACGAGCTCAGAATGTTCTCATTTTCTACAAGAAGGTTCATTTTATAATTATAAGCCTACCATAAAAATCTCATTGCTCTAGCTTAAGTATCGAAGAAGTTATTGCGGATTTTTGGAGGAGAAATTTGGAGGAAAATCTTCAGCCTCACCGTCGGAGGTCTTAGAGTGCCTAGATGAGGTTCGAAAACTCGACAGAAGGGTGCTTTTAAAGTTTCAATTCTATAGATTAGGAGTTGGCATTTCCGAAAAGTGGTTATAATAGCCAATCAGAGCAACGATTAGAGAGTTATGGCCTTCATAGTTGGGCTACCCAAAATTTCTAAAATAATTGTCAAAGATGTATTTGGCTGACTCTATATGTATTGTTACGGTCTGTCGGCCCTAGGTATTAAGCTTGAATGTCTATAACCTTGCTGTGTGACATAAAATTGCCTATTTAAGAAAGACCTGAACATTGTCTAGAACAATTATGGGTGGTGGTTCGTAGCTTACTCTTGCAGATTACTGTAATGAAGGAGCCCATGTGGGTTAGCATATTGTACTTGTGAATTTTGTAATTCCGCATTTTCCGTGATAATAAGAAGTCCATATTTTGTTCTCGCATTTGTTGTTGTTTTTTTTTTAATTTTTTATTATGGGTTTGTGGTATTAAGGGGAACACCCTTCATCACAAATGCTACACACAAAATATAATATCCTTTGTGTCACAATCCTCACAAGTAGGAAAACTAGTATTCCAAATACTTGGAACAAGAAACAAGAAATGAACTTTACCAAGTAAAGATTGATTTCTAGCACCTTGGCTTGAGCTTCACTTATGGTGTTTACAACAAACCCTTCAATGGATTGCATACCACAATTTTGTACAATGATAGGGAAATTTATCTTTTCAAAGAGGATTTCTAAAAATATTTGTAATTTGATCTTCACCCTACAATACAAAGAGAAATTTGATTGTCTTCAATTTGGTATTTTATGAAGTGATGTTGAAGATCAATATGCTTGGTCCTTTCATAGAACATATGATTCTTTGCCTAGGCAACGACACTTTGATTGCCACAATGCAAATGAGTAGGAGATTTTTGAGGTAAATCTAAATCTCTAAGTAGTATCTTGACAAAGAGGTTTATTGAGAGTATCGACAACTTGATCTTCACCCTTATGGTACAAAAGAGAAATTTATTGATCTTAAAGTAGTCTTCTTAACCATGGGGTGCCTTTGGCTGCATGTGTACAACCTTATTTTTAGTTTCATTGGAGCCAATAGAATAAAGATTGTTGCTTTATACATTTTTAAGGAATAGATTTTATCATCATCGAGATTTTCCTCTTTCTTTGAAATTAAAATCACAATTAGCATCATAAAATATATCACCATTAAGAGAATATGTAACATATTTTAGGTCTCTTTCTCTAACTTCAAAACTAGTTTTTCAAGGTCTAGACATAAATCTGGAAACTAGGCTAATACCATAAGAAATATAAGAACTATCAAGTGTAGAAAAAGCTAGTTAATTCAAAATTTGAACTAATTGCCTGTACCAAGTACTGTTGACAAAAGGTGTTTCCATATCAATCATAAGTTTAGTTCATAACTCACAAGGAGTGAAAACCAGGTTAACATCATTTATCTTATCTATCTAAAAGATCTTTAGCATATTTACTTAGAGAAAGAAATATACCCTTTAGGTGTTTGCCAAATTTGCATATGCAAAAATAGTGTAAAAATGCCGAATCAGTCATTTGAAATTCTTTATTATGTTGCGACTTGACATCACAAATGAAAGGGTTAGAACTTGAAGTGAAAATTAAGTCATCAACATATAGAATAGTAATCCCAATTTAATCTTCTCTATTCTAAATGTAAAGATTAGAATCACTTGCATCACAAATTAAGCAGTTTAGAAGTTGGAGTGTAAAAGATGGAATAATTTGTAATAACCCCAACCGGTTATAACTTCGTCAAACACCAAATTCTTTTATAATTCAGTTGTTTGACATTTTGTCAAACACTTTGGAAACAAGCTCTGATACCACTATAATAACCCTGTCTGGTTATAGCTAAATCAAGCATCAATCTCTTTCACATTTAAATGATTTGACATTTTGTCAAACACTTGGCAAGCAGCCCAATTACCACTGAATATATGTTGTCTTAAATTTTCAAACACAATATTAGGATGTACAGGAAATTGATCACAGAGTTATTTAATTTTGGCCTTATAAGTTTTGCATAAATAAATTCCAAATGCCAATAAACCATATAGTAATATAATGAAATGGGAATTTAATTGCTGGCTGATTGCTATGTCACAAACTTTAGACTCAGAAATGTCACAAAGACAACAAGAGAAAAATAAGATAATCAAATAATTGGATGCTTTTCTCATCAAATGTCCTCACATTTATAATCTCCAAATGGCACCGGTTTCCCAAAAGAACTCCACTTAAGAAGCTTACTCTACACAACATTAGAATATAGTAAAAATGCCATTAATATAATTTATTAATTGCTTTTGGCTCCAAAAAATGACCTTTTCCACCATAACTTAAAATTCTGACATGCAAGGCCACTGTTTCTTGTTCCCACGATTTAAAACTTTTCATCCCAGTTCCAACGAGCTATGTTACTGAGGTGACTAACAAACAACACCAACAAAAATAGCAACCTCGTTGTATTTAGGTGAATAATAATAATAATTCACCTGTCTTGCGAAAACAATTGAACAGGCATCAGATTCAAAATTTGACAACACCAAAGTGATCCCGATGATGAAAGACGATGAATGAACCTGACGGGTTGACTTACTATAAATAGACGCTCCCTCCAAGACTAGTGGAGCCCAAAGCGGAAGCTCGAAATAAAAACCGAGATCATCTCCCAACTCCTCTAACTCAACTGAGCTCATTGGAATGAACAGTTTGACTTACTATAAATAGTAAGTCCCTCAAGTGGAGTCAAAACACACGATAGGTTGTTGGAAAGCCTATAACCACATAACTGAGATCCTCAAATCCTACTACTAGCGCACGAGGGTCGTGATGGTTAACTGACCTAGTCAACTGCAGGATGCTGCTAAAAAAGGGGACATTACATAATAATCACGATTTCATTTTCCGTATGCTTGGTATAAAGATTAGGATCTTTTTGGTTTCTAATAAAACCTTTAGAAATATTAGAAACTAATAAAGCATTGATTTTGGAATGCCACTCTCTAGGGGATCATTTTAACTTATGAACAGATTTTTTGATCTTATAAACAAAATTTTCATGACCTTTGTTAACAAATCTCAAAGATTGAGACATAAATTTCTCCACTCAAGTTACCTTTTGAAAAAGCACATTTGACATCTATTTGATGAATAGACCAATGCATATTATAAGATCAAGTAAGAATTGGTTTGACAACATGCATTCTAGGTGGATGAGCAAAGGTTTCATTATAATCTGAGCCTTTAATTGGAGAAAATTCTCTAGCTACTAATCTAGTTTTAAATTTATTCCATTATTGGAATTGAATTTAGTTTTATACAACAATTGTTAGATAAGAACTACCATCCAAGTGCAATTAGCAATCAACTTATTATATTCCTTTTGCATAGTGTTATCTCAATGCGCTTGAGATTTAGTTCGCGCAAAAGGTTTAGGATAACTAGTATTCGGAACATTAGACAATAAGCATAATTGTAATAACTTGCTTTGTCAACTTTACATTTATCTAGTTGGACGAAATAACAATCAACTTCTTGAATCATGGTTTTTAAACCATTAAAGTCTTGTTTTAGATGTAGTGGAATCATCACTAGAAGCAAGATCTTAGGAGAGTTTAGAAAAGGAGGATTGTCCTCTACAACCACAATTTTAGTTTAAGAAGCTTCATTATCATGAACTTTGGAGTAATAATGTACACGAGTTATACAATACAAACATCTCTAGTAGCTTTTACTAAGTGATAGTATTGTAAAGAGAATGTTGATTACACTTAACAAATATATAAATAACGATTTAGAATATAACTTTTTCCTTTTTCTATAGGTTCATGAACAAAGGCACAAGAACCATAATTCTTTAAGTATTTTAGATTTGGCTTGCTATGAGACCAAGCCTTTTTGAGAGGTGTATTGTTGAGAGCTTTGGTAAGAGTCCTATTAATAAGATCGATTAAAGAAGCAATTTTTTTATACCAAATTATATAATGCATATTTATAGCACGAAACCTACTTTTTTCCTTGTCAACTATTGTTCTATGCTTCCTTTCTCTTACACCATGTTCTCGATGAGTAGAGGGAACAATTAATTCATGCTTGGTTCCAAATGATTTGAAATGACATTAAAAGGACTATTCACATGTTCTTTACTGCTATCAGTTCTGAGAATATATCAATTTCAAAACCAACCAGAATATATCAAGAGTTTGGTTGTTACCACGAAAAAAAGAGATAAAAAGTTCTCCTTGGAAAATCTTCAACAAAGGTTAGAGCATACCTTGATTCTTGGATGGACGTATTTTGCACTGTTCGAAAAGTTACTATGAACAAGGTGCAACATGTGAGTTGCCCTCCATGCTTGACCATTTGGAAAGGGCTCCGTATGCATCTTACCACTCATGTATCTTGTACATACATTCATAGAAAAAACAATGCTAGACATTCCATTTACCATTTTTTAGTTTTGCATTATAATCATACTGTTAGAATTGATAGTGGCCCGACCTCTCATGCCAAATGTTGAAATCAATAATAGTAAGCAAAGAATATTTTGATTGAGAAAACTCATAAAACTTGATTATTATTATCTGACTTTCTATTAGCAAAAAATATATTTTTCTTAGAATCAATGGCGTAACATATATCATTACAACATTCAATTTTATAATCTTAACACAACTTAGCAATTGAAATCAAGTTGGTCTTTAATTTAGGTACATACAATATGTCTTTAATTTAGGTACATACAATATGTCATGTATTTTACCATTAGGCACATTTACATCACCAATAGCGTCTACTTTACAACTATTATTATTTGCAGGTTAAAAGAGGAACATTAGAAGTACCGAGTTGCATAGAATCAAGAACTTCTCTATGAGAAGTAACATGAAAAGAAAATGAATGAACAAAAAATAACTATCCTTGGAAAACCCTCCAACTCGAGTGGAAAAAAAATCCAGCCACACAAGAAGCATTTTATTAATGAAATAGCTATAAACAGATTTATAATATGCCCAAAACTAGGCCAATAGTAAAGCAGTGATCATCATCGCTATGATCTATAGACAATAAATAAAATATACCCCTTTCATTCAATCTCTCAACAAAGAAAATCAATCTATGTTAGCAGATTCTTTCTTGAAGAGTATTAAACATTGCATTGTGTAATATACAAAATTTTTGTGAACAATTGTAGGCTAATCTGTTGGATAGTTGTTCTTAGTTGGTCAAGTCCCACTCTAGTAGTTGATTTTTCTAGGTTTGTGCTTCCTTAGAGTCAAACTGATGTACTTATATTTGCAGTAAGCATCTATATAGTTAGGATTTCCATCTTTGGCAAGGCACCTAAATAACTTTGTGGCTCTGTTGGGTTTTGGTAGTGCCAACAAAGATTCTTTTCCTGGATTCACTATTTCTTGTAAGTCAAGTTCATGCAATTTCTATTTTGGGCAAGGTATTTGGTTTTTTGACATTTACAATGTTTTGAAGGCCTCCTCAGTTGTATGACAGCCAATTTGAACTTTGTAAAACTCCTTTGTCTTTAGTGATATCTTGATACAGCTGTACTACCTCCATACCACCTTTTTACCACCTCTGTACTAGCTTCATACTATGTCAGATGTCTGTACTAGCTTCGAACTAGGCCTGTATGGTATCTTGATTCAGCTGTACTACCTCCATACCACCTTTTTACCACTTCTGTACTAGCTTCATACTATGTATGTACTAGCTTTGAACTAGGCCTGTATGGTAGTTATGACAATCCTACCAAAGTGTCTTGGTTTGGAGGTACAATCCTATTTGCACAAACAAATAATCATTCACCAGATGTATGCGAAAAACACTAATGCTAGATAACAAGAAAATCAACACAATAGAATGGATTGGAATACAAATGCACAAGATGTTTAGATTAATAATTATGTTACTCTAGATTACAATAGTATCGAACAAAGAGCAAAGTAAAGTAGGGTGAGGAGTTACTCTCACCAAATTGGAGAAGACCAAAAGGAAGGATCTTTCACGTCTGAAATGGTAGGCAAGAACCCCATGTAGAATTTGCAATAACAATAAAATATTCCATATCACATGCCTACAATCACCTACAAGTCGATATTAAATATGCCTTCGTGGAAACTCCTGAGGGTTTACAAAAATTGCTGACATGACCAATACCTTTGGACAACAAAATAATAATTGGTCTGGGAGATAATTAAATTAATTTCAAGGTCATAGATAATTGAATTATTGTTTTATTATTTTTCTTGCTTTATTTTATAATTAAATTAATTAGATAATTTCTTTATATTTCATTTTTGGGACCACATAATTAATTAATTTGATTAACAGGGGACATTACAAAGCCTCACAGGTTTGTAGGAAAACCGACTTTGATACCAATTGTTGGTTTCCATGGCACCAAACGCTCAACCTAGTAATTGTTGAATGTTAGCCATAGGTAGTGTCAGGGGATATTTTTGTATACATGCAAATATCTTCTTTGTTTGAGACTGCCATTACATATTGTATTTTGTTGGGTCTCTATCCTACTTGTGCATATTCACGAGGAGGACATCTAAATGCTTCTTTTCTCTTACGTTGAAGGAAATGATGAAATAGATTGATTGATAGTAAAGAGCCAATTATTTTGTGTAATTATGATTGGGTGACGTAGCATGGTGGTTATGGAATATCTCTTATGGTGGGGGCATTTATGGAATATTATAATACAAAGCGGTTCGAACATTTGAAGAACATTAAGTGGATCAGATATCTAAAGGTCATGTAATAGTTCCTTTCTTAACAACACTTGGCTTGGATTGTCATGCTTAGTTTAGCATTGCTAAGCTAGAGTTGTATTATTGGAAATGATTGACAATGAAGATTCTAACCAGTCATACTCGAAACCTTGATTTTGTTGCATCAGAATGTGTTACTTAGAAGTTTTGGTTTGGTCTTTTGCTAGGACATTTTGTATAGGCAAAAATGTTTATTTGATAGTATGTCATGGAAACTCTTAAGTGTAGACTCAAATATTATCTATATGGCTATGTTGTATTGTTTCAGACATTTTTTGATTGATTCTAGCTTCTTAAGGTATTATTATTCTATTGTTCTAAGAGATTTAAGTTTATTGTGACGATTGTAAAAATCAGAGTTGTTATTTTTTGATTGATTCTAGCTTCTTAAGGTATTATTATCCTACTGTTCTAAGAGATTTGAGTTTATTGTGAGGATTGTAAAAATCAGACTCATTAGTATTCAATGAAGGTGATTTTATAGTGTGGTTGTGTTTTTTCTCCTCAAGTAGGTAAGCTTTCCTAGGTTACATTTGTGTTTTGTGTCTTGTGTAATATATTCTTTATATTGTGTTAGTTTTGTTACAAGATTCAAGAATTGGCAGATTAATGGATTTCCGAATGATTGATTGATTAACAGAGGAACAAATGTGTTCCTTATAAAGAATTACAAGGATGTTGTTTCTAAAAGAAACAATGTAGACTGAAGACAAAATTAGAAACAAAATTGAAGACAAGATAGGAAATATTCCTATTTGGACTGAAGACTAAAGAGACAAGATAGGAAACATTCCTATCTAGACTAAAAGACGGACTACAGACAAGAGTTGGCCATTATAGAAAGTATTTAACTTAATGATATAATATCTTAATAAAGATATTAAAGAGATTATCTTAATTAGTTTTGCTATATAAATAAACAACTACCACCCAAGTGCAATTAGCAATCAAATTATCATATTCTCCTTCCAGAGCTTTATCCCAATATAGATGATATATATTTTACTCAAAACACTTAGGATCATTAGTATTGTGAACATTAGACATTAAAACATAATTACAATAACTTGCATTTTTTCCTTTATACTTTTGTATTTTGGCTAAGTAATAATCAACTTCTTGAATCAATGTTTTAAATCATTCAAGTTTCCTTTTAGATGTAGTGGAATCATGACTAGAAGAAGAATCATGAGGAAATTATCATCATCATTATCATTGTGACTATGTTTAATAGAAGCGTTAGGGGAATTTAGAAAAGAGGTTTGTTCTCCACAACTACAATTTTACTTTGAGAAGCTTCATTATCATGTTTTTTGAAACAATCTTGTAAACCATTCTCCGCAATACAAACATCTCTAGTAACTTTTACTTAGTTAGTGATAGGATTGTAAACTACTGTAGGCCTTAGAATGTATATAAGACTTAACAAATATAAAAGATTAAGGATTATAATATAACTTTTTCATTTTTCCTTTAGGTTCATGAACATAAGCACACGATCCAAAATTGCTATAGTATTTTAGATTGGGATTCCTAGGAGAGTAAGCCTCCTAGATTGGGCTGATCCTATAGAATCGACTAATGTACCAATCAACACTTATACAAGTTGAAACAGACCTCTATCGGGTAACAATATAATGCCCCCATTTTTAGCAGGTTCCTGTAGTTGGCTTAGTTAGTTCATCATTGTGACTCTTGTGAGCTGATAATGCGATGTGAGCTGATAATGCGATTTGAGGGTCTCAATTGCGAAGTTATTAGGCTTTCCAGTGGTCTAAGTTGAGTTTTGGCTCCGTTTTGAGGGACTTGCTATTTATAGCAAGTCAATAGTTGGTTCCAATGAGCTTAGTTAAAGCAAAGGCGTTGAGTGATGCTCTCAGTTTTTATTTCTAGCGTCTAGTTTGGGCTCCAAGGATCTTGGAGGGAGCATCTTTTTTTAGTAACTCACCCCATTAGGTTCATTCGTCATTTTTCTTCATCAAGATCACTCGTGTTGTCAAATTTCAATTTTGATGCTTCTTTAGTCATTTTTGCAAGACAGGTGAATTATTATTATTTTTCAACTAAATGTGCTAGGGTTGCTATTTTCGTTGGTATTGTACGTTAGCCAGCTTAGTGTCATAGCTCATTGGAACCAGGTTGAAAAGATTTAAATCTTGGGCACGAGAAACAATGACCTCGCGTGTCAAAATTTCATGATATGGTTGCAAAGGTCATTTTTGGGAGCCAAAAGAAAATTGATAAATTATATTATGTGCCTAAGTAGAAAGAAAAAAGGATTTTAAGTGAAAGGTGTGTAGTTCAAGCTAAGTTGCATAATGGAGATTATAAATGTGACTTCCATTATGAGAATTGATCATTCTTTTCTATTGCTTTTTAGATTATTCTCTTTGAGGGTTTGGGGTTTGAGTTTGTGCATCAATCCACTGCTGATGTAAAGTGGTATTGATTTGATTTTCAGTCTGATTTGAAGGGTCTTGTCAAACTGTGTCTACTGTAGCTGAGAAGCATAGGTTTCTGAGACTGTTGTCTTCTTTGGGCCGTAATTACTGTAGTTGGGAAGCAACATTGATTGCTGAATTTGATAATTCTTATATCTGCCACTGAGGGCATTACATACTGGATGTAAGTGGCTTAGCTGGGCGTCTACAATTATCGGTTTCAGTGTGGGAATTAAATGCCCATAGATTTCTGGGCAGATAAGTCCTGCAAACTGGGCACCTGGTATTGGCGGTTCCTCTCCGCTGTGGCGTCATCATTTATGCTTTAAGCATTGATTTAATCTGGAACCTGGGTGTGGCTGTTATATGCAATAAGGGTACTGATATAATTAAATCTGGGCGTTATTTCTGCAAATTGTGAGCATTCTTCTTCAAGCAAATCTGCTGCAAGTTTACTATGTTATTGATGTAATTTTCTGTTATAAAGCAATAGTTTGGCAACATTATAATTGAACATTATTGCAACATTGAACACTTCAGCTTAACTCTGATTGTAAATTTTTCTGCAAAGTAATATTGGTGGGTTTGGGATTTGAGTTTGTGCATCAATCCACTGCTGACGTAAAGTGGTATTGATTTGATTTTCAGTCTGATTTGAAGGGTCTTCTCAAACTGTGTCTACTGTAGCTGAGAAGTATAGATTTCTGAGACTGTTGTCTTCTTTGGGCTGTAATTACTGTAGTTGGGAGGCAACATTGATTTCTGAAGCGGACCGTTCTTATATCTTCAACTGAGGGCATTACATACTGAATGTAATTGGCTTAGCTGGGCATCTACAATTATCAGTTTCAGTGTGGGAATTAAATGCCCATGGACGCCACATTTCTGGGCAGCGAAGTCCTGCAAATTGGGCACCTGGTATTGGTGGTTCATCTCCACTGTGGTGTCATCATTTATGCTTTTAAGCATTGGTTTAATCTGCAGCCTGGGCGTGGCTGCTATATGCAATTAGGGTACTGATATAATTAAATCTGGGCATTATTTCTGCAAATTGTGAGCATTCTTCTTCAAGCAAATCCGCTGCAAGTTTACTAGGTTATTGATGTAATTTTCTGTTATAAAGCAATAGTTTGGCAACATTGTAATTGAACATTATTGCAACATTGAACGCTTCAGCTTAACTCTGATCGTAAATTTCATCGGTAAAGTAATATACCACACTTCTTTAGTTGCAATTGTTGCTTCATAACAGTTTGGTTCCTTTCATGTTTATTTACAAATAAATCTTGATTAAATACAACACCACCGAGAAACAACATATTTAATCTATCAAAGCTTGCTTGCCATGTGATTGATGAAATGCCACACAACTAATTACTAAAGGAAATTGATGTTGCTAAAAGTCATATCATTGAGACTGAGCCTTCTAGCTATGAGGAAGCATCAAATAAGAAAGTTCGGAAAGATTCCATGTTAAGAGAATATAAGTCTATCATCAAGAATGATGTTTGGGATATTGTTCTGAGGCCTAAAGAAAAACCAGTTTGTCTTCCAAATGGCTTTTCAAGATCAACCATGCAGCTGATGGAATTGAAAAATAGAAAGCAAGATTTGTGGCAAGACGTGTCTCTCGAAAAGAGGGAGTAGATTATGAGGAGGCATTTGCTCTTATAGCTCGTTATACATCTATCAGGACTATCGTTGCTATTGCTTCAGCTAAGGGCTGGGAATTATAAAAAATAGATATAAAGACCGCTTTTCTTGGTAAATTGTTAAGATACATTAAGAGATGCAGATTTGAAATAGTTCACACAAAATTGCACAGCATATACCTTGGGAACACCTTCCAGCTTAGGTGAAAAATCCCAGCAACAAAATCTCTTATCATATTTATCAAGTGGCTGAGGTCTGATTATAAATTTGCCAAGTCAAGGCTGATGAATGAATGCGAGAAAATGAATATCAATCTGTATGTATCCATCTGTATGATGTTCCTGTAGATGAATATCAATCTGCAATATACAACATCAATCTGTAAAAGAAATCTGATCTGCTAAGGAATCCGGTGTTGGTAAGGGAGAAGTTTTATTTTCTGTTGTGTATTGCTGTATTGATTGATCTGCAATATAGTCAATCTGCAATGTACTTGATTTTCCTCTGCGTGTGGTGACTGATATTGCTCATGTGTATGGCTCCTTCATACACCTTCCAAGTGGGTGGGATGCCTGAATGTCAGTTAATGAAGATCAATCTTCATACACCTTTCAAGTGGGTGGGATGGCTGAATGTCAGTTAATGAATATCAATCTTTATGTATCCGTATATACAATCTGACTGTAGATGAATATCAATCTTTACGTATCCATCTTGATGATCTGCCTGTAGATGAATATCGATCTGCAATATACAATATTGATCTGTAATATACAATCTGATCTGCTGAAGAATTCCGATCTGCTAACGAATCTGATTTTGGTAATGGAGAAGTTTTATCTTCTGTTGTGTATTATTGTATTGATTGATCTGCAATATAGTCAATCTAAAATGTACTTGATTTCCCTCTGTGTGTGTTCACTGATATTGTTCATGTGTTTGGTTCCTTCATATACGTTGCAAGTGGGTGGGATGTCTCCAAGAGACATGTCCGATGTCTCATGTTGGCAACCGATTTGATATCTTATTAATACTGGCTAGTTACGTTTTCATTGATCACCAATCTCTGTCACTCCAGGAAGATACAGATTAGTGTGTTAGTCATGTTGTAATCGATAATAGTAGGTTGCTATTATAAATTACGGATGATTATTGCTTGTGTTCTCCTTAGATCAATTAACAGTAATAGTTGTCATTACCTAATAGTCTTTGATCATCCCAAGTTGAACTTCTGCACCACCTTCGTTTTAGGCCAGCTTTAGCTGTTTTTCGTTTTTTATTATAATCTGCTGGTGGCTTGACGTTGTTTAGGCATGCTTGTCTGCTGAGAGGTTGTTTTGGCTCGGGTCTGCCGCTTGCATGCTTTGGTCATTCTTCAATCTGTACATTTCAGTAGTGCATTCATCTAGACAGTTTTCCTTGTACAAGCATTGTGTGTCCTCATGTTGGCCTCATTGGGAACTTGGTGATCAAAAAGTTCAAGGGCTTGTATATCCATTTTCTGTATTGAATACTGAACTGTTAAACAACTTTGGAGTGGGATTATTTGATTACATAACCTGAATATACAAAGGTGGAAGCAAAATGTAACTAGTAAGTTGTAACTGATTAGTTCTTAAAATTAAAAAAATCTAGCTTGTTAATTAATCTTAGTGGATGGATAGGAATGCAAAGTTGATTGATTAGTAAACTAGGATTATCACATATTTTAGTTGAAACTAACTTTGACATATAACAACATAAATATTCATGGGATTTCCACTGTAAATAATTAAGTAAAATAATACAAAAATTAAGAATATATATGAAATAAATGTGCGTCTAGTTTGCATGTCTTGGAAAAGGTGGCATCTACAAAAATATTTAATATTGTTTGTTATGTTATTGATAAATGACCTCACGAGCTTTAATGATAATTGCCTGTTAGCAGTTGATTTTGGGTGGAGTCCCACTAGTTCAGCTTTTTCAGCTATCTATGAAATCAAAGCTTTTCTTTGAACTTTTAGGTGCAATTAAGGTTGTTTAGCTAGTTTGTAATACATTGTTTTTTCATGTTTCAGATACCAAAAGAATTGGGAAGAGTGCCTGATTAGAACTCCATTTATTGGTCACATTCAGTTAGACAAGGTGATGCTTCTTTTGCATCCAGGTTTTATACACAGCAATGCATCAAGTTTTTATTCAATAATTTCAGGTTTCACAGGTGACAGTGAACTTATCAATATGCTATCTTTGTGTTGCAGAGGTTATTGGATGAAGAAAGGGTAACGTTGGATTTGTTGCACAACAATTTGAATACAAGAATTTGCAAAAAGATGCATCACCTGAATGGGCTGTCAAACAAAATTATATTGCATACTTGGTAGTCTTCTCAATCTTCTTTTCTGGCCCATGAAAACTATGCAGATGGATCCGAGCAATCTGTTCATATTTGTGTATATTTATAACTGGTCATAATTGGTTACACATTGTTTCTATTTTTAGCTAGAAGCAAATAAAAAAGTAGAAAATTAATCAAAGCTGTTCCTTTGATGTCGTTTTTTAAAGAATTAATTTAATATCATTTCAGTTATTTGAGTTTGTAACATCTCACATAAAAAATAAACATTAATATATTCATTCTTTTGTAAGTTGACCCCCTTAGATTCTTGTTCCTTTTACCTTCTCTCCCTCTCTCCTCCTTTATATTGGGCTGTTCTGCAACAGTACATCATACTTGCTCTTTCAGCTCTTCTCATCCTAATGATGGATTACAGAGTGTGATTCAAAAGGTTGATGCAAAAATCGTACACACAATCAAATAAATCTCCTAGCACTATTTGTTTCATTGAATGCTTTTTTTCTAATATTAGGACACTATCATTGGAATAGAAATAAAATTTTGGCACTTTTGTAGTCTCTTTGTGTGTTTGAGCACCTTTCAATTGAGAAAGGATATTCATTTATAATTGGTTTCCTTATTGTGGTTCATCACTCATTCCTATTTTGAAGCAGCATCTTTTTTTTTCAGATATCATTCCATTTTTGTGTAGACTCCAAATTATATTTACAAAGGGAACAAAAAAGTTCCTAGTCTCATACATTGGTTAGCTAGTTCTATATGATTCATATTTTAATGAAGAAATGATTTAGAGGGACAACATTTTTTTCGATCTACTTAGATTTTACTACTTTCCATTCTATTTGCAATTTTTGGTGTGGTAAAATGAAAAGGATAGGGTTCGTGCATGCCAATGAGCCAGCTTGAAGGAATGCCGCAAAAAATACAAAAACTAACAAAATAGGAACAACTCAGAACAAAAATTTTTGGTTGATGCAAGATTGCCATGAACCAAAGGATTCTCTTGCATCAGACAACCTTGGTGAGAGAAGATGTTCCACGAGAGAAAGTCATGAACATCTGACATGAGCCAAGATGTAAATCCCATGCTCATTGTTGATCCAAATGTCTTCTCCATTTGTATCTTTCTTCCTTACCTTTTTTCTTTCTTTTGCGAGTTCCTTCATTTTCTCTTTTTTTTCACAATCTTTCCTTGGCCTTGTATCTGCATACGGTAGTATGGGACATTTACCACCACTTTCTTTCTTCTTTTCATTTAAATTACCTCTTCCTCTAGACCCCATCTTATCTATAACCAAAGTCTTCTACTGCAGAACTCTACTTTTTTAACCACTGGTACCATCTTTCTTTGGGGTGTACCCACAAGACCCTTCTTCAAATCCACACCATTGTCTAGTTTAATCTTTCCATTTTGCTTCTTAGCACAAAAACTCTTCAAAACCTTCGTGATACTTACTCCTTTATCTCTTTCCTTCAAGGAAACCAAAGTAAACCTCTATCCATTGTTCTTTATAGTAACCAAGTTCCTTCTACAATTATAGATAGCACCTCTATCAAACTGCCAAGGTCTAGCCAACAAAATAGGACAAGCACTAATAGACATCACACAAGACTTCATCTTTGAAAGGGCCAATATTAAAGTTCACCAAGCACCGCTCTTTTACTCATGAAATTTTGCAACCAACTTATATGGACAAGGATGCCAAGGCCTCTTCAAATCAAGTTGTTCTACCATTTGTTCAAATATGATGTTATCCGTACTTCTACAATCTATGATAACCTTACAACATTTACCCTGCGATTTACATACAGTCCAAAAAAGATTCCTCCTTTTTGCAGTTTTGATCCCCTTTGTGCTGGTCCATCAAAACAAGCGAAACATGGGGACTTGCACCTCTCCCGAAACCTCAAAGTACTCGTCCTTGAGACGTCCATGCACCGAGTACCCCCACATCTGCCATTCCTCAACCTTGCAGCAACCGGGATGGGTACTTGAATTTCTATTTGAATTTTGATTTTTGAATGTTACTATTGGATATGCATTATGTTACTATGTTAAATGTTCAATGGTTTTGGATAGTATTGTGATTTTGCTATGTTCCAGTATTTCAATTTTGTATATCATACTGAAATATTATTTCATAACTAGCTTTTCAAGTTCTTCATGTATAGGATACAACACCCCCCCTGCCCTGCTGCCTTCTCACCGTCCTGAAATTGAAGCCCTTTGTCACGCCCTTTCAAACACTTGTTCCAGCGTCCTAACGCCCCAACGTAACCTGGTACCGGTGTTACACTGATGAAAACTCTCCTTAGCATAAGGGATTTTCCCAATCTTGGTTCTATTATACTCTCATCTAGTGCTCTAGTTACCTGTTTCTCATGTACCCTAAGATTCTTGTTACCAATGCTTTCAATAGATCCCTTGGAACAAAAGATCTATATCCAGTTTCTTCAGTGTTGACACTTGAAACATTTACATTCCTATTAACTTCTACGTTGCTAAGAAAAGTGATCTCAAGGTCTTGAATCCAACTCAGAATTTAACCACCATGCTGGCGCTGCGATACTCTGAACATAACTAGTAGATCAACGCATTCAAACTGCATCAAGATTGGAATCAGCATAAACAATGTGAGAAAGTTAAGACAACAATGGATGATCAGAAATCTTGCTGAATGCACAGGAGTCATGAGAATAGTAGTAGTTGAAATGCCATCTACAATGAACAAATCTCCTTTACCATCAATCTTCAACCATGTACTAATCATCTGTGTGACCGGAAATGCATACAGACTCATCTGCTTGCCAAAGCTTGTAGTCCTACGGGTGTTTATTAAAGTGAATAGCCAGACCAACTCTGAATTTTTGCCAACAACTCCAATCTTGTGACTAAAGCTTGTTGCTGGAAACTGCACCCGGGTCCCTAATCTTGGAATCAATTCCATTCCCATTACTTGAAGACTTAAGCTCTTTCTTTGTTTCCTCATTTTCTAACCCAACTTAACAATCGACTAGAAGATGCAAACTAACAATCCTGCAAGCTACAAATCCTCCTAATGGAGAGTACATCTCATACCATAATGGAGTATAAGCATCCTTTTGCAAAAATCAATTCTCACATTTATTGGACTCGTATCCATCTTGCTTCCGCTGCTCTACTCCGAGAAAACCAATATACTGCAACATCCTATGAAGTAGCTGACTTCTCCATGGAATCTGAACGATAAAGCTGTTACAGTCCCCCAAGATGAAATGAGAATCTCTCATCCCAACTTTAAATGTTTATCTCATCAATGCACCATTGGTCAAAACTGAAAGTAAAATCTTCTTGATGCCAAACCACATATCAGTTGTATTTAACAATGCAAATGTTGAAAACTGATATCCCCAATTCAAAATTTGGTTCTGATGAAGTAAACCATATATACAACTTTGCCACTCCAAATATCTCACCAAATCGAAGTTTTTACAAATATATGCCCTCTTAAAACCATGAAAAGAAACTTTACCCAAAGACATATCTGGTGAGAGCAGCTTCCCAACATCAACTCCTTGAATTAGCATAACCTCTAAGGAAATAAATTGATGAAACTCATTAAGATGGGTTGTCCATGCAACCTCATTAAGTCCACCTTCAACCATTTCGATCTCTGATGTATCATCCACTAAAGCGTTTAACTCCATATGATTCTGTTGATTATGTGGTTGCATCCACGGTGATAACTGAAAGCGAAGCTTCCCTGAGCCCTTACGGTGCATCAGCATTGTTATACTTGCTATCTATACTATCTTGTGAGACTTCCTCCTCCAATCTCAAGAGTTTATACTCTTGATTTTCTTCCAATTTCTTCTCAACATATGGGGTCACATAAGTATTATCACAACTCTTTCAAAATTATATATTTATTATCATCTGTTAATCCAAGAACAGTTTCATTATGAAAGCCACCTGCAAAACCTATTGAAATATTTTTCTCATGGCTACAAACTATATCATCGTGAGAAAATTGTTCATTAAACTTCGTGAGCTTAACTTCTCGTGGTACGTGTTGATCTTCATCAGCACATTGCATTTCCATAAGATAGGAAATGTTGGAGTTGTCATACCTTATTGCATTAATTCCTTCAATAATTTGCATGATGTCCTTGGCCTTATTTGCTTCTTGTTCCATAGGAGTGGCTGTAATAGACGACTGATTTTCTGCATTATATAATGAAGACTCACATTTAACTGCAAGCAATGGTCATCAACTTCTTTTTACTCATGTTTGGCAGATTTAATTGCAAGATTCCTATCCTTGAGCAATTGCAAATAGTCAGATTTCATTTTTTCTAATACCTCTTTAATTTGTGCAAAGTTAACAAATACTGATTTTACTTACAACTCCTTTTTGCCTTTCCTTGGTTTGGGTTTTCCAAATGGTGTCTTCTGTGTATGTATGATTTGTATCCTCTCTTCATAATATTTGTACCACTTCCTCTTCAGAAACCGCAAAACAATGCTTTAGATCTTGCAAATCTGAAGGTCTCTTATCAAGTTCACCAGGGTCAATGGGGCTTCCAATCTAGAGGAGTCGTTCCCGATGGTGGACGAAGAGGTCACGATTGCTATCAGCAAAGCAAAATGAGGTGTGGGTGAAGGGTGCCATCTCAAGAGGGGTGGGGTGGAGGGGAGACCCTGAATGTGAGGCTATAGAGGGTGTGATCGGCCAAGGAAAGGTGAGAAATGGTCAAGTGATTGATGGAGGGGATGAAGGAACCACAAGAAATAGCACAGTCAGCAACACTTGTGCCACCACGGTGAGGCTAATAGGTGAAAAGACCAGACCCAGGAAATCTTGTTCAGGATCGCCAAGGCCAAAGTCTTACACAATTGTAATTGATAGCGGCCATATCTATTGAGAGGGCCCTAATGTCTTGTGAGAAGCATTGCAAGCTCAATGTGTTTGGGTCTGACTTTGTCATATAAATCAAATCAGACCCATCATCATAGAGGGGGGTTTTGATAGTCTTTGGTCAGTGCATTAAAGTCACTCGAAATGATGATGTTAGCCATGGTAGAAAACTTGATGATGTGCTCATGTAGGTTCTCGAAAGGGTTGTCGCTCTCTATTCTATGAACTGCATAGCATGAGGAAGTTGATGAAAAAGAACACACTAGAGAAAGATGCCTTTACAACATGACATTGTTTGACTAATGCGGATCCACATGAATTTGTTCGAATTGTAAGAATGAGCTACAAAAGGCATGCTAAAAAGGTGGTCTCTGACCGAACATGCAACCCCATCAAAACCCTTGACCCCACTGGACCATCTGACCTCATCCATAAATGTGGACAATCATTGATAATCAGAGACATTGAGAAGAGGACGTGTTGGTTCCCAAAACCGTAGATTAGAATCCTACAAGTCTTGGCAACTCGATGTTGGGATATCCAACCAGTTATGGCGATCCTGACGGGAGTGATCGATGCGATCCAAATCCCTTGCACTTCTGGCTTTTCAAGGCCAAGGCGGGTGCACCTGATCCTGAATAAATCACTTAAATCCAAGATTCTTATAGAAAATTGGTTACAATACGAATATAGTAAAAGCTTCCAAAATGGCAAGAATTATAGAAAGCTTTTAACTTGCAAATTATGAACTAAGAATAATAAATGAATATATGAATGTTTTTAAAATAAGAGTAAGTATGGATTAATGCAACAATTGAATATATTAATTCTTCAAATGAAAGATGTGAAATAATTGTCAACATATGGATTACGAATTATGAATAACATAAAGACCAGTCACGAAATAAAAAGGGAAATAGAATCAATATTATAAATAATTATGTACAACTTTATAACGTTCTATGCACCTTAACAATAAAAAATTTAGTAATCAAGACACTATGGATCAAATATATAGATGTAATTTAGATTAGTCTAGAATGCATTTTAACTCCTTTAGATGGGAGGCAAACCAGAAACAAATATTGAAACAATTAAATATTTCACAATATCTATGATTATCGAGTTTAAAATGCTATAATTGATCCAATCCACTATCTATCATATAAATTATTTGTAGAAATTAAAAATAATTGTAAAGGACACAACTCAATAATATTCCAACTCTAAAATCTAAAATAAATAATTATGCTTACAAATGATGCTGGAAATAAATTTTGGAATAGAGACTCACTACAAATGATCCATCCACGACAAATTATTCCAGAATAGTATAAAAGTTTATCCTACGATCCAATATCCACGGGTTTAGTTCAATCATTCAATCTTCGCCAATACAAGAAAATAATATATTAGATGCACAACAATAGCATGAGTATGTAAAATTTGTAAAAAGAATTGTGGATATTATGGATTGTTGCAAAATTGTATCTTACATCCCCTATTTATAATTTTGCAAAAGGCATGGAGGTGTCTCTTAAAAACATCGCACCTCTCCGAAACAAATAACTGATCACAAAGATTTAATATAGTTACGATTTGTCTCTAATTTGGTCAAGGAGTTAATAAGTGTCGGGCCCTATTGTTTTTGAACAATATAATGACTATATTGCCTGATCTGTAGTCAAAGTAAAAGGGGACAAGCATATGCCAATATTTTCGGTGCGGGTTCTCTTTCCAAATTTGGAACAACTCCATACAAATTCGCAACAGGTCGTTGAGTGATTGTTTTCATTGAACCTTTAAAGATTGTTATCATTGCTTTGATCCTTTGACCATGGAGTGTGTTGGTTCCCAAAACCGCAGATTGTAATCCTACGAGCCTTGCCTGCTCGATGTTGGGATATCCAACCGGTTGAGGCCAACTTGACAGGATTGATCAATGTGATCTAAATCCCCTGCGCTTCTGGCTCTGCAAGACCGAGGCGGGTGTACCTGATCCTGGACTAAACACTTAAAGTCCAAGATATTTAAAGCAGATTGATTAACATGAATACAATAAAAGTTTACTAAATGGCAAGAAATATAGGAAAACTTTAAACTTGCAATTTATGAACTGAGAAGAAAAGTAAATGATTGAAGTAATGTTTAATTAAAGAATAAATATAGATTAATACAACATATGAATATATTAATTCCTCTAATGGAAAGAAATGAAATAATTGCCAGCATATGGATTATGAATCAGGAGTAAAAGACCAATGCTTAATCAAATGGGCAATCAGAGTCAACATTATCAGCTGAGACGTGCAACTTTATAAAGTTCAATATATTAAACTATAAACAATTTCAATAATTTAAATGTGATGGATCAATTATATAAACGCAATTTTAAATAACTCTAAAATGCACTTTAACTCTTGTGGAGACAAATTAGACATAAATACGGAAACAATAAAATATTTCACAATATTTACATTTATCAAATTTAAAATGCAATAATGATCCAATCCACTTATCCAAATATTAAAATATTTATAGAAAATAAATAAAAAAACATTTACAAAGGACACAACTTAATAATAATTTAAAACTCCCAAATATAAAATAAATAATAATGCCGAAAATAAAATCACAATAGAGACATTCCTTCCAGAAGATCCATCTATTGCAAACATATTCGGATTGTACAAAATCCACTCACTAACTAAAATCCACGGGCTTAGTTCAAAAGTCCATTTATCCACCAATTGGAAAATTATAATATATCATAAAGCATAGGCCAGGAAAAAAGTTGAAGTATGAATATGAATATTGTCTCTCTCCTATGTTTTACATCTCATATATTTATAGACACATAAGGGGTGGTGGTTACTCATCCAAAGATCACACCCTTTTATAACAACCAACTGATAATTTAACCTTAAAATAATAATGAGTTAATATGACCAGGGATTAATATGTTTTGTGTAGTATGTTTTGAAATAGAGGCCTGGGTTCAAATATTTCTTTTCCCGTGGACGAATACTTCCGCATATCTCAAGGCTCCTTCCAATTCAATGCTTTCAATAGATGAACCTCGGGCATATCCACCTGCAGGGTGTTGAACAGCCCAGGTATAGAGAATATGCTCAAGGGATTTTTGAATAGCCGTTTGCTGAAAGAAAGAAACATCTGGAACAGTTCTTGGACAATCCACAGCAATCTGCCATAGCATGTGTATATCATCCTCAGTTCGACCAGCACCGGGGAGAATGTCCTTGCCACACATAGCTTAAACCTGCACCAAAATAGTTGCCAAATTATAAACTGTGGTTAATAATAATTATTTTTCGTTTGAACAGCTGTGTGAGAAACGGGCGCTAATATTTCCACAATCGTGGCTAGAGAGCAACACAAGAATCGTGCCAAAAGACCAAAAATTCCTGGAAGACCATCGTTCGGAATTTTCTGACGTCGTCTCAACAGTGAAATGATATGGATCCGACTTGCCACTGCGTGAAGGTTTGATCGAGATTGACCATTTCTGCCATACATCACTTTGACTTTGGCTACCAGTGATTGAATACAGCTTCATTTGTTTTCATTTGCAATAAAACCCCAACTTTTGCCTCAAACGCATACCAGTAACCTTTCTGCATTAGATATATAAACTCTCAGCAATAACAAGCAAAATGCTATGTTTCTTCAGTTTCCTTTGTCCTCTTCTCCATTGCCTCGAGGGCTTGGACCATCTCTGTCCGCAGGAGTTCAAGATTTGTTTCTTTATGATTTATGTCTTCACATAAATGTTGGATTTCATTAGTTAGCCCTTCAGTCTTGCACCTTCCCATTTTCACAGACTCGCTCAATTCTACATTTTCATCCAATATTCTTTTCATCTCCAGCCCAGCTTTCATTTTCTCAACTCCTGATGCAAGACTTACGTTGTTGATATTTTCTGCCAAAGCAGACTTAGGAATAGTGCCTGAAATCTGGGTAACTTGCTGATTTTGTAGTTGCTCAACCTCATTCTCCTTTTCAAGGAGGACAGCCTACAAATGCTCAATACTGAAGAAAGACAGGACAATTCCCATCTTACCCTGAACAACTCCTTTGACAGATCATCATTCAGCTCAGTAAGGTTCTTGACCATAACAAAAGCAGGACTGGGTTGTTTTTCTGCCTCCCTTATGTCATTTTGACAGTTAGCTATCTCACTCTCTAATCCTTGAATAAGAGATATTTTATGGGACAGTTCTGACCTCATCACACGACTCCTTCAACATGTCCTTTCTTATACCACATGGATAGTCTTGTGTTACATTATATGTTTGTATCATCTTCAGGCGCCTTCATAACTCTCCAGTCCTATCTTCTTTGCTTTGATGTTTAACTTTAGTTCCTTCCTTTTTATATTGTATTTATATTATGTATAAATCCACTCAATTCTGTTTCTTTACAGCCTCCTAACTGCAAATATTTTTGATCATTCACAAATACTGGTTAGAATGTTCTATAATCACATAGAATCTTGGGACTTTAAGTATGCTTGTTATTTCTTTTACTACAAATGTATATACAGGAATCATAAAAACGAGAATCTGCATGTGCAAAATTAATTGCCAATTGTCACAGTATATGACTGTTGCTGCTCCATTGAAGGGACGCACTGGGTGTCTAAATCCTGTTTAAATTTCTCATTGTATGACCTCTGACAACTTCATTATAAACATCCAGCATTTCATATATACTTTTCTCCATCTAATCAATATCTTGGAACAATTAACCAAACCTTATATAATACAATCAATATGCAATTCCTCAAACTGAAGGTGATGGCTGGAAAGAATCAATACTGTTAATGATTTCCAGAACACTGAAGGAATACTGAAACAGATGGAAGTACAATCATCTCTGGTATATAATGTGAGATACCCATTGAAATGACTTTCTCAAGCATCCTCTGGTTCTCTAGACTGTTAATTCTGTCCTCACGAATACATTCTCAATCTAATCCTTATTATGAATGCAACGATGTCTGATAGAACAGCCCTCAAGTTTGGTAAACGGGAGGCCAAATGTAATGTTGGTCCACTTCCAACGGACTAGCCATACAACATCAAGTCTCATGTCTTATTCTGCAGTCTCTCTTCAATAAGTGGTATGTTGCTTCTATGTCAGCATATTACCAAATTCAGTGGCCTTTCCAGAAGAAGCTTCATATCCTGAGTAAGCACAATTCGTTACATTGGCTTGTAAATGAGCTCACAGCTTCTTGTTGTATTCTGTCAATCTTATGGTCAAGGTTATTTTATTTTAAAATGCAACCCTGCAAAGTCTTATAGAACGAAAGCTTTTTCACATAGGAGGTCACATATGAATTCTGCCGTAGGCTTATCTACTGATTTTCCACTTGTCACCACCCATCATTTCATAGAAACATAATAATGTGATCTGTATTTCATTTGATAAACTAACATCATATGTTTTAGCCACATTATTTACCATTCTTTTCTGATTATACAGCACATTGGATCTGTAGTGTACATGCCTCCAAAGTTATAATCCCATGCAACTGCATATTCGTGTATCTTATCAATTCTAGGAGAATCTGCTGTAAACTTTTCAACTCATTCCTTTTCAAATTGTAGGCCTTTGGGATATAGAATGGTGAGATCATGTTTAACAATGAAGATTTACACATCACACACGAATATCCTCCCCTTGTCGTGGTCTCTTGAGCTCTAAATTTTGCCAAAATTAAGAGTCCCAACAGAGTGCTTGCTTTATATCAAGGCTGCTGCTTTCACAAATCAGAGCGATGAGAGGATTAACGGGGCAATGATTAGACAAAATTGCTTCTCCATGGTGATTCTTCATACTTTGCCAATGACTCTTTCTCATCACACATTTGCAATGCCCTGTGAGACATGGGTGCAAAAACTTTGACCATCGGGAACACTAATATCCTCACACACATTTGCCTGGTGATATTCTGAGGATGTTGCTATTAGATATCTCACGACTCAGATTGGATTGTTATAACTTCAATCCCATCATTTGGTCTAGAATGTATGAGAGCATCTAGGAATTCTGTTATACATTCGCACAATTCCTTGCTTCTTTGCTTATGCGTTCATTCCTGAAAAAAAAGATGTTAATGATCAAAATAAAATTTAAATTGAAGGATAATAACAAGCGATTTGAAATCCATCCATAGTGATGACCATTGATACAAAATCCTATATTATTGTCAGGACCAATCGCATCATTGGAGTATCCATTAGTGCAAACATAAATCTTCCTTAATTTTAAATTCAAACCTTTGGATTCGAATACGAAGAGTCTGTTAAATTAATGAATATTAAATCCATTTGAATCGATACAATCATCTTCCAATCCCCATCCTATGGATCAAGACACAGGCTGGAAGCTTGTACTTGTGGACATGTAGATCTTTATCATCTTGAGCTTAGTTACCCATTGCTTCCCCCAGCCTTTCGAACCATGTGAATTTCAAACCGGTCCTTGGTTTTGGTCCCGGTTCCCTTTTGGGTTCCACTTGAGTTTGAACCTAGGCAAGTTGGTTCCTCCAAGCCGAACCTTGGTAGAACTAGGGCAGACCCAAGCAGGCCGAGTGTGAACCAAGTACAGTTCAACTAAGATACATTCTATAATTTAGTGCACAAAATGATTATTACAGACTTTGAACAAAGATCTTTAACATCACAAAACAAAATTTTCTTAAGTTCAGATACTTATACATCAAATTAAACTAGAACTCAATATATATTCTAGTGAAATTTTTATATCCAATTGTTGATTGTCAAATTAATTGGAAGCTTTGTATCGTGATAAATGATATTTTAAACATTAAAAAACATCTTCAATAGGAGAAGGGAGTTGCAAGCTATTGATATAACAGTTTTCAAGTAGGATGTTAATTACAAACTAACAATCTCTTTGTCCATTAAAAGTAATAAGGATTTGACAACTTAGAAAGCAAAAAGTCATTAGTGCAGCTGGTCCTATTGACATTGACACTATTTGTGAATCAACTAATGCCTTTGATGATGAGAAAAAGAAGATGAAGATTTAGATAATCCATTAGATGATTAAAACTTAGTATAAAGTTATAATTGTTGAAAGACAAAACAATGATATTTGGACTCGATATTATTTTGATATTTTGGTGTTGATAATATATATGATGTTATGATTACAAGGTTATAGTGTTTTTGTAGTTTTTATGATACTTTGTGGCATTCTCATCTTAAATCATTCTTCTTGGCTGCATACATACATATGTATGTATGTCTATATATATATATATATATATATATTTTACATGTTTTTGTACTAAAGAACCCAAACAAACTCAAATCGCATTTCAAAATTTTTTTGTACCAGCAAATCGGTTCTTCGAACCCGAACTTGAACCCAAACTTGAACCGGTAACTTAGATCCTGAGTGATCTACAACTTCTTTCTGCACACAAAATCAGAACAGATGGCTTCATTTTGCAGATGTTTGTATATTCATATATGCTAGGCTGTGTGCATATTCCCTCCTTTGTTTTATACAGGTTTAATTGTCCCTAAAAATTATGCTCCTATCAACCAAAGGTTCTTTATCATCTGTACACAAAATCAGAACAGATGGCTTCATTTTGCAGATGTTTGTATATTCATAAATGCTAGGCTGTGTGCATATTCCCTGCTTTGTTTTATACAGGTTTAATTGTCCCTAAAAATTATGCTCCTATCAACCAAAGGTTCTTTATCATCTAAGAACATCTCTACCTGACCAAAGACTATGCAAACTTCTCCTACCATTTCCTTTTCTGTATTTTATATGGTTGAGTCAGAGAAATGAGCAGCATCTGGGTTATTGAAATCCACTGTGGACGTGTTCAACTTCATTGTGACCATTCGTTACTGCAGAAAAAATATCTTATTTGCTGTGTCAATGTCTGAAACCTGTAAGATTTTGATTGTACCATCGATGTATACTCCATATTAAATCTACTTCGTCTGATGAGATGTTTCCTTTATTATCATACCATTGTCATACTTATTGTAATTCATGGAGTCTCCATATTAAATGTACTTCGTCTGATGAGATGTTTCCTCTATTATCATACTTATTGTCATACTTATTGTAATTCACGGAGGGGGACTGCCATCTCAAAGAGGGGCTGTAGAATATTTTCAAGCATTCGTAAAATACCCTTTAATGATGATAATATATCTCTGATCGACTGCGTCTTCTTCATTGTTTTAGAAACAAACATTGCTGAAATACATAAATCTCTGCTTTTAAAAAGGTTATCACTTCCTTAGATAGTTATCCCTGACTTTGTTTACTTTTGCATGTATGTCACTGATATGAGATAAGCCGATATAAGGCTCGCATTTAATGATAATTGATTCATAGCAGTTTATAATCTTTCCTCATATAGGCAATATCATAGGATATATTATGTCTCTGATTGATGTAATGTTGAACCAATTCATTTTGATCTCTGGCAGAACATAATTCATGCTGATAACAGTCAAATGAAACATTAAATTTTCCAGTCATTTCCGCACCGTTCTTAAAACTAATGATAATATTTCATCAAGCCTCTAGCACTATTTGTCAAATGAAAGCCCTAAATTTTGCAATAAATTGGGCTCCATCAGGACAGATGGAGATCTACAAGTCTCTATAGCAAGGAGAATATCAATAGTCTCAAGGGCATCTTAAAAAAGACCCAACAAGGACCATAAAGAGCCATTGTCATTCTAATAATGGACAAGCAAGGAACCAACAAGAGGCTTCGCCAAGTCCAACTCCCACTGGGACCGTCATTTGGCTTGGTGGTCAACTTCAATTCCTACCCAGGAAGAGGGAAATCTCAAATAATAGTCGCGAGTTTGCTGATAATAGTGCACTTTCTATTGTGCCTAGCCTAAGCCAATAGATCTCAAGGATGCCTAAACATTTTCACATGTGATCTAGTGAGATCCTTGTCAAGAAAGATCTTAGTGGGAAGAGTAAAGAGTTGCGTCCTCGTCCTAAGTGCCTGCAAGTGGTCAACAAGTGTGAGAAACCTAAGAAATAGGATGTCATTATGTACAATCTAAGCCCTATTGAGTGTAATATCTGTAATACCTAGTTAATCATTGAGAAATGAGTAGCCTGTAAGAAGAGGATCAAAGGAAGAGGGAGGAAAGTCCCAAACCCTAAGGTTAAGTTTCCGAGCCCACATGACTCGTGATAGCCAACTTGGTGTGGACAAGCTCCTCAACCCTAAAAGTGGAACCCAATTGAAGTTGTTGCAAACAAAGGCTCATGATTTTAATTGCTGGTCGATTTCAGATGCAACTGTGGACTATTTTCTTACTAATTTGGCCTACTGGTTTTGGATCTTACAAACTTGCACTTTGTCCGCATCCACCTAAGGTTGGTAGAGGCACTATCAAGTGTAGTGGAGAAACACACAACTTGTAGTTTTAGTTTAGTGACAATGAAGGACATGGTCTGGACCAATTCTTTAAGTTGGAAATTCTTGTCTTTGAGCTTAGCCATGCAGTCCACAAGCCATTAGTAGGTGATTGACGTCAGTGGAGGATCCATGGCATGTCAACCCTGCCAAAACAAGCAATAAAACAAAATGATAGACAATATTCTTGTATTGTTTCTCATAGCAACAACAATCTATGGGTGGCACAAAGCCAAACGGCTGCAATAGAAGGAACATGACATGAAAGGCTCCAAAAATTGTACAAAACCCAATACAAGGAACACGATAGGAATGGGATGACAGAATTATATGCTATTTGTAGGTAGCATAGACCAAAGGAGATTGTAGAGAACACTTGCAGAGGTAAATGACCGAACAAGCAACACAAATGACATAGAACTAGACTCAATCAACGGGTAGCATAGACCAAAAAAGGCCACAAAGAAAACTGTAGGAGGCATGGGCAACCCATAGTCACTGACACAAATGACGAAACATACACACTCGACATAACTAGCATATGTAAATACTAGCTCTAGAACATAGAGAAAAACATGGAAGGAAACCTCCAACCCCTAACCCTAGTATGACACACAAGCACAACAACAACAAAGACCAACAAAAATGCAGGAGCCCAGGAGCCAACCAAGCACAAACACAAAGGCATGAGCACATAAAAGGAGAGGAACATGATTGACCAAGCGCAAAGGACATTAAACACACAAAAGATTCAACACACAGAGGGCCAACATGAAAATGACGATGTTCGAAGGGTTACTAGGCTCTAGCAATCACCATGGATGACGCACGAGAAAAGCAAACGAGATGCGTTAGTAGTCTTTTGGGTTGTGCAGTGATTGAGAAATGACCACTGCAAACTCCTTCATGCATCTCCTTGAGAATAACTGTAGACTAGGCAACAACTAAATAGAAAAGTAAAATTCCATCTTGATTTTTCCAATATAGATCTCCCTGAATTAGAACATACTTGGCAGCTTGTAATTTGATAGTTCTTTTTTGATTGTCATTCAAATCACTCCTACACTTTGTATGTTGTAGATAGTAGACTATATCAGTATACCAAGGGCATCTTTCAATACTAACCTTAGTATGATCGTCATTAATCTGATTTACCTGCACAACCTCCAAATTTGATTCTGCCATAAGTTTAGCCAATCCCCGCCCTCTAACTAATTTTGTGATTTGAATATCTATATTAAATTCCTGGATTTGATTTATCCAATAACATCTTCTTCCGGTAGTTTCAGTTTGTCTAAATATATCTTTGATGGCAACATTTGGCACATAAGCAATGACTTCAGCTCCAACTAAATAGGGTTGAAAAGATTTGACTACTTTAACAAGAGCATAAGCCTACTTTTCATTTATATCATAACTGAGTTCAGCAGCTTGTAAACTCTTGCTAAAGAATGCAATCGGCTGCTCATACCCCTTATCATTCTTTTGTAACATAACAACGACTATAGTATGATAAAAAGCGAAGTAGAATATTTGAAAAGGTTTTTTAAAGTCAGAGGATTTAAGAACTGGAGCTTCTTTTATAGCTTTCTTTATATTAGCAAATGGTCCTACAACTTCATTTTCCCAGACCACTTTAGCTCCTTTTTAAAGCATTTTAGCGATAGGTTTGATAATCTTAGCAAAATTAGAAACAAATCTTCTCATGAAAATAATTTGCCCAAAAAACGATTGGATACCCTTAGTTGTTTTAGGCATTTGGATGTTATCAATGGCTGCTACCCTTTCTGGATCTATTCTTACCCCTTCCTTAGAGACAATATGACCTAATAGTTTCCCCTCAGTGACTCCAAGATGACATTTTTTAGGGTTTAAAGAAATTCCAAATTCAAGAGCTGTTATGAAAATTTTCTCCAAATGCTTACAATGATCTTCCGCTCTTTTCGAATAGGCAGTGAGGTCTTCCTAATAAACTACCATAATTAAATCAATTAATCCATCAAAAGCAACATCTATTGCCCTTTGAAAAGTGGCTCTTGCATTTGTTAACCCAAAATGCATCCTAGCATACATGTAAGTACTTGAAGGAGCTCTGAAAGCAGTTTTATACTATTCAGACTATTTAACTTTAACTTGATTATAGGCCGAAAATCCATCCATTATGGATAACAATGCATTACTAGTTACCTTTTGCACTAAGATCTCCATATTAGGTAATGCATAATTATCCTTTAGAGAAGATATGTTCAAATTTATGAAATCTATACATAATTGTATCGTCGTTCTTCTTTCTCACTAGCACTAAATTTGAAACTCATGTAGAGTGCCTAATAGGTTTAATGATTCCGACATCTCTTAAATTAATGAGCTCATCTTTCATTTTTGGGGCTAGAGTTGGATTTATTGGGCTTTGTCTCTGTCTAAAAGGTTTAGCATCAGGTTTTAAAGGTATCTTATGTTGAAACAAGTCTTCCTTATAAGCTTTAAGTTCATCATAACTCCAAGCAAAAACATGTCTGTACTTTCTTAACAAAGAAATCAAGTCAGCCCTAATCTTGGATGATAACTTCTTCCCTATATAAACTTTTTTGAGAGAATTTTCACTTCTTGAGTTTATTTCCTCAATATCGTTTGGATTTCAGTGGATTTGCTAGGTTTTGTACTTTCTCTTTCATCAAAGATCCTTTCTAAGGCTATTAGACCCTTAGGTATTTTGTTTGTTTTTAGTTGAACTATTTCTTTTCCAAATAGCATTTCCTTGCCATCTTTTTCTTCCACACATCCGTTCCAATCAATGAACTGATTTTTCGTAATCCTCCTGACAAGTTAAAAACCTAATAATATCTTTGTCATCTTCAAAGACTTGCCAGTTTTGTACGTTATCTGGTATTGAAGGTCTGTTTTTCATTTCTACTTGAATAACCTCATCAAATGGAAGATCAATTTGTCGAATAGCAAGGTTGGCCATTATATCAGCCAAGTAGTTAGCTGACCTACCAATTCATTTTATAGAAAATGCATCAAAAAATTCTAACAAATCCCATACATATTGGCCATTATATCAGCCAAGTAGTTAGCTGACCTACCAATCCATTTTATAGAAAATGCATCAAAAAATTCTAACAAATCCCATACATAATTACGATATTGTTTTAACCTTGGTTTCCTAGTTGAAAACTTATGCCTAATTTGGGAGATAATCAAATCTGAGTCCCCTAAAACAGTGAATAACTTAATCCCATAAATCTTAGCAATATCAAGACCAATAATCAAAGCCTCGTATTCAGCAATATTGTTAGTACACTCAAAATTTAATAGGAAAGAAAATTTAAAAATTTTACCTGATGGTGAAATAAAAATATAACACCGACCCCATTTCCTTCCTTACTACAAGCACCGACAAAGAACATTTGCCAAATGTCATTACAATCTTCTTTCGCATGTATTGAAATTGGATTAATAGTTTTAGAAATAGGTTTAGTTATACTTGGAAGTTATCCATGTCAGAATGGCAAAAGTTGACTTCAGGATTCTGATTATAATTCTCAACCAGGTAATACGACTGGTGTTCCCTCGCAATTCTGATTTCTTTGCCTCCTACTGGTATAGTAGCATATGACAAATCTAGCTGTACATGACCACCAACCAAATTCAACCACTGTCTGGATAACAACATGCCATAACTCGCTGTTATCTCAACTACAGTGATGTCAGTCCTGTATGATATATGTGGAAATGATGGAAAACGAAATTCAACATTTTGAATAATTCCAAGTACTGGCACAGATCTATTATCCATAGCATTGCATTTGCCAAAAGGAGTATCAAATTTGAGACCTATTTCTTTCATTGCATTAGTAGACATGATATTAACTGCTGCACTAGAATCAATCATACAATTCTTTATCAATTTATTATTATCAGCAATGTTAAGTAAAATGGGTCTACTTGATTTGAATTTTTATTCAATGCTGCTCCTAGATACACAATAGGTGGTTTTTCATTATTTCTTGCATCATTTTTATTACTAATATCCTCTATGCTAGATAATATCTTCAAAGTTTCATCCCTGTAATCAGAAAATTTCATCATTTTCTTTAGAGGAACAATAATTTTCAATTGAGATAATGCATGATTCATAAAATTATGACAGTCAGATATTTGCTTACCATCATTGTGCATGATTGGCTGTTTGGTTAGCTTAGAAGACTAATTATTATCTTTTTTTTTTAGCCTGAGCTTGATTACCAGATTCTCTGGATGTTTCAACCTGCTGCTGATCATTTGCAAATATACTGGCCGGATTACCTTGATCAACAGTGTTGTCTTTATTTCTTCTTTGATATGTGTGTTTAACATGTTCTACAACTGCAATAGTATAAGCCTTCCTTTCTTCTGTTGTCAATCTGTATAAAATAGGTATATCCTCCTCCTCTGAAAACACCTCTTGGATACATTCTTGCTGATTAAAACCCCTGCAGTGATAGTCAAAATTTTGGTTCTCATCTCTAGAATCATCTTCATCTCTACCCCATAACGGTTCTGATGATATGGAATTAACCACAGGTTTTTCTTCACTTTTTTGATTTTCCTCAAAAACAGATTCTGCAACAATGCAATATTTAGGATCATGGGGCAGCCTACATACATCACACCATGGCCTATCATCAACAATGTTGATTTTCTAAAGGACCAGGGGTGTCCTTAACATAATTCAGACTTTTTGGTTTCCCATGCTTCCAATTTATATTGTATGGCATGTCCTGAAGTCTCACCCTATCATTTCTGCGGAATGATGGTCTTTCATTTCTATTTTGTTTAACCTTAATATCTTTGAGCATGTCCATGATCTTTTTTAATTCATCCTTCTTAGGGTTTTTAGGATTATATAATTTTGGGTTATCCCTTTTGTTGATTTTGCCTGTTGCTTTCCTATCATTTTCAATTGTCATAGCAATTTTGAAAGCTTGTGGCAGCGAAGACGGTCTTTGAGATCTTATCTCATAATGAGTTTTACTATCAAATGCACTTAAGTAGAAATCAATGAGAAATGAATCCACTGGTCTAGTCTCTCTAGGGATCTTGTTTAGAACTTTGTTAAATCTTTTATTATATTTCGATACTGATTCATCTGTATTCTTCTTAATGCTTGTTAATTCATGTGATGCAAAAGATGTGTCATTATGATCACCAAATTGCTCAATAAACTGATCAGCAAAATCGCACCATCCAGAAATGGATCCATCTGGCAAACTTCTATACCACTCTGCAGCATCTTCAATTAATGATTGCAAGAAAAGTTTCATGAATACATCCTCATGATCCTCGTCAAAATCTTCAATAACATTTTTCAAATTAATCACATGCCGCTCAACAGATTCTGACCCACTTCTTGAAAATCTCGGAATAACATTCCTTAAATCATTAGATATTGGATTTGGATATCCTTTAATCCAATTGAAATCAAGCTGTCTATATCTCTCAATTGTCATAGGCTGCCTTATTGCTTGATTCCTAATGCCCTCATTCCGAACCATATAACCTTGGATGTTCTGATTGTTATAATTTTGATTCATACCATAAGGTTGTCTAATGTTTCCATTGTTTTGTGGAACACCTTTGGTATGTTGTCCAACATTCCAAGCTTGTTGGTTATTGTTGAAATGCCTATTAAAATTGCTATTTTGATTCTTATCCCTTATAAAATTCTCATATAATGGATTAACATGGCTAGTGGCAAATTGTGATTCTAGATTCTTTCTGTGAGGTGGGTTGTACTTTGATGATGTATTTACTTCATTTTGCATGTGATTAGACCTTTCTTCTCTCCACCTATTGGACTTATCTTCATTACAAGTGTTTCTAAGTGGGGAAGAATTAAGATCCTTTGATATCCCTATTTTTTCAAGGATATCATTTGGCTGCATTTTTAATGTTTTGGCTAATATTGCACAGTTACCATTTGTTGTTTCAGCCATTTTCTTTATAATCATATCCCATTGCATTATTTGCACATGCTCTTTATCATCCTCAACATGAATTATTTTTCAACCTGGCTCTTTGTCTACCCTAGGAATGTGAAACAATGGATTACAGTTTTCATCATCCTTTTCAAGACTATTATGACCTGAGTTGTCTCTTTCATTTTGCTTGTTGGTCCTTCCTTGAAAACTTTTGTGTCCTGTGTAAAGCATTTTTGATTTTTGATTTTTAACTTTCTTCTTTCTCGGTTTTTTCTCAGCAGTTAACTGCTCAAGCCTTTTAGGTTTGGGATTCATAGACCTTCTTCCCCATATACACCTCAAAAGCAAACAAATGCTCTTCAATAAAATATATTAATGAAAAACAATAGTCGCCACTTTCTTTTAAAAAGAAAGAAATAAATGTCTAGGTGTTTATCCAACAGAGTTAATGCCAACATTAACTTGAGAATGATTTTCTAAAAATAACAATAGAACTTTAGACTTAGTTGCTTTCAAAGTTTTATGTAATTTGGAGAAAACTTCAGATTAAGCGGGAATTATAGCTTCAAACACAATCAGAAATTTTAACCTCAAAAATAAATTTATGCTTAAATGCTGATAAGAAAACTAATTTACAGAATCTGAAAATTATAAAACAGCAAATGAGAATACTGAAAGTAAACTTAATAATATATTCACGATTTGGTCAAATACTTATAAAAGACAAAATCTGAAAACTTACCACAAAATCGTCCTTAAATGAATCTCTACACTGGTCCGATGGAGTAAGTATGCAAAGCTTACTTGTGACTTTTTCCCCAATAGAGTCGCCAATCTGTTGGTTATCGAAATCTTTGATTAGAAACCTATGAGCTTTGCCTGCGTGATGCTGGGATATCTAATCGATTTTGGCCAACTTGATAGGAGTAATCAAATTGATTTAAATCCTCCGTGCTTTTGGCTCTGCAAAACCAAGGCCTATACACCTGATCTTGGACAGCAAAACTTGGATCCAAGATGTTTTATAGTGAATAGATATAATGCAAAGGCAATTTCCTTAAACGGCAAGATTTTGAGGAAAACTTTTGGATTGTGAATAGTGAGTATTAGTCTTCAAAATTTGATTATTTTAATAGAGTTGTGAATGCTGAAATATGATTAAAATGAATCACTAAAACAAATAGATATTAAACCGCTAACACGATAAGATCAAAATATTGCTAGCAAACAGATAGAAAAAATGAGCGATTAAAGATCAGTGCTGAAAATGGGCGATAGAGTCAAATTTATAAGTTTTCACATACAACTTTATGATATTATGATATTAAATCTATGAACAATTTAATTATTGGGATGCGTCAAATTATTTCGTCTTATGCATATCAAAACCAGTCTATAATGTTTTAACCTTTAAAAGGACAAATAAGGAAACAATTTTAATATTTCACAATATTTGTATTTGTCAGGCTTAAGCAGCAACTAATAATTTAATCCACTTATCCCAACAATAAATTATTAATAGAAAATGAAAAGATCATAAAGATGAACTATATAGTATTTAATTCTAAAGCCAACAAAAACCTTGCTGATTATACTGCAGAAAAACTCGTGTTGAAGACACTCAATCGTAGATGCTCTACCCAACACGATTTTACATCACGCAATATTGAAAATATGCTCAATAGTTTCAATCTCCTGGAGCTTAGTTCAAATCCAGTCTCTTCTATCAAAGAGATTACACTGATCTATATGCCTTAGGAATGCAGAGAATATTGTTTGATAAAAAATGAATCAATGGTGGTCTGTCTAATTTTCTATCATATATTTATAGGAAGCTAAAAGATGTCGGTTGGAGTATCAAACATTGCAACCTTTCACAAATAAAAACTAATCCACATTTATATATGATTAAAAAACTATTATATTATATTTGGCAATTGCATCCTTGTGCGGCTTGTAATATTTAACGCATTCCCTTGATCCGGTGATATCCTTTTCTGCATGATCCTTGTCCATGAAACATCAATTACGTGCCTTATTCCGCAATGAACCTTTGTCCCGATTCCCCTTTCTCCTGCACGTATGCCCAGAAACCTGCAACAAACATGACATACATCAGAAAAATTATTTACCAAAATCTGCTAATACTGACATTCATGGATGGAGAGCGATCTCTGATGGCTACTTGGAGATAATACAATTGTTCCTTGCTGCAGATATTCATTAATCTTTCTCTATCTATACTTTGAGGGAGGGGAAACAGAAACCAGTGATGTTTAATATTGCCATTAAACACGAACAGAATGCTTGGTCTTGCACATACAAGTTCGTTGCTACTTGTAGTTTATGACTCTGTACACAGCAGAACTCTATAACTGTAACATGCTTCTCATGAGAGGACAAAGTCATGTCTATTTGTCGTGACAGCTGCAACTTACAACCCAGCATTTCATATAACAATTCTGACAGCCCTTGTATCAGCATTGTTATTTCTGATATATCTCCCACACTATAATAATAATACCAAACACAATACCAAATGCAACAACAGCCACAGCCATTTCTGAATGGATACCAAACTTCAGAATGGGATATGCAGTATGTGCAACAAGGGGAATAGATGGAATCTCATGCTGATAGCATCATCGCAAATCCTTCATTGTCACCGGCTATACAAAAATATATCCTAGTAATCGACATATTTCATTTGAGATGGCAATATTATGCTTTATGAAATGGTCTCAACACTTGTCACAACGGACAAAGGCACCAAATCCTTGTGGTCTGCAAATAATAATCACCTGTGGTAGCGATCTCAATATATAATAGGCATAAACATTTTAGTCTCCTGTTTATATTTTTAAGTGCTGTGCAGATCTGATAGATCCATTTCATTCTAAAGCATTCTTAAAACATATCCATCCATTGCTGATATGCTGCAAACAAGCACTCTTCTTTGCATGATATACGCCCATGTCCTGCACAAAAGATCTGCTTCCATATTGGAGGAGAGAAAGACAGCAGAAGCACTGAATCAAACTGTACACCCTGTTGCTCCAATGACTACAATGTACAGAGAAGGCACTACAGCTTCTATCAAAACCTGGGAAACTTTTTGTTGCAAAAGCAAAATATAATCTTCTATCAAAAGTTCACTGTTACTGCTAATAACCATAGCCCACATATACTACTGTGCAGTTCTTGGCACCTTTGATCTGCAATTTTGATATTTTTTCATATCTCCGATTGTCTGACGACTAGTCCCTAATGAAAACGTGTACAATTGGAAGCACAAAAATCAGGCTCCATCAGAATCTTCCTTAGTATGTCATCATTATAGGGGGGCTACAGGAGCTGTTATTCTTATGATCTCATTGTAATAAGAAGCAATTGTAAGTCTTACTTCTTCACACGAATGTTCCAAAAACCTGTACGAAACCAAAGCACGAATGTTACAAAAGCCTGTACCAAACCAAAGCAATCAATGAGGGATACAAGGCTCAATTTAGAAGCTTGCAATCTGGTTGGTCCACTTTGGACAAATATGAATCCAATTCCTCTGTGTTACAGAGAAAACCATTGGGAAATTTCGTGGACTCCAGTTGTAGTAGCTTTATATAAAGGAATTTTTCTATTTCATTTTCTTTTTGCAAGTCCCTTAGCTGTTCAACATTGAATGCTTTGGAGAACAGCTCACTTTTCTGACCTGCCATTGTCCTCATTTTATTTTTTACAAACTGAAAGATTCTTCCCTTGTTCTGTTCAAAATTCTAACTTTTTGAATAATCATCTCATATGCCAATTGTGGACCCACCAATATTATATTACTCTGATATAATAAGGTAAAGTCTTAAGCTGATATAAATATGTGCCAACAAATACAAATGGTTGCCAAACCTGAACACTAGTCTGATGGCTTATGGATATTAAGTCACGTGAATAAAATACATTCCCAACAAGATATAAGACTCGGAAATGATTCATTTCTTTATATTCCAATGTAGTCCCAAAATCGAACCAACAACCAAATTACACTTTTTTGTCACTCATAAAACTCATAGGCTGGTAGGAGAATGAGCTCTGATTCCATTATCCTCCCAGGATATTTGCTCTCGATTTTTCAAACTGAGCCCCATAAATTTATACAAGCATTTTGCATTAAACTGATCTCTTGTAAACCAACAGATTACACTGGAAATCATGTAATAGACAACTGAAATAGAGTTCTGAATTAAATATGAAGATATATGATTACAATCTTGTTTTCCATATAGAAATCAGATACTTCTATCATAAATGTGCCTAGTTGTAAATTCTGTCGTCAATCTACTTTAAAGTTGAATTGGGTTTCTGTCCAATTGACCAAACTTCCAGGGATTTCTGTCCTAACAATTTTGAACTGAAAGCTTGAAGCTTCCAAATTTTCACAGAGAACAATGACCAAATATAAATCAGACATATTCAGAATGCACCTTCTCTTCCTTTAAAGCCCATTGCAGCGACTCTTCATTTTCCCTCGGTCTCTCTTTGTTGCCCTTTTTTGTTGTCTTTTTATTTCGCCTTTTAATTTGATTTCTACTTTGGGGAATGATAATAAAACTACATAATTTTTTTGAACTCACACTATGAAAAACATTTTAATACTCTGTCAAATAATGAAATTCAGTATTCATTAAACTTATTATATTTTGACAACTTAAACTTTGAAATAAAGGGGAAATTACATCAAGCAATTCTTGTGATATCCAAATAAAAGGGAAATTACATCAAGCAATTTTTGTGACAGAAATAGCAGTGATTTAAAAGCCATTTGGTGTCAAGAATCTTAACCCAGGTAAAGAAAGCAGTGTGTTGGCTAATTTACTTTGGTATTAGGTTGGATTCTTATGAGTGGCCTAAAGGCATTAATGTTCTCTTAGTTAAGGTTTCTAGAAAGCTCGTAAATGTCCATCAGCTTCATTGGTTGACACTTCACACCCATAATGGTGTATATGTAAGAACCTAGTTTGTGGATTAGAATAGAAGTTCTGTGACCCCAAGAATGGGCAGCAATCATACTACAGCCTACGACCTATAAAATACTTCTGATTTGTCTTGAGTGCAGGGTATTATGGAAAGCCTTCACCAAGAATCTGATCTTGGATTTAGTGCTTGTCCTCTATTCAAGTTTAATCCTCTGGAATTAGGGTCCATGGAGGGTTAGATCCGATTAGCCTAGGAATAGAAGCCTTCATGCAGGAATTAATCATTCCAAACAGCCTGGAAGCTGATGCAGTCTAGAAGTTTGGGTTGCTGAATCTTGCTATATGTTATTTGAGGAAATATTTTCCTATAGGGATTGCCAGTATGGAAACTGACATTGGCATCCATAAGGGGATTTGAATTTTCTCTGTTTTCACTCGTCAATTGCCATTAATTAGAGTTTTTCACGAGCTTTTTCTGTACACAAAGCAATGTCTACCTGTTTTTTAATACTCTGTTAGATCTTACAGAATTACTTAAGAAATAATCATTCAGGAAACAAGCCAGATTCATCCTGTCAATCTAAATGCCTTTCCCAGCTTCACAAAATTCATGCAAATGGATAAAGGAGGAAGATAGATAAAATCCTGATGTATCTAGCACATCATGATTATGGTATAGAACTTGTAACATTGTTCCTTTTACTCCCTTTTACATTCTGGATTTTTTTTCATTCTCTTCATTATTAATCATCCTTATTATCCATTTCTTTCAGATATGTTATGTGTGGTCTTTTCTTTGGGTAATGTTTGTTAGATGTTTGAGTATGTCACATTTTGGGCGGTTTATTTTTGTCTTAATTATCCATCATCCCTCTGTATCTTTTGTTTTAGAAATGTTGTGTATTCTTATTTATTTGGCAATCTTTATTAGATGGTTGAGTATGTGACAATAGATATGGTAGTCATGAAGATGCGTTCATTTAGTGATTCTCATACACACAGTTTGCATCATAACTATTTTCAGTGGCACTTGCAGTTAAAACTTCTGATTCCATTCCATTTTGATTGCAGTGATTCTTGCAATGTTGCTAAAAAATATGGGGGAAAGGATTATGAGATGCCTTGTTTACATTTTGCTTTGCAAAATGATTCAGTCTCCCTCAAAGAAAGCATCATTGATACGATGATCAATATTGTATATCCAAGTTTGTTGGAAACTTCAACAAAGGGTATGTTGTTAGGCATGAAATCGGCCAGACCTTTCTTGCAGTTCAGTTTTAGATTATTTAGTTCAATATATTATTTTTGGTTTTCATGCAGTGTTTTGGATATATATAAATTTCACACAGCTTTCATCTGTTTTTAGTTTTGATCATTTTAAGAATAGATGCAATAATTGGCTCAAAACTGATGTTTTGTCATTCCTTACGTGGTCCTTGCATAAGCCAATAAACAAAGCATTAATGAGAGATTATTATGCTTCATGGTAGAATATATATCCTTCAATTCAAACTGACTAGCATTGTTACTGCCTCAGGAAAGAGGCACTTATTATAGGTGTATTATCATATATATTTTGCTTGGTTTGAGGAACGCTCTACTTCAGATTCAGAGTGCAAGTATGGTTCTTGCATAAACTATGATATGGTGACATCTTGTGATGTTTCTCTTACACAGTTTCTCAATTAACTAATACACAGGGATTGCTTGAAGATGTGTGGGGATACCACATTTTTCAAGTATATAAAAGAATGAATGGCTTGTGGAAAGAGAATTAGACACTGCAAACAAATTGTGTGAATTTTTTTGAACTGTCTGAAATTATAGACATTATTGACAATCAAAAATTTAGAGTTATAACTTATTTTCTTACTCAGAGACATTATAGACAGTAGAAGAATTAGAGTTCGTTTCTTACATGAGGATTGAGAATATATTTTGGAGAGGGAAATTTTTTTTGCATATGATATTACTTCGAATTTAGATGTTTGAAGATCAAACATTTTTGGACTTGATTTACAAAAATAAAAGAATTAAGTTAATTTTCATTTTTCTGTATTGAATATAATGAACAAAGAGAAACTACCAACGCACTCATAGCTAATTACTATGTAAAAAATAACATATAATAAATTAAATTATTAAATATAATATTATTCTATGTTATGCACAATAAAATTTTAATACCCCCCTTAAGTGAGGACATAATATTTTGGTACTGCAATATGAAGAATTGGCTTATCTCATATTTGACTAGAATGAATTTCTTTGTCTCTTATTCATCCCCTTCAAATGTTTTTCTCCTTTGGATATCCATTTCTAGCTAATTGCTATGTAAAAAAATAACATATAATAAATTAAAATCTACATTTAAAATTATTAAATATTATATTATTCTATGTCATGCACAATAATTCCTAATACCCCCCGCAAGTGAGGACATAATATGTTGGTGCTGCAATATGAAGAGTTGGCTTGAATCATATTTGACTACTTGAATGACTTTGTTTGTCTCTTATTTGTCCCCTTCAAATATTTTTCTCCTTTGGGAATCCATTTCTAGCATAATACATCTTATTATAATGTGCAACTGCAAAATCTATTATTCATAGCTCTAAAATCCTTAGAGAAAATGAAAAAGATAAATTCAATCAACAGTAACGATTAAAACATCTTTGTGTTCCACATCAAAATATGAATTAAATTCTGATATTTTTTTGAAATGCTTTCTTGGTTTTGTGCTTTTATTCAATAGCTTTCTAAAATAGTTTGGATTTTTTAAGTTCATTGAGAAAGGAGAAAAATATCGCAGCTTTAGTGCCACAGTATACCGAAAACATACTATCAATAGAATGGTGCCTACTGAGAACATGATTACATCTTTGAACAACCTTAAACTCCTGCATTTTTTTCCACTCAATTTTAGTGACACTGTGTACCATCAATGCACCCACAATAGAATGGTGCTTAATATGAATATTTAACGAGTTAGAATTCTGAAACTAATTAACCTTTAAATAAAAGAAATAACATCTTAATCTTAACCGAATGGAAACAGATATAGTTAAATCAGTTCTTCTAATCTTTCACGTGGAGTGGAAATACGAGTTAACTATAATTTACATTTCCATATAATTTGAAACTAACAACCATCTAACTACTAGATTCACATGGCATTCAGCAATTAACTACCATTTCCTTCCATGTCCTAATCTAACTTCTTGATTTTAGGAAATATTAAAATACATGGAAGCAACACATTTTTCAAATGAAATGCAAAAAAACATGAAAGGTTACCTGAGAATTAGCGATTGATGACACTGAGTTGTGCAGGCCTTCGTGTCTGGAAGAGAGGAGAAGCATTGCCATGAACTTAACCTCCCAATCACGGAGCCTTAGTATCCCCACACAATCTCAATTGAGAAAGGCCCTCCCTACGCTAGGAGTTGGCTTGGGACACCGTTGTCCAACCATTGATCATCCTAGTGTTAGAGTGTCGACTAGTCAGTTGTCAAGGCTACAGACACTTTACAATCAGCCTATTGCACAACTGGTAGCACTCTGACCTTTGGTGATCATGGTGGAAAACATGCCATTACCTACCTTGGCCAAGGATTTCAGACGGGCAACTTATATGCCCGATCGCCCACTGCTCAACTTGACTACAAGAATGCATACAAGGATTTCCATGAGCTATCTTTATTACTAAATTTAAATGTTATTATTGATTGTATTATTCTTTCATTGCAGAATTCTTCCCGCTCATTCCATTCATCTTGACCATGTTGGTTCTCCTAGATGATTACTTGGGAGGTTCAATATATGATAACCATTTTAAATAAAGTGCTTATACATTTGCCATCTTCATGGCAATTCTGGCCTATGGCATCTCAAGAAAGTAAAGCCTTTACTCTAAATATTATTTCCTACATATATAGAGCAGCTTCACTATCTCAAGGGTATATGAATCATATCCTTGTATGGTTCAGCATTCATGACAGAGAATATACGTGTCTTTGAATTCCAATAGTATCACATGCATAACCTTTTGGAAATCACGTAATTACTTTTTTGAACTAATTATAATGGAAAAGAATACATCAAGCAACTCAACCTGATTATGATGTTCAGTAAAACGAGCAAGGCTCGCTCTAAAAGGCAAAGCGGTAGTTTAGAATGCATGAAATAAACAGTGACTGAAGTATGAATATAATGCATTACCTGATTCTGCAAATATGATTTGAGAGATATGGTTGATATCAGCATAGGAAGATGTCACCCACTTTTGAGAGCAAACAATCAAAATTGATGAAGAATAATATACGGGATTTCCTTATAGGCTCGGCAATATTAAGCAACCACCAATTACAACACTACTTAGCATGAATGCGGAGAGCGCCAGAGAGGGAATGAGAGCAATACAAATAACACATCCTCAAAGAGGTGAGTAAGGTAATCAAGAAGTCACCCACGTGCATTTTGAGTTATGCAAGAAATGATTGAGGTGGCTAGAATGTTCACTTGGGTCTTTAATTTCATTTATGAATAAAGATTATCATAAAACCCGATGCCTTAGGAGTCATGGCAAAAGGTGGCCGCTCCAACAATTAAATAAATAATAAATAACCAAAGTCAAGGATTGACATAAACGATTAAGGGTGATAAATTAACTGCACTCATGCCTTTGTATATTAATGTATACGCACACACATGCATATATATATAAATGTATATGCCAAAATATTGAGATTCACATACACATATATGTGTATATGTACGTACAGATTTTATACCCACACAATTTTTGAGTATAGATACGATATTATCATACTAAGACATGATCGTATAATAGGCACATTGAGACTCATCCATATAATGAAGGTAATATTTCTTATTTGAATGTTTTTATTGTTATTTAGTTTTAATTGAATAGCTCATGGTCATCCTCGTACTTTCTTGCTTGTCTAGTTGTTTCATCCTTAGTCGTGGTGGTTAGATTCATACCTAATGGATTGATCGTGGATTTGGGTGTCACCCTTCCTAACTCTCATTTTGGCAACAGTTCCCCTCGTCATCATGCTCTTGCAAATTGGAAATGATTTCAGGTAATAACAAATTTCCAATAATTTGAAATAATAATAATTTTTTTTACATAATCATTTTCAATTTCTAAGATATTTGTTTTCCAATTACCATAATAACAACTAACATGTCACATGAAACATTAATTAATTATTGAATTTCCATTTCACAAGAATCAAAATATCTCAACAACTATATTGATAGATTGGTTTCACATGTACCATTATTTTCAACAAATTTATCGACCAACTTCACATGAACTTTCCAATGGCAAGAAGATTATTTTAAATGTAGCAAAATTTGGGATGTAACATACCCTTCCAAAGCTAAAGACTTATTGTAGGATACATACAACTAGCTTAGAATCAACAAAAGTTGTATGGTTATCAACACAACATAGAGCGTAGTTTCAAGGTAGGGGATATGGTTTACTTGAGGCTACAACCATATAGACAGTCAATGCTCAAGAAGAGCGGAGCCGAGAAGCTGAAGCCTAGGTTTTATGGCCCCTACAGAGTGATTTGCAGAGTGGGTGAGGTCGTCTATGAGATTGAGCTTCCAGAGGGCAGTCGAGTACATAATGTGTTCCATGTGTCGAGACTTAAGAAAGCCAGTAGCCTTCTGCAGATTTTTCGCCATTGGATGAGGAGGGGAAGCTTGTGTTGGTCCTTGAAGCTATTTTGGATACTCGAGAGAGGACTCTTAGGAATAGGGTAGTTAAGGAATACTTGGTTAAGTGGAGAAACCTACTAGAGGAGGACGCTACTTGGGAAAAAGAGTAGGTATTGCAACATCTAGAACTGAGATTGCTTGAGGGCAAGCAATTTCAAGGCGGGTAGACTGTAATGTCCCCTACTTGATGTGACCATTAGGGTCAATAGGTTAGCCTATGACATGAGCTTCCGTAGGCTAATGGAGTGGCTAGGGAGCTCATTTGGCAATATTTTTTGGAGTTATTAACTTTAGTAAGTCAATGGGAGTCAAGTGATATGGGGATTTCAGGTGTTCGGCTTGGTAGATTTGGTTGAGCTCTTTCCGATGAGCTATCATACATGGTATTCTTAGTTCGACTCTTATATGATTTTAATGCTAAAGTTAATTTACTTTATTATATAGTGATAATTAAATAAAAGACTTATCAATTAAGTCACTTTATTATAAGGTTGTTTTAAAAAGGTATTTCCCATTTATCCCACATTGCCTATGCAAATGAAGGCGACTTCTTGCGGGACTTTATATTCTCTTGGCTGGAATGAGTTGGGGCATGCTTGGATGATATTATTATTATGCTATTGGATTTTTGGGAAATGTAATTGTTGAGCTTGGAGGACGAAACCCCTCTTTACTAGCATTCTCTTCGCTGTTGAAAGACACAATCAGGAGGATTATCGGGTGTTTTCATTCAGGAAACATAGTGGGATTTATTGGTGATTTTGCACATGATTTAAGAGATTTGAAGTTTAGGTTATGCACCCATGAATAGTTATTTTGGTACAGTGCACATGAATAGTGTTTTATCTACAGTGCCATGAATAGTGATTTTGCTACAGTGCGGGTGAACAGTGTTTTGCTACAGTGTGTGTGAACAGTGTTTTGCTACAGTGTGTGTGAACAGTGTTTTGCTACAGTGTGTGTGAGCAGTGAAATTGCTATAGTGTTGTAAATAGTGCTGCTACAGTGCATGAACATTGTTGCATTGAGTTTTCTTGCCCATTCTTGCCCACCAAAAGTTTGGGATGCTGTCATTTCATCTGCAGATCACTAATTCTAGGTTCCTTCCATCATACTGTTCATTTTAGGCATTGTAATTGTTAAATATGAGTTTGAATATTTGTTGCATCCTATAAGACAATTGTATGTAAGCATTTCTATTGCAGAATCAATATTTTATAAACAAATAAGGAGGTTCTGGACTTTGCATATTTATTGTTGTATGTTGCTAAGTGTTTGTCAAAATGCCATGTTGAAAATTACACTCTAATTGATAATACTTAGTAGTTTGCAAGTCTCCTCGAAAAACAAAAAATGGGTGGTCATTACATGGCTGCTAGCAATGGGGTTTTTCCAGAGTTTTTTGATATCTACTAGTACTGTTAGTCTTGACAAAATATGAAAGGAAGGTGGACGTACAAGCTTTGGATTTCGCACAAGGTCTGTGTTTTTATCTAGAATTTTGTTTGCATTGATTGACCTGCAACAAATAGAAGGGCATTAAAAAGGTAACTTAGTCACATCAGGTTTGTGCTATCTGCTAAACCATTTGCTTAATGAACCAGACAAATGGAGCCATGAGCTGGGTAAAGTTCAGAGAAACCTCTTCTGAAATCTGCTTTGGTACTGTATTGAATATTAGAATTACGATGCACAAGGCGATAAGACACAAATCAGTCATTCATTTCAAAACATGATTACATTATATGGCTTTATAAAGCCAATTGACTTATTAACTACCAGGATCATTGACTACTAACTAATTCGCAACTAATAACTAACTAAAAGCTAATGTATAATAAATTGAAGTTAATTCTATGTCATATACTATAATTCTTAACATGCAGAACATCCACTAGGAGCAATGAGATGAGGGTAAAAATTTGAAAACAAAAGATTTCTATCAATAATTTTGCTGCTTATCTACCATTTGCTTATAGGCTGTCACGTACTTAATGAGTTGAATAGTCAAAAGGCTTTACTTGTTGAATTTTACGAATGTTGATTAATACAAGGTTTTGAAGAAGAGCTGAGAACTTTGCAAATTTAAAAAACTATTATGGTGATGTTAGAAGCTTAAAATTGAAAATGAAATTCTTCAGGAAAGCTCGATTGACTTGATAAATTCTGTCTATAGAGAAGCCACTTATGATGAAGGCCGTGGTTTCAAAATCTTTGGTTCGAATTGTGCTGAAAGACTTTGTCTTTTCTAGATATTTCTGAACGATCTGTTAGGGACATCTAAATACTTTTAAAACTTCTAAGGCATCATTTAAAGTTGGCAACATCTAATAGACTGTATATGTGGCTTTAAATACAGAAGCTCACAGCATTGGATATTCAGAAAGACATTTAGAAAGCTGATGATAATATGACATTCACAGAGGTGACAGCTAGAAGCTCTTTTAAAATCTTATACATAGTGTGGTTAAAGGAGTTAAGAAATTGATCTAAACGTGTGAATTGATGATGGAAAGCAAACTTGTTTCTTTCTTTCGTAGTTTACCCATAGTACATGAAATTGCAATTCTTCTTTGATCCAATATGGACTTGGTGATCACTCTCATATGGTACTGCCAAATGGATCATCAGGAAACTGAAACCTGGTAGGTCATATAATACATTTAGAAAGGACTAAGTGTCATCATCATAAACAAGCAAAAGTTGGAAGATTGATGCTTGCAAGTGAGTTCTGATGTTCCCACTATACCTATTTCCTTTAAGTGATGGTATAAAGGTTTTTTAGGAGTATGAAGAACTCTAAAAGTGGTAATTTTAGTCGAGTAATGTCTGACTTCTATTTGTTTTTTTACTTGGGGTTGTCTGACTTCTACTTGTTTTTATACTTGGGGTTGAGTGAGCATTCTAAAAGAAGATGGAAGAGTAATGAGGTCACTTTTGTTTACTTATTTAAGGACTACTATGAAGGAAATGATTTTCACTATTAGCCCTTCGAAGATTAGATGTTGGGATAGGTTTTTGAATGATATGAACTTCGATTGGTTTCATAGAGATTGTGAGATGGAAAATCTTTTTGACTATTTTTTCAAGTCTTTTAAAGCGAATTTGATTATTAAATGGAGAATAAAGGGATGTCTCCTTTTTTGGGAAATATTGATCTCAAAGAAGCTGCACCACTGCAGCACTCCATTGCAATCCTCATAGAAAATTTGTGTTGTCTATTTTGATGGTATGAGCTTTGAGGATATTTAGATGCAGAACATTTTGATGAAGAGAAATCCGTTTTGAAGGTAAAGAAATTCACAAATATATTTTCTAATGATATGCGAAGGTCTTGATGTGGATGAGAGTGATTCAACAGGTAAATCTGAAGACATGGTCCTTAATATAAAGGCTGCATCAGAGAAGTCTAGCAAGGATCGTAAAGAGGTAGAGGATTCAGACAGCCTTTTCTTTTGTAAGTATTCTAATAAATATGGTAAACTCTGTTGGGTTAAGCTACAAGTATGCAAATGTTTGCATAACTTTGTTGCTAATACAAAAATAAACTAGTTTCGTGAATCAAGATGATATTCTTAAAGTTGTTAGTTCTGTAACATTGTAATCAAACTGGTCTGATGAAACAGATCGTACTGATCTGATAATGCATGTGATGCCTTTGGAAGGTCTATAAATATAATTGTTCAGTTCTCAAGCATAATTGATGTCTCCCTTAGGGTAATCTTGTTTAGTTCAACTATGAACAAAATAGTTAGTTTAATTACTAATTATTATATTTCCTAATGGGTGCCGATTTTGAGAGGGAATTCTGGCCGACGTAGAGAGGGACATGTCTCTTCTAGGGACATGCCCCTTGGGCGCCATATTTATGGAGGTTATGTTTGTGGATAAAGAGCACACAACACAATCTAAGTCTGCTTCTTTAGCATACATTACCTCATACGAATCACAGCAGGATATACATATTGTTGCAGAACTATTCTCTTAAAAAAGAACCAATATTCAATCTGAAATTGACCAACACAATCTCCAGCACATAGAAGGTGTTATATCAGATTAATTAGTTGCAGAATTTACAGAATATTTACATAGTATAAGAGCTCTGGTATTCGAACCTAAGCTTTGCAAATTAAGTAATCAGACCTTATATGTATCTAGCATCATTCTCCTATCTTCAATGGCATACACAATCAGACCCGAGGACAAGTTTGATGGGAAAGAACACCTTGATGCCTGGAAATTCAGAATCATGATGATTCTTGAAGAAAATGATGTAAAACAATTTGTTGACTTCAGCATCCAGAGAACCTACAGTTGAACCTTATAAATCCTTCTGGATTAAAGGAAATAGGAAAGTCATTCTGATAATATTAGATGGAGTGAAAAATGATATCGTACCCATGCTAACAAAACATCAAACGACATTTGCAATGATGAATGCATTACTAAATGCATATGAGGTTAACAATGCAACTAGAGTTCTCGCACTAACAAGCAACATTTGCTATGATGAATGCACTATTAAATGCATATGAGGTTAACAATGCAACTAGAGTTCTTGCACTAAAAAGACAACTAAATCACATTCAAATAAAGAAGGGAGAATTGATGAATTCATAATTCCTAAGGGTTGCCAATGTACAGATCTGCAAGTTCATGAGCCTTAAAACAGACTCAGAGTTGCTGAGAATGATCTTTCTAGCAATATGTATTTTCAGATTTGAGAAGCAGATATCCTTATGTGCTTAGTGCAGGTCCAGTCTTCTAAATTCGAACTTGTGTGATTAAACAACTTTGCTATGTATCCGTGGGAAGGAGAATGCTTGTAGATCAGATTGCTTGTATTGTGTGTCTCCAAACTACATTCTCAACCCGCCAATATATTCTTCTAGAGGGTATGTCCCTCAAGGGACATAACCCTTGGCATATAACTAATAAATTAGTCATCACTAAGCCGGCGATCTTAATGCAAATATTAGTTATGTCTAACTAAGATTAGTTAGGAACAAACTAAGGTAATTACCTACAGATTGCCAACACCTATAGAGAACATATAAATTATGTTAAATGCCATTCATTAAGAATATATAAATAGAAGATTCAGGTACGATCTGCACCATTAGACCTGTAGATTATCTAGGTTAGATTCGTAACATTCCCTCTTACCCTGATAATCCTATAGAGATATCATATCTAGCAATATCAATATGCATGTGTAAGAAAGAATTAATACTCTATATCTGTCCGTCTCTTCTTAGTATGTGGTATCATAGAACACATGATACAAAGTCATATTACTATAACTATGATATGACAAATCACTGCTACTAGTGATAAGACACATGTTGTGATTCAGAGAAATTGGTATTTCTATATCACAATGAGATCATGAGTTTAAGATCTACCAGAATATAGGTTAAACTTGGAAAAAAAAACTTCCTTTATCCAATTTGTGACCCATGAACATAGCAATGCCAATGTCACAAGATGATCTAAAACTCAACTAGATTTTACATTAAAATCTACTGTATAGTACATTATCTCATTGTTACGGGACTCGCTGAGTCAGACCAAGACTCTACGAGTCCGAGGTAGAGTCCTGATTTCCGAGGCAATTTGCCTTTGGACTCGGACTTGACCGAGTCCTGGCAGAGTCCACATGGACTCGCCGAGTCCAAGGACTTGCCAGACTCGTCGAGTCTCGATGCCAAGGCTCTCGACGGCGGCTAAGAAGGAAAAGGGTAAAAAAAAAAAAATGCTTTGTTTTATGTTGACTTTTTTGGTTCTTATAACATGTTATTGACCTAAAAAGGTCATTCCACCATTTGCTTGTGCTCACAAGAGAGAGGAAAGAGTTAGAGAAGAATATTGGGATTTTGAGAGAAATCAGCAAACCGGTTGGCTCTCCAGCATTGATTGCTAATGGTTTGTGCATCTTTGTAGCTTGCATTAAAACATTGAAAGGAGCTTAAGGGAGCATTTGGAGGAGGTTTTTACAAACTTGCATTTCCATTGTTTGTGCAAATTTGAAGAGGTAAGCTACAAGTTGCATTTCTTTGTGTTGTTTAATTTGTTTTGTACTATGTCTTAAACTTTTACATTCGTATCTTTTAGTATTTTTAGTATTTACTTCTCATTTTGTTTAAATTTTTTTGGTCTCTACCCTCTATTACTAATCTCTAATATCTACTATTTTTTACTTCTAATTTTGTTTACATTCATATTGTAGTAGGCTAGCAGCAAACACATTGAATTTTGACATTATGTCTCAGGGTGAGGAAAGTGGAACTAGGCCTCTATTTAACCCTAATGCAGACCCAAGTGCAATAGCAAGGGATAGGGCTTGGAAACATGCCATCTCGGGGCATAAAAAGGGAGTTGTTACATGTTGGCATTGCGGTGTAGTGTATAATGGGGGAGAAATAAATAGATTGAATATCACCTAGCACATATACCTAGATGTGATGCTAAAAAATGCAAAGATCTACCCCAAGATGTTATGCGAGACATGCAAGCTCTTCTAGAGGAAAAAATGGAGAAAAGAGAATTGAAAAAGAAGCAACATGAAGAAATGGCACAACTAGCCGTAGCCCAAAAGGGATCTTTTAGTTTTCGCTCTCCATTATCCCCTACTCCACCTACGGATGCCACTACTTCTACGAGTGGGACCATTGGGCCTCACATTCGTAAGCAAAGATCGACACTTGATTCTATGTTTGCTCCATGCATGGCTCCAAGTGCACAACCATCGCTTGAGGGCATGGGTTGGAACAAGGATAAACATGATTATGCAAAATTGGCACTTGGAGACTTCTTCCTGTACAACAACATTTCATTCAATACAACAAGGTACTTATTTATTTAAAATTGAGTTTATGTCTTCTCTTGTTTTCAAAGTTTCAACTTTCAAGAGACAATAATATGCTTATTTTGTTTATTTTAATTTGTCTTTTGTTTTCAAATTTATTTATAATATACTAATTTGTTTAACTTTAAATTTTATTCTATTTGTTTTAGGTCCCCTTATTGGCAAATTGGAATCGATGTTGTTGCTGTTTGTGGTCCGGGGTTCAAAGCCCCTAGTGCTGAAGAGCTAGGAGGCCCTATTTTGAACCAAAGGGTGGCTGATGTAGAAGTTGAAATCAAGGAGCAGCGTGAGGTGTGGAAGAGGAAGGGTTGCACCATCATGATGGTTGGACTGATAGAAGGAGTAGAACACTCCTCAACTTTCTTGCCTCTTCATTAGGTAAACCGTAATTGTACTTAAGAGTCTTAGACATTATAAATTTAGAAGTAGAACTTGTACTTAAGTGATTAAGTTTATAAATTATGAGTCATGATTCATCATTAATCATTAAACTAATTTGTTTCTTTTTCTTCAAGTGCCACGGTTTTTTTGAAATCAATTGATGCCTGAGTAAAAACAAAGAATGCTGAATATCTTTGTGGGGTAATGGATGAAGTGATAAAGGACGTGGGTGAGGAGAATGTGGTGTAGGTAGTTACAGACTAAATCACAAGGTTCGAATTTGAATTCGAGTTCGACGACTGTAAAATTCGAATGAGGTTTGGAAAGGGTAAAAATTCGGAAAAAAATTCGAATTAAATTCGCCTTATATAATATTAATTATTTTAAAATATATGTAATATATCAAGAAAGGCGCATAAATAAGTTTCTGGGGCGAGGTCATCCGTTGGGGTGGTGGGGGGTCACCCACAAGTGACACCCTGAGTACATTTCGCTATGTCTGTAGCGAAAAAGTCTCCAGGGAGGAACGACCCTTATAGATAGTAGGGCCCATTGAATTTTTTTATTTATTTCACATTAATAGATTATTTAAATATATATCAAATGATCGATTATTTTTAAAATCTCAAGAATGAATTACTTAAAAAATTATATAATAATACTTTAAAAACTTTTAATTTATACTTTATAAATTTAATAAAACAAAAACTTCATTTAAAATGAATACATAAAATATATATGCATTATTATATTACAATGAAATAATCCTAACATTAATGAACATTATTTTATTTGTACTCAATAAATTTAATAAAACAAATAATTCATTTATAGATTACAATACATTATTACATTAAATAAATTTAACAATGACCATCAAAAATAAAATAAACAAAGACATTTACATTACAATGAAATAAATTATAAAATAAATTTATCAAAGACATTATTACATTAAATAAATTTAATAGTGACCATCAAAAATAAAATAAATAAAGACATTTACATTACAATGAAATAAATTATAAAATAAATTTATCAAAGACGTTACAATGAAATGAAATAAACTTTAAAAAGACATTTGATGAAAGGCGCTAGAAACGACAAAGGAAAAAAGCGAAAAATTGCAGACGAGAGTTTGTAGAGCTGAAATTATGCCCGTGCATTGTCAGTTTTAAAAAAAAGAAATTATTAAACTTACAATGAGCTAAATAAATACGCTAGATTTCAGTGGGTATTGCTGCCTTGGTTCCTATGTTGCTGGTTCGTCTGCCATTACTTCTTTTAATTGGGATTTAATCTTAGCGGCTCTGCAATCCACTCTCCTATATGTTGAGGTAGACGACATGTTATTGCACTTCTCTTAGGTGCAAAATGTGCAAAATATACAAAATAGATTTCTTAACGAACCTTAAGAGATATAAGAATGTGAGCCATATGCGCCAGGTAACCACACTGGTCAAATAGAGTTGCAAGAATTTTTGCAATGGGCACATGTGAGAAATCCTCATAGACAAAAGCCGCCTAAGTATCTCTGTAGGTCTGCAGAATCCTTAGTTCGTTTTTAGCATTCCAATTTTTGCGGGTGAATACTACCGATTTTCATCGAATGTTTTAGAAAAATTTAATATTCGGCAAAATCCAAATCTCATGCTTGGGATTTGCCGAATCCTGTGACTTAGGTTACAGAGAATGCAACACATTATGTTGCTGCGAGAAAACTTCTTATGGAGAAACACCCTCACTTATTTTGGACCCCTTGCGCTGCTCACTGCATTGACCTCATGTTAGAGGATCTTGTTAAAATACCTTGGATAAAAACAGTTATAGAGCGAGGAAGGAGTGTATGCAAATTCATATATAATCATACATGGGTCCTCAACCTCATGAGGAAACACAATGGGCAAAAGGAGTTGTCTTGTTCAGGGGTCACTTGATTTGCAACCAGTTTTCTCACATTGAAATCTTTGCTTGATTCAAAGGGAGGTTTGAGACGCATGTTTGTTAGTGAGGAGTGGATTGCATCATCATATGCGAAGACCACTGCGGGGATTGCTGCAGCTGATTACGTTTTTGATGAGGCTTCTTTTTGGACACCGATTGCTGATATTGTGATGGTAATTTTCCTTTTTGTCCTCATTTCAACTTTATTTTGTTTATGAAATTATGTTATAAATTATTGTTCATTTTTTAAAGAAAAACTTAAAGTTGATTATTTCTTTTCCAACTTTCATAATGATTGCAGTTTGTAAATCCGCTTGTTCTCCTACGAACTGTTGATGGAGAGAAGTCCTCAATGGGCTACATTTATAAGGGCATGGATAGGGTGAAGGAGGCCATTCATTCTTTTTTTGCAGGGAATCGAGATAGGTATGGGCCTATATGGGATGTCATTGATAGACGTTGGCACAATCGACTTCACAGGCCTATACATGCAGCGACATACTTCCTTAATCCAGCATACCAATTCAGCCCACATTTCAAGGCTGATGATGAGGTATGGAGCAACCTCTAAGATGTTATAGAGAGAATGTCACCTGAATCAGCAGTTGGAACAGATATAGTCCGTGAGATTGAGCTATTTAAGAAAGCTCAAGGGGACTTATTTGCGCGAGAGTTGTGCAAGAAAAGTAGGACAGAATTGACGCCTGGTAAATACTAAAAATCTTTGATTCTACATCCTAGAGTCCTAATCTCTAATAGTAATTCTATTACGATATTATCATTTTAATGTGATAAATTCAAAGTTATTGATATGATTCAAAATTTTCTTGTTTTAGATGCATGGTGGGAGATGTTTGGCACAAAGGTGCCAAATTTACAGAGGATTGCGATTTGCATCTTGAGCCAACCATCTAGTGCATCAAGATGCGAACGTAATTGGAGCCTTTTTGAGCACATACACTCAAACAAGCGCAATAGGTTGGCAGTGAAAAAATTAAATGATCTTGTCTTTGTTCACTACAACCTTTGCCTTCGCCATAGACAAATCCTTGGCACCGATTGTATTAGAGAATGTTGATCTTCATGTAGAGTGGAACACAGAGATGGCTGATCTTACCTTCAGTGATGAAGATGTGGAGTGGGTAGATCAGGTGGATCGGGAGGCTAAGGCAGTAGCGATGACAATTGAGGAGGCTACATCACGAGGAGATAGAGTGCAGGACCTTGAGGCTAGGAGTGATGGATCCCAGTCTGATGACGAGGATTAGGTGGGTGAAGATGAGGATGAGGATGAGGATGAGGTTCAGGCTCAGCCACAGACACAGGGAGAGAGGTTGGCTCTAGAGTCTTCCATGACTTATCTTAGGCGCACTCGTAGGAGGACATAGACTAGTATGAGCCTTAGTCTTCTAGTTGTTATTTTGATTATGATATATGTTTTGAACTTATGAATTTGATACCATGGAATTTGTAATCCATGAATATTGTAGACATTTGAGTCTTTGACACTGGAGTGGCACTATGTTTATTACTTTATAATTTATAACTTTATATTGTGTTATTCAATTTTTTTCTTTCAGAAATTCGCTTTTATACTTATGTGATCTATGCAAAATTGTGTATGTGTATTAAATAGCTTCTATTTATCTCAATTACTATGTATTTGATGTTAATTGACTAAAAGATACATTAAACAATCTTAAAATTCTTAAAAATCTTTGAATTTCATGGGTGTTTCAATTTTTCGAGTTCTTGCCGAGTCCAAGTCCGAGTAAGATTTTGACCTTTCCGAGTAGAGGCGAGTCTGAGTCCCGTAACTATGCATTATCTAAGAGATCATCTCTCATAATGCCTTTTGCACAAGTATTCATTATTTCAGAGATCGTCACGTCTTAAATAATGATTACACATGGTGGAGCCCATAAAAGTCAATAGCCTGATAAAATAAAATTTATTATTTTATTAATAATCAACAGTACAAATTAATTACAACTCAACCATACCAAGTCTCTTTCTAAAATGTTCTATCTTTACTCTAGATAGAGGTTTGGTGAGTATGTCTGTTGTCTGATCTGCAGTACAAATGTATTCCAATTTAATAGAATTTCTGTCTATCATATCTCTTACAATATGGTAAGGAATTTCAATATGCTTGGATCTTTCATGGAAAACTTGATTTACTGAGAGCTTGATGGAACTCTGATTATCACAATGAATAATTGTAGGATTCATGGCCTGCCCAAATAATCCCACAAGTAACTTCCTCAGCCATACTGCTTCTCGAGAGTTCATTGCTGTTGCAATGTATTTGGCTTCTATGGAGCTCTGAGCTACTAAAGACTTCTTTCTGCATATCCATGAAATCATAGCTGATCGTAAACTGAAATAGCATCCTGAAGTGCTTTTTCCTGTCTTTAACACTTCCACCCCAATCTGAATCAGTGAATCCATGCAAGTCTAAAGCAACTTTCTCATATTTGAGTCCATAATTAAGAGTGCCTTGTAAGTATCTCATAATGTGTTTAACAACTAGGTGAATCTCCTTAGGTTCACACATAAATTGACTTAAGGCATGAACAACATAGCAAATATCAGGTCTTGTATTTACTAGGTACATTAGGGACCCAAACATCTATCTGTAGAGAGTAGAATCTATTGGAGGTGATTCTGCAACTGCTTCTTTAAGTTTATGCAAATTGGTCTCCATTGGAGAAGACATGGACTTGCAATTCCACATTCCAAATTTGTTCAAGATATCTGAAGTGTACTTTCCTTGATTCAATATGATACTATTAGCATTTTGTTGTACTTCCAATCTTAGGAAGTAATGGAGAAGACCCAAGTCTTTCATCTCAAATTCTCTGGTTAGATCTTTCTTGCACTGATCTATAAGATGATCATCACTTGTGATTAATAAATCATCAACATACAATATCAATATCACCATACCATCTTTATCTCTTTTATAATATAAGTTTGGATCGGTTTCATTCTTAGAGAATCCTAAGCCGGTAAGATATATATCAATCCTTTCATACCGGGCCTTGGGAGCCTATTTAAGCCTATAAAGAGCTTTCTCGAGTCTACAAACAAAGGCTTTAGGATCATGGGTTTCAAATCCTTCTGGTTGCTCCAAATAGACTTATTCTGAAATCTTTCCATTGAGAGATATTCTCTTTACATCCATCTGATGTACCTTCCATCCCTTAGATGCAGCAATTGCTAAGATAGCTCGAATGGTAGTATATTTGGCAACAGGAGAAAAGGTTTCTTCATAATCAATCCTTTCTTTCTAAGAAAAACCTCTCGTTACAAATCTGGCTTTATATTTCTCAATACTTCCATCAACAACATGCTTTATTTTGAATATCCATTTGGAAGAAACAACGGATTTTCCTTTTGGCCTTGGAACTATTTCCCAAACATCATTTTTCATAATTGATTGATATTCTTTTGTCATAGCTTCTTTCCAGGCTGGATGTTTAATAGCATTAGAAGGATTGGTTGGCTTTGTTTTGGATAAATCAATCATATTTGCTATATAACCAGAGAATCTTTTAGGTCTTTTACTTTCTCCGATTGATCCTGAAGGTGCAGCAAAATCTTGAGCTGGTTCAACTGTTTTTATGGTCCAAAGTGGTCTTTTCTTTGAAATTTCCTCAAGGTTCATATTTTCATTTTCAACCTCGTCTAGGTTCTCTCTCTGGGATCCAAATTCACTAATTCTTTCAGAATTTGATAAGGGAGAAGGTTCATTGGAACTTAAGGCTCTTTTGAATGCAAGATCTTCCTCAAAGATTATCTCTCTGCTAAGCTCAATAATTTTCTGTACAAGTATGAAAATTCTATATGCTTTAGAAGTTTCACTATACCCTACAAGGATACCTTTTCTCCCAGAGGGTTCTAATTTGATTCTCTTTTCTTTTGGAACATGAATGTATGCAAGACATCCAAAAATTCTGAGGTGACTTATATTGGGTTTTAATTTAGTAAATGCTTCTTCAGTGGTCTTATCTTTAAGATAGGAGTGAGGGCTTCTGTTTTGAATGTATACAGCAATACAAGAGGCTTCTGCCCAAAGATGGTATTCTAGATTTTGGTCAAAAATCATGGCACTAGCAGCTTCTATAACTGTCCTGTTCTTTCTTTCAGGTACATCATTTTGTTCTGGGTTATAAGGAACAATATACTCCCTCTTGATCCCCGATTCTTTACAAAACCTTTTAAATAAGTCTGACTTATATTCTCCTCCATTATCTGTTCTAAGGGTTTTAATTTTACGTCCTGAAGATTTTTCAGTTAATGCTTTGAATTATTTAAATCTTTGTAGGATTTCTTCTGATTCCTTGCATTAAAAAAAATAAATCCATGCTTTTCTAGAGAAGTCATCTATGAACAAGATATAATACCAGAATCCTCCAAGAGAGGGCATGAACATAGCTCCACATAAATCTGAATCAATGAACTCAAGTACATTATTTGTTTTCCTAGTACTATCATGAAAGGGACTTCTAGTACTTTTACCCAGAGCACACCCTTTACAAATACTAAGGTGATCTTTATTTAATTTGGGTAATTTGGTAACTATCGTTTCCATAGTTGATAAGGTTTGAAAGTTTAGATGCCCTAATCTTCTGTGTCATATTTCATTTGAATCTTCTGCTTCGTGAACTAGGGCTTGAATGGATCTACTGGGTTCTATAATCAATTCATACAAATATCCCTTTCTTTGACCAATTACTTTAGCGTTCTTGATGGAGGAGTTCTTAGCCCAAGTTAATACATTGCCATCCACGAATGCAACATTGTGTCCATCTTCTAATGTTGTAATTGATATTAGATTTCTTTTAATCCTTGGTACATATAGTACATCTTGAAGAAGAAGAGTATTTCCTATCTTTAGCTTCAAAGTGCAGCTACCAATTCCTTCAATTGAGTGTGCAAAGTTTTCCCCAATAGTAACTTCATTGTTAACTTTCTTTGATAAGGAATCTAGAGTTTCTTTGTATCCCGTTATATATTTGGAAGATCCACTATCAATTACCCATGCCTTATTTGAGATTTCATTTGATAGAGAGGAATACAAAACACAATTCTCTAGATCATAAGTCTCTTCTTCTCTAATGACATTTGTACAATTTGCTTGTTGTTTGGAGTTTTCCAGAGAATTAGATCTATAGTGTGCAAATTTTTCACATTTGAAACACTTTATTTTAGATAGATCTTTCTTGGGCTTTCCATTCTTCTGATTTCCCCCTTTCTTGCCTTTATAGGAGTTCGCATTAAGAATGTGAAGTTCTTCATCTTCTACTTTTGGTTTTCCTCCTTTCTTTAGCTTTATTGACTCTTCTTGAAGACAATCATTCTTGAGCCTGTTAAAGTCCGGAAGTTGATCTCTAGCACTTATTCCTTGTGCAAAAGTTTACCATGATTCTGGCAATCCATTAATGATGTTTCCTATGCTTGACAATTCATCTCTAATGCTAGCAACTCTTAGGAAATAAGAGTTTATTGATTCTCCTTTCTTTATTTGGATGTGATTTAGTTGTCTTTTTAATGCAAGGACCTTGGTTGCATTGTTTGTTTCAAATGCATTCTGTAATGCGTTCATCATATCGTAGGCAGTTTGGTGTTTCATAAATATAGGTATGGTATCATTCTTAACTCCATCCAAGATAATTTGAATGGCTTTTCTATTTCCATTGGTCCATATGGGTTTGTGAGGTTCAACTGGTGGCTGTTTGGATGGTCCATCGACAAATTGTTTAACATTGTTTTCTTCAAAAATCATCAAGATTCTAAATTTCCATGCTTCAAAGTGTTCATTCCCATTGAATTTGTGCTTAGGCCTGATTGTATATGCCATTGGAAATGGAAGACAACTACTAAATATATAAAAGTTCTGATTATTGAAAAATTTGCAGAGCCCTAGATCTGGTAACTTGGCTTTGATACCATGTATAGATCTGCAAATTCGTGAGCCTTAAAACAGACTCAGAGTTGCTGAGAATGATCTTTCTAGCAATATGTATATTTAGATTTGAGAGGCAGAGATCCTTATGTGCTTACTGCAGGTCTAGTCCTCTAAATTCGAACTTGTGTGATTGAACAACTTTGCTATGTATCCGTGGGAAGAAGAATGCTTGTAGATCAGACTACTTGTATTGTGTGTCTCCAAACTACATTCTCAACCCGCCTATATATTCTTCTAGAGGATATGTCCCTCAAGGGACATAACCCTTGGCATATAACTAATAAATTAGTCATCCCTAAGCCGGCGATCTTAATGCAAATATTAGTTATGTCTAACTAAGATTTGTCAGGAACAAACTAAGGTAATTACCTACAAATTGTCGGCATCTATAGAGAACATATATATTATGTTAAATGCCATTCATTAAAAATATATAGAAGAGCCATGTACGATCTGTACCATTAGACCTATAGATTATGTAGGTTAGATTCGTAATAGCCAACCTAAGAGATGAACTTTCAAGTATAGGAACCATCATTAGTGATACAGAACTAACACTGATGGCTATAGATGGATTACCAGTTTCATGGGAAACTTTCGCACAAGGAGTAAGTGCTAGATATAAACTTCCTGACTTTAACAAACTTAGGGAGGTTGTCTTCAAGAAGAATCCAGAGAATGTAATGTCCCCTTTTTAGCATTCATAGCATGATGTTGTCGTTAGCCTATTTCCCCATGGTCTTGTAGGCTAACCAGGACATTAAAGGGACTTAGAGGCCATTTGGCCTAGATAGTTTCAGTTGCAGGTCTTTCTGAGGGGTTTTGAGGCAACTTTGGGCATACTTACTATTTATAGTAAGTCATCTTGGATATGTTCGGACATCCAGTGGCAGAGGTATGTCGATGGTAATTGTTTAAAATCGGCAAGAAGACTTGTTTATCATTGATAAAATTTGTTATGCATTGATAAAGCTATTTTATAAAGTTAAATTTAAATATTTAACTTTATTAATGCATAGACTATAGTTTGTGGGAAATATTTAAATTAAAAGAGTTCCCTTTATTTTATAACACATTGGAGACATAAGTTACATAAAAGGGAGTGATGTTTTATCCCACATTGAGAAAATGAAGGATTGAGCCCTTGTGAGAACACGATAAAAGAAATGGAAGAGCTTCTTTTAGGCATGGTTGGAAATATCAAAGAAATTGGAAATTTTTTTGAAGATTATGTCTCAATAGTTTGAAGGACGAAATCCCTTCAAGCTGGAAATCTTGACACCATTGAAAGATATGGTCTTGAGATTCAACAGAGTAGCAGTCCAAAAAAGCAGATATGAAAAAGCAGCTCGAAAAAGCAGAACCAAAAAAGCAGGCGAAAAAAGCAGTCTGTAAAAGTAGTTCTGGAGATTATGTCTCAATAGTTTGAAGGACGAAATCCCTTCAAGCTGAAAATCTTGACGCCATTGAAAGATATGGTCTTGAGATTCAACAGGGTAGCAGTCCGAAAAAGAAAATACGAAAAAGCAGTCCGAAAAAGCAGAACCGAAAAAGCAGGCCGAAAAAGCAGTTCAAACAAAGCAAAGTAGAAGGGGCAGCATTGAAGGAAATTATTACAGCCACCTACACCCAGGTTGTTTTGTTAGTATTGCTTTTTAGGGTGTTATAAGCTTTCAGCTGTAAGTGTGCATTATACCAGCTTATCATTTTGTATTAAATGCCAAAGTTTTGGCCATATTTCATGAGCATTGTATTTTTCATTGCAATTAAGAAGATAATAGTTGCTGGTGTCATTTAAGCAATTTAATATCATTATTTATCAGCTAGTTAGTTTGCATACCAACTGTTTGTAAAAATGCCAGTTGGCTGTAGGTGTTCATTTCTCATGCTCAGATCATATATATGCACTGAATATTGTCAAAATTGGTAGCACATGCATGTTAGGTCATTGTGTAGTCCATTGTAGTCTTCTAGCACAAGATTCTCATTGATGCAAATTGAAGAAAAAGTCATTTGAAACTAGCTGAAATACTATATCAGTCATACGTCCCTTGGATGTGAATTGTTTGAAGAAATTCCTTGAGCTTTCATCAGCATTTTTTGAGAGTAGATTTGATGAGAGTTACTACAGAGAACTAAAGAAAGGAGGGAAGTTGAAAATAGAAGATGAAGAACTTCATGTTCTTAATACAAACTCTTATAAAGGCAAGAAGAAGCATTTCAAGAAGAAATGTGGAAATCAAAAGAATAACAAATCTAAGAAAGATCTATCCAAAATGTAGCGCTTCAGAGGTGAAAAGTTTGGACACTATAGATCTAATTGTCTTGAGAATATTAAACAAGTGAATTGTACAAATGTTACTAGGGAAGAAGATAACTATGATCTTGAGAATCGTGTATTGTATTCGTCACTATCAAATGAAGTCTCAAATAAAACATGGGTGATTGATGGTGGATCATCTAGACATATTATAGGATACAAAGAAGCACTAGACTCTATATCAAAAAAAAATAATGGCGAAGTCACCATCGGTGATAATTTAGCAAATTTTGTTAAAGCAATTCGAAATTGCACCATAAAACTAAAATCAGGAAATTCTCTGGTTCCCAAAGGAGTACTTTTTGTATCGAGAATAAAAATAAATCTAATCTCAATTACGGTAGTTGAAGATGATGGACATAATGATGCATTCATGGACAGTAAAGTAATAACCTGGGTAAAGAACTCAGTTAAGAAAGCAAAATTGATTGGTCAGAGAAAAGGGTATTTGTATGAATTAAATTCAGAACCTAGTTGACCTATTCTAGCCTTAATTCATGAAGCTGCAAACATAAATGAAATATGGCACAGAAGGTTAGGACATGTAAACTTCAAAACCTTATCAACTATGGAGGAGATGGTTACTGGTTTACCTAAACTAAATAAAGACCATTGAAGCATATGCAAAGGGTGCGCTCTGGCTAAGTACACCAAAAGTCCATTTCATGATAGCACCAGAAAAACCAACAATGCTTTGGAATTAATCCATTCAGATTTATGTGGACCTATGCCTATTCCTTCTCTTGAAGGATTCTGGTACTATTTTTTGTTCATAGATGACTTCTTTGGGAAAACTTGGATCTACTTCTTAAAATGCAAAGAATCAGAAGAAATCCTAAAGAGATTTAGAGAATTTAAAACACTAACTAAGAATTTATGAGGACATAAAACTAAAACTCTTAGAACTGATAATGGAGGGGAATACACCTTAGATTTGTTTAAAAAGTTTTGTAAAGAAACAGGAATTAAGAGGGAGTATACCATTTCTTATAACCTAGAACAAAATAGGATAGTAGAAAGTTAGAATAGAACAATTATAGAAAGCTGCCAGAGCTATGATATTCGATCAAAATGTAGAATATTTTCTTTGGGCAGAAGCCTCTTGTACTGATGTCTATATTCAAAACAGAAGCCCTCACTCCTACCTTAGAGATAAAACTCTTGAAGAAGTCTTTACTAAGGTTAAACCCATTATAAGTCATCTTAGGATTTTTGGATGCCTTGTATATATCCATGTTCCAAATGAAAAGAGAACTAAGTTAGAACCCTCCGGGAGGAAAGGTATATTTTTAGTGTATAGTGAATCATTTAAAGCATATAAGATTTTCATACCTAGACAGAAAAACATTGAACTTAGTAGGGATGTAATTTTTGAAGACGATCTAGCATTCAAAAGAGCCCTAAGTTCTGAAGAACCCTCTCCTTTACCTAGTTCTGAAAGAAATACCAAGTCTGTGTTTCAAAGGGAGAACATGGAATAAATTGACGATGAAATTCAAAACCTAAATCTTGGAGAAACTCAATTCAAAGAAAAGATCACTTTAGGTCATTAAAATAGTGGAGGAAGCATAAGACTTTGTTGCACCTTTTGGAACAATCAGAGAAAGCAAAAGACCAAAAAGATTTTCTAGTTATATAGAAAACATGAATGATTTGTCTAAATTAGAACCAACCAATACTTCAAATGCTATTAAACATACAGCTTGGAAAGAAGCTAACAAAAGATTACCAATCTATTATGAAGAATGATGTTTGGGAAATTGTTCCAAGACCTAAAGGAAAATCTGTTGTTTCTTCCAAGTGGATATTTAAAATAAAGCTTGCTGCTGATGGTAGGATTGAAAAATATAAATCGAGGTTTTTGGCAAGAGAATTCTCTTAGAAAAAGAAGGGATTGATTATGAAATTTTTTTTGCTACTTTTGCTCCTGTTGCCAGATAAACCTTTGTCCAGCCATTGAAGCATCAAAGTGATGGAAAGTACATTAGATGGATGTGAAAACAACATTCCTAAATAGAAAGATTACAGAAGAAGTATATTTGGAGCAACCTGAAGGATTTGAAACTCATGATCCTCACGTTTTTGTTTGTAGGCTCAAGAATGCTCTCTATGGGCTTAAATAGGCTCCAAGGGCTTGGTATGAAAGAATTGATAAGTATTTGACCGGCTTAGGATTCTCCAAAATGAAGCTAATCCAAATTTATATTATAAAAGGGATAAAGGTGATATGGTAATTCTGATACTGTATGTTGATGATTTACTAATATCAGGGGATGATTATCTCATAAATCAATGCAAGAAAGATCTAATCAGAGAATTCGAGATGAAGGACTTGGGACTCCTTCATTACTTCCTAGGAATGGAAGTATGGCATAATTCTGACAGCATTATATTGAATCAAGGGAAGTATACATCAGATATTTTGGAGAGATTTGGAATTTGGAATTGCAAGTGTGTGTTCTCCAATGGATACTAGTCTACATAAACTTAAAGAAGCAGTAGCAGAATATTGGGTCACTTATGTACTTGATAAAGACAAGACCTTATATTTGCTATGTTGTTAATGCCTTAAGTCAGCTTATGTGTTAGCCAAAGGAGATTCACCTAGTTGCAGTAAAACACATTATGAGATAGAAGGCACTCTTAATCTTAGGCTCAAATATGAGAAAGTTGATTTAGATTTACATGGATTTACTAACTTAGATTGGGGTGGAAGTTTTAAGGACAGAAAAAGTATGTCAGGATGTTGTTTCAGTTTTGGATAAGCAATGATATCTTGGATATGCAGAACACAATATTCAATAGCACAAAGTTCCACAGAAGCCGAATACATTGTAACGGTGATTGCCTCTCGGGAAGCAGTTTGGCTTAGAAAGTTACTTGTGGGATTATTTGGGCAAGTCATGAATCCTGTGATTATTCATTGTGATAATCAAAGTTACATCAAGCTTTCAATTAATCCATTTTTTCATGATAGGTCCAGGCATATCGAATTCCTTACCATTATGTAAGAGATGGTAGACATGAATATTGTAAAATTAGAATACATTTTCGCTGCAGATTAGAGAGCTGATATTCTCACGAAACCTCTCTCTAGAGTGAAGATAGATCACTTCAGGAAAAGGCTTGGTATGGTTGAATTGTAAAATATTTATAGTGTTTCAATTATTAATAAAATAATTTTATCATTAGGCTATTGACTGTTATGGGCTCCACCATTTGTATTCATTATTTAGGAGGTGACGAGCTCTGAGATAATGAAGGCTTGTATAAAAGACATTATGAGAGATGACAATCTCTTAGATAATGTACTAAACAGTAGAAATCTATTAGTAAATCTAGAGCAGTTCAAGTTCACACTTGTATAAAAGACATTATGAGAGATGATGATCTCTTAGATAATGTGCTAAATAGTAGAGATCTATTGTTAGATCTAGAGGAGTTCAAGATCACATTGTGATGTAGACATTTCTATGCCTATGAGTTACAATTTGGATAAAGGAACAATTTCATTATTCTCTAGAGTTTATCCTATGTTCTGGTAGATCTTGGCTCAGGATCATGTTGTGATATAGGAAAGCCAATGCCTATGAATCACAACTTGGATAATTGAAAAATTAAATTATTTTTTGGATATTATCTTGTATATTGCATTACATGCAATATCATTATCGCTAGTGTAAGTGATAAGTCATATTACAGGTATAGTAATATGACATAGTATCATGTGTTCAATGATACCTCATGCTTAGAGGATTCAAGTAGATATAGAGTACCAATCTATGCTTATTCATATTAATAAATGATGCTAGATATGTTACCTCTCAGTATGATTTTCAAGGTAAGAGGGAGTGTTAATTTTGTAACATTGTAATCACACTGGTATGATGAAACAGATCGTACTGATATGATAATGCATATGATGCCTTTGAAAGGCCTATAAATATAATTGTTCAGTTCTCAAGCATAATCGGCGTCTCCCTTAGGGTAATCTTGCTTAGTTTAACTATGAACAAAATAGTTAGTTTAATTACTAATTTTTATATTTCCTAATGGGCGCCGATTTTGAGAGGGCAATTCTGGCTGACCTAGAGAGGGACATGCCCCTTGGGCACCATATTTATGGAGGTTATGTTTGTGGGTAAAGAGCACGCAACACAATCTAAGTCTGCTTCTTTAGCATACATTATCTCATACGAATTACAACAAGATATACATATTGTTGTATAACTATTATCTAAAAAAGGAACCAATATTCAATCTGAAATTGATTAAGACAATCTCCAACACATGGAAGGTATTATATCAGATTAATTAGTTGCAGAATTTGCAGAATATTTACATGGTATTAGAGCTCTGGTATTCGAACCTAGGCTTTGCAAATTAAGTAATTAGACTATATATATCTAGCATCATTCTATCTTCAATGTCATACACAATCAAACTCGAGGACAGGTTGATGGGAAAGAACACTTTGATGCCCTGAAATTCAGAATCATGATGATTCTTGAAGAAAATGATGTAAAACAATTTGTTGAATCAACATCTAGACAACCCACAGTTGAACCTCATAAATCCTTTTGGATTGAAGGAAATAGGAAAGTCATTTAGATCATATTAGATGGAGTGAAAAATGATATCTTACCCAAGCTAACAAAGCATCAAACAAAATTAGCTACGATAAATGCACTATTAAATGCATATGAGGTTAACAATGCAACTAGAGTTCTCGCACTAAAAAGGCAACTAAATTACATTCAAATAAAGAAGGGAGAATTGATGGATTCATATTTCCTAAGGGTTGCCAGCCTAAGAGATGAACTTTCAAGTACAGGAACCATCATTAGAAACACGAAACTAACACCGATGGCTATAGATGGATTATCAGTTTCATGGGAAACTTTCGCACAAGGAGTAAGTGCCAGAGATAAATTTCCTGACTTCAACAGACTTAAGGGAGATTGTCTTCAAGAAGAATCTAGAAAACTAAGGAAAGGAGGGAAATTGAGAACAGAAGATGAAGAACTTCATGTTCTTAATACAAACTCCTATAAAGGCAAGAAGAAGCATTTCAAGAAGAAATGGGGAAATCAAAAGAATGACAAATCTAAGAAAGATCTATCCAAAATAAAGCACTTCAGATATGAAAAGTTTGGACACTACAGATCTAATTGTCCTAAGAATTCTAAACAACAAGTGAACTGTAAATTTGTGTGGATGTAAAGCTCATGGTGAGGGAAGCCTACTATAATAAAAGAATTGAACATCTGAAAAATTAAATTTGGGCAGTAGTTTCTCAAGTAACACTTCATGGAGACTAATTATGTAGTTATGCAGCTCAACAACAGAAACAGCAATGACTGGAGCAATTTCAGAATTGAATTTTGAAATGGTGTATTCCTTAATATAGATGGATAGGAAACTCGAAGAGGATTTTCAGAGGTGGGCATATGTATCGATTTGCTATTTTTATGAATAACTTTGATTTGAGTTCTCTAAGCATCAATAAATTAAAACCTATATGTGTTGAAGATGGGTCTGATAGTAGAACATAAAATTTGAATTTCGTGGTGGTGATCCTGGAAACACTATCTTTCTATCTGTATATTATGAGAGCTGGTAATATTGGACCATTTTATGGAGCTAAATGGGTTTTAGTTCCTCTGGACGATCTTCTATAGGGAATACAAGGACTTCTAGACTACCTATTGGTTAACAAGGAAGCACTTTGAGATCAATTTTGTTTCAATGCAAGAATGATATGATCACAATGTCAGCAGCATATGTTGATTGAGTGGGCATCTTGTATTAGAATACATTTCTGTTTGTAGGTGATAAATCGAAGGAAACTACAGTTTTAATTTCATTTATGCATTTTTTTATCTTCATTTTTTATTTTTTTTCTTGAAGGAGGACTTTTACCAAGTCATCTATATATAAAAGTAATCATGTAGCCATTTGACGCACCATCTCATCTGAAGTAAAACAATTATATCCATATGTTTGGTTAAGAAATTGAGAGTGAAACATAATAATCCACTTGGAACAAACCTTTAATTAAAGCTATGGGCTTAATCATAAACATAATGATCCACTTCATCTATTTAAGCATTGCCTATCAAATAAGATGGGCTTATGTGTTTGGTTCACAGATAGATTGCCTAAAAGTGGTAAGAATCATTAGTATTATCAATTATGTGCGCATCCAATTGGAGGGGATTTTTTGGTACTTAAAATTTCATGGTCTGCAAAATAATTTATTTTAAATAATAAACATTTTGAGTTATATGATTATAAGTATATATTACATGTATTTTTTAGCATTACTTGTTTGTTCACTTAAAATAAGAAAACAAGTTATTTTTTATTAAAATAATTTCTTGATAAAATTACTATTCCTTTGTTTACAATATGCAGGTGATGACCGAATTGCTGATATACAAATCTCATGGAATAAGGAAAGCCTGGAATCATGGGTTCCTCACCCTATAGAATCTGGGAAGAAGGATAAAGGAGAGATAAAAATAGAAGTAGTAGTCGAAGCAAATGTTGTCAAGAAACATTGTGATGCTTGGAATATTGTCTTTGATGCATGCTTACCTTTTGTTAGTTTTCTGGATCTCAACAGATGTGTTCCATACAGCATTCATGAAGTATATAAATTAATTGGAATATCATCTGCCTATCAGCTAATTATACAGGTATGCAACTTACAGTTTTTATTTATTTTTCATCTTTGTGACTTGAATACAATTTATGGTTTTTTATTTGTTTCTGTCTATCATAATCTTACATTCCATGGAAACAGATAGTGGTTGTACTTGATTTTGCAATATATTTCATGTGATCTTCTGTACATAATCTTTTTTAAGCTGGGCGAGCTAGAGCCTAGGAAGTCATACACATTTTATGTCAGATAATAAAACAATATAACTATTGTCCGAGCATCATCCTTTCTTGGGAAGCCTTCTCGATCTTCTGTACATGATCTTTTTTGTGTTGGGTAAGCTGTAGCCTAGGAAGGCATACTCATTTTCAGATACAAAAACAAGATAGTTATTAGCTGAGCATCATCCTTTCTTGGGAAGCGTTCTCTGGCTACCCTTTTAATTTCTTTGTTGCTACACAGCACAAAACATTACAACACATACATTACAACAGTTCTTCAAATTATAAGGGAAGCTTCCTGCGACCTAACAAACTTTAAATTTTCCTAGAGTAAAACTATAGAGAGATTTTAAAAATGTGCACACTATACAAAGTTTCAGTGGGAGTTTTGTCATTATGTAAATTAGAAACTAGCTTTTTTATGCCTCTGTTGATAGTGGCAAATTGGGCAATCAAGCTTTTTTAATGTAAAGAAGTCTAAAATGTTTCAAACTTTCAAGCATAAGTGAGCAAACCAAGCTTCATATTTGATTGAAGAAGAGATGAGTATGCAGTTGCAAACAAAGATTTGAAGAAAAAATAGACAAATTCTTACTACAAGCTAAGTAAACACAGTAAACTAGTATTAACTGCAGATAACTAAACAAGTGAACATGATATTATTTCATGAAATAATCAACTAAAGTTCGTACAAAGTTACAAATTCATAAAGATGAATCTTGCTAATACGGAGCTCAACAAATGTATTGTCGTGTTAATTCTTTTCATTAACGTACAAGCACAGTATTTGCAATAACTTTACTTGTACATCAGTATCTAAAGCATGAATTTCATATCAACTAGCCATAGCAAATTATGTGCTCAAAGTGTGCACTCACAATCTTGTAACAATAGCTCAGGGATTTAGAATAGTGATAAAAAAAACTATAGCTAATAAATTTGTTTTATCCGCATATGTATAAAAGGAGGAAATGCAATAAATCTAAAACAATCTAAACTTAAAATCATAGTTTGCAAGCTCTGCAAGTATTCTTCGAGTTGCCAGGTAGTCTCTATAATTTTACCTGGGCGACTTTCAAAAGTTAAACTCTAGCAATTTTATAGATCCAAAAGCGAGTAAAATTGTCAACACATGTAAAACATGGTTTATAATATTATGCTCAAAAATGTTAGTTAACTTGCACTGTTGATGTGTTTTACCCAATAAAACCATGCATCTTCTCTTTAGAGATGTCATTTCTTTTAATTCAATACATTTTGTAATTAATTTGACCCTTTTTTTTAGAAGATTTTAATTTTCAGTAATTGCTATATTGCCAAGTTTTTGTCAAGCATTTGCTGAGCTTTTCTGAATTGAAAATTTTGGCCTTGCCAGTTAGATTCCGAGTCCAAGTCTGCAAACTATGCTGATAAAAAGCATTCTGTCTTGTCAAAGGTTATTGATTCAGACTTTTAATTTAGGTTTCATGTTTTGCTATTGGAACTAGAACTTGGTAATGTGGTATGCCATTTTTTGCATTGTGGTAAGCGTACAAGAATGTGTATAAAACTATAAACTATAAGAATATTGATACTTGTAATTCATAACTCCCAATAAATAGAATAGTTAAATTGCAATAATCTGTGCCTGTTCTGGTCAAAGAAAATCAAGTTTGGACTAGACGCATTTTGTCAAACAGTTGGCATATGTAAGACTGCTGTTAATTAATGAATCACTGTAGCCTGGTTTAATGATCATAACCCAATCTAACCGTCAACTGTCCCACATACTTGATTTAATGTTTGCAAAGGCTCATAACATTGATATGTTAAATACATAAAATTTCAAACTGAGTTACAACAATGTAATAATGCAACAGTCTCTTTAATGACTGAAATATAGTCGGTTTCCTATGTGCTATGGAAAAATCATAGAAAACAACATCGGACGTTAAGAAGTTTATGGAGATATAACAGACAGACTGAGTTTAACAATGAGTAATGCTGCTTATTTGGGAATGAGAATATCCGTGTTGCTGGGAGAAGTGAATCCGTGCAATGCTAGGGTGAAGATTCTACACTGCCGTCATGTAGGGGACCTTTGAATCCACTGGAAGCCTCCTGCGATTACCCACGGACTCCTCGCCTTGCGCTAGCTGCTGTCCATGCCCTTACTACCTTGCTGCGTCTGGAGTTACAGTTGTGTCAGCCTCCAATGAACTGAAGTTGGATGCCGGTCTGCAGTTAACTCCACGCAAATCCTGCTTGCTGCTCGATACAAGGTGACCTCTGCCTCAGACATGAGTTTGTCCGCTGACCCACTAGCTCATGTGAGGCAGTACTACCTCCTCTTTGGATACGGTGACTGCCCTGCCTGTCTGCCAACCACTGATATTCTGTATTTACTGATTATCATTACTGATTTCCGTCTGATATGCTTCTTTCTTCCATTAAAGCTTCAACTTCTTATAAACCTCCAAAGAGCAATTTGAATTTCAGTTCAGAAAATGCGAAGTGAGACACTAGGTTTTCGTCTAGCCTTTCTCTTTTCCTTAAGGGGATTTGTCCTTGGGAAATATCCAGTCACATTTAACCAACTCTTAGGATTTGAGTAAATAACATATTTTCTTGGTGTCAATCCCAATGTAGCTCCAGGCTTATATAACTTCAATATGAGGGAAGACAGAAACAACTAGGCAATGTGGGATTAAAAGCCAATTTCATCTTTCAGTCACTTAAGTTACTTTATAAAGTATAATAACACTAAAATATTTAAATAAATCACTTAAGTCACTTGAACTTTAATATCTTTTGAAATACTTGTCTGATTGCTATGTTGTTTGAAATAAGAATCTCTCTTCGTAATTCCCTATGTGTATTACTCTTGTCTTACTATATAGTATGGCAAATGGAGTCCAAATGATATCGAGTGAAGGCCAAATCCATAAATCGTTGAATGTTGGAGATGAATCAATCCTCAGAAGACCCTCTAACCATCCTCATTAGCCTACGAAGATCCAATATTAGGCTAGTCCCTGAAATTCTGATGCTGGCAACACATGGGGACATTGCATAAATACCTCATTCTTTTACCATTTTCTTTTAAAGACATTTATAGGAATAAGTAGATTGGACTCAATTTAGATTTGTATTATTTTTAAATGTTTATTGTCACTTATTACCATTACAGATATCCAGTGCTATCAGATACTATACATACCCTCTTTCATTTCTCAAGACATAACCTTTCCTTTGTTGATAATGCACCTAGGTTGGTCTGGATATTAATTATGAGTAGGCTCAATGTGAAATCCAACCCAGTTCCCATCAGAACAGAAATAATTGGAAGTTCTATTTACAAGTTGGAAATTATGTAAGAAGCATACAGATCTCCCATTCACACATACTATTTATTTGACAAAGTTACTGGAAGTCTGAAACTATTCCAAGTTTCAGATACAAAGCCCATATGTGTATTAATGCAACGAGATTAATAGCATCTCCCTCTCGCAGTATAATGAATTTGACTTAATGCTAATAAAATCAACTAAGTATGTAACTTCAATTAATGGTAAATCCCTTTTTCGTCAAGTCATTCATTTATATTTTATTAATATGTTACTTCTTGTGTCATTGAAAAAGCTTATGATCACAACATTTATGGTCTATATAAATTCAACTAAATCCTATGAAGACTTAAGAAATAAAATTTCAAAACTCTAAAGGAAAAAGTGAAAAGTTTTATTAAGGAGTTGGACATCATCTAAGAGGCAAATATGTATCCCATTCACACATACTATTTATTTGGCAATGTAATCGGATTTACTTAAAATTTCAGATATAAAAGTTAAAACCCATGTGTATTAATACAACATGATTAATAGCATCTCTCTCTTGTAATGTAGATGGATTTGTCTTCGTGTTGATAAATTCAATAAAACATGTTGTTTCACTGAATAGTAAATCCCTTTTGGAAAGCTATTTGTTTGTATTTTATTATACATTACTGCTTGTGTCAGTCAGAAGTTATGATCATGGCATTATGGTTTATATATAACAAATATTAAGAAAACCTCTCTTGTATTCCATATGTAGTTACTGTAAAAAAGGAGAAACAATGGCTGTAGGGAAATGTTGTTCTTTTGGATTGCTTTTACGCAGTTTCCCCTTATGCAATACCTTAGGTTTCAATTTTATCTTATCATCAATGCTCTAATAAGCCCGCTATTCTTGCATAGATTTGTACATAGTTCTATTATAATGACAACCACAGAATTCTTGCTTTACAATGCTATGGTCGACGAGAACTAATTTTTGAGATATGCTCATATTGGAAAAGCAACAATCAAACTGTTGTATCCAATTTAGTATAATCTTTTTAGTGAACGTGGTTTGCAAAGTGTATTTTCAGATCTTTGTCACTAAGAGTACTATATGCAATTGGCTTGGAAGAGAATGGAGAAGTCAAGTAATTCGATTACCAATGGTCCTTGAACTAATGAGAACTAAGCAATAACTTGTTGATGTTAGTTTTGTACCACTACATAACATGTAGCAATTGAACACCTGATATGGAATATCAAATCCTCAATTCCTCTCTTGAAAAGTTAATACTCATGAAGACATAAGAAAAACTACTCCAATGTTCCTTACACCTGTGGATACTAACTCAGTATATCAATGTGATGTGCTGGTAATCATGTAGGTGGCCTTACACTATTTGTTTGAGGACAAATTGGACTTTTGGTAGGATGATGGTGACAATGTTTTGTATGAGTTCCAGAGGATGTTGATGGAGATGGAGATGGTGATGGTGATGGTGATGGTGATGGTGATGGTGATGGTGGGTGTAGTGCTAGATAATGTTGATTGCACGAGGAGGTAATAATGCTTCCAATGACTTTTACCTTCCTAACTTTCTAGAATGAAATTTGACTACTCAACTACTCGCTATTCTACTCCTACTCCTATGAATGGAAAGGTTAGAAAATGGATGGGGATCGAATCTAATGAAAGCTAACCGGGGGCTCTACCTCCATAGATGCAATGATTCAAGGGAAAGGAACTAGTTTACCACACAAGGCTTCCTAACAAGCCGCTAGGATGCTAGTGGCCTAGTTTATAGATCCCTATCAAACATCCACTAATATCACCATGCAACTATCCATCTACTCTTACTCTTACCAACTTTCTTGAAATAAATTCTACTTCAACAACTTCAAAGGAAATCTGACTTTAACTATTGGAAGTAGAAACCATGCAATAGCACCAAATGTTCTTAATCACCATGCAAGTCACAACAAGGATAAAGAGAGGCAATTTTGGTATTATCTTAGCAACAATTTTCTTCAACCCTTTACAAATGAGAGCAAATGGCCTTATATAGAGGTCGAAATTACAACCGACGGTAGAGATAAAGAGGCAAAACCAACGATCTAGATTGGATCCTAGAAACCCTAATTAGGGTTGCCACCCCATTGACCAATGAGAAGATGCCACCTCATCAAGAGACCAATGAAAAAAGGAAAAGTGGCAACCAATGAGAAGGCACCAAAATGGTAGCCAATCAAAATCAGACACCTATCCTACCCATAGATGGAAAACTCGCCGAGTACTTGGGGAGTTTTTAAAACTCGCCGAGTTTCCTAGCTCGGCGAGTTTTTAACCAGTTAACTCGCCGATTTAAAAACTCGGCAATCTGGTAAAAACTCGCTGAGTAATCGGCGAGTAGTTGGCAAAAACTCGGCGAGTTTTTATGAAAAACTCGCGATTTAGTGGTGAACGCGGCCTGTGACGGATTTAAGCGGCAGTGAGTGTGTTTTTTCTCATGCTTTCTTGTATTTGCATTGTTTAGAACCTTGAGTGAAGAGAAGAAGGTTTGGAGGCATTCTTGGCTGATTGCAAGTGATTCAAGGCGGATTTGAGTGGATTGTAGAGGATTCTAACCGATTTTAGAAGACAAATTTCTTTCCAGGTATGTTCATCTTATCATAGTTTGAAAACTTTTTATAGTTTTATAACAAATGTTCTTTTTTTTTGGTTGTTTTTTGTAAATGTTTTCAAATCATTTAAAATCATTTTGAATCATTTGAAACCCTAGCTTCTAAGGATATGGTTGAAGTTTGTTGTTTGCTAAGGATATGGTTCAAGTTTGAAATTTGAATCATTTGAAACCCTAGCTTCTAAGTTCTAATTTTGTTTATTCATTTCTCTATATATTTGTGTAGGGCAGCGGTCAACCATTAAAAAAATGACAAACCCACAAGAAGAGTGGCCACAAACACCATGCCCATCTGGATATATAGGCACTCGGCCTAAAAATGCAAGAGATAAGGCATGGTGGTATGCCTATGAAGCTCCAAGTCCAAATGATATTGGGAAGGTGATATGCATTCCTTGTGAGAGAATTATTTCTGGAGGCATAAACCGCCTCAAATACCACCTTGCAGGCATAAAGAAACATGACTCAAATCATTGTCTCAAGGTAACTTATGAAGAAAAAAGATTCATCCATGCCCTACTTGCAGCTGCTGAAGAGAAAAAATTGAATAGGGAGAGGGCAAAAATAGCTATGAGGGCAGCCATAGCTGAATCTGAAGGAGCTCCTTTTGATATGCAAGAGGAAGAAGAAGCACTTGAGAACATACCAGGATCTCTTCGTGGCCCACGGATCCGCAAACAAAATTTCACTTTTACCGGTTCCACTTCTTCTACATCTCCTACTTCTTCATGACCACCATCCAGATCCCCATCAGGGATAGGTGGTTATTTTGTGCCCAGGAACACACCTGGAGCACAACCATCATTAGAGGGCACTGCATGGTTTAAGGAGGTGCATGAGCAAATTTATATTGCAGCAGCTGATTTTTGGTTTTTCAACAATATCTCAATGAATGCCGCTGATAGTCCCTATTGGGTCAATATGGTGAATGCAATGACAATATCAGGCAAAGGGTACAAGCCGCCTAATCGCAAGGATATGAGTGGAAGGTTAGTATTTTACTATTTAGTAATTGTAAATAATTGAGATTCACTTTAGTTCATTGTTATATTTCAAATCTTAATTGTTATAACTTATTTCCTAATTTTTTACTAATACTTCACTTTATTTAATATTGCACTTAAATTTTGTAGGTTGCTTGAAAAAGCGGTTGGTAGGGCAAGATTGTTGATAGAAGACCAAAAGAAAGAGTGGAAGAAGTATGGCTGCACCATTTTATCTGATGGTTGGACAGATGGAAGAAGTAGAACCATTATTAACTTCTTGATTGCTTGCAAAGATGATGTGGTGTTTTGGAAATCTGTCGATGCCTTCAACAAAGTGAAAAATGCAGCCACATTGGCTTTAATGTTGGAGGATGTTGTCATGGAGGTGGGAATAGAGAATGTGGTGCAAATAATCACAGATAATGCAGCAGCAGGTAGATTTAATTTTTTATATTTGAATCAATATGAATCATGAATGTAATGCTATGGTATTATTCAATTTAGATTTGATGTAATTTGTAAATACTAAATATGGAAAGTTTGTTACTGATTATTGATTTTTTGCTAATCTTTTAGGTAGAATCCTCCAAGAGAGGCATCCCACACTTTTTTGGTCACCTTGTGCAGCACATGTCCTTGACCTTCTTTTGGAGGACATAGGAAAACTTGATTGGGTGAGTCCAGGTGTGGAAGATGCTAGGCGAGTCACGAAATATATATATAATCACCCATGGGTTCTCAGTTTGATGAGAAAAGCCACTAAAGGCAAATATTTGATGAGACCTGCTATGACAAGGTTTGCAACGGTCTTCTTGACGTTGCAAAGTATTCTTGACGACATATTGGCTTTGAAGCAAATGTTTTTGTGTGCTGATTGGGTTGCTTCACCTTACTCAAAGAAGCCCGAAGGAGAAGCTGTGGCACGAATAGTCTTTGATAATAGCTTTTTTGCAAAGGCTAAGGAGATTGTGGAGGTAACTTCATTATATTTTTAGTTTATTCAAGTTTCATTATCAATTCATAACTTACTATGTTATTAACTAATTTGTATTTTTCAAATTTCAAATGTAGATGTCTCTGCCCCTGGTTCTAGACTTGCGCACATGTGATGGGCAACAATCCCCAATGGGAGGTCTTTATGAGGCCATGGATAGGGCGAAAGAGGCTGTTAGAAGTTACTATCACGGGGACAGTCTCAGATTTGACCCCATTTGAGAAATAATTGATAGGAGGTGGAACAATATGCTCCACCAACCTATTCATGCAGCAGGCTACTTCTTTAATCCCAAATTCAGATACTATGATAATTGATTGTCCTTCAAGTTGGGATTTTAATAAGTCTTTATTTCACTTTACTTTTTAAGGTTGTGTAGTAAGACTTGATATCATTTTCTATTTGTTTTAGGGCTGATGATTCCTACTCTGATCCTAATGGAGAGGTCATGGAAGGTCTCTCTAAATGCATTGAGAGAATGATATCAAGTGAAGAGGAGAGAGACCTTATTGTGACCGAACAACAAATCTATGTGGAATCAAGGGGGTCCTTTGTTCTCTTCTATGCTAGCAAAGAGAGCAAGATCTACTCAAGCACCAGGTAAAGCGTCAAACTTTAAAACTTTTGCTAATTGATAAGTTGTGCTTTTGATTTTGTTTTTTATTGCTTTATAACTTTTTTAATTTTGTTTTGCAGATGCTTGGTGGGCAAGTTGGGGTGGCAATACCCCCAATTTAAGGAAATTTGCTCTTTGAGTCCTATCCCAACCTTGTAGCTCATCCCATTGTGAGCGCAATTGGAGCTTATTTGAGTCCATCCATACAAAGAAAAGAAACAGAATGACTCAAAAACGGCTTAATGACCTTGTTTATGTGCACTATAATCTTAAGTTGCGCATAAAAAAGTCACAGCTCTTAGAACTACCTGGTCCGCTTGATCTAGATGAGATAGATCCTTATTCTGATTGGACAGCACAGGAGCCAAGTCCATTGTTTACACTAGATGAGATCGCTGATTTGGAGAGGCAGGCCATGGAGGGGGAGGCTGACACTGATTTTCAGTTCACTATGGATGACATTGAGGATGAGGATGAGGATGATGATGATTCAGGCGAGGATCAGGCATTACCATTAGGAGGAGATGCATCGTCTTCTAGGACGCTGAGCCAGTTAGTAGGGATGTCGAGCGAGGGGGCACAGCCACAGAGTTCACAGTCATGCAGCTCATGCCCTATCCCAGTGCGGGACACTTCTTCTAGGACTAGACCCCCTCGCTTTCCTGCTAGTGCAAGTGGAAAGAGGAAAATGTGATTGACATTGTATTGATGTATTTAGACTTTTAGTATTTACTTCTAGTTTGACAGATTGAAACTATTTAGTAATTTACTATTTTGCTTCCTACCATGAGCATTCTGCATGAGAATGCAATTTTGTACGCATTATGCATTTATATATATATAGCTAAACTTTGTTTCTTTCTTTTGTATTGTCTTTAATTAACTTATTAGATGCATCTTCTCATTAAATTTTGCAAAATAAATGTATTTTTAATTAAATTTCAGCGGTTTTTTAGGTTCCCGAGTTTTTCTCGAGTTTTTTTTTTAAATCGCTGAGTTTTTCCCGATTAAACTTTTGGGGGGCTTGGCGAGTTTTCCAACTATGATCCTACCCAAGAAAAAGGAGAATTTGCCACTTGGGCTTACATCAAATGATCTTCTAATATAGTTCTACCCCTTTCTTTCATCTTTTTAGCTAAAGTGATGAACTTGGCTAGCTTATCGTTGACTTCCTTCATGGGAGGACAAGGTGTGTGTTTCATCTTGAGCTCAGCTGAATTCATCATGCTGCTTGCTGCTTGTAGTGTCTTCTCATGATCCTTCTCATATTCTTTCGTGTATCCGATAAATGCATTGAGGGAGGCAAGGGTGCCCAAATGTTTCTTCTTGATGGCAACCTTTCCCAACTCATCCAATCTTGATCGAAATACTGTCTCATTGATGTTCTCCTCTTTGATATCTTCAAAATCAAACACAACCCCGACATTGCTCATTATGGTTGAAATGGAAGTGTCAATGTCTGGGTTGTGCTGTGCTATCTCATTTTGCACCTCTTTAAGCATTCTCCATTTGATAATCAAGGCAACAAACCTAGACTCCACCGTACTCAATCCTCCTTCATCCATCAACTTGGCCCTTTGCAAATATTTCTCCGGTAGCTCAATGAATGCCTGTAGCTTGGGAATGGTTAAGTCCTTGACTGGAAGGAAATCCTTCCATTCACCTTCAAATTTTCTGAATTTATCTCTAATAGCCACCAATGACTTGAATGTTGAGACAAAGGAATGCAAGAAATTTCGCCCATCTTGGATTGTATCATGGATCCAATCCTTGACTTTATGTAGTTGAGCTGATATCTCTTTTGTGTTGCTCCTGCAGTCTTGAGGAAGGGCTACCTAGTGCAACTGTTGGATAGGTTGGCAATCTCTCCAATACTTGTTCTCAGCCTCCAACTTTACAATCATTTCATTTGCCTTCCTCAACCTTTCTTTGATTGAAACCATGCCTTCTTGGATCTCCTCACACTCCATGTCATCTGTGATTCTTCCCAAGTTATGCTCTACTATCTCATATTCCTGAGCTACAATTTCATCCAATGCCTTGCTAACCATTGGTATAGCAATCTGAACCTTTTGGTGACCACCATTGTCGCTCCTGATTGCCTTTGTCACTGTTTCTGCAATTTGTTTCTGGTTCTTGCTATTACCCTTTTCTACAAATCCTTGGATGTCTTCAACTGTTCGAACAGTCACTACCTCACCCCTTGCCATAAGCATTTTCCTTAACCAAAGTGGTGCGGCGCATCTCCCCAAATCTGGATTTGGTTCAATTTGCCAATCATCACCAACGGCCTCGGCCACCTGGCTTACTTCCTCAATATCAATTGGGCCATCTTCTTCTTCACTAGTAAATGCCATGTCATCTACATGTTGATTCTTTGAGAGAGGAGAGTACTCGGTGCTGTCACTGTAACCGCTTGATTCTATAATAGAGCTCACCTCTATTGCGGCCCCTTGTCCACTTGTATTATCTCCTTAGCCTCTTGCCTTAATTATGCTCTCCCTTGATGGTGTTGCCTTCTATTTCTTGGCTGGGGGTTCCTGATGTTCTTTTCCTTTCTCAACCTCCAAACCTCTCTTCTTGCGTCTAACTGTTCCTTGCTGCTAGCCACTTCCTTCACCCTTTTGTCCGACTGATTCCGCTGGACCTTCCATTGGCTTCATCTTCTCATAAGTAAGGTGTACCCTCTAACTTTGTAGTTTGCTTAACTTCCCATTGTACCACGATTCGTACCATGACTCGGTGTGCAAATCAACTACTCTTGTAACTACCTCCAAGGAAGGATCCTAGTGATCATTCCAATCCACTGGATTCAACTTCGTTCCATCCACTATACCATTATCTTCTCTCAGCACATTTTCATTATCTTCCAATTGATCTGGAATATCAAGGGCTCTCCATCTGGTTGCCCTCATCATGTTCACTAACAATATTGAGAAAGATAGCTTTCTCACATGAAAGTCATCCAGTGCATTGGCCCAGAAATCTTCTAGCGTAGGAACATGTTTGAATGTATTTCCATGAGATGCCTTGATAAGACCATTAGGATCAAATCCTTGCCTTGCTCTATACCATGCTAGATGATACCATTCCAATTCTTTCTTCACAGTTACAAAGGTGACAGGATTGGGGCAGTTATCATTGCCAATTCCAAATGAGAAAGTAATCCCTGTCTCACCTTTGAGTTCCATTATTCGGTCATAATGCTCAAGTTGCCTAGCCAACTCCATTAAAACTACCTTGTCGGGTGGGTACCTTGGAAGTCTTGGTGGGACATACTGTGCTTCCTACTACTCTAATATAAGTGAATTGTGGAAATTGGGTGAACCAACTCCCATATTTCTTGATTTTTTCTTTTGCTTCCGATGAGAGCCTCTTAGCAGGTATCCTTTGTAATGTCCTTACTGTCTTCATGGCAAAGGCGTGACAAAACATCTTATAGTTTTTGTTGTTGTGCGAATGAAGCTGTGGGTAGCATTCATGCACCAAACATTGCCCCAGCCCATTACCAATTACCCCTAAGGCCTTAAGTCCTGGATTTTCATACAATCTCACAATCAGAGAGAATAGATAAGACGCCATATAGAATTGCTTTTGATTTTGTACGGTCCTAAGTTGCAATTCTAGATTCTCGCTTATGATCCTAGCCCTATCAAATATTCTTTTTCCTTTTTCAATTTCATCAATAAAGAAGTACATCTAGTTTTCGAATTGCATACTTTGATCTAGGCCCATGATCCGGCTAAGAAGCACAACGAGATCGCTATACTCTGATTTGAAATCTAATACGGTGAGCCTTGATCACCTGGTGACTCCCATCTTGTCTTTGTGTAGCCAATCTTGCTTTAGATGAATGAAATAAGCCTCCGGGTTATCTTGAAATAACTTTGCTGCTTGATCCATCATTACCATTGTCATGCTTTTGTACTGGGGGATATTGAATGCTTCTTCGATCACTTGTCTGCCAATGTTGGCTAACACTGTCTTCCCTGCATCAAAAATGATGGACTTACTAACCAAATCAAATCGGGATGCACATTCCATTACCAATTTTGGACAAGGCAAGGTAGGGGGGAAAGCCACCGTGTGTACAATTCCGCTTTTGTAGATCTTTGCCATGGGGGATTGCCCTTCCTTCAGTCTGTCTTTTAGCTGTATCATGTTCACTGTACCGATATTGGTTTAATTATTCGCGTCACTTTTGAGAAAAAAGGAGGCCCTAGGCATCATGTCTTGTTCTTTTTAGTATTCATTCCCTTAGGGTTATTGTTTTCACTAACATCTACCATCCTAAACACTTATTTCTGCCCCTTCGTTCTAAGTGATATGGACTATTTTTATCGATCTCCAACCTACTTTCTATCGGTGGATTCTAACTTATTTTTGCCTCCCGAAGCCCTATCACTACACATATCAATTTCCAATCTTCAACCTAGGGGTGGGACTACCACTTATTTTTGCCTCTTCGTTGCCTTAGGATGGACTACACTTATATCTCCCAACTTCAACCTAGGGTGGTTTGGCTTATTTCTGCCTCGCCAAATGTCCTATCATAGAATCTACACTTATTTCTCCAAACTTCAACCTATAGATGGGATGATGAAGTGGTGGATGATGAATGCAAGAAGAACATAAGGGAAACAAAACCGAGCAAGAACAAGGAGTGGAATCCACCTTTAAACCAGCTTTCAACTCTAAAATGAATTTAATTTTATCTTTACCAATAGCCAGACTCTTTTTGAATTTCGATCAAACCTTTAGAAAATCCAAGCCTACTTGCAAAATCAGAATTTTAATTTCTTGGAAACTACCCAAGTTTGCCAAAGATCGGAACTTCAATCATGTGTTTCCTCGTCCAAGTAAAACCCAAATATGGTGTAAAAAACTACAACCCTTTGCAAGAAAATTGGTCCTTTCCAATCGCCAAGCAAGAAGAAGATATTCTGATCTGCTCCAACATATAGTCTAGGGCAGAAATCACAGCCCTAGTTGGAAGAAAAAAATATGCCAACAATGAAAATCTGTCTCGGAAAAAATAAAATCGCCAAGTCCTTTGCAAAAAATTGCCAAGCATGAAAAATATTCAAGTTGCTCCATCATTGCCAAGGTTGAAATCTGCCCTCCAAAAATCGCCAAACACATAGAACTGCCTTTCCTTAGAAAATTGCCAAGCAAGAGAAGAAAGCTGCTCTAAAAGAAAATATCACCAAGCAAGAGAAGGTTGTGATGGAATGAAGAAATGGGAGAGGGAGGAGCCCTTTTGTACCACTTTCCCTTTACTCCTCCAAGCTGGCCGACTAGCACCTATAAGAGAAGAAAATTATATTAGTGTCTCATTAACGGTCCCAATTTAAATGCCAAGCTAAAATTAATTTTGCTAATAGTGAAATTTGGACATTTAATTACCGGTTAGGACCAGAAATTGCAAAATAAAATTAAGAAAGCCTTGGAGATGTTAAAAATTTGCATTTAATGACATTTTGGTAATTAAAATATCATTAAAATCGGATTGAGATCGATTTTCAATTTTAATTCACCAACCTTTTTAAATATTTTAAAAATCTTCCAGGCAAATTTAACCAATTTAATGCAAAATTTTGTAATTTAATCCATTTTTGACTTTGCAGTGCAATTTTTAATTTTTCCAAGATAAATCATTTTCTCTAGCATCCAAAATCGATTTTCCAATTTAATTTCACTATCACAAAATTTTCCTTTTCACCAAAAATTTAAGATTTTCCAAAACAATTAAATCCAAGGAATTTTATTTTGAAAATGCTCAAGATTATACAATTACATCCAATTTTCAAAATCCGTCTAAGGCCAAAAAATTTGTAAATTTAGCCTGCTGAGTATTGTTCTAACCATGGAAAAAATGTTATTTTTGGAATTGTTTGGCCTAAGGATAAAATTACAAGTTCTAGAAAATCAAGTTAACACCGGGTGAAAAAAGAAATTCAACCTCATCCCTCCTGGCCCGAAGGCGTCCAAGCGTAGAATTTCCAAATTAAAACTTTTTTGGAGAACCCCGAAAAAATTTGCTAAGGCGATTGAAAATGGGATCCCCAAAATTTTGGGGCGATGATGTGAGAACCTCACAACATAACTCTGATATAATGTCCGATCTGAATTTGATGGACCAATTTTCCCATGGTGTTGATTATGATACAAATGCTGTCTTGGTAGATATTACTTCAGTCAACCAATCTACCTAGAAAGGCAATGTAAAAACCCCAACCAAACTCACACTACTAAAAGTACGTTATTTTCCCAAATTTTGAAACGCCACAGTGGAATATGCACTGCCCACAACTAATTGAACAATTTCAAATAGATCTAGCAATTAACTTCTTTTACTTAAATGCGGCTAGCAGCAAAATGGCTAAGTTATATAATTAACTATAATTGGTACCAAACTGAATGTCTTGTAATTGGGGTTTATATCAATATGCAATTTTTGATTTAAGGCAATGCTGCAACAACAATAAATTTAAAAGAAGCCTGTGACTTCAGATCCAAATCGATATGCACAAAAATTGACATGCATTTCACACAGCTTTGCAACTCCAGTTGAGATAATGAAGTTTTATGCGCTCCTATCAAACTAGCAAGTGCCTCCACATAGATTCTGATTGCCTAACAACAGCAACGCCTAGAGATTATCAGCAAGTCATTAAACTTGGCGATAGCAAACACATAATCATGCTCACCAATGGTGTTTGAATCCCTTCAGCAGGGTGACACTTGAATTTACCCAAACTCCATAGGCAACTACAGCTCCCAATAACAAGCAAAAAAGCAGCAGAGAATGTCAACAGGCTGCCCAGTAACCCACGACCAGAATTGCAAATCAATTTTGCCAATCAAGTGTAGATCAATTTCCAACATTTTAGCATAGATAGACGTGTCAAACAGCAGACATTAATGTGGCCTTTGATAGGGAATTTAGACCACTGGAATTCAATGCCTGTAACCAAAAATCTTGGTGTGTGAAGAGCCAATGAGAACTTACAGAAAAGCTCTGAGAAATGACGCCAAATTCCAGACCCTAGGTCTACTAAAGAATGAGATTTTCTTTAGGTATCAGCCCTCTTCTCAATCAATGGCAGAATATAGATAACCTCCAGCCAACATATATCTTCCAAGCCACAGTAAGTACAGTAATGGAAGATGCCAATCAAACTCGAGAAATGCAATACTCCCAGCCATGGATAATAATAGTAAGGGTGATTAAATGGAATCACTTTACCTCAGCAGTGCTTTGAAAACACTTCTCAGCTTCCCTTATACCTCAGCAAGGGCAACAAAAAAATTTAGCATCTCAAAAAGTCACAAAGGCAACAAAAAAATATAAATTTTCAAGCACACTTTTCCCAATGAAATGAGCTTGTATTTATAACCTTCAGATTCCCTTTTGTTGCCAAAATGTGACTTCACTAAAAAAGCTTCACCACACAACATTAATTAGAAGCTTCCGTTAGATTCTCTCACTTGACTTGGCTTAACTAATTAATAAATGACACTTTTCAATGATAACTCTCAACTTAAATGAAATTATATAGTTAAATTATCACTTTATAATAAGCCATTTAATAATTAATAATAATTTGGCCACTAAAAATATAATGACTCCCAAAATACTCATCGTTTAAATATGTCGTCTGAAATAGGAGTTGCCCCTATTATTTCTCGATGTGACCAAATGCACTTTCTAGAAATAGAAAGGGTCCATCTCGATCAACACAACCTTACCACAAATAGTAAGTACACAAAACTAAGCCCAAACGAAGTTTGATCTACGAAGACCAACCTGTAGCTCACTGAGACGTGGAGAAGATAAGACCCTCCCAAGCCAAGCCACTGCCACAAGGGACCCTCTATCCACAATAATTAGGCTACAAGGATCACAATAATAAGCTAATCCTTGAAACTTTGATGCCGACAAAATTGGGGACATTACAGGCAATATGAAATTATTTATAAATTCTGGAATGTATGAAACAATTTTTATTTTTGCAAAGGATTTATAGAAGCAATGATTGTGGCAACTAAATGGTTGACATTTCCAACAAACTCTCCTATTCATTGTACTAGTGATATGTGGGAACAAGATATGACTATTTTGAAGTGGTGTTAAGCATACAAGAAACATATCATTCATTAACTCCTTGGATTTCAGAAGATACATCATGTATAAAACAATTTTAATTTAGGGGAAAGATTTATAGTAGCAACAACTGTGGCAACTAAATGTTTGACATATCCAACAAACTCTCCCATAGATTACCATTCAACATTCTTTGTACTAGTCATAAGTGGGAACAAGATATGGCTGTCTTGAACTGGTTTGAGGCATACTAGAGACTTCTCATTCGTTAACTCCTTGAGTCCTTGCTATTATTGAATTGTCAATAAGATACCAAGACCAATCAATTGTTGTGGCACACAATGTTTCAACGAATAAATATTTTTCAACATTGCAATGCTTAAAATCCCAAACATAGTGGTAGAGGCTAAAACATGATCTTTTGGAGTTTGCTTACCATCATTGGCAAAATTTTGGGAAATTCTTTCCTGGTCCTTAGAGGAAGCTTATGACTTTGAATCAATGATAAAGGTTACCATATGGACTAACCATCACTCTCATAAGCTGAAAATATTTCTGTGATATGCAGAAACTCTTATGGAAAAATCGTTAGCGTTTTAATATGGAACTTTTACTGCAAGGCAAAATGAAACAGTTATGTGGTAGAGCTATTCGTCAAGTCTAGATGTTGGGAACTCCTTATAAAATAGAATCTAATATGATATAAATATTACGTATCCCAACAACTACTTGCATTGCAGAGTAAGGAGAAGGATCTGAACAATGCTAGTCCACATGTCGATCAAATTAGCTTGAAACACAAAGAGAAAGACACTGATAAATTATTTAAAGTGGTCAGTTAAATGTCACTATTTTCCTCTTAAAGCAAATCAGTAATACAAAGCTTGCAAACTTGCAAAAGCAATTTAATTTCACAGTCCCTAAGTGTCATGAAACCAAGATAATCGCATAAAGCTCGCAGACACTGTTCTGATGCAACTTGAACAGGCTCAAAAGGAGTTCCTGGTGGAGCCCAAATTTTTGGGCCTCCATTTGAGGATTTTCTCATTTTTTTGACTTAAGTTAATGCCTTCACACATTTGTTTTCTTCAGTCCATTATGAAGGTGGAATCAACAATCACTCCAGATTTTCAGTGGGATTAGAAAATTCATGGATATGTTGAGCTTTTCTAGATTATAATGGAAGACATGTCTGAATGTATTCTAAGGATCAATATCTACATTCTATTGCCTGTTACAGAATTAATGCAAATGGAATGTAAAAAGTCAGAGTTGCAAGAGACAGCAGACCAAGACCAATTCAAATAACAAAGCACACAACTTCATTGGGCTTCTTGTGTCACTATATGACGGTATGTTTGCTCCCAATCTACCTCAGATATTCATCATACTTCTCAGCTATTGTCAGATCTTTTGTCTAATGTTTTGACAATGATTGATTCTCACATTAATTGCTCTGTTCCACCAGTAGTTTCCTTGACATCAAAAGATAGTGAAGGTAGTCAACTGTATACAAAAGAGGAATGACCAAATTTTATGAAGAAGATAACATTCAAGATGCAGTACATATTTCCATCAATATAAGGTGGTAATAATAGCAAGCTGATGCCACTAACATATAACAGAACTGATAATACTGCATATTTAGGGACTGTGGAGTGTTTAAATTCCATGTGATGTGCACAATAGTTCTTAAAGACACCCAACAACTTGAGGAATTCATGTTGAAGCATATTGACCTGTAGACAAGCAGTGGTGAGAGCTTACATTAGATTTCAAGCAGTGTCAGACATCGCTATGTGATTGAGGAAATAATTGTTCAGACGTTGGATATTAATAAACGATTATTGTTTGCGGCAATGAAACCTTTAGGATGATGCTCAATAAACAAATATGTGGAAGCCATAGTGGAAGGAAAGTTTGACTTCATATCACAGCACATACACAATGATGTTGGAATTGAATATGTCTCTCCAATATCCTTACCGTGGACCTCCAAACATAACAAGGTTCGGGAATGGCATTTCTAAACCAAAGCCGGAAGTCATACCTCATGTTAATTAGAGTAGTAGAGACAAGTGCATTCAATGCCGGAAAACTATATACACAGCTTGAATGCCTGGAGATGACGGAATAATATTTGTCCAAAAACACAAAAATAAGAAAGGTTCAATTCATTACTAATACAAGAGTATATATGACGTGGCTATAATATGGAGGCATATTACGGGCATATATTAAATCGTAGATAGATAAGAGTGTTGGATAACAACATAAAGGTGTCTTAAAATAAATAATATTTGTTGGCCAAATATTATACTGCCTGATGAAATACAAGCTATTGACATTATGAGTAATAAAGTTATTATTTAAAACTAATAAGTTATTAAATGTAATGAAGTGGTGCTATTAAAATAAGAGATATGTCTTATCCATAAATGAGTATGATATGAAGGATAAATCATTTGAAGCAAGAAGACAATATTCAGACATTCACATATAGGGATAAGGAGCAACATTATGACTTTATCATATAAATTCAATTATTTTATTTTAATAATAAAATAAAAGGTCGTTTGTTTATTTTAAAATGGCATGGAGATTTAAACTGAAGATGAATCATCCTTTTTAATATTTTTTTGGAATTTTGTATACAATTCAAATGTCAAAGAAGTGGACATGGTCATTTAGCATTTTAAATTGGATCATCATAAAAACTGTGAAATATATAGTTGTTTCCATTAAAGTTCAATATGGACTAATTTAAGATTGCGCATATATTTGATCTATCACATCTTGATTATTTAATTGTTGGCAATAAAGTTTGTAAAACATTATAAAGTTGTACGTGAAAATTCACTAAAGTTGACTCTATTGCTTGGATGAGCAGAGGCATTGGTCTTTCTATTATTGAAGTAAAAAAATCTATATATTCCTTCCTATAAACATCAAATTCTTTATTTACAAATATTTATAATTCATTCAATTCAAACACTCAACACCTAGTTTTCATTTTAATTGAGTTAGAGGACCTTGGCAGCTGGAGAACTCCAAAAGTTTAAATTCGCTATAGAAAATCCTTGAACCAAACAGTCGGCATTTGAGGTGAAGGTTTACCCGCCTAGGTGTAGCGGAGCTTGAAGTGCAGGGGAATCGAGAAGTATTCCTGTTCGTTGGCTAGAATTGATTGCGGAATCCTATCGGATAAGTGGCAGGCTCTTGGATTTCGAATTTGGGAACCAACAATTCCTATGCTCAAGTTATGTGTAGTCAGAGGTTTTGTGAATCAAGGAGCCGTGAAAAAAGATGACAATTGGATTGCCCAAAATCCAAGAAAAAATGACACCAAGTTGTCGTGCTCGTGCTGATTTCATAATTATATTCCATTTAAAAAATGGATGCCATATGTAAAAATTACAGCAAGTCAAAGTTACCAAGGAAAAGGGTTGATGGATGATATCAGCATGCTGTAGCAACTAGTCAACATGACCAATCAAGTGGTGACATGTGGCATGATGACATGGCAAAAGGGTGATGTGGTAAGTGTTGATGTGGCAAGTTCAACAAACAAAATATTGCCATGTGGACTAATGAAATAATGGCATGTGGCACCTTGTATCCAAGCAGCATTGTTTTTGCAATTTGTTGTCAAAAAGTGATGTGGATGAAGCTTCAATCTTGTAACCTCTACATTTCAAACGTACACCTCTACTAATGCACCAACTATTTTACTTTTTATATGAAGTGGACCATGTTTATTTAAACTAGTTAGGTGGTAGTAGAAAGCGAAATTGGCAGTGAATGATTTGGCTAAGCGCCTTTTTTGGGATATGATCTTGAAGACATTGGTTTTGTTGATTGCCTTGAAGACATTGGTTTTGAGCTGACCACATAGGGTCCAAGCCCCCTTCTCTCATCAACCATAAAATGGAAAAATTAATATGCTCCATTTAATCAATTAGTAAATCCCTCAAAATAAGGATTTTTTTGTTAAAAGGGTTTTTAGTTAGATTATAGGGAATAATTTTTGTTAACCCTTAATAAGCATGTAAAATAGTATTTAAGGGGCTTAGTTTTGTAGTCAGGGGATGTTGGATCTTGGAGAATTATTCTAAATCTTGGAGGGAGTTTTTGAGAACTTTGTGAAGAATTTCCTAGAAGGGATTGTAACAGGGAAAATTTTCTTGTGAGAGACTCTTGTAAACACGAAGACTTTGTGAAGTTTCTCCAAGTGTAGGGAAGAAGACCGTGAACAAGATTGAATCTTGGATGTTGTAATAAGGTGTTTTTGCTTGACAACATTAATAAACTGGGTCCTTAGATTGAGAAGAAAACCCGAAGATGTAGTCTTAACCAGAAAAACTCTGTTAACAAATTGTTTGCACCTCTTTTCCCCTCTCTCTCTCTCTCTCTCTCTCATTTCCTTTTAGCAACAATGGTCTCTCTCCAATGTAATTTAATTTAAAGTGTTCAAAACTTAACTAATTTTCAATAATGTCAATGGATAAAATACATAATAATGCATTACTCCCAGGTGCAGGGAATTAAAATTTGTAAGTGGATTAAATTTTTGGAAAATTTTAAATTTTAATGTCCCAATTTAGGAATCATTAGTGGATAACGATATATCTCAATGGACATTTAAGAGTATGATAGATGTAATAAATTCCATTTTATGTGTACCAAATTGTTAATGAACAACATTAGTGAACAATCGTAATAATGGTTATGTTTGAAAATAAAGATTTGTCCAACTAAGTACGACAAGACACTTCTCTGTTTACAAACATCTCATGAGAATAACTAATGCAAATTAATTGCTACTTCTATCATATGAACAAAATGATTGCATGCATGCAAGCTATATTACAAACTATGTAATTTACTATAGCAATCTATGGTTAAATTGATGGTTATCTTTGATATATTGGTTCTACTTCCAAATTGATCGATCTCACTTGAGATACATTAAATTTGTCTTCAAACATTGAATGTATTTGGCAATCAATGCTATCCTTTATAAGAGGGCATATTTTTCTAATGTAGACCTCACTCTATCAAAACACAAACTATTTCAAGTGTGTCAAGGTTTTGCTTTCTTTTTCGAGGCACAATTCCAATTTGTTAATGTTTTGGCATCAGAAGAAGTAAATCATGGATTATTTAATATACTGTGATCAGGTTCCATTTGTTATCAGCAGCCGTTTATTATACTGTGATCGGGCTCCATTTGTTATTGGCAGATATATACTATTCATGTCTCATTATATGTTATCGGACTAATGGTTGTCGGGTTTATAATTAAGCAAGTTTTGTTTGTTATAAAGTGACATGCCTCTGAAGAGGCATGCCTCTATGTGGCCTTTGGGCCACGTAGAGACATGACTCTTCGGAGTCATGTCCTCTTGCAACCATATTAATATGCCATTCTGATTGCAGCAAAGAATATCAATTTATGACAATTTCAGTACCTGTGGTCAGAGCAAAGACATTGTTTAACATTTCATTTTTGCAGATGTAATAGCATCAAACATATATTTCCTCCATTCATTTCAGTCTATAGTCAAAGGAAGGCTAGCTATGATCGCTGAGAGCCACAAACCTTAACATGGTATCAGAGACAGATTCCTTCTATAAAGCCTAAACAGTTGGAAGGTAGATCCTGATTAGAATTATTTATTTATTTTATGCACTAAAAATCTTTACCAATCAAAATGGTTAGTTGTATCAAAGTTGAAGATAGACTTGAAGGTGACTCAAATTATACAGCATGAAAATTACGAATGAAGGCAACCTTAAAAGATAATGATCTCAAACAATTCATGGAAAAATCTGACCAACCACCAAAAGGAAATGATGAATTGAATAAGTAGGAAAAAGACAATGCTAGAGCCATGAAATTGATTGTTGATGGAGTTAAGGATCCTCTACTCCCTATTATTTCTGAACTAGACACTGCACACAAAATGCTTCAAACACTTGAAGAAACGTTTGAGATAAACAATACAACGAGAATCCTAAATTTGAAAGACAGTCTCTCCAACATTAAGATGAACAAAGGAGAAACTATTGCATCGTATTTCATGAGGATAACTAAACTAAGGAACCAACTCTCTAAAAATGCTCACGTTTATGATGAAAAGGAATTAACCATGATAGCTCTAAGAGGATTGCCACAATCATGGAAAACCTTTCGTCAAGGAGTATGTGCTCGATCCAAACTTCCCAAGCTTGGTCGACTAAAAGATGATTGTATTCAAGAGGAAAGTATGCTAATATTACAAGATGATACTTCGATTCGAAGCAATCTTCATGCTCTTTCAACTCATGTTGATAAAAGGAAGAAACCAAATTTCAAAAGAAAAAGAAGGCATGTAGATTACTCTAAGATGCAATGTTTTATATGTGACAACTATGGCCACTCTGCCTTTGAATGTCGTGATAGATTGAAACATCAAACAACTTTCACCAAAGTCAGTGATTATGATATAGTGTTAGAGAAACAACCATTCTAAAAAGAACTTTTAAGTATCCTTAACATGATTGAAATATTAAATTAAGAGGGTGTTCTTTATTATATTCATGTAGTGTAAATAAATGTTAGATACGTCTCAAAAGTAAATTTAGTTGTTATAATTCTAAGATAGTCTTAGAATATGAAATAAATTACTATACTTTTATATGTAATATTTGCTTCTCATGTAAGCTATGTGCTTTGACCTTTCTATTTTGAAATGTACTACAAAAAGAGGGAATTAAATGAGGAGTCCTATTTATCATTCAGAGGGAGAAGACTAAGGATGATATTTTGTTAACCTCGGTAAATCTGATCTTATTGATTAAGAGGGAGTAAACCATGTTGAGATGGTTTCCCTTATGATCATAAGTTTTCATAGTCATGAGGACTAGGACCATGTGACTTTTATATGGGCCTATCCCCTGTGTACATCATGAGGAAGTGACGACTTCCAAATGATCATCACTTGTATTTGGGAGAAGTTGTTGTAAGGTTACGATCTTACAATCAACTTGTACTATGAGATTAAATAAATTGAGTAAATGGTGAATGTCCTGTATCTCAACATTCTGGGAGGCCATGACTCTTAGAGTACTTGGTGAATATCATTGATATTCTTGGAGGCCAATACTCTTGATATCAAATGTGATATCTAAAACATTTTGAGTGAGTGGTGAATGTCATTGATATTTTGGGAGGCCAATACTCTTGATATCAAATGTGATATCTAAACGTTTTGAGTAAGTGGTGAATATCTTTAATATTCTGGGAGGCTAATACTCTTGATATCAAATGTGATATGTAAACATTGTTTTGAGTACTTGATGAATATCGGATGTCGATATTCTGGGAGATCAAGACTCTTGATATCAAATGTGATATCTTACCCTAGTTTGAGTAATTAATGAATAGCATATGTTGATATTCTGGAGATTAATACTCTTGAGATTATATCTGTCATGGACATCTCTAGACATTGCTCAAGTGCAAGTAGAGATCATAGGATATACTTTATATTGTTCAGAGATTTTAATACATATTGTGTTGATTACATGATGATTCTGATTCTAATCTTTTGATGTTTTACTTCTTTTTTGCTAAAGAGGGAGTGTTAATGTTTTAGTGTCAGAAGAAGTAAAACATGGATTATTTAATATACTGTGATCAGGTTCCATTTGTTATCGGCAGCCATTTATTATACTGTTATTAGGCTCCATTTGTTATGGGCAGATATATATTATTCATGTCTCATTACATGTTATTGGACTAATGGTTGTCGAGTTTATAATTATGCAAGTTTTCTTTGTTATGAAGTGACATGCCTCCAAAGAGGCATGCCTCTACATGGCCTCTTCGGAGTCATGTCCTCTTGCAACCATATTAATATGCCATTCTGATTGCAGCAAAGAATATCAATTAATTGCAATTTCTGTACCTGTGATCAGAGCAAAGACATTGTTTAACATTTCATTTTTGCAGATATAATAACATCAAACATATATTTCCTCCATTCATTTGGGCCATGTAGAGACATGACGCTTCGGAGTCATGTCCTCTTGCAACCATATTAATATGCCATTCTGATTGCAGCAACGAATATCAATTTATGGCAATTTCTGTACCTGTGATCAGAGCAAAGACATTGTTTAACATTTCATTTTTGCAGATATAATAACATCAAACATATATTTCCTCCATTCATTTGGGCCACGTAGAGACATGACTCTTCGGAGTCATGTCCTCTTCCAACCATATTAATATGCCATTCTGATTGCAGCAAAGAATATCAATTTATGGCAATTTCTGTACCTGTGATCAGAGCAAAGACATTGTTTAACATTTCATTTTTGCAGATATAATAACATCAAACATATATTTCCTCCATTCATTTCAGTCTACAGTCAAAGGAAGGCTAACTGTGATTGCTGAGATCCACAAACCTTAACACAATTGTAGTTGTCAGAAATGATAAAGTATTTTAGAAAGTGCACTTATAACTTTTTGTTAGGTGTGAATTGCTTGAATTTGTCAAGATGGTGTAAAATGCTAAGTGTACAGGCACATTGATGTTTATTTTTGTCTTCAAAATGTATTTTTCATTTTGGTAGGTAGAAGCAAAATGCAAAATACTTAATAATTGTGCATTGAATCTCCAAATCTTAGGGATGAAAAGATTTGCTAACTGTGTCAGTTTGTTGACTAGGAATCTAAGTTGTCTCTTCAATTTTTGGTATGGATGTGGGTTCGAGATTTGGGTTCAAAATTCATCCAAATAAATTTTGGGTTGGGTTTGGGTTCTTCCATATAGGTTTTGCAATAAATAAGTTAATATTCCACTATGCTATTATTAAAGCAACTTAGGAATATACACAACCACATAAATTAACATTGTAGTCCAAATGACATTAGAAAACACCAAAGTACACCACCATATCAATGTTTGGTTTGAAAACAATAATGTCAACATTAACAATCGGATTCATCAGTCATCAAATATCATCAAATAGAACATCATTATTTTGTTGTTGGAAATTAGAAGCACATAAAGTGCCACAAGCATTAGTACTAGCAACCTGAAGATCAACCCCAACATCACTAGGTAGCTTGCCATCATCATCATCAATTGTGAGTGGATCAAACTGGGCTTCCAATGCTGCAAGCTCTAGTTCAACATCTTAATGCTTTGCCTCCCGTTTTTGGCAAGTATTGTCTTTGTGTATTGTGAACATCAAGTTTGAATGCACAAAGATCATTTTATCTGCCTTGTTGGAGTTTAATCTGCTGCATTTTATTGAGTGGAAATTGTGAGTGGATCAAACTGGGCTTCCAATGCTGCAAGCTCTAGTTCAACATCTTAATGCTTTGCCTCCCGTTTTTGGCAAGTATTGTCTTTGTTTATTGTGAACATCAAGTTTGAATGCACAAAGATCATTTTATCTGCCTTGTTGGAGTTTAGTCTGCTGCATTTTATTGAGTGGAAATATGTCCTTCAGTTCCTTTTGAATGATGATTAACCAGAAAAATATCAAGATTTACAAGTTTGTAATTAGAGAGTTAAGAGTTCTAGATAAAAATACAAGTTCAATATTCATCAACAAGAATTTAGAAATTAGAATCTTAAGAGTTAAGGATGAAATTGTGATAAAATTCTGATGACAACGGGTTGCAAGTAATCGTACATTTGTCCATGGAAGTACCACCATTTATGAGCATGAACATTGTTCTTGTCTGCAAGAGCTGCAAGACACAATTGTCAGTGCTTGTAAAACTCATGAATTTAGACCTCATTGCAGGTCATATGTGCTCGGGAAAGAGTCTTTGAATTGCTACCTCTTACCCTTGAGAAAGTTCAGGATCTTTGTATGTGGCAACTCTAGTGGCACTCTGCCTGAGGACCAATTGACTATAGAGTCTGGGGCTTAATGCAAAGGCCAGTAAATGCAAATGGGTAGTCATTTTTTTTTTTTCCACTGCCATGATTACATGTAGTTCCTTGAAGAGCATTTTGTTAGGGTCTTCCTCTCTCTCATTTATGATATTGTTAATATCATCAATGGAGTCAATGCAAATAAAATTAAAGAAAACTTAGTACTGTAAACATAAATAAGAAATCTATCTAGTATTCGTACGATGATGGTACTATCATCTACTCCACAAGGTTTTGAGCATCCATTCAAGGTCTTTAGCTATCATGCTCTTCGAAAAATCACCACTCTCCATGTTGGATTCCATGTTATTATCTAAATAAAATTTTAAATATTTCTAATCATTGCTGCTTGGGTTGGATCTTGGAATAAAATAAAACAACTAAAAGTGTTTCTATGGTTTTTTAAGCTATAAAAAAATATTAAAATGATTAAAATAATTAAATCATTTAAATTGTTTTGATTGAGTAAAACCAGGTTTTAAAGGACCCAAAACTTTTTACAAAGTAGCTAACAACAAGAGCAAAGAAGCCTAGAAATACTATGCATCAGCACCAAAAAAACAGAACTAACTAAGACCATAAGTCTTAATACAAACAGCAGGAAAAGTCAGCAAAAAGAAAGCAAAAAGCCAGCAAAAAGACAGCTATAGGGTCTTCAGTACATCAGCAACCTGATTTGCAAGGATATTCATGTTAACCACAAAGGCCTTCAGATCATCCATTTCTTTGTTTTCCATGACCTCAATCTTCTTAGTGTTAGCCCAGGTTCATTTGTTGGGTCCATGTTCCTCTTTCAAGTCCTTTAAGCCTTGAACTCTCCCCTATTCTAATTTGTCCAACAGAGTGTTAATTTTGTCTGCCACAGTTTTCAAGGTGGAGCAACACTGATCAACAAGTTTCTTAACCGCCTTCTAATTGTTGACCACTCTGTTATCCATGCAATCCAACCTTTTCTGTAGATCCTTCATCTTCTATTCCATAGCTCTATTATTGGCTTCCAAGGGTGCACTTCTCTTCATAAGATTCTTAACGTCTTCTGCATTACCAATCACCTAAAAAAGTCTATCAAGATGTTGATTGAGAGTTCTCTCACCTCTGGTGGTCCTGCTTAACTAATCAAACTCTCTCCTAATGTCTTGCATCTACTCCCGCATTCTACTAATATCCCTTTATTAATCCCGAATTACCAATCATACCCTTCGAATCCCCATGTTTCTCATAGTCCTTGTTATGAGCCAGGTAATCCTCATCCCTTTCCATATTGTCTCTTTTAGAATCCTCTTCCTTAATACCTTTGTCATCAGCCCTCCCTTGAGAAGGCAAATTCTTACCTTTCCGCTCCATCCTCTTGATTAGAGGTTCATCATCAGAGGGAATGTTTCAAATCCTATATGTTTTCTTCCCCTTATTTCTGGTAGCAATACCAAAATTACTAGTGGTTTTCTTACCTGTACCCTCCTTCAGCTCCTTTCCAGATTCCGTGTCCATCTCAGAATCCACCTCTTTAGTCTTTCTTTTCTTCGTAGACAAGCTCTCAGGAGAAAGCTTTTTCCTCTTCTTAACCTCCATCTCATCATCTTCCTCTTTTGTGTCCTCATCGTTGCCCTCATCCTATTCACTCCCCTCAGTTTCACAGTTCAAAGATTTCTTACTAAAACGGGGTCTATCCACTTTCTTTGCTTTCAGAAGATTCATAATTAGAACCATCAAGCCTTCATGGCAAGCATGGTCACCCTCAGGATTGTTCTGTATAGCCAGAATGGTCTTACTGAACGACTACTGGAGGTAGAAGGGGAGATTAAGTCTAACCTTGTGCCTAAAATGGTTAACCAAAATAAAATGAAGCTTAAAAATCTTAGTAAAACGACAATCTAGGATTAGGTATTCAATCATCATGAACATGATAAACCTCCAAGGATGAGAAATGGAGCCAGGTTTAAAATAGGCATTAGCAATTTTAATCAACCTGTTACACTCCTTAGTTGTCTCTGCGAATTCTTCAACAACATGATTTGACAGCTTCCTATCCCTTTAGAAGTTGATACCCTCTGTATCAAGGCCAGTAGCTTCCGCTATAATGTCCTCCATGACATTGATTCTCTAGTTTCCCACCAGAATACTACCATCTTTCCAGGTCTTAATAAATTGACGAGTAATGGAAGGATTGCTGCCATTGAACTTCTCCATGACACCCATGAAATGATCCTATTCCAAAATATCCCAAATATCTATGTTCTTCCATTCCTTGCAGTGTTCTGGCTCGACCCTCTTTCTCTTGCTTCCCATTTTCCTCAAACTCTAGCAAATTCTCCCAGTGGTAGTGTTGGTTATCAAAATCGTTGATTAGAAACCTACAAGCCTTGCCTGCTCGATGCTAGGATATCTAATCGATTTTGGCCAACTTGATAGGATCAATCAAATTGACTTAAATCCTCCGTGCTTTTGGCTCCACTAAATTAAGGCCTGTACACTTGATCGTGGACAGAAAAATTTGGATCCAAGATGTTTTATAGAAAATAGATTATAATGCAAAGGCAATCTCCTTAAATGGCAAGATTCTAAGGTAAAACTTCTGGATTACGAATGTTGAATAATCTTCGAATTTTAATTGCTTTAGTAGAGTTGGGAATTGCTGAAAGGAAAATTTAAAATGAATTACTAAAATAGATAAGTATCAAATCCTTCAAAGAAATAGATTAGAAAATCGCTAGCGCATGAATTGAGAAGCATGAACAGTGTAAATGATCAGTGCCGAATTTCAAATGGGCAATAGTATACGTTTTCATATACAATTTTATGATATACCATATTTGTAAACAATTCAGTTATCATGATGCACCAAATTATTTCACTTTTATGCATACTTAAACTAGTCTATAATGGTTTAACCTATAAAAGGACAAAATTGATACAAATATGAAAATAATTTTATTTTACTGTATTTGTATTTATCAAGTTCAAATAACAGTGAACAATTGGATTTGCTTGTCGTATTAATGAATTATTAATAAGAAGTAAAATGATTCACAAAAGATGAACTATATAATATTTAACTCAAACATAAATGAAATTCATTTTGATTTTTACTGCAAGAAAGTCATGTTGAAGACACCCAATATTTGATGCTCTATTCAACACAAATTCTCACAATATTTGAAATATATGTCCAACACCCTCAATATATAGAAGCTTAGTTTGACCTTAATCTTTCTCAGAAGATAAATTTGATAGTATTTGTTTTAGAATTTGGAGAGCTTTTTATTTTAAACATATATCTTGAATGGGAGTGAATGGTAGTTTTTTGGACCTTACATTACGTATATTTATAAAGGAAAAAGAGGCACTATTTATGTTTTCAAACGTCGCACCTCTTCAAAACTAATAACTAACCAATGTTAAACTATAACTTTGATATAACTTAATTTAATCCAACATGACCGGTGATCTATGCTTGTAATTTTCATCATGCATATTCCTCCTTTGTATTTTTTGGGCACTGCTATTTATTCCCATATCACCGCTTCACAAACTTGTCATTGTTGCAGAATTTCGACGTTCAAGATTCTGAATGGAGTTTCTTCTAAAAGTAATCGCATACATCGCCACATTCGTGTTTCTACCACGTGGGGTCTTCAAATATGAATTACTAATTAATACTCTGATAGCACCTACATAACCAATCTTGTGACTGCGTTTTTATGCTATACTATTCATCCGCCAAGCATTAATCCACATGGAAATCTCCTTTACTGCCCTCCCGTGTGTGAAGACTTCCATACCCGATCATATACCTACCATAAAAAATACGAAATTAGAATGATTGCATAAACGACTATATATTTTTATTTTTAAGATCCCCAATCATGGGAGCCACAACTGCAACCAAGGAATGAATGAAATTTCATGCAATCACTCATGATGATTCCTCCAACATATGCGTTGTTGCCTTACTAACTCAAGTGCCATCGATGAACAGATAAGTGAGTGATTCCGACCCGATACGGAATGAACACAATGACGACCGTGAATTGTCCAGCCCTAATCCATGCCTTTAGTATTCCTTGCCAGCATCATTGCTGTCTGTATTGGATGAGATATGAGGCATAGAATCTTCATGTGATCGTCTGCCATTTAGATTTTCTGAATATATAAATCCCTATGCTTTCATCGCAAGTCCTCCTCCTTGATCAAAATTCTTGTCACTGTACATCATTATTGCTTTATAGTGAATACCATCTCAAAAGTACTGCTGTATATTTATTCCACTTGAATACATTATTTGTAACTTCCCGCATGTAGTTTACATGTTCAGCAAAGCATATTAAATATTGACATGGCTCCTCACCAATTTACTTATAGAAATCTCATTCTAATGTAAAGTACCAAGTATTCATGTATATAGCCATATCCCCAAATAAAATTCTTGAGTGATTGCTGTGCAATTCTATGAAAGTTGGAAGTCAATGATTTATAAAGACAGTTTGGAGGCTTCCATTGGAGATTTGATGATTCGTAATAAGATTAAACAGGCATCTCTAATCCTCTTTCCCCTTTAAAATAAGCAAAGTGTATATAACATGGTTGGAATAACACCCATTGAAATGCCTTTCTTAGTTCTCCTCTGGTTTTGTTCTTATGAACAAATTCCTTATTTGAACCTTGCAATGATATCTGGTACCAAATAAGCCTCAAAAGTAATAAGATCTTTGTTTCTCTCACAAACATATAATCTCACAACATTCATCTGATATTTTTCAATGATTGTATTTGAATAGATAAATGCCACACATAGTTAAGAACAGGAAGAAACCACACACACTCATAATATTAGCAACTTGATCAGGTAATTAAAAGAGAAAGTATGACTAAAAGGAGGCACAAATTAGGAAACCAATTTGGAAATAACAGAGGTTAAAGTCGGAAAAACTTAGAACTTGATCCTATGCTACAAAATATAATGGAGACTCGTGAATTTCGGCTTCATCAGGTAACACTAACAGACAATAAGGAAATTCGGTGTCGATATCGCAACAAAGGTTTTTGTTATGCATAAAGACCCACAATCTGTGAGGCAATGAATGAATAGTCCCTTCAAAGCTAATCATAGTCCGCAACTCGCTATTTCTGCCCAAATCAGAATTATCCTAAATGCCATGTTCATCATTACTAAAGCTTTTTTGCAAACTTCTAACTTTGTCATACTCTATCAAGGATAGTCCATCGGTAGGGATGTTGTCACCACGATTCCAAATCATCTTTGCATGACTATTGCATGCCACATTCGCGGCCCAGTCAACAACTTGGTTTGTTTTATCCTCAAAAGAAATAATAAGATTAATAGCCTTGCATATAATATTATGGATAGTTCAAGAGGGATTATTATTTTATTAAGACAATTAATTTTATTAAGAGAACCCCCCTCAGGCCAAATTCTCTTCAAATTCATGCTGTTGGCAAAAATATGACAATGGGGAGCAAAAGAATTAATAAGATTAATAGCCTTGCATATAATATTATGGATAGTTCAAGAGGGATTATTCCTTTATTAAGACAATTAATAATATTAAGGGAATCGCCCTCAAGCCAAATTCTCTTCAAATTCATACTCTTGGCAAAAATAAGACCATGGAGAGATGGACTACCTTCCGCCACATGGTTGGTTTGTTCCCCAATAGGAATAGACACAATACCCAAACTATCCCCAATTCATATTTCTGATAATGCCACCGCAACCCGCAATCCATGGGTTGCACTTCGAGGCCCATCAAAATTAATCTTACACCAGCCCTATGGTGGACAATTCCACCTAGCCAAATTCCTAAGATTATTATCATTTTGAGAGATGCTTAACCCTTCCAAATTCCAATTTTGAATCACTTTAGCTTCCCATTCATTCTGAGGTTCATGACCTTTTCAAAAAATCAAAATATTCTCAATCACCAAATGCTTAATCTTATGAAATAACTAAATAGAATTAGTCTCCTTACCTTTGAACACCCTATTATTTCTTTCCTTCCACACACCCCATCCGAGAAAGGGGAGGATGAACTCCTGTAACTTCATAATCAAGGTATTATGAGGAGGAGACTTCCATGCTAGGAATAGCTCTTGAATACTGAGGGGGAAAACCCAGTCCATATCCAACATTCCACAGATCCTTTCCTATAACCTTCTAGTATAAGAGTAGTGCATAGTCAAATGATTAATGGACTCTTCCTCTTCCTTGCAAAGATAACACCTACTGATAAGACACATACCTTTCATCATTAAATTGTCAGTGGTAAGAATTTTATCCTGCAAAAGAATCCAAAAAAATATGTTAACTTTATGGGTCGAGCCTTTAAACCAGGCTTTAGCCCAACAAGGCACCTGATAGTCTTTGAAAGCATTGACATACAGAGAGGAAACAAAGAACAACTCATTAGGAATATACGTCCATATTAAAGTATCCTCCTCTTGAACTAAAAAGACAATATTAAGAATTTTGTTAAGTTCATTAAGGTTCTCATCGACTCTATTAAGGTTCAGCCATTTATCCTCTTCCCAATAATCAGCAACATAACTACCAAAAAAGTTCTTGCATTGATCCATAAACCCATTCCACCTTTGATCAGAACTTAAGGCATGATCAAGAATCCAAATGTCCTCCCAAAAATGAATAGTCCTTGCATCTAACCCCTTTTTTGATCAACTACTTGTTTTTTTGAGCATGCGTCCAAATCACAAATCCCACTTGAGTGGCCTTACTACAAAGGAAGAGATTAAACCCTTGATCCTTCCTGCTATATTTATTATTCCATATATCTTTCCATTCGTCCTTCTCTTTATACCTTCTCCATATTAGCTTGGCAAGTAAAGAATCATTCATATTATTGATCTTTCTTAGTATTCTTTTCTTCTTTTCCATATTTGTCCATGAGAAATGTTTCTAAATTTTTTCAATGGCCAAAGTATATTTCCTAGGTATCTTAAAAACACTCAAAGCATACAGAGGCATATTCTATAAAGTGGATTTAAGAACAGTAATCTTACCTGCTTGGCTGAGGGAACCGTTCCAACCAGCTAACATTGAGTGGATTTTGTCTATCAAAGAACTCCAGAAGGACTCAAGAGGATCAAGACAAAGAGAAAGACCAAGGTAAGATCCCAGAAGGCTGCCAACCTCACAACCAATGAATCTTCTGATTTTGTTTTGTCTATTCTCATTAACATTGATAAAGTAAATCAAGCTTTTGTTGCAGTTAATAATTTGTCCAATAGCCTGCCCATAATCTTCAAGAGCCTTCTTCATATATCTTGCATTTTTTACTGAGGTTTCTCTCGTCACAATTGAGTCATCAACAAATTGCTGATGAGAGCAAGTTAAATTCTTAGAAGGTCTTAGACCCACAAAACCCCCCTTAAGAACCATTTAATCCACATATCCACCTAAACATTCAGCAATGAGAATGAACAGGATAGGAGATGGCGGGTCCCCTTGTCTTAAGCCATGAGAAGCTCGGAGGAAAGGAGTTGAAGAACAATTGACAATAATAGAAAAGGTGGTAGAGGAAACCAGTATAAGGACTAATTCCAAAAATCTTTTATGAAACACAAAAGTGTCTAGACCATATTTTAAGAACTCCCAATCTACCCTATCATAAGCTTTGGATAAATTGAGCTTTAATAAGAATCCTTCTTTCTTGGAATTAGCAATGGAGTGAATATTTTCATGAATTGTAATGATAGAATCCAAAATCAGCTTGCCTGGAACAAACCCATTACGCTGTCTCGAAATCAGAGAAGGTAATAAAGTAAAAATCTTGAGAGTAAGAACTTTGGATATGATTTTATAAAAAGAGTTGCAAAGACTGATTGGTCTAAACTCGTCCATACAATCAGCACCAGGCTTTTTGGGGATCAATGCCAGAAAAGTACCATTGAATTCCTTAAGGAGTTTTCTAGACCCAAAGAACTCTTTAACACCATTAAAAAAATCCTCTTGAATGATAGGCCAATAAGTATGAAAAAAGAGGAAGGGGAAACCATCCGAGCCAGGAGCTTTGTCTCCCTCAACGGAAAAAACAACCTTAGTAATTTCATCATTGGAAGGGAAGGCAATGTAGTGAACCCTTGTCTGGATCTGTATTTGAAAGTAGAACTCTGCATCATATTGTTAATACAAATAAAAAATGTATGAAATTCACATGAAATTAATAATATAAAGACTATCCCCTATAAGCCCTTTCTATTCCTTCCGAAGAGACTCCTTTTGAATCACCCAACCCTCTAATGGAAATTGCTTCTCGATTAAGTGATCATCATAAAGGAGCATCTAACTAAGGCCTCTTTTGGGATCTCTGGTTAATCAGTTCGTAAGATCCCACCTCTGTCAAGGCCGTCTGACATATGCATATGTTTGAGCATTACAATATATATACTGTCCCTAAGGATTCATCTTCTCTGAGTTCCTATTCAGAATCTCAACCTCTATTTGAATCTCTTTACTCTGACTAGACATTCTGAATTCCTATTCAGGATCTTAACATCTATTTTATGCTGAGTTTCTCTCTAAGGAAACTAGACATTCAGATGTTCCTTACCTAGGTGCTCCTAGGTCTCTTAATGATATATTATGTATCTTTGTTTCTGTTGTCTTGGTTTGGATGCAGACGTTTAAGCTCATCTTCTTGATTTCTTTCCTTGTGTGATGTCTCATGCTGGTGTGTAATCAAAAATCTCAAGTTCTGACTGGTGTATTTTTGGATGATTAGCCGGCCACGTGAAAGCCTTCTTTGTATGTAGATTCAGCTTTTAGTTCTTTCCTTTGCTTGTGATAGTAGAATCGTATAAGACTTCTATTGCTTGTTGTTTGAGAAACCTTTAATTTGCGTGTGATGACTTCCGCACGAAGGGCGGTGTTTGGCATTGAGCAGTCTTCTTATCTTTCATGTAATGACACCTGCTATGTGTGGTGTCTTATGACGAGGTGATGATACCTGTCACTGTAGATATTAGTCTCAGATTGATTCCTTCCGCCAACATCTGTGTGCTTCTTCCTCTTGGTTTCCCATGCTTTTCCTCCGCTTTGCCTTTCTCTCTACATTCAATTCATGATATATACGACTGCTTTGTCGGCTAGTCGTGTCTCTTAGGAATCAATTCAGTGTATAATATTTCATTTGTTATGTTTGTCATAGACATTAATTTAACTTTATATTTTATTTATTTTTATTTGTTTATTAGAATTTAATTATTTATTATTTGCAATATGAATTATGATATTACTCACTATTTGTGTTTTCTTATTCCTTCATTTATAATAATTATCACAAGATATGTTTTATTACATTTATTGTTTATTAGTTCCTCATTAATAATAATTATTACAAAAATATGAATTCTTGTGTAGGAAATTACATTTATTATTACGGGTTATCATAGTGACGTAGTCTCAATTTTGCTTATCCTCAAGCAACTTGAGGTTTTCTTCTTTTTCCCAAGTAGCATCTTCAACGGGCAATCCTTTCCATTTGATTAAGAATTCTTTCACAGTTCTATTTCTTAGCTCCTTTTCTCTGGTATCCAAATTTTTTTTTGGCTCCAACTGGAGTTGTCCTTCGTCATCCTGAGGGGAAGTTTTACACAGGGTGCTACTTGTTGGCCCAAAACCTTCTTGAGTCTGGATACATAGAACACTTTGTGGATTTGACTATTGCTAGGTAACTCTAGTTCATAGGCTACTTCTCCAACTCTTTTGATTACTTTGTATGGTCCATAGAATCAAGGTTTGAGTTTTCTCGGTTCCATTCTTCTTAATAGACGATTGTTTATAGGGTTGTAGTTATAGGTACACTAGATCCCATTCTTAGAATGATCACTCTACTCTGTTCTTATCTGAATATAGTTTTTGTTGGTTTTGTGCAATATGTAAATTATCCTTCAGTTCCTTTATGATATCAATATTTCTTTGAATGGACTCCTTTGCGCTAGGTACTCTGCTTTCAAGGATGGTTAGATTTCCAAATGTCATAGCTTCATATCTGTAGAATGCTTTGAAGGGACTCATCCCTATGGACATATGATATGTTGTATTGTAGCAATATTCACCCAAGTGTAGCCATTTGATCCAAGCTGTTTGCTGTCTCGTGACATAATTTCTTAGATATCCTTCTATCCACTTGTTTACGATCTCAGTTTGACCATCAGTTTGGGGGTGATAGCTGGTGCTAGGAGTCAGTGACGTCCCAGCTAGTCTAAATAATTCTTGCCAAAATTTACTGAGGAAGTTGCAGTCTCTATCGCTTAACAATGTTCTTGGGTAATCCGTGGAGACGAAAAATTTCCTAAAAATAATACTTCTGCGAATTGAGGTGCTTTATATTCTATAGAGATGGGAAAAAAGTATGGAAGTTTGGTGAGTCTGTGTAGCACTACATAGATGCTATCTCTTCCTTGAACCTTTGGTAACCCTGTAATGAAATCCATAGATATACTTTCCCATTTTTTATTTGGAATAGGAAATGGTTGTAACAGCCCTGTAGGGTGTGATTGCTCCAATTTGTTTTGTTGACAGATCCTACATTCTTGTACATATTTTTGTATGTCTCCTTTTAAAACTTTCCAAGGATATTTTTCCCTTATCTATTTATACATTTTGTAGTATCCAGGATGACCTGCCAAGGGATTGTTATGATATTCCTTCATATTTATCCTATTTAGTAGAAGATGAGGTCATTAGAGATCTTAAAATCTCCATTGGATATCTTCCCTTCGATTACTTATATTGCAATTTGATCCTTCGCATAATCAGCTATTATATCCTCTTTCGAACCTGAAATACAAGAAATATGGTTGATGTGGGGATCTTTTGGATAAGGCGTCTACTGCCCCATTATTCACTCCTTTAACATACTCTATGTCAAAATTGTAGGCTTGAATTTTGCTCACCCATTTATGTTCTCTGTCATTTAGATCCCTCTGATTTAAGAAGAAGCGTAGGCTATTATGATCTGATTTGTCTATGAATTTTCCACAAACCAAATACTGTTAGAACTTTGCTAGGGCATGCATTATTGCCAACATCTCTTTATCATAAATCGAATAATGCCTTTCAACTCCGGTGAGTTTGCAGATTTCAAAAGCTATAGGGTGTTTCCTTTGCATCAGTGCTGCCCCTATTCCGTCTCCCAAGGCATCACATTGTAGTTCAAATGGTATGGAGAAATCAGGTATGGCCAATACTGGGCATGTACTCATAATTACTTTGAGTTGTTTGAAGGCTTGTTGTGCTTTGTCATCCCAAGTGAAGGCTCCTTTCTTGGTTAAGTTTGTAAGAGGGGTTGCAATTTTTGAGAATCCTTTAACAAACCTTCGATAGTAACTTCATAATCCCACAAATCCTCTGAGTTGTGTAAGAGTCTTTGGTTTTGGCCATTCCTTGATAGCTTTGATTTTTTCCTCGTCCACACTACTCCTTTATTGATTTTATGTCCAAGGTAAAGTATTTCCTTAAGTCCAAATTCACATTTTGAAATTTTGGCATCAAGGGTTTCTCCTTATAAAATACTAAGGACTTCCTTGATGTGTTCTAGATGTTCCTCTCATGTCTTACTATAAATGGGAATGTCATCAAAAAATACGAGAAGGAATTTGTGTAGCTGCTGTCTAAAATTATGGTTCATGCAGGATTGGAAAGTTGCTAGTGCATTTGTGAGGCCAAAGGGAAGTACAAGGAACTGAAAATGTCCATGGTGGCATCTGAATGTTGTTTTTGGTACATCTTTGTTCATTTTGATTTGGTGGTATCCGGATCTTAAATCGATCTTGGAGAACTAATGAGCTCCATGTAATTCATCCATTAGCTCATCAATTATAGGGACAGGGTATCTATTTTTGATAGTCTTCTTATTCAATGCCCGATAACTGATGCACATTCTCATAGTTCCATCTTTCTTCTTTACTAATACCATAGATGATGCAAATGGGCTATTACTTGGTTGTATGCCCCATTTCTAAAAGTTCCTTGATAGTTTTTTCTATTTCTTCTTTATATTTGTGGGGATGCCTATAAGGTGTAGTGATTACTGGTTTTTCTCCTTCTAATTCAATGGTGTGTTCAAAACCTCTCTTAGGGGGAAGTCCAAGAGGTATATCTTCAAACACCTTTTTATATTTTTCAAGGATGGGTTGAATCTCTAAATGTAATTGTTTTTTCTTTGGTGGGGTTATTATCCAAGATCATACATTGAGCTATGATTTCTCCTTGGTCATGTTTTAAGATTTTCTTCATTTTATTACAAGACACTACCCTTGCTGATCCATCAGCCATTTAGTGTTATGTCTTTCCCCTCATGTTTGAAGCATATTTCTAGATTTGGCCCATCCATGATGAAACGTCCTAGGGAGTTGATCCACGGCATTCCTAAGATGATATCATTTTGTATGTTTGCTACATAAAGGTTTCTTTTAATTATATGTCCATTAGTGGTGATTTCCACTTGTGTAAACATCTTTTTACAATGATTCAGTGTGCCATTTGCCAACGTGGCCCTACAACCTTAAAAGTCTTGAGTTTTTAATCTTCTTTTTTTGACCAAGTGTTTGCTGATAAAATCATGAGAAGCTCCCGTATCCACTAGCGTAATCACCTTTTGTCCCTTAAGCAAACCTTTGATACAAAAAGGCCTATTCTCATCTTGAGATATGACTGCGAATGTTGCTTGTTCTGATTCTTTTATTTGTTTCTTCAAGTTGATTTACTTGTCCTCTTTTATATCGATGTCCTTGTCCCCAAGGCTCCCTACATTTAAAGTACAAATTCTTCTGGATTAGTTCTTCTCGTAGAGGGCATTTGTGTCCAAAGCTCCAAGGTTTGTAGCATAAGTAGCATGGTTTATCTTGGTTTTCCTTACTGATTCCTTCACTTATGGGGAAAGTTTTGGAGGGGAAATTTCAGAATCTTTCCTTATTACTAGATTCAACCATTTTTGTTTTCCTTATGGCTTCTTTTAGATTTTGTGGTTTGTGGGGTTCTACCATAGTTTTTGTAGATTCTTTCAGACCTTCTGGAAACATTCGTGTGAGCCTCTTTTGGGACAAATCGGGGACCATGACTGAAATTTCTTGAAATTTCTTTATATATTCTTGTAGGGCTTTTGTTTGCTTAAGGTGTGTTAACTCTTGGAAGTATCATTCAGTATCTTTCTCATCAAATCAGTTTATGAGTTTTTGGGAGAACTCCTTGTAGGATTTCACATCTTTTATGACCTAATGAGATACGTACTTGTGTCCACCAATCACTTGCTGCTCCCCCCAAAAAGATTATGGCAAATTGGAGGGCTTCTTCCTCTGTCATAGGATTTAGGATGAAGAATGTATTAAGTTTTTCTAACCACTGATGAGCTGAAATTTCCTCTGATCCATTGAAAGTTGGAATTGCGACCTTACTTTGCATTTAAGTTCTTCATTTACGTACCCTCTAGGTATTTCTCTCCTTTTATCTGTACAAAATTCCCTAAATGAGACTACTTCTCGAATGTGAGGTTCCAATGCTGCATATATATTCTTGTGATATCTTCTGTGCTGGTTAAGGGCTGTTCTACCCCTTCCTCTTCTCGTAGGTTTTTTCTTCTAGGTAGAAATTTTGGTTGGGGAAAACTTGAACTTGAAGTTATATTATTATTTTTCGAATGGATTGAACTAGTTTCTCTCCCCAGGTTTGGTTGATTTCTTAAATTATTGATTGAATTTCCCATGTTTTGTAAAGCTTGTAGGAGAGCCTGGTTTGATTTCTCCATTTGATATAATAGTGTTTGATTGCTTTGGTTGGTTTGCTCCATATATGACCTTACTTCATTTGCTAAATCGTTCATTGTTGTCTTCGTTCTTCTCTTGTAAGTTTGCATTAGCCGTTATCCACAGGGTGGCAGGATTATGCTCTGATACCACTGTAATGAACCCTTTTTTGGATCTGTATTTGAAATTAGAACTCAGGCTGGAGTAGTACTGGGATGGGTGACCTCCCGGGAAGTCCCGGTGCTTCACCCCTGTGAGCATCACCTAGATCCAATGAGTGCTAAGTGTTCCATTTATTCTCATGAGAGATGGATTCATGTTGAATCACTACTCATGAAACATGGGTCATCGAGTTTGACTCAAAATCACACAGTTAAATCCTGATATTCACATCACAATTTGCATCAAGTTGTTAGTACAAATAAAAAATGTTTGAAATTCACATTGGAACATGAAATTAATAATATAAAGACTGCCCCGTATAACCCCTTTCTAATCCTTCGGAAGAGTCTCCTTTCAAATCACCCAACCCTCTAATGGAAATTGCTTCCCGATTAAGTGATCGTCATAAAGGAGCATCTAACTAAGGTCTTTTTTTGGATCTTTGGTTAATCACTTGGTATGATCACACCTCTATCAAGGCCCTCTGACATATGCATATGTTTGAACATTACAATATATATATATATATATATATATATATATATTGTCCCTAAGGATTCAAAGATGAATCCTTCTCTAAGTTCCTATTTGGAATCTCAACCTCTATTTGAATGTCTTTACTCTAAGTTTCTCTCTAAAGAAACTAGACATTCAGATGTTCCTTACCTAAGTGCTCCCAGGTCTCTTAATGATATATTATGTATCTTTGTTTCTGTTGTCTTGGTTTGGATGCAGACTTTTAAGCTTATCTTCTTGATGTCTAATGCTGGTGTGTAATCAGAAATCTCAAATTCAGACTAGTGTAATTTTGGATGATTAGCCGGCCACATGAAAGCCTTCTTTGTATGTAGATTCGGCTTTTGGTTCTTTCCTTTTCTAGTGATAGTAGAATCGCATAAGACTTCTATTGCTTGTTGTCTAAGAAACCTTTGATTCGCATGCGATGGCTTCTGCATGAAGGGCGATGTTTGGTGTTGAGCAATCTTCTTATCTTTTTGTGTAATGAATCACACTTGTGTGGTGTCTTATGGTGAGGTGATGATACCTATGACTGTAGATATTAGTCCCAGATCGATTCCTTTCACTAACGTCTGTGTGGTTCTTCCTCTCGGTTTCCTATGCTTTTCCTCCTCTGTACCTTCCTCCCTACATTCAATTCATGATATATACGACAGCTTTGTCGGCTAGTCGTGTCTCTTAGGAATCGATTTAGTGTATAACATTTTATTTGTTATGTTTGTCATAGACATTAGTTTAAGTTTATATTTTATTTATTTTTATTTGTTCACTAGAATTTAATTATTTATTGTTGTAATATGAATTATGATATTACTCACTATTTGTGTTTTCTTATTCCTTCAATTATAATCACTATCACAAAATATGTTTTATTACATTTATTGTTTATTACTTACTAATAATAATTATTACAAAAATATAAATTCTTGTGTAGGAAATTACATTTATTATTACGGGTTATCACAGTCACTCCATCTCAATTTTGCTTGTCCTCAAGCAACTTGAGGTTTTCTTCTTTTTCCCAAGTAGCATCTTCAACAGGCATTCCTTTCCATTTGATTAAGAATTCTTTCATGGTTCTATTTCTTAGCACCTTTTCTCTGGTATCCAAAATTATTTCCGGCTCCAACCGGAGTCCTTTGTCATCCAGAGGGGGAAGTTCTACACAGGGTGGTACCTATTGGCCCAAAACCTTATTGAGTCTGGATACATGGAACATGTTGTGGATTTGACTATTGCTCGATAACTCCAATTCATAGGCTACTTATCCAACTCTTTTGATTACTCTGTATGGTCCATAGAATCGAGGTTTGAGTTTCTTGGTTCCTATCCCCATCTTTAAAAAAAACTTTTCTAGACCGTTGTCACCAATACATCTCCTCCTTGGTGATAATATCAATCATCTCAATCAGTCTCAAATCTTTCTTCTTCCTAGACACTTGGTCATAACCCTTTGACTGAATGTTGTCTTGAATCTCCTTTAATTCCTCTAAAATCCTCCTTTTGCTGTCAAAGATGTTCCCAAAGGTTTCCTTGTTCCATCTTTTGCTATTATCTTTAACATTCCTCAAATTTTTAGCTACTTTAAATATAGTTGTTCCTTCCACTTGAATAACTACTTAAATCATTTAAATTGTTTGTGGTTTTAACTTGTGCATTAAAAAACATTAAAACGAGTGGCAAAATGAATAATATAATTTAATATTATATTTTACGTTTCTTTTTATCGAGAGTTCCCAGGGAGATTTTGCCTTGTGGATTCAAAAATTCTAGGAGACTTTGTAGTGAAGTCTCTAGCTTTTTCTGAGGTCTTTAGAGATGCAAAAAGTCTCCAAGATGTGTCTACTAGGAGGGGAGACGAGTAACACAAGTCTATTTTGAAGTGGCAGTTCCCGGTGCTAGAAACACTTGTAGCTATTCTTGGAAACTACAAACAACACAACAAAAAAATAAAATGGAAAAATAATTTTGAGGAGCGCATGTCATTTTGGAAAACTAAACAGTAAAAAAATTGTGATATTGCTATCAGTGTTCAATTGTGTAGTTTTTTAGTCAAAATCATTGGTCCAAACCCATCTCTCTTGACAATTATTGGAACACTTAGCACTAATTGGTTATATGTGATGCTCACAGAGGTAAAGCACTAGGACTTCCTAGGAGGTCACACATCCCAATATTACTCCATCTCAAGTGCACTTAACTACGAAGTTTCCTCTATGGTTAAACCCACTCTGCTTGCATCCCCATTAGATAGCTCCTTAAGCAACTGTAAATGATTCTAATGGCAGATTTTAGTATGATGTAGTTGCAAGTTGCAATGATTAAGATGTTTTTTGGGCTCAACATTTTTCTACATGAGTGTAGTTTTGATTCTGTATGAAATTTAGTATATGGTTGGGTTGTTGAACCCTAACATCTATTTATTTTCTTTTTGGTTTTTGTTTGAGTGGATTCCATGGTGCTTAGGTTGCACTAGCATTCCAACCCTGCAAGTCAGTAATTAGTGTAAATAATGTTATGGTGTGTTGTTTTGATAGACCTCAGAGTAATTTATTGACTAGGGTATCCATGAACATGACTACAAAACAATGGATCTTTTTTAGCTCTAGGTTCTGGTTTGTGTATCAATATCTAGGGTTTGAACTATTTATTGGTCCTCTTCAACAAATAGAGATTTGGTCATTGCAGCATTTTACAAAGTGATGTGCAGAACTTTCTGGGGTTTTCATTGTTGAGGATCCATTTTCCATTAGGGTTTCTTTAGAACTTGCAAAGTGATAGTAGCAGCAGATGTATATAATAAATATGTCTGCTAAGCCTGTCAAACATTTTGAAAGGTTTTGAAATGCAAATTACAACGGGTTTCATTCTTGTTCATGCTTTAGTTTACCATGGTTAAATGCAAGAGGGATTTCATGAATAAACATAGTAGTTGAAATAATGCAAGTGAGATATGTATTTGTTACAAGATTCAAGAGTTGGTAGATTAACAGATTTCCAGATGATCGATTAACAGAGGAACAAATGTGTTCCTTATAAAGAATTACAAAGACGTTGTTTCAGATTTCATAAATAAACATAGTAGTTGAAATAATGCAACTTAGATATGTATTTGTTACAAGATTCAAGAGTTGGCAGATTAACGAATTTCGAATGATCGATTAACGGAGGAACAAATGTGTTCCTTATAAAGAATTAGAAACAAAACTAAAGACAAGGCATGAAACATTCCTATCTAGACTGAAGACAAAAGAGACAGGATATGAGACATTCATATCTAGACTGAAAGACGGACTACAAACAAGTAGTTGACCATTATAGAAAGTATTTAACTAACGAGATAATATCTTATTAAAGATATTATCTTAATACCCTCCCTTAATGGTCAACGTACATATATTGAAACATTTTGGGATAACTGAGACCCTCCTTGGATCTACAGAATGTTGAAACCAAGAAGCTTTGCTAGAAGAGTGCTATGACTCAAAACATATTACAAAACTTCGATTTTGTGGAAAGACGGTAAAACCTAGAATCTCCCGCAACCTTGTGTATTACAGACAGCATGAAATGATTTTTGAGGAGAAAATCAACAAACCCAAAAAAATAGAAACAGATTCAGAAGGTGAAAAATGCAGGTTCACCTTGATCAGGAAGCTCGACAACTTGTGTTGTTGGTTGGGAAGCATTTTGCCTTGCTTGGGCAGCCAAACATTGCCAGCACTCAAACTTTATATGGCCAAACTTGTGACAGTAATTACACTGTACATTTTGCTTCGTTGAGCCATCCAGGGATTGAGCAGAAGGTTGATTCTGGAAACGCTGAGAAGACTGATGGTTGCCGATGTTCTATTGAAAGGATTTTGTAGCAAATGCCTGCTCTAAGGAGGCTGTAGAAGCATTGCTGCCTGTTGGTAAACAGATTTGTCCTTTCTTACTTCTTATGAAAATGACTCTTAATGCCCAAATTAGGAACAATATCTGAATACAACAGTTGAAAAGCCGCTTCTAATTACCGGCTTCTCTCTGAATTTGTAGGTACAGCTCCCTATTTGAATAATATTCAAGGAATTATGTTTTGCTCCTAAACTAACACGAGGTATGCTCTTAACCCGAGAGTAGGAGAGGCAAACCGAATTAAACCTACATAGGACTTAATCCAGGCAAAGAAATACTTACTAATCTATAAACCAAGCCATAGAATCGACAAATCTTATGAATTCACAACCCAACAACTATCTATAGAAATTTAAATGAAATGATTAAGATCTTCTCCTGAATCTTTCCCTAAATCTCACAAAGCACATCTTACTTTGATTAATTCATATCCTTATTACAAAAAGAATGAAAAATCCTTCGTTTCTTCCTGCAATTCAGATTTAAAAGAAAGCCCCATAGAAGCAACAAGCTAACTAAATGAACCGAAATTATTGACATAAAATACTCCTCTATTGACTCTGCAATATTAAGTCTATTACATCAACAATTTTTCCTTCTACTCTAGCTCTCCGATTGTAGGTAGAAAAAGTCAAACCGTTATCATTTTGTTTTCCCCCAATATTTATAGAGTTTTTCAATGCATAGAGTTCGTAAGAACTCATGATCTTTTAGTTTTCATGAATATCAAAAGTCCCAGAATCGAATGGTTTCGAAACATAATGAAGAGGGAAGAAATGACTCTGCCCTTTTGCCTTCATTTGCTCAATAAGATGAACTGAATAGACCTTCAATTTTACACTAATCTTCTTGTCACAACCTATCCAAGAATCAGATAAACAGTAAGCCGTGAGATTGTATGTACTTTTAGTGGGTGCTTGGAATTTCACCATGACTAATTTTGACCCACTCTTAACTCTCTCGACAGCGTCCTTAATTGCTGCATTTATTTCCTTCGCACTGCTCCAGAGCTTTCCAAGGATTCCTGAATGCCATTGGAAGCAGCAGTCACTGCACTAGCCTCGTCAATGAAATTGACCTTTTGTGAAACCCAAACATTATTGGAAATAGGATCAGCGAGCAAGAGCCAATAGTTTTCTTCTTTTTGATATGGAAGGTAAGGAGCATGAGGAAGAGCAGCAATGAGATTATTCCCACGTTTCAATGAAACCCAAGCTCACAATATGACAATGTCACTTTCTTGAATGGCTTCCTCACCTTCAGTATTACATGTAAGATCCATGGTTATTGAAGGCATTATTTCAAGAACCACTTCCACATCGTTTGCTTCGAGTTCTGAAAAGCCTGCTTGCATTAACAACTTCATGCACCCTTGACAAGTCATTTCCCTCAAGATTGCATGACTTCGAGAATATTCGGTATTTAATTTCATATTTGCTGACTTTGGGTCTTCCACAATGGGAATATTGTCATTGGCAGGATCCAAGAGATCTTGAACAGTTTCCATATAAAGTTGCGGATATGAAACTGTTATGGAGTCATATTCAGGTGAAATGTTTGTCAAAATGTCCTCCATCGGGTTTGAAGATCACAATGACATTGATCATGAGATATACTTAAGAAACTACATGCTCTTAAACTGACAAAGTCCTGTTTTCTTTCCACCGCTTCTAAGGATAAGCCTGTTTTGTTTGCAAATTTTTGTAGATACAACAGAATTGACTACTATACCCAAACGATGTAAAACAACTTCAGCACCCCCAATTCCAGAGAATAGAGAAAGCACATTTATCCCATTTGGATAAATAGACTTCAAAACAAAAAGGTGGTATCCGACTGTTTCTACTTGAAATGCATTTTCAAGAGATCGTATACACTCTCTCCTGGAAGAACAAACACGTGCGTGCCCTACATCATATCCTAACACACGCTCCATTTCATGTGGTTCAAGCTGAGCCAGCTGATCTGGACAGACCTATACCAAGTTCCACTTTTTACATTGGAAAAGTACAATATCGTGCTCTTCAAGAGTGGGTTCTTCGTTGGAAAGCTTGACAATATTCCAAAGTCTATCGCATAATGGAATCCTTCCTACCTCTATCTTTATGCAGTTTAGTTTAGTTCTCTTATCCCATGATGGCCGATACTTCTGATACTGAGGAAATGCCTCTTCAATTGTCATGGATGGCAAAGGTAAAATCTGAAAATGATTATCAATAGAAAGGTTATGGACGTAGCCATGTTTTCTATTATAAACTAAAAAGTACTTTGAATCCACAAATTCTGGTTCAATATTATGGAAATATCGGGAAATTTTTGCCCATACACCCTTTGGTGTATTATACACATTTTCGAAGTAAAAATAAGGGGGTCCTTGCACAATCTTTTTTTAGCTTCAGCCGTCGATTGACAGGGTGACCTGGAGCTCCAAACCCAACTAACTCTTTAACATGGTGTGATAAATGAAAATTCATATCTTTTACAGACAGACTCTTAAAATGTGCACTTTCTTTCAACTTTATCTTCTGAAATGGTTTCTTGTGATGGGTTTCATTCTGGTCCTCTTTTGATGAATTCTATTTTTGCTGCACATTCTTTAGGCTTTCATTCAATCCGTCCTCCTTTAAAGTAAGGTCATTATATAGATCTCCCATATCTCCATTGCTTATAGCCTCACTATGTCTAAGAGCATCAATCGAATCAATCAAGATATCAACTGGAACATCTATACATGTTTGCGGTTATTTTGCATTGCACTACTCAAAACACGCCTCGATGAATTGTGAATAGTATAATCCAGTAGCTTGTGTCCATGGGATATAGACCCATTAGATATGTCACTTCTTTCAATCTCAGAGCGTGTGGATGGAGAGAAGTTATAGTACTTTGATTCAATACAAAAGTTTGTAATCGAACTTGATGTGACAGTCAACATTAGAGATATAAGGCATAATAACCTTAGCTCTGCTTTCATCTTCTCCACTACTTCAAACAGAGGCTTCCATTTACTTTTATGCAACCACTAGCAAATTAAAACATCAAATGCTTGAATCTGTAGTTATAGATCTGGCTCTGAACTCTGACATTTGAACTTCTGAATCTGAGCCATAAAACTTTTACATTTGCGTCTCAAGATTATGATCTTCATCTTTTACCACATCATGTTTAAAGAAAGTTCAAGCAACTTATGAGAAAACTGACTAGGACAACCAAATATTTGAAGTTTTGAAATACGGGTACTAAAAGTACGCCTACACTGCCAAACTATTGTTTACAACGATCCTACTACAGAAGTTTGGTGCATAATTTTGGAAACTTCATATTAACATTAGCTGACGTAATGTTGAGTGTTTCTATGAAGTGCTCATAAGATGATGGTAGACTTTTCAGAGTGATGACTACCATATCCTCTTCCTCTATTTTTCAACCAATAGCTTCGAGCTGATTGTGGATGTCCTTAATCTTTGTTACATGCTCTTGCAAGGACATATGTTCATCCATCATAATGGAGAACAACTAATTATTCAGAAAGAATGCCCAACTCTTGTCAGATGTTTCATGTAGCTCCTTCAAATATTTCCAAATTTCTACAGTTGACTTGCCAGAAGGAATCTGCGGTAGCTGATCATCGATAGTAGAGAGCTTGAGAAGCATAACAGCCTCTCGATTGCGATCATCAAACTTGTCCTGTTCTACTTGGTCAGAGGTCGGACGAGTCTTTGTGCCTAGAACAAGCTCATCCAAATGATGATACTCGAAGATGGTTAACATGTGCTGCTTCCAATGGTTATAATTGTGGCCATTGAATCGTAGATTGCCCTCCAACATCATATTAGTCAAAGATGCCATTTGCACGAAGTTCAAGGCAATGTTGAAGCTGACTGAGAAAAAAAACAAGTACCCAAAAAATTCTGACAAAGACCCATATAGAAGCTTGAAAAACCCACAAGGAATCTGTTATTTAAAAGGAATCTGATTTTGAAAAGCTAGGGTTTCAAGCAAAAACGGTGCAAGGTCGCTAGCTCAAGAGAAAAAAAAAATTCTTACTTCAACTCGGCTCCTACAGAATGCGAAACACCAGTAAGCAATGTGAATGCCCAAGACATGAATGTAACACATAGAACTCGGAGGCCTAATTGTGAACACTAGTTGTTTGTAGAGCCGAATGAATATAGGTCGTGCTAGTAAAAAAATAGGTTGCAAGAAAGAAACAAACGAAACCCTTGAATAGGTCATGTGAACAACACGACACAGCACGCAGGCTGCAAGTAGAAAAGGAGCGCAGCGTGGTCGAATGCGAACGTGAACGCAAGCAGAGAACAAATATTAGCAACCAGATCGTGAGCACGAGCAGAGAGAGGACAAAACATGCGAATGCGAACAGAGCGAGAACACCAGTAAATCACGATTTTAATGGCGTGATTTTCCTGTTCGGGATTTTCAGATTTTGAAAAATAACCTAGTCGAAAAAATGTGATGATCTCCAAGATTCAAATACCCCCAAGATTTAGATAGACGAAAGTCTTCACAACAAAACTGAAACCCTAGTTGGGTTTATGTGAAAAATCTCAAAAATCTAAAGTATTTGTTCAGTACTGATACCAAGCTTCGATACCTTGTTACAAGATTCAAGAGTTGGCAAGTTAACAAATTTTCAGATGATCGATTAACAGAGGAACAAATGTGTTCCTTAAAAAGAATTACAAGGATCTTGTTTCTAAAAGAAACAACGTAGACTGAAGACGAAATTAGAAACAAAACTGAAGACAGGATAGGAAAGATTCTTATCTAGACTGGAGACAAAAGAGACAAGATAGGAAACATTCCGATCTAGACTGAAAGATGGACTACAAACAAGTAGTTGACCATTATAGAAAGTACTTAACTAAGGAGATAATATCTTGATAAAGATATTAAAGATATTATCTTAATAGTATTTGTCATTTCTTTGTCATTTGGGAGTGATTGTAAATTTGATTGAAGATCGTTCTGTTAGTTTTTATTGGTCATATGTCAATTAAACTAGACTTTCCCTTGTGGCATTGTAGCTTTATCTTATTTGAACATCTTAGTGGCTGGTCAGAAGTCAACTAAACTAGATTTTCTCGTGTCATTGCAGATTTATTTGGTTTGAACATCTTAATTACTAGCACATGCCATTATCAACTTTGAGTAATTGAATATAAATAACTAAAGCAATACTGAAATGATAATTTAATTGTCTCATCTCTATATTACATTTTAACCATCCAATTCACATTGCCAACTAACAATATAACATACTAAATATTCAAACATTTTCCAACTTATTATATCAGTTCGAAGGCAGTATACCATTTTTCAACTAGAACCCAAAATAAAGACTTAGTAGGATATGACATATGCATAGTTCACCAAATACTTTAAAATTCATGGATACACATGTTATCCGCAATCGCATACACACTACCAAGTAATCAGAATTGTATAGCAGGAAGATTAATGATAACAATGAATCACCATGGATAAGGATGCATCATTCATCGTCTAAAGTTGTTACAAGGATCTCTCTCTCTCTCTCTCTCTCTCTCTCTCTCTCTTCAGGAATGTTGCAGCTCCTAGAAATCTTAAATGATTCCTTTATTATGTAAGTTGTCATGTTCTTTCTGCATTCTTGTTCTGTCAACATATCTTGTTTACGTTGGATACGTTCACTGTTTTGGTATACACTAGCTTTATCCCCTTCAAACTCTCAATTTGCGATTCAATCTTGTAATTCTGTCCTTGGTATTTATTCAAATAGATTTATATATATCTGCAAAAGTTACCATATTCTTCAGCTGAATCCCGTCTAAATGCTGTAACTATAATGCAGCGACTCTCTGTAGCACTAGAGATGGTTGGAAAGAATGTCTTCAAGGAACACTTGCTGTTGGTTTCTGATTGCATTACTTATACTGGAAATATTATTGGTTTTAACCCTGCTGGCTATCGAGATTTTTATCACTTTATGGATTTTCCTGTACCCTTTACAGAAGGTACCTTGAAGGTGAGAGCTGAGTAAGATGTTTTGAAATATTCTGCTTATTACAATGTCTGACAATTCATGTGAAAGGGAACTTTAAATTGAAGCAAGGTTATTTGTTGGAGGCATGCATATGCAGGTACCCATCAAATGCTTTGGAAAAGCAGCTCAGAAAGGTGTGAGAGACACTCTTTCTGATGCAGTTGCATGTTGTTCATGGGGTAAACGGGCGCCAGTTGGTACTGGTTCCAATTTTGATGTTTTATGGCATGACGTGGAGGTAATTTTGGTACTCTGTATTATTACAATATATAGAATTGTTTAATGGGAAAACAGCCTGAAAAGCTTTACCTTCCTATAATGGAGTGTATTTTATAGCACAGAATATCCAGGAGAATTCTTTACTATCATATAATCATTCCAAATGCTAGTTGTATGTTGTATATGATCGTTTCATCTAAATGTTGCATCTTTTTTCCAATCAGGTTTGTCAATCTCTTCATTGATCTTGAGTCTGATGCAGATAAATGTTGTCTCTGACCATTTGTATTTCAGTTTGCAGATGATATGACAAAATATTTTGTTGTAGCTTCTTTTCTAGAATCATTAATTTTTTATTTGTCTGCAGGAAGTAAAAGAACCATTGGAATTGCAACATAAAGAGATGGACGTGTGTGAGTTCCTTGAAATTGTAGGCATAGCGCCGTGTGCAAATGTTGCACCATCAAGCTTGTGTTTAGGGACAGATTTTGATGAGCCAACTTTACCATGTCCAGAGGATAGTTCTGAGACCAATTTGGAAAATATTTGGGACTCCAACAGCCATTCCCCCACCCACATGGATAGCTGGGATGAAATTTCTAGAAGTCAGAAACGACAGGCAGAAAAAGAATTGCAGGTTGAGAGTTGGAATAATCCTAGCTGTGATGAAGTTGAGAAAACAGGTTGGGATGCTTGTTCAAATATTGAGCAGACTAAGAAAAATAATGGCAACTGTTCACAAGCTGCTGTACAGTCTGGTTGGGAACACTTTGAAGCACCACAAACAGATGATGGATTGAATGGTTTGGAAGAAGTTTCTTGGGAAAATAAAACTAATGTACCTGCAAATGATTTCGAACTAAAAGAACACAACTTGGAACCATACAAAGGCAAGTCTGATGAGGTAAATAATTTGAATAAAGATTCCAAGCCAAATGAGAAAACAATGGATTCTTGTAGTGGTTGGGATGGAATTTCCAGCAACGAGAAGCTGCTTGGATCAAAGGTATTGCATATGGATGGATGGAATAGTAAAACAGAAACTGAACTGAAAGTAACAGGTTGGGATAGTGGATGTGGGAATGTGAAAGATAGTTCTGTGGAAGATAATTTTAACCCTAAACAGTTTGAACAGGTCAGGGAATATGATACAAAGGATATCTCGAGTGGCAAACAAGCTAGGAATGATTCTCTGCAGTTTGGATATCAAGGTTGTGATGCTTCTAGAAAATTCAAACCAACGGGGGCAAATACAGTTCCACTTGGAAGGAAAAGGCAATCAAATCAAACTTCATCAGTACCGACAGTTGAGCTAAATGGAGGCTCTCCCCAGAAATTTCAATATTTATCTAATAATGGTTCGAACTCAGATACCCTTGACTTAAACACTAGAACAGGCATAAATAGTGGGTGGAATGGCAACCAATCTGTTGAAGCTGAGGCTGAACCATGCTTTTTTCAGCCTTCCTGGGGAATTCCTGAGCGTGACGAAGTCCTTCCTGAAGATACAAACAATGGTGGCTGGAATACAGTACCTCTGGACTCAAGTATCAATGCAGGCTGGGAAGGTGACTGGAGTAGTAAACAATCGACAGCAACTGAGACTGATACCCATCTTTGTCAGCCTTCTTGGGGATCAAGTGAACACAAATCCGCTGGCAAACTTTCTGAGGCTACCTTGAAGACAACTGAAGCAAGTGAAGGTTATGATATGGGTAGGGGTAAGGGCAGAGGTCGTAGAGATAGGGGAGGTAGGGGTGGTAGAGATAGGGGCAGTAGGGGCAGGGGTGACAGAGCCTGGGAAAGTGACTGGAATATTAAACAATCAATGTCATTTGAAGATTTGACCAATAATTTTCATTCCGAAGATATAGCCAGTAATGGCTGGAGTTCAGAGATTATGGACAATAATAGTCAGAAAGAATCATTGACGGAACCTTTTGCATCCCAGCCTTCTTGTGTTGGAAAAGGAAAAATGCTTGCTGAAAATGCAACTGATGATGTCAGGAATCCTGGGACCCTGGAGTCGGATATTAAAAGTGGCCAGGAAAGTTGGAATAGTAAGCAGTCCATGGATACTGAACCTTATCATTTGAAGCATTCCTGGGAACATAGTGAACATAATTTGGAGTTAAGAGGTGGTCACAGCAGGGGTATGGGTGTTAGGCACAGAGGGTCTAGGGGTAGGTGTGACAGAGGTCGAGGTAGAGGAGCAAGGCAGTTTACATTCAGTACAAAGCATCCAGACTTATTAATTGCACGAGAAGATGAAATCATTCAAGAAGTCCAACCTCTGATGCAATCAATGAAAAAAATTCTGTTTCAAAACAGGTAGTTCTACTCTCCCTTGCCAACAAAATCCAATATCTAATACTAGAGAAAGCCCGAGGTGTTGTTTGGCCTGTGGCCCAGTTTACCATTCTTTGTTTCTTTGATCCTTTTCCTCATTTTATAATATCTTTTTTCCAGCTACTTATTGAAAAGGTTTCTTCTGTCAGAGTTCATATTCTGTTTCTGACAACATTGGAGTAAAGTTTTAACTGCTGAGTGAAACAAAGTACAGAAGTGCAATTTGAACTTCATTAAAACTGTGTTTTTTGTTTTCATAACCTCTGATAGAGTAGATGTCTTTCCAAATGCAAAAAAACTTGGTTTAAAACATCAGACTCTGAAACCTTTTTGGGTCATATATCTTTCCTTATATGGCAGCCTGCCAAGTCGTATTCTGTATGATAAATTTAAGTTTGTAATCCAGGGTTTAAATTATTTCCAGGCTAGTGTGTTTTTAGCCAACATGTTCAATTACCATATTAAGCATCTGTTACATGAAATAAAGCTAAATTACCGATGCTGGTTCTGATGCTGATGCGGGTGCACTGTGTTGATGCGTGGATGAACGAATCTTTCTTTTTGGGGGATTTCAGATGCGTTTGGGTTCGTCCATATATATATATATATATATATGCTGTTCAATATTTAAGGTATTATCTTCATCAAGCACCCAGAATTGACAGTTTGCTGCTCGTTAAGGTCAGACAAATAATTGCAGACCTATCTTAATGTTTAGCTCTGTGAATCAGTACTGTAGTCATCTATTGAATAGATAAGGTTGCTTCAGAATTCTTATACATAGCTATTTTGTTATAAAAAATCTGCTATCAATCGAAAGGAACATTATAGATTTTGTTATACAGATGCTCTCCAGATGCGCCCAGATGCTGTCTGGGCTCTCTCCAGATGCTCTCGGATGTATCCCACACGGATCAACAGGTGCTGGAAGACCTTCCTGTGTGCATTGGTGCAGCACCAAAATGCATCTGTGCATCCTTAAGCACCCGCACCAGCATCCGAGGAATTCCTGAACGCACTGGTATCTAAGAAATAAAGTAATATTGTGAAGAAAAGACCATGCAAACTAAAACAAAAATAGAGATGGGAATTGAAAGTGCTCTAAGCTAAAGTACAGAAAGAGGAGAGAAAGGGTGCATCTGATTTGTTGATTGATGACTATGATTTGGAACATAACCTAATGTGACATGAGATGTGCAAATGAGCTGAGAAATTGTGGTAAAGACTAGGGTTTTGAGTTGGAATTGAAGAACTAGGAACTGAATGACTATGAAACCAACCATACAGACCTTGTAGCTGACTTCGAAACTGCAGTAGTGTCATTTGCTTGAATCCTGACGAAACTTTCAATGAATTGTACCTTCTCATTGCAGTTGTCCTGGTGGCTTCAGTTTATTTTGATTTTTTCATTACCTTTTTATTTAAGGAAAGGGAAATGTTTGGCCTTGCAACCTTTACTGCAGATTGGCAAGTTTGAAAGTGTTGATTTCCAAAGGGGCACAATCTAAGGTGATGGCACTCATTAGATTCAGAAGTTTTCTAATATGCATCTGAAGTATTTCTGCAATGGAGTTTTATGTAAGGTGATGGTGCTCATAGAGTATAGAAATAGTGTGGAGGTTTTCTAATTTGCATCTCTAGTGGTTTTGTAAATGAAGGAGTTGTAGGAAATAGTTTAAAAAAAAAAAAACTGGTAAACGGCCGAAGCCTTTTGATTATATTAAATTAATAAAATACATCAGAGTTTCTCTGTTCAAATGGGCACTGCTAGGAAAGAACGGAGAAAAAAACCTCCAGTCTTGTCTGGGATCATAGTCCTTTATTATTACATTATTAAAAGGGGCATACCCGAGTTACCACTTCCAATTTTTGTTATTAAATACAATATAAATGACTAGCATCCTGCTCTAGATTTTGTTGGTTGCAAAGATCTCTATAACAGTCTTGATTTGCCATTCAAAGGCAGGGTGAAAGGTGAAACTTTTTTAATATGCAAAGGACTCTTCTTCTGCAATTCTTGATAGATAGGTTACACCTTGCTTACCTGCTGATCAATATTGCAACTCAAAATAATGTTAGATCTGTTAGTTAATAACATCAAATTAGTTATCCCTGTATTTGATATCCTTGAGATCCTTTAAATTTTACTTAACTTTATGGATATGGTTACTTTTTACATGATTAATTTGTGTATAGTCTTGCTATTCCACCTATGCATTAAACTTTAGCTTAACAACCTCTAAATAAGTCTAACACCTATGTCAGTTATTCAGATTCCCTCTTCAGATAGTTTTAATGAAGAAACCTTGTACTCAAAACTGAGACTTGCTGAAGCTATGCCTTCATTGTATTAATCCTTAACCCGATCCAAGGATAGGATCCCAGGCCGAATATGCCAAAATTAATGCATGCATTAGTTCTTTTTATATTTGATTCAGTGAGTCTTTTGCTTTACAGAATATGTTTATGATTCCCATAGTGCCTCTTACTAAACTATTAACACATAAGATAGTGTTCAATGAAGAACCCAGGAAAAAATTCAGAAAAGCTTCAAACAAACTGGAATATGGGACCCAGTGATCATATTAAAAATATCGATCGATCTAAACAGCTGCACCCAAGATGAGTTATAAACCATTTGAATGTGACCCAAAGATGTTAAGGAGCTCGAGCATCTAAAAAACTAACCAACATTATCAGACTGTAGATTGGAAATATCACTCAAGTTCGCAGAGATATGCTAATCATACAGAATAACACAATTGAGATACACATAAGTAAAACATGGAATGAACCATTAATACCACAATACTAGTAGGGGAGGAAATGGTTTTTTATTAATACCAAAAATAACATGAGTACATTGATAATATTCCAAGTACTTATAGAAGGCTCAGTTGGTTTCCAACTAAGTGACGTATTCCCTCACCTCCTAACTACACAACTTGACTAGCTTTAACAAGTACTAAACACAATAGTTACTTTATTTTGACCACATCTATCCCCTCGAAAGAAGAAGTCGTCCTCCAAATGACTGCTGAACATGAAAACAACAAAAAGAACTGACTTCAAAAAGAAGGATGGTAGGAAATCCTTCTGCTCGGAGCTCGCCGTAGCTACTGTAGGTCCTGTTCCACTATCTTTTGTTTTGTCTGAACACCCTGCAGTACCCTTAAAGCGTCGATCTTCTTGGCTTCTACTGTGGCGCTCTTGCTCTCCAATTTAGCTTTCTCTATTTTCTAGGCTTCCTCCATGGCACCTTTTTCTACTTCCCACTTATGTTGAAGATTTTGTCTTTCCAGCCCCCACACCTTAGCGAAGCTTTTTTTTTTGTTGAAGTTCCAAGAAGGTTCCCTGAAAGGCACCTTCCATAGCTGTTTGGGCCTCAATGAGGGGTGGTGATTGTTCCTATCCACTGGAAATGATAGAATTGCTTGTCCATGTAGTGGCCACATCCTCCTTTGAATATCCACCCTGCTCTAACAGTCCCCAATCTATATGGCAGGCAGTCTGCATAAATGTGGCCAATGCTTCTGCTACTATTATGACAATTTGCAAATTTTGAGACCTAACCTATTGCATGAGCTCCCTAGTAGAATGCTCCATGGTATGCAACTCGGTGAAAAACAACTCTACCTTGGCTATAAAAGAAACCGTGTCCAGAGGTTCCGCACACTTGCTTTGTATCTCTACCTATTTCTCAACAACTTCCCATAGAAGGGAAGACCCCATGCCTTCTTCCTCAAGTAACCTATCAGCTCCTTCCAAGATAGTTTCAGCTATAGCCATAGCCGTCACACTCTCTTGAGGGTGTATTTCTCCTTGCTGGTTATCCACCGCTCTTGTCGATTGCACTACACTACAAGGGAAATTGGATGTAATACTTCTGGGCCTAGAGGTGTTTGCAATCTCACCTTATGTGCACACTTTGTTTGGCATCTTAAATCTATTACTTTATTACGGGAGTGTTGTTTTGGAGAGATTAGTGGCACCATCCTCGGAAGTGATATTCTGGAAGCCCCCCATGTTGGAATTTGTTTCATGTCACCTGCTCCTTTCTCGACTCTTTCCTAATTTGGCTCGAAAATATCTACTGTAACAGTTTTTTCGAGATCACCAGTAATGTTATGGTAAATCTCTAGAGATTTTGATACTCCTATTGGAAGTGGCCCCTCCGCAGGTGGTAAGAAAGTAGCTTCCCATGGAGTCCCTTATAGATGACTTAGGTGGATTTTTGCCTTTTGTGAGTTTGAGGAAGATGAATCCATATTGTTGGCCCCCTCTTTTGAACTGTCTTCATCCTCTTCATCCTCTTCGAGTGTCTCAACCATAACTGCTTGTTTTGGTTTCTTTTTCTTTGGTTTGCCACCACTGTGAAATCCTACACTCATGGTGCCGATATGGAGCTAGTATGTCATAACAGGTTTGTAGAGTGCCACCCTATTGGCTGGCATCAAAGTCCCTCGATGCTCGTTGCTCACCTGAGTGCATACTCCTAAAAATAAAGCCACGACATGATGGGGCATGTAAAAAGCCTTGTGTTTCAAGTTTCAACTTCATGATTTTTCGAAGTCTATCAGAAAGAAATTGAGCCCAATTATACACTTGTCCTTTATATAGTCCATCCACTATGGGCAACATCCAAAGGTCAATATCTGAAGTGTGGCCCCCAGTTGTGAGCTTACTTTTCACTCAATCTACTATACATCACCATTCATCATTTATAATGAAAGTTTTCTTGAGACCCGTATTGTTCTTCAAGATTCGTTCCCATTCAAAATTTGTAAGATCTTTTCGGCACATTGGTTTCAACCACTTCTTGTCCTCTACAATCATAAGGGTTTTTTCCAGTTCTTGCCCTCTATTAGGAATTTCGAAAACCCTACTTATTTCCTCCACTGAATAAGAAACTATCACCTACTACTAGAGATACTTCATTATAGATTTATGATATGATCTCTCATAACCTGTGATTAAATTCTGTAGTATAGCTTCAAACTCCTTCAATTAAAAAATTTGCATGAAGATTATTTTGTCTACCTTTGTTGTGCACAACACCTTATTCAAAGAGTGATCCGCTTCTGTTTTCTCCCACTAGGTCCTGCATTCACTTCCCATTACACTTTCAAAAGTGATATTCTCAGGCATGATTTTGTGTGCCATTTTGCCCTTGCCTTTTGTTTTGTTATCTCTTTTAGTGCTTTCAATGTGGCAGGCTTCTTTTTGGAATTAATAATGTTCCCTCTACTGGGGTTTCCTTTACTTAATTTCACTATTGCGTGGTAATACCTCACTTCCCAACAAATTTCTTTTGTTTGTATGTGCCAAGTGTGCCAACTGCTCGTGTGACATGTCATTATGCACCCTTCCGTACAGACCTCTTCTTGCTTCTCTATGGCTGTAGTATTTGCTCGTACAGCCAAGGAGTAAATGTCTTCGTACCTACTGACAATGATACGTACATATGGACCTATTATGGAGTATGGGTTTTGCTTGCCTTGTGTCCTCCATATGTTTGTATGAAATGCTTGCTAGATGTCTTCCTTTTGTACGACAATTTGAACCTCTTCCTTTTGTACAACAATCTGCAAATTTGTTGCTCCACGTACACCTTCCTTCCAAGTTCGTACGAGATGGTTTCTTGGTGTTCTTTGTATGACTACCTTGTCTTGTACCGGTACGGCTGCCTGTTCTTCATCCCATAAAGATGCTTATTTCTCCTCCTATACAGATGCTCCTTCCTTCCCTACAGATGCCCTCTCCTACCGTACGACTAGATTCTCTTGCATTACTTCCTCTTGCCATACAGATGTCTTCCAGATGGACACTTCCTGTCATAGACATCCCTACTGCTGTATAGACGCCTTCTTTCTCCTTAATACCTTCTGATGTATGGTAGCATTCTGTAGTACATATGTTTCTTCCTTTTCCTCCAGTATGGATGCCTCCCCCTTCATCCGTACTTCTCACTCTATTCTTTCATATGACTATCGCTTTTGTACGACTATCACCTTCCGTATGGCTACCACCCTTCTCTCTCTGTGGATGTCCTCATACGACCACGCTTTCTTTTTGTGTAAGTTGTACAGATGTTCGTACGACTGTTCTCTCCTCTTCTGGTTCAAGATGTACGGCTACTACTTTCTCTAGTATGACTTCTAAATTATGTACTTTGACTTCTTTATATGGACTAGGGTTAATGTTTTTTGGTTTGTTACTTTTTGCCGTACTTATAAAATAGCTAGTTGCCCGTATATTCTTTTCTTCATATGCTTTAAACTTATACCCATTTACTAGGTCTCTGATAGGTTTATTATCTAGAGTAGATAACTTTATTGCCCCATTCTCTTTATACTCTGTGTACCCCTCCAAGTAGCTTCCTACTCAAATTCTCATATTTGCAACATATTATATTTTGCCTGGAAAACTTCATAGTCTCCCATTTGCCAGTGGAATAATCCATTCAGGGAACTTATGTTGTCATTTGAGCATTCCCCTAGTTTGAGTACCCCTTCCTCATCTAGTTCCATCCCTTCATAGTTTTCTCCTTCGGAGTCTACTACCAAATCCTGAGTTACTTACTGGTTCTTGAGATCTATGATGCACTTCCTTTAGACTCAATAGATAGTGTTTTGTTTCTAGTTATGGGTAGTTTTTGTTGCGATCGACCATTCCCTGCCTAATAAAGCATCGTACCCTTTCTTCTCTAAAGTCATAACCACAAAATCTAGAAAAAAATTGTTGCCTACCCACTATGACTTTTTGTCCCATCAAGGTTCCTATACTCTTGATTCCATGTTTGTCGGCTCCCATTAGTTGAAATGTCGGTGACCAAAGTGTAGTCTTCCCTATTTCCTTGTTTCTTCGTATAAAACATTTATGCTAGAACCTCCATCAATAATGGTATTTGAAAGCTTGCACCCTAATATCTCCATCTCTACTATCGTTGGTGTTCTCCCTGTTCCTATAGTGAATACGGTATTGTTTTCTGTTTGTACTTCTCCTTCTTTCTCTTTCTTTGAAGTTGTCCCTTTCAGGTTTTCCCCCTGAGTTAGTGCTACCTGCAATTGGGGTATTGTTTCTAATAAATCAAAGATTTTCATTGGGATAGTGGTTTCCAGTACTTGCCTCACAATATTTGGTACACCCCTATTCGAAGTAGGTTTTTATGGCATCGTCTTTCCTTCCTCTCCCATGCTATCTTGAATGTCTCTCTCTACCTCCTGAAATCTTTCTGTTTCCTTAGTGGCATCTGGGTAGGGTAGTTTTCAAGCTTGCATCCTAGTGACTACAAGAATTTCACCTTTTGGATCTTCAATGTCTATCATATTTACCCCCTTTTGCTTCAGGCAAGTCACATCCTCATGAGTCCTTGGCCCACACCATTTATAGAGCATCCCTCTATTTTGTCCTCCTTCGCTTTGGCAATCTCATGCAAAATGTCCCCATTCATTGCATCTCCTACATTGGATCATAGGACTCCCCTTGGAGTCATATTGGATTGGATGTCAGGGTGTGTTGTTGTTGTTGCTATTATTATTACTTCCTCTTCTCTTATTTTTGTATCCCCCTAGTGAGGCTTTCATATTTGTATTCTTCAGAGGGGTGGAGGGTGGTGTAGATTGCTCCCTTTGGGTGAAGAGTACTTGAGTGCTTCGTGTTTTTGAATTGTAGGGACAATCTTTAATTGTGTGCCCTAGTACTTGACAAATTTGACAAAATTCTTTCTTTGGCCATGCTCCTTTTGTATGGCCTTCTTTTTCACAGTTAGTGCACTAGAGTTCCCTCTCTTCTTTCTTTTCTTCCTTACTCCCTTCCACTTCATCAATTGCCTCAGGTCTTTTCTTAGGGCTTGGATGGTTTTGGATTCTTCTTTGCTTTCTTTAGAACTTTCACTTTCGCTTAAATGCCTTCTTGCTTTGGAAGTTTTGCTTTCGCTTTCGATGTCCATCATGTGAGTACACGCATCCCCAAAGGTTGCTAGTGGAACTATTTTCATCTTTTTCCTAAGGGACGGTATTTATCCTTCAATGAGCCATCTTTTCTTTAGTCCATCCACAAGCTTGTTGTCAAGTTTCCCTATTAGCTCTTTTAGCCTTCGATTATAGGTTAACGGATTCACTCTTCACTTGTCTTGTGTTATAAATCTCCATTACTATTTCATCATCATTCCTCAAGAGTTTGAATTCATCCTCAAAGGTTGTGTAGATATTACTCCATGTGTTTTTCTTTGCTGCCTCCAGATCGGTATACCAGTCAATGGCTATACCCTTTAGTGTGGTAGGAAAAGCTTTTAGCCACTTTGGTGGATCATTTTCTCCGTTGGCTTGCCATATTGTTATGAATGTTTTACAATGGCGAGCAGGGTCCTCCAAGCCATCCCCTATGAACCTTGGCAATTTTTGTTTGTCTATTGCCATTATGTGGGGCTTTTTCCCTCCTGTCAAAACACTTCCTCCCGATGGAACATAATGGAACACTTCCTCCTGATGGAACACTTCCTCTCGATGGAACACTCCTCTCGATGGAACACTTCCGACGGAACACTTCCTCTCGATGGAACACTTCCTCCCAATGGAACACTCCCTTTTGATGGAATACGTACTCCTAGATGGAAGTTCCCTCTCGACGAGGAGTTTGATTTTGATTCTTGATTACTGAAAGTATCCTCTTCTCTGGGACTTTGCTCGTGTTGGAGGTCTCTTCATTTAGGTGTCTCTGGATTTTTGTGCCCTAACTTCCTTCCTGGTGTCTCCAAGATGACCAAATTGGCCATACCTTTGATTATATGCTCAATCTGCCCCTCTTGGATTTTGGTAGAATCCTCTTGTCCTCCCTTCAAGTTATGACGTCTCTCCTGCTGTTGGAGACGTAGGGTCGTCAAGGCAACTTCCTCAATTTCTTCTCCTAGTACCCACCTCGAATATATGTTTGGAATCAGGGGCATGAATTGGTTTAGTGTCTTTTTTTTCTTTTTCTCTCAGCTCTTTCTTCCTCCACACAAAACTAATTGCATGCCAACAAGCGAGGAATCTGTCCCAGTAGATCCTACACCGCTGGTGGCACGTTTGTACGTACTGTTCGACCGCAACTTCCCAGGCTGTCACTAGATCGCGTGTCAATGATCTTCTTGGTTATTTCCTCCTCTGTCACTATTTGTTACTTTTATAAGTGGTAGAAAGGGCCTTCCCATTACTCCATCCTTTCGACCTCTAGGTTTGGACTTAGGCAACAACACCAAAAATGTAGAGTGGAAATCTCACTCAAGTTCACAAAGATATGCTAATCATACAGAATAAGACAATTGAGTTATAAGTAAAACATGAAATGAACCATTAATACCACAATACTAGTAGGCGAGGAAATAGTTTTTTTATTAATACCAAGAACAACACAAGTACATTGACAATATTCCAAGTACTTATAGAAGGGTTGGTTGGTTGGAAACCAACTGACACATTCCCTCACCTCCTAACTACCTAGCCCGACTAGCTATAACAAGTACTAAACACGATAGTTACTTTATTCTGACTACACAACTGAATAGAGTGTAATTAAAACATATAATTGTATTAATATTGTAAATATTTACAAACAGAGCTTTTCCAGATAAAAAGCTCGAACATCTAAAAACTGAAACAAAGCTATAAGACCGAACTATATGTAACAATTTAGATCAAAATCTTTATAAACCCAGAGTATAGTGGGGCAAAATGAAAAACATTGACCAATATACTTAAAACTAGAAACCAACAAAAGCCCTATACACCGAAACCTAAACTAGAAGATACAAAGGAACTACAAAACAAAACACCATGACACCAAAACCTAGACCTCATCCTTCTTAATGCAGACCATGATGATTTCGGATGCTTCCTCGATATCAGAGACTGGGCACCCAGGGGGAAAAATGTAAGTCGTCTATTCTTAATTAGATTTGAGCAAATTGCAGAGGATGAATTCCACATTTTCCAGATTGTTCAAATCAACCTCCGGCTCAATGTAAGACGAGTAAAGATTTAAGTAGTTTTTGAGCCATTCCACATTCTGCTCCTCCACAATCCCACCCCAATGTAGAAGAAAGTTGATGTTGGCGTCCATCTTTTGCCAAGCTTGGTAAAATAAGACAGTATCTCTGATTGTCAAATTGGGCACCTAAATACCTTGGCTTGAACCAAACTTCTTGGCATATGACTCATATAGACCTCTGGTAATGAGATCCTCTGATGTTGCTCGATACTTAAAACTGTGCGCTTTAACCCCATTAACCAGGTAGGATAAAAAATATTGCGACAGAGTGATGATCTCTGCCTACCCTATGTTTTCCCTAGCTAAGAAGGCTATAAATGCCCCAATAATTGAGCTATTCGTGCGCCATGTGTAGTCATAATTAGAGACTTGCTCATCTAAGACTATTTACTACAACCTTGGATAAATCACCCATTGGGTTCAAAATCGTATTCCACCTCTCTGGTTTGACATTGCCCCGGAAAGCCATAGTCCTAGTTTCCAGAGCATGATAAACAACTACAATTGACTCCATTCTAGCTAAATAACCTAACACTAAACTATGAGGAGAAAGTGACATATAACAAAATGAGAGAGTGATGCCTCATTTATAGAAATTAGAGCCGAAAGCTCTAGAAGGTCTAGATGTATAAATGATTAAAAATTTAGATTGATCTTAGTTCCCATCAATATTATCGTTTTATGATGATATTTGTAATCATAACTCATTAATCTCCTAATATTTGTGCTTTACCTAGTGCAATTATATAATCATTATCTTACAAAGTTTATATATTATAATAATATATAATATATAAGTAGATATATGAGGGTTTGCTTATTTCATGATTAACCAATAAACATGGAAGGATGATTTCTAGTTCAATTCAATCTGACCAAAGCTACAACATTAACAATAGTATCATAGGAAACTATCTAATTACCAATTCAGGTGTGGATGTGGATATGAGTGCATAGATGCGTGCATTTTTTTAGGTTTTAGATGCATTTTAATGTGTGTATATATGTTTAATTGCGTGAATATATATGCAAGGAAATGCAAGAAATATACAAAATTAAATTTTGGTTCATGATTCAATATTCATCGATCAAGATTCAAGATGGCAAATAGCCTACACACTCGAAGACAATAAATCGGAATAAGTAATAATTATTAACTATAAATAATAAATTATAATCACACCATAGTGAAGTAATGGCAAAAAGACTATACACCACTGGACAGACGTTGGTGGAGTCTTCTGGTTGCCAATTGACTCAACACAAGTGCATATGATTCATTAGGAGACTACGATGAGTGTCATCTTATTTAGCACAAGTTTGTCTACTAAAGGAGTCAATCAACCAATAAATTAAATGTATTGCGTAAGGGTGAGAAGTATTACAATAGATATATAATGCAACACAAACTATAATTATCAATGTTTGCCCCATTAATAGCTAAATTAAGGATATGATCCCGTTAGAAACCATGTAGTAGCTTGTGGGTTGTTAAATCAAGACTAATAGAGACTTGTTATGAAATGGTGCAATTTTGCCAAAAATGGGAAGTAAGTGATAAGACGTGTGTCTTGGCATCATATTCTTCTATTATTAAAGAGACTGACAGGGAATCATCCAATCAGTAGTTCGGATAAAAACAAACCATTTAAACAACACTTCATATACTGGTTACTGTACAAAGTTCCATAGTAACAAGACTCACCACGAGTCATGCGAGTCACCCAAGCTGGCGAGTTAGGTTACCCCTGCCGGGTCAAAATGACCCATGACACTGACCTGCCAAGTCATCAAATATTTTATATTTGTCTAAGGTATTTCTAATAATATACCCTAACTCGCCCAATCACTGTCGAGTCATGATAGAGTTTGAGTTGGGTCACAAGTCGAATCGCCCTTGCATAGTTAGAGTTGGGTCTGAGTCTCGTTACATTGGACTACAAACTACTAGCTCACCAAGTATTATCAAATTACTTTGATGGATTATAAAGTATTTAGACATCTTTCATCAGCAATAAAGATTAACAAAAATACAATAACAGTTAGCATTTGCATGCATAACACATCGGAGAGGCATCCACAAGGCATCTAGACCAACATCTAATTCCACCGGCCTTCCCTTTCGCCTCCAGGGAGGACCTGAGTGCGTCAATATCTAAGGGAATTACAATTACCCTCTTTTAGCACTTCATTTTTGTATTGGTGCATGCTCTGTTTTGATTAATTGCATTTGTGAACTAATATTGTGACGATTGTTTGGTTTGGGAGATTTGATCGAAGGGAGTGGTTTCCTTGATTTGACACATGACATATAAGTGATGCATATTATTAGATTATTATGACTTAGGGATTGAATATTCAAGTCATACAATTGTGACTGGTTCAATCAAGGTCTAAAGAATATAGATTAGCAAGGCGTGGATTATTTTAGTAGCAAGTTGAGATTATAAGATTAAATAGTTGATGGGAATCATCCAACTTGATTCCAAATTGTTACATCCCTATCTCCTTAGCATTAACATTCATCATAATCTTAGGATTGAGTGGTAGACCTTGCCTCATATAAATAGAATATATGTAGACAGTAAGGAAACTATAGATGTTTTTTTAAATAATAAATGATCCATGCGCATGGGCAATTACCATGGCATTGACACTTCATGTAGCTAGTGATGATATAGTACAAGTTACTACTGATTATTTGCAACAATCACTCTTAAATGTTACCATACCATATCTAGCTCCATAAGGAAAAAATGACATGATGATTGGCTCACTTCATCCGTTTCATGCATAACTTTAGTAGTGCATTCAAATTATAATCATATTTGCAAGATAGTACGCATAATGAGTGTTATCATAATCACTAATTCAATGAAGTAACAAATGGTCAATCATTATAAAGGCTTTAATCGATGAGGCATTATTAATAAGGACAGCATACATCCCAATCCTCATCTAGTCATTTGACAAGGAAGGATATACGAAGAAGTTTTAAATACAGTTTTATGAGGCATGGAACATTAATACTTACTTTCTTATTTGTATTGAATGCACTCTTTAGGCCTCTACCTGATAGGCATATATATATATATATATTGCAGATGTAGAAGGATAGTATTCAGAAACAACAATTCCATCGCTGGTGATAATCACATCAATCATTGTATATTGTTGAGTACACTAGACTAAGCATACACATCACTGTAAGTGATTGTATATTGATCATCTTGCTCATCCAAATTTTTATATCAAAGATCATAGGGATTTCGTTGTAAACACATCCATCATAATTTCAAGTCCTTTACTAGCATAAATTATTAATGATATCAGAGGTGTAATTGTAAGGATTCTAGCTATTTGTTGCATAATCCCAAATTGCAAAAATGGGGGCATTAAATTGATGGAGTAACATTGGCGGCTAATCTTGTGGGAGTGGCCTACACAGTTGGCTCAATTCATATAATACTCAAACGATATTATATTGAGATCGAATAGTGTTCTTCTCGGTAACATTTGAACATAGAATGACATCTTTATCGGTTTATCGTTGTATCGTCCTAAAATGTTAGCACCCATAATTGGAGCCTTTAGGACATTCAACCTCACTTTGGTGATTTCTAGATTTGAATGTCTTTTATGATTGTTTCCCATATCTTTCATTTCCTTTCTCTGAAACTTATCACACATCCTAAACCTTTGCCACCTCAAATTAAACTATGTCGGACTAGGACGGCTAAGTCAACCTTGTTCTGGTGTGTATATATATTACACATGGTAGGATAGTATTTAGAAACAACAATTGTGTCGTTGGTGATGATCACATTAATCATTGCATATTGTTGAGTACACTACTCAGAGCATACCCATCACTATAAGTGATTGTATGCTCGTCCCTATTTTTATAGCAAAGATCATAAGGATCTCCTTCTAACCACATCCATCATAGTCTGAAGTCCTTTGCTAGCATAATTGTGATATCATAGGTATAATTATAAGTACTCTAGCTAGTTTTCTCATAATCCCAAATAGTAGAAGAGGGGACATTAAATTGTTGGAGTAATATTGCTGACAGTTCTCGTGGGAATGGCCTACACTGTTGGCTCAAATCATATAATAGTGCTCAAATAATATTATATTGAGATCGAATAGTGTTCTTGTTGGTAACATGTAAACACAAAATGGCATCTTTATTGATTTATAGCTCTACTGTCCTAAATTGCTAGCACACATAATTGGAGGCTCTAGGACATATTCGGCCTCACTTTGGTGATATCTAGACTTGAATGTCTTTTATGCTTGATTCCTGCATCTTTCACTTTCTTCCATCAAAACTTATGACACTCCCCTAGACCTTGGCCAACCTCAAATCAAACAATGTTAGACTAGGTTGGCTAAGTCAACCTTGTTCTAGACCTTGTTCTCTAAGTCGGCCATGTCCTAGGGCATTGCATTTAAGTGGGATTTGAGCCCAAGGCAAGGGTTTTTCTTCTGGATTATATTTGTGATTGGCAATTGTTAATTCTATATAACTTTGATAACATAACTGATCTGAATTGCAGATCGTACATATCTAGCAAAGCATGAAGATCCTTAGAAAGGATTGACCTCTTAAATACCTTCTAGTATTAACCTAATCGGTGTCTTTCTTGGAACATTTAGTAATGTTCTAAATTGCATAGTTATAGTTAGTATGTTTACTAATTTGTATATCCTTGAGATGCTGATCTGGGCAATATAGTTATTGGTTTATATGTAGGGCCGACCTGGAAAGAGTCATATCCTTTCTAAGGACATGCCTCTTCAGTGCCATATAAGTGAGAGGTAGGAATGCAGATAAAGTACACACAAATAAGATAAGTTTGCTCCTTTAGCATTCACTGCCTCATATGATTTATAACATAATTAAATATATTATTGCAGAACTATACATCAAAGAAACGATACTAAATATACCATCTAATATTGATAAAGACCATCTTCAGCAAAGTAAAAAGGCATTATATCAGTATTGACCTAACAGAATTTGCCAAAATCTTACATGGTATTAGAGCTCTGGTAGTCGAACCTAGGTTATGCAAATTGATAATCAGATTTAAAAAATATCTAGCAACATCCTTCTACCTTCGAAGGCTGGCGCAATCAGACTTGAAGATAGGTTCGATGGAAGAGAACACGTCATTTCTCGGAAATTCAGAATTATGATGATTCTTAAAGACAATGATGTAATACAGTTTGTTGATAAGGAATCCAAGCAACCTGATGCTAATCCTCATAAAACTATTTAGAATAAAGGAAGCAGGGAAGCAATGCAAATCATATTAGATGGAGTTAAAAATGAAATAGTACCTATGCTAATGGAACATCAAACAACATTTAATATAATGAGTGCATTATTAAATGCATATGAGGTTAACAATGCAACTAGAACCCTTGCACTAAAAAGGCAACTAAATCATATAAAGATAAGGAAGGAAGAATTGATGAAATCATACTTTCTAAGGGTGGCTAGTCTAAGAGATGAACTTGCAACTATAGGGACCATAATTGAAGACAAGGAACTATCACTTATGGCTATAGATGGGTTATCAAGTTCATGGGATACATTCTCACAAGGAGTAAATGCTAGAGACAAACTTGTAGTGTTCAATAGACTTAAAGGACATTGCCTTCAGGAAGAATCTTGGCAACTCAAGAAAGGAGGGGAATTCAAACCTGAAGATGATGAACTTCATGTCCTCAACACAAATTCCTATAAAGGTAGGAAGAAGCACTTCAGGAGGAAGAATGGTAATCAAAGAAATGACAAACCTAAGAGAGATTTATCCAAAATAAAATGCTTCAAATGTGAAAAATTTGCACACTATAAATCTAATTGTCCTAAGAATACAAAGCAGCAAGTAAACTGTACAAATGTTACTAGGAAAGGGGAAAACTATGATCCTGAGAAATGTGTATTGTATTTAATGCTTTTAAAGGAAGTATCAAGTAAAGCATTGGTATTTGATAGTGGATAATCTTGACACATTAAAGGATACAAAGAAGTACTAGACTCAATATCAGAAGAAGTTAATGATGAAGTTACCATAGGTGATAATTCTACTCATTTTGTCAAAAGAATTGGGAATTGCACCTTGAAACTGAAGTTAGGCATTTCTCTTCATCTCAAAAGAGTGCTCTATGTACTAGGAATCAAGAGGAGTCTAATTTTTGTTACAGCACTTGAAGATAATGGACATAAGGTTACATTCATGGACGTTAAAGTAATGACCTAGGTCAAAGAACTCTTCAATTAAGAAATCAAAGTTGATTGGTCAAAGAAAGGGATACTTGTATGAATTAAATATACAACCTATTCAAGCCTTAATTCATGAAGCTGCTGATATAAACGAAATGTGGCATAGAAGGTTAGGACATCTAAACTTCAAAGCCTTATGAACTATGGAAACGATGGTTACCATTACCCAAGTTGAATTAAGATCATTCAAGCATATGCAAAGGATGCGCTCTAGCAAAAGGGGGTAGCAGAAAGGAAGAATAGAACAATTATAGAAGCAGCAAGAGCTATGACATTTGATCAAAATTTAGAATATTATCTTTGGGAAGAAACCTCATGTACTGATGTTTATATTCAAAACAAAAGTCTTCACTCCCACCTTAGAGATAAAACTCTTGAAGAAGTCTTTTCTAAGGTTAAACCAAATATAAGTCATCTTAGGATATTTGGGTGCCCAGTATGCATACATGTTCCAAATAAAAGAGAACTAAGTTAGAACCCTCCGGGAGGAAAGGTATTCTTGTTAGGTATAATGAAACATCTAAAGCATATACAGTTTACATACCTGGTCAGAAAAACATTGAAATTAGTAGGGATGTAATATTTGAAAGAAGAACATAAAAGAAATTGAAGGTGAAATTCAAAATCATAAACTTTAGGAAACTCAAAATCCTAAGAAAAGACCACTTTGGGCTATTAAGACTGTAGAGGAAGTGCAAGACTTTGATACACCATCTGAAAACTTCAAAGAAAGCAAAAGACCCAAAAGATTTTTTTAACTATGCAACAAACATGAGTGATTTATCTAAATCAGAACTAACCAATGTTTTAGATGCTATTAAACATACAACTTGGAAGGATGCTATGAAAGAAGAATACCAATCCATTATAAAGAATGATGTTTGGGAAATCATTCCAAGGCCTAAAGGAAAATCTGTTGTTTCTTCTAAGTGGATATTTAAAATCCAACATGTTGCTAACGTTAGCATTGGAAAGTAAAATGCCTAATTCGTAGCCAGACGATTCTCCAAGAAGGAGGGAATTGATTATGACGAAACCTTTGCTCCTGTTGCCAAATACACCTCTATAAGAGCAGTCCTAGCTATTGCAGCATTGAAGGGATGGAAAGTATGTCGGATGGATGTGAAAACAACAATTTTGAATGGAAAGATTACAGAAGAGGTATATTTGGAACAACTTGAAGGATTTGAAACTCATAATCTTGAAATCTTTGTTTGTAGACTCAAGAAAGCTCTCTATGGGCTTAAACAGGCTCCCAAGGCATGGTATGAAAGAACCGATACGTATCTCACTAGTTTAGGACTCCCTAAGAATGAAGTTGGTCCAAATCTCTATTATAAAAGGAATAAAGATGATATTATAATTTTGATACTATATGTTGATGATTTACTAATAATAGGTGATGATCATCTTATAGATCAATGCAAGAAAGCTCTAATCAAAGATTTTGATATGAAAGATTTAGGACTCCTCAAGTATGGCAAAACTATGACAACATCATACTTAATCAAGGAAAGTATACATTGGACATTTTGAAGAGATTTGGAATGTGGAACTCCAAACTTATGTCTTCTTCAATACAGACTAATCTACACAAACTTAAGGAAGCAGTAACAGACATAGTTGGCATAATCGCCGAATAATCGACGAGTTTCTACTAATCGCCGAGTTTTTCAGAAAAACTCTTTTAAATTTTTTTTTTTGTTAAAAACAAAAGGCAAAAAGCGTATATATATTATGTAAGATAAAGAGTTACAATATGCTAGTAGAGCTAGGAAGAGGAAAATGTGATTGTAATGATGTTTTTACTTCTAGTTTGACACAAATTATTTGCTATTATGCTTCCCGCCATCAGCATTCAGCATGAGAATGTGATTTTGTACCCACTATGCATTTATATATATCTAAACTCCTGCTTTTTTCTTTTGTGTTCTCTATAATGAACTCATTAGATGCATCTTCTCATTGAAATTTGCAAAAAAATGTATTTTTGTATTAAATTTTAGCGGCTTTTTTAGGTTCCCAAGTTTTCCCGAGTTTTTTTTTTAAATGGCCGAGTTTTTCCCGATTAAACTTTTGGGGGGCTCGGCGAGTTTTTGGATTTGGCGAGTTTTCCAACTATGGTAACAGAATCACCTTCCATAGATTCTACTCTTTACAGACAAATGATTGGAGTATCTTATGTACTTGGTAAATAGAAGACCTGATATATGCTATGTTGTTAATGCCTTGAGTTGGTTTATGTGTGAGCTTAAGGAGATTCACCTAGTTGGAGACAAACACATTATGAGATACTTACAAGGCACTCTTAACCTCAGGATCAAGTATGAGAAAGTTGACTTGGACTTACATGGGTTCATAGACTCAAATTGGGTTGGAAGTGTTACTGATAGGAAAAGCACTTCTGGATGTTGTTTCAGTTTAGGCTTAGCGATGATATCACGTATATGCGGAAAGCAGGCATTAGTAGCCCAGAGTTCCACAGAAGCAAAATACATTGCAGTAGCAATGGCCTCTCCGGAAGCAGTTTGGCTTAGATAGTTACTTGTGGGATTATTTGTTCAACCCTTGAATCTTACTATTGTTTACTGTGATAATCAAAGTTCCATCAAGCTTTCTGTGAATCCAGTTTTTCATGACAGATCCAAGCATATTGAAATTCCTTGCCATTATGTAAGAGATATGGTAGACAAGAAAACTATCAAATTAGAATACATTTGCACGGCAAATTAGACAACAAATATTTTTACCAAACCTCTCTCTTGAGTGAAGATAGATCACTTCAGGAAAAGACTTGGTATGGTTGAATTATAATACATTTGTATTCTTTAATTATTAATGAAATAATCTTGTGTTAAAATTATTATTGTCAGGCTATTGACTGTTATGGGCTTCACCATTTGTATTCATTATCTAAGAGGTGACGATCTCTGAGATAATGAACACTTGTATAAAAGACATTATAAGAGATGACGATCTCTAAGATAATGTACTGAACAATAGAGAACTACTGTTAGATCTGGATGAGTTCAAGATCACATTGTGATGTAGTCATTTCTATGCCTATGCCTCACAACTTGGATAAAAGAAGAATTAATCATTCTCCGGATTTTATACTGTGTACTGGTAGATCTTAACTTAGGATCATATTGTGATATATGCCTGCCAGTACCTATGAGTCACAACTTGGATAAAGGGAGAATTAATCACTCTTTGGATTTTATCCTGTATATTGCATTCCATGCAATATTTTGTTATCACAAGTATAATTGATAAGTCATATCACAGGTATAGTAAAATGACATAGTATCATGTGTTCAATGATAACACATGCTTAGAAGATTCAAATAGATATAGAGTATCAATGTATGCTTATTCATCTTAATTGATGTTGCTAGATATGTTATCTCTCAGTGTGATTATCAAGTTAAGAGGGTGTGTTAATTCTATATAACTCTGATAACATAACTGATCTGAACTACAGATCGCACAGATCTAGTGAAGATCTTTAGAAAGGATTGTCCTTTTAATTACCTTATAGTATTAACCTAATCGGCATCTTTCTTGGAGCATTTAATAATGTTCTAAATTGCATAGTTATAGTTAGTATATTTACTAACTAATTTGTAAATCCTTGAGACGCCGATCTGGGCAATATACTTATTGGTTTATACGTAGGGCCAACTTGGAAAGAGTCATGTCCTTTCTAAGGACATGCCTCTTCGGTGCCATATAAGTAAGAGGTAGGAATGTGGATAAAGTACACATGAATACAACAAGTCTGCTTCTTTAGCATTCATTGCCTCATACGATTTATAGCAGAATTAAATATATTATTACAGAACTATACATCAAAGAAAGGATACTGAATATACCATCTGGTATTGATAAAGACCATCTTCAGCAAAGTATAAAGGCATTATATCAGTATTGACCTATAAGAATTTGCAGAAATCTTACAGGAATGAGTATATAAGGGGACTCTATCCGCTCATGTTTCTTTATCTTTCCGAGTGCAGGCAATCCATGTGCAAGTTATCAAGTGTAATTAGCTATTTGAAGTGGTGGATTCAAGACTTGAAGGCAAGCATCCAATTCAAAATCTCCAAGTCTTCATTTCTTCAAGATCCATTCAAGCAAAATGGAATTGTCTTTAATTGATGCAAGTTTCTCTCCCGTGCTAGCTAAGTAGATGATTTCTCAAGCTTGCAAGAAGATCCACATTAATTCTTCCTTCCCCTTCTTCTCCATTGAAGACTATCAAGCATATCACACATTCAAGATCTAGGATACGATACATCCATCCATGAGGGTTTCTTATACAAGGTGAATATTTACATTTATCTTGTTTACATTACTTATACAATTTCTATTTCATTTCAAGGTTGATTACTAAATAGGTGCTTGAACAAGAAAGCCCCTTTTCGCAACCTTTTCCCCCTTCTTTTTGTTGTGAAGTAACATGTTGTAGAGTTTTGGATCAAGATTCAGGAGTTACAAAATTAGTTTACATTTCCGCTGCAAAATTCATCAGTATGGAGTCAAAAGGACAAGGTCAAAATTCATGTAGGTGGTGGTGTGCTTGGGAATTTGGTCCCAATTTGTGACACTTATTTGCATTGTTATGAGTGTACACATAGAAGACAAAAGAGATATTTACTCTTCAAGCGTTAATACACATATTTGGTCCCAAGTAGACAATTGTAGAGCTTCCATCCGATCTATGAGAAGATTGTCATCATAGATATAGGTTCGGGATGGTCTCACTAGTATGAGAAGTACATCAGAATGCATGTAAATAGAGTTAACAATGGCTACACATTTATTGTGCCATCTATGCCAAGTTCTATATATCAACAAAATTATTTCCAAATGCTCTAGTGTGTAGTGGCACCATAATGATATTATCTTTGTCATTACTACACAACAATACACATGATCATTAATCATTTTGGCTTGAGCTAGCTACTTATGATTACTATCTCAATTCAAAGGATTGAGGAGCGAATATGAAAGGGAGCCCTCTAGTAGTGAAGTGTCTGAGATACAATCTACATAGAGTTTATGTCTGAAGTTGAGTTTGTATATCAATCAAGACTGGAGCTTGTGGTGCTGCATGCACCATTGAGATCATTGATAATGATTCCTTATAGAGATATCAATGCTGCTTCTAAGGAGAAGAGACTTTTAATTCTCAGACCTGTGCATTGCAGCCTGTTTTATACACAACAATTGTTTGGTGACCACACATAGTGGCAGCATGGAGTCATATTGAGAAATTCATTACACATATCACATCATGGTACATTGTTAGCAGAATAAGATGCACAGTATCTTAGAATCTCGAGTAATGGACTCCGTTTTAAATCAATCAGTTTTGTATGTGATTTGTTTAAATTGAGATTGCATGTCTGGCATTTGTTAATTTTTGTCTTATGTTTGGGGACATTAAATACCTTATATATAAGAATTTCATGAAAACAATAAAAATGAAATCCGAGTAACTGCCACCATCAGTTGAACTTTAGCCAATCGCTTTTGTTGCTTCTCCTCATCAACCTATATAGTATCTTCAAGATCAACATCCAAACATAAGTTTAGAATTTATTGATACTTATGGGTCTATCAGTTTTGTAGCCTCTAGTTGCTATACATTATAATCAACATCTATGATTGTTTGAGGTAAGGTTGTTCCTCTTGATTTACAAAATGAAGTTATATATAGACCCATCTCTCTTTGCAGTAGAGGAAATGACAACCCTTGAAAAGAGGCAAGTGGCAACCATAATTTGAAGAATTGGACACATACTCAACTAACCAGCCAAATTTTTTGACTCAAGAATTGTGACGTGACACAAACTTGGCAAAAGAAAAAAGGCTCACAATTACACAAAAATGGGAAACAAATTTTTTAAACTGGACAAAAAAAACTTCATAATGACACAGAAAAAATGCACTTAAAGAACATAAAAGTCTAATTTGATTATCAGTTTGCCTTGATTCAAACAATACACAGTATTTGATCCTCAAACTCCCAAATTTTGGAATCCCATTGTTTCAGTGTTGAGCAACATGCATTATTACTGTAATACAAAAAATATATAAATAGTAAATTTATAACAGTAAAATAACTGTTTATATATGATGATATGTCAAGATTGAAAGAAACAGTCAAATACAATCTGTATCTTTGTATCTATCCTTCTAGTATAACTGCACTCATCAAACCCTAAACTAAAAGGTAAGTCAATATCACAAATTCACAATGATTATACATTGTTTCTTCAACAGTGCCTTTGTTTCTACTTAAACTCAATGACTTTGGTTTGCAACTTTTAACTTCACATTGGATCTGCCAAATGTAAAATCTGAAAGATCAACATACACAACATTATTGCATACAAAGGCACCTTATTTTACATGGAAAACCCAACAAGGGGAAAACCACTGTGAGAAGTTTCAAAATATAGAAACATGTTTTTATGACATTCTTTAGTGTCTGCAATCCAATGAAGCAACAACTCCCAGACCACCTCTCATGATTGTGCATTAAATATCACTGCAACACTAGTTCTTTTCTTCCCTTTCTTTCTTACCTCGCCATCCATATTGAATGTAATTACCTCACATATATAAGTGAGGGTTATTTTCTCACAACCTTTTACTCCTAGCCCACTTATACTCAAGGATGTGAATAAACTCTTCTGTACACAGCTCTACTTTTTTTTTTCTTAAGGACATAGCCATACTCTACTTACCCCTTGCTTTATTTCTTGTCTTTGTTTATGCATGTTGTAAATCGCAAGGGGTTTTGGGGGTTGAATGGGTGTTCTGCATATTTACTTGAGGAGTTTAAAAAGCACATTTAAATTGTTTACTTGAATTCATTGTACCTTACACTTCCCCTCAAAGAACCCTCAGTGGCAGTTGTACTTTGATAAACTGTAGTTATTTCTTCACTCTCAGCACTCACTTCTGTTTGCTTTTTGCTCTTGTTGAAATTTTAAAACACTGCTGCAAGTGCAAACCTAAAACAAAAAATAAAAAAAATACCCTCTCTAAGAGGTTAAATATTCAGAAAAAAGGCATAAAGAAGGAAAGGAATTTGACTAAATGAATAGTAGACCGTAAACTTACTGCAAATGAGGTGGATTTTATGCTCTAGTGCTTTCTTCCCACTATTTTTGTCTTCTCATTGCCGCTCTCTTTTTCTTCTCTTCTTTATAAAGTGGAGAAAACAGAAAAGATATTTGTTTAAAGTTGTTTTCTATTTTGATTTTAGATATAGTTTATGGTGTTTAGAGTCCTTGTGGGCCCACTCACCTCCCTCTTTTTTCTTCCAAATGTGCGTTCTCTTAAGAAAACAGGGCATCAAAAATTGCCACTGAAAGGGTGGCTAGCAGCTCCCTGCCACAACCAGGCAATCCCTTAAAACAATAGCCAGTATGGGGAATGCTCCCTTCTTACCCTTAAATGGGGAGGGTCACTTTTATTTTGCATTGGATTATAGAAAAATTAAAATACAACATACAGAATATCTATTTTCAACAAATGGCCAATTAGGGATTTAAAAAAGTCGTTTTTAAGAAAGAGAACAGATTCATCAAGAAGATCTAGTGCACAGGATGAGTGTATAATTCCTGACCATATACAATCTTACAAAAAATTAAAGAAGCACATCTTCCTTCAAGAGAATTTCAAGGTATTGAACATTAATGAAACTGAATTTACTGCAAAAGAAATATTTATAACCCAATATTATTTTTAATATTTATATTCTTTTTATTATTTGTTGTAATAAATAATGCAAAAAAATTTCTTTTAAAGTGAATGGTATTCATGTGTTTAATGGAAATCTGACATGAATTTTCTTGTATTGTGACAGCTACCAGGATGGAGAAAAATTAACAACTGAAGACGAAAAAGAAGTGACAGAAAAAGTTCTTTGTCATCATCCTGAAAAGGAAGCGAAAATTGGGAGTGGCATTGAGTACATAATGGTAAGTGGCAGATCTTTTCTCCGTGCTATTATAAGCATAAGAAATATGGGAAAATATAAACTTCAAAGCTCTATAGAAAAATATCTAAGTATCAGGTGCAGCATTTAGATTATGTTACAGTATTTTAAAAAGTGCAATTTGCTGAGTACTTGCCTTTAGGTGTGTAACTAGTTGTAGTTGTGATTGTTTATGTTAATCTATTTGAATTTTTTTTTGTTTCTTATAGTTCTTAAATATGTTCTTGTCAATTAACCGATTTTTATTGTTTTTTAGAGAATAATAGGTGTCTCTTAATTTGTATTCTAATTATGAAAAAGTTTGTAAATTATTAGTTGGAATTATTTTGATGTTTTATGGATAATTTTAATTGTAGCATTTTATAATTCGAACTTTAATCTAATTCAAATGTTATGTAATTCAATTTGTAATTTATTCATAAGTTTGGTGGTAGTCTGACATAGGTAATCATTATTTATAGTTTATGTTTTTTTTTAAAAATTAGTTTTATATAAACATCGATCAATACTGTTTATTTACTAAGAATATAATTGAAATGTTAACACTAAAGAGAATACAGACAATATTAGTAGAACCATCAAAGACATCTGCCAAGGATCGATGTATGCCTATGGAGGACATAATGATAGGAGTGCATGTTTGAGCAGGGGGGAAACTGTGAAAAGGTGTGGAAGATTGTGAAAGCAATCCTGTGGAGATGGTGTCATGCATGAGAACGAATGGTATTTGTGATCCAGATGGAAAGTGCTCGTAAATGCTAAAATGTGTACTCAGTTGAGTAGGAGTCAGTGAGTAGATAAGTTTGTTAGATGGGAATAATGCTGTAAAGCATGGAGATATTTAAGGCAGAAATGAAGTGCCATAACCAGGAATCTTAAATAAACAGGATTTTGATGAGCAATTGCTCTCCTGAACAGGTCATAATTGTGCACAGGTATGCTTGTGGTCAGCATTATAATATTTCAAATACCAGTGGGGTTGAATATGAATTTTCTTGTTCTGATACTAATCAAATGGGGGAGTCCGGGTTGCAGTTCGTCTGAACTAGTCACCATCAACAGCATGAAATATAACTTCCACTTTGTATGTTAAGAGAGAAAAATCAGGTATTTCCTGTGCGCACTGAGAGATGGAAACGAAACAAATCAGAGATGATTATGACAATGGGATCAAACAACCATCTGAAGCTGTATACAAGTCCTACCATGTTGTGGAAGACCTGATAAACATAACAGGGAAAGAAAAATCATTCCACATATAAGTCCTGCTAAATCACTAGGACCAGCAAATTTGATGAAGCTGCATACAAACCTTGCCAAGAGATCTGGGGAAAAACTTATTTTAAAAATACACAACAATTGAACATTATAGAGGTGTTTAGTGATAGACTCGTGGAAACCACCCCAAACAAAAAATACCCTTTATTGACTAAATTTTGTCATGAAAGTATGGAAATATATAGGGCCATTTTAGACTTGTTGTTGAACACAGAACAGGGCTCATTTTGCGGCCTCGTTATTTTAAGTGTAAAACAAAATTGATAACTTTCAGCTGTAAAGTTATGTGGAAATATAATTTCAAATTCTTTCAACTCTTTAGATCCCAACTGCATTATAAATGGTCAATTTCAAACAGGCAACAAACAGCTGTATTATTTCTGTGATTGAATTTTAAAGAAACGAAAAAGCTATTTTCTAACCAGAACGAGACAGGGCTTTTGAACGATTTCATTGGTTTTTAAACAAATTTGAGACTATATTACTCTGGTCTCTGTTTTCAATTCAAAAGTAGATTTATTGGGACCTGTAACCTCTCTAGGTTTGTGTAAGAATTTGCCTTAGAGCAAAATTCACCCAAGAACTAAGAACTCAAACACAAGCACAATTGTAGACCAAAAAGAGTATGATCAGAATAACAATGTATTCAATTCAATATGCATAAAAGTACACTAGGAGTGCCTGTATATAAGGGCCTTTGAGATGCCTCTAGAATGCCTAAGAATTAGCATCATGATAAGTCATACAACCAGGCATATGTCCACCAGATATGGGTTATCTTCCATTAAGCAGGAAAGTAAGTGCAATGATGAGAGGATAAGCCTACAAGGGTGTAACACGCAAATCAGTGTTGTAGACAACATGTGTTAAAAAGGGAGTGCGAATAACTATGTTGTCAACATGACAACTCAGTGAATGATGCAAACTCCAGTGCTGCAGACACCATGTGCTGAATTAGAGTTGCGTACTTTTGTGTTGTCAACATGTCAACTCATGAAGGTGCGCAAACTCCCAAGTGTCTCACAAAATAAAATAATGCATTAACCTAAGTAAACTTAAGTGTAAATAGTACATACACATTTACACCAACACCTCCCCTTAAGTGCAATTTGGGGGAATGCTCTTCAGCTTACGAAAACTAAGATGTAAATGCATAATGGGTCTCGACTACTAGGCCATGTTAGATATCCATGTACGCAATGAAGTGCAATCTCTCAGAAAGTGGAAAAAGAAGGAAAACCTTGTGGGAAAAACCCTCCCCCAAAAAGAGAGATAAAAGAACAAGATGCATGGATGGATGGAGTGATCAATTCGCCCCCATTACGACATACATCGAGTATATACAATAGTGAAGAATGAGAAGAACAAGACCTCATAAGAGGAAAAAGTCCCCCCCCATAAGAAAGAAGAGGAAGAGAGACAAGGTAGTTTGCCCGCCCCCCGCCCCCCCCCCCCCCCAATGAAGAATGTTGACCATTGATTGCTGCTCCAAGGAAGAAGCTATTCGAAGAGTGTAGAATGACGTTCCTCCTCTTGGGAAGAAACAATGGCAAAGGTACAATCCTGAAGATGTATGGTGGCCTTGAAACCTACTCAAGTATCCCTGTGTCGATGCTGATGTTCGCCCCTTCCAACTGTGCTGAAAAGAACAAGTGTAGATCTGGCAAGGATGACTATTGAACCTGTCCCAATGAACCATCTGTCTCCGCAACTGATAAAGAGACCTTCAACAACTACTATTCATAAGGATCCATAATCACGCCAACCTGTGAAGATTGATCATGTAGAGAATGGACATGAGGGTCAGAGTGAGCCCTCTCAACAATTGTAGAAGGATCATCTTCATCAAGGAGAAGATGTAAATCATCAAGGTTGTCTCCCAATTTTGCGGTGTGTGACTCCATGAATAAACCTACAATGTCTGCGAAGAAGTCATCAACTGAAGTTAGAGTTGGAAGACAAGAAGTACCCTATTGTGTTGGACCTATCACTATGGCAATGTATGCATGTGGATTATACCGATGCCATGACCTCTTGTTGCAATTGTCGATAGAACACCACGTGTCTGAATCTGTTGAAGCACTATTGCTGGTGTCACTATCAACTAAGTCACAAGGTTCGAGTTTGAGTTTGAGTTCAACAACTATGAAGTTCGAAAAAAGTTCGGCAAGGCAACAAATTGAAAAACATCGACAATAAATTCGCCTTATATAATTTTAAAAAAAAATATTATATATATATATATATATATATGACCCTGATTCCTAGCTATGGGAAGGTTTGTAACTTTTCAGAGACAATGTAAGAGTATAATATTGTTTTTTACTTTTCTTTGCTAAGAAAGAGATATAAAATAAAAGAATAACAATCTTTCTATTTAATCTTTTCTAATAAAATAAAACTTTAAAATTACAAAATTAAAAATAAAATAAAACACCACTGTAATAATAAGTAAATTTATAATCATTAAAAAAATACAAACTATCATTATTTTACTGATAATAAATAAATAAATATACATAAAATATACACGCATTATTAATGTTTTTCTAAAATCAATACATACAAATATTGATAAAGAAACAATAAACATAAAATTATAGCATAAGATTACAAAACATTAAAACATAATAATAAAAATAACATTTAATATTATTATCTAATTAAACTTTAAAACCTCAACAAATAAATAAAAATGTTATCAAATTGTCTATCAACGAATAAATAATAAAAATGTCATCCAACTGTTAGCTAGAAATAGAGAAGCAAATGGAGTGGACGAATAGATAAAGCAAACGCAAAGGAACAAAGCTAAGCAAACGAAAATGGAGACGAATGGCAGGAGGTTGGAGCCGACGGGAGTCTGCAGCAGGGTAATACGATTTGCCACGAGCTTCTCGCACGACCCTCCAATGGTGTCATGATATTTAGACCCGATTTTTTTTCGAGGATTTTTTTTCCCTAATCGAGCTTCAAATGCACAAAAATATTTTTGCAATTTTTTTCCCTAATCAACCTTTAGATGCGCAGACGAAGGGCATTGTTTAAGAAAAGAAATTTGCCCAAAAAACCAAAAGTGACTTTTTACGAATTTTATGATGAACTTGGCGAATGTTTTTCATTTTTTAGAAGTTCACTGAATTTTGAATCTAAAGTTGAAAATTTTGTGAACCCTGTAATTAAGACTCAATTCCTAGAGTGTATGAAGTGTGGAGAGGAATAGAGGATAAGCTGGGTGAACTTTCCTCAAAGTGAACATCCTTCTCCACAAAAATCTCATGAGTCTCTGGATTCATAAGTCTGTAAGCCTTAACATCATCTTCATATCCAATGAAAGTTCAAGGCCTAGGTGCTGGTGCCTTGGATGATAGGTTTGCCCAGGCTGGACAATCAAAGACTTTGAAGTGACTCATAATTGGTTTTCTAGTCGCATCATTCCTCAAAAGGAGTCTTGTTGTCTAAGGCATTATGAGGAGAGCTATTAAGCATGTGAGTAGCACTGCTAATGGCATCAACTTCAAGTGTAGGAACAAGAGACTGGGCTTTAATCATGCAACTTGCCATGGTTTTAAGATTTCAAATCCTCATAGTTGTAACATCTGTCTTGTGTGGACTGAATGTTGGTGAGTTCTGAAGATCAATACCCTCATGTTTACAAAAGTCTTTAAGTCTTTTGTTCACATATCTATTCTCATTGTCCATTCGTAGAACCTTGATGGCCTTCCTTGATTTTTGTTCAACATGAATCTTAAAGGCTTGAAGCTTATCAACCACTTCATTCTTTTGATGAAGGAAATAGACCCATGTGAAGCGTGAAAAGTCATCAACGAAAGTAAGGATGTAGTGGCCTTGGCTAATTGAAGTCGCTACAAAAGGACCTGCTAAAACCATGTGAACCAACTGGAGAACAACTGGAGCTCTTGAAGACTTCCCTTTATCATACTTCTCCTTGAGATGCATATCCACTGAACATGATGAACACTCACCCTTAAAAAAGTTGATGTTAGGTAGACCTTTGACCATGTGTTTTGAGCAAAGTTGTTGAAGGTAGCGGAAGGCAAGATGACCAAACCACTCATTCCATAGTTTGATTTGTGAATGTGAGCGAGTCCACAAGGCTTGAGAGGAGACTTAGGCACAAAGTGGGAGAAGGTATAAAGCCTATTGTCATGATTGACTTTCCCAACTGCAACCAATGAATCATCTCTAAGACTGCACACCATCACTGAATCTGGGAGGAACTCAACTTTATGACCATCTCCAAGGTGAGTGATTTTGTAAACTGAGAGGAGATTGGAGCTAAGGTTTGTAATGTAGAGAACATCTTGGAATTCCCCATTTTCCATGTCCACATGTCCGTTCCCTTCAACTTCCATTTTGGTATCATCTCTTATGAAGATGTGTGGTACTTGTGACTGCTTCAATGAAGAAAAGTCTCCCTTTGAAGAACCCATATGATAGGAGGCACCTGAGTCAAGTATCCATTCCGATGAAGAACTTGCGTTTGCCATAAGTGCTTGCCCTTTTCCCTTTGAAGAGGTTGGAGTTGAAACCTTGGAAGTACCTGGCACTTGAATTTTGTTCTTCTTGAGTAGATTTTCAAACTCATCAATTCTTTGTGTCTTACAATGATGCTTGTCATGATTTGGCTTTTTGCAATATGCACAAAAAAGTTTGTCTTTTTCATTCCTTCCCTTCTTGTTGGAAGAAGAATTGCCTTGCTGTGAGGAGGATTGTTGTGTCTCAGATTGTGATTTTTGCTTCCATTGCTTCTTGTTGTTGCTAGAACTTTTCCCTCCTTGACTTGATTGGTGCTCATCACTAGCCACCAATGCTTTGGTCTTTGATGTCGTGAGAAGTCCCAAATCTATCAAGTGAGATTGTTCAAAAATCAATGTCTCTGCAAATGCATCAAATGTAGGCTTCTGGTAAGCACTTCCCATGGTCAACCTGTGAGTATTATTACTCAAAACAAATGAAGCATACTCTGAAGGTAGCCTCTTCAGGATGTGATGAATCAACTTTTCATCCTTCATAGGATTTCCACAATCTTTAAGTAGTGCCCTATACTCATTGGTTTTGTTTATATAATCTTGAATTGTGTCAATCTGAAAACCCCTTTCCTCATCCACCTTACCATACAATGATTCAAGTTTGGATTCCTTGAAACTAGAAATGTGGAAGAAGAGATCTCTATGTACACAATTCTTGATAATTTCTAAAGCCTGTTGGTCTTGTTTTTGCCAATCAGTGAGTTCTTTAGCATCAGTGGGTTTGGGTATTGTACCATCAACATAAAGATTGTAACCTTTTTCCATTAATCTACTCCATGCAATATCTTTTTATGTAGAATAATTACGTGAATTTAGAACTAGACACTTAGGTGAACCCATGATGCAAAAAATGAAAAGAGCACAAAAGAGAGACATAAGTACACAGTACACACACCCCCTTTCACTCAATCTAAAGATCTCCCCCAAAAAAATGCTTTTGGCACTTTATATGTAGTGTGTGTACAATAGGCCACTTGTCAAAATGGACAAAGTGGACTTTTGATTTTGCTTTTTACAACTGCCTTTAGAGGCCCAAATCTAACACTAAGCACTGTAGCTGAGATGTACAACAATTCTGAAAAGTAATCAATGCAGAAAATGCCCTAGGTCACAAAGTGAGATTTTTGTCCACACAACCCCAGAATCTGACTACAAATTTGGAAAGTAGACCAAAAGTAATGCACTTTCAAAAAAATATAACTTATTTTCATGTCTAGATGAGCCTGTACAGAGTGTTTGTAGTTGCAAAATGTGGGATTGAACAGGTATAGTCGCTAAAAAACGCAATTTTTGAAAAATCCTTGCACCAAAACCAGAAAAGAACACCACCATTAGAAAGTTCAAGAAATTCTACCCAAAATCAAAAAAAATTGCACCTGATTTGGAGTCCGGATGGCTGAGTTATGGGCTCGCAAAGTTAGGTTGCCAAATCAAGAAGCAATCTGAAGAGGGGTCTAGAAGGAAAACTGTGTGCTTAAATTTGATGGTCAAACGGTCGTTGCAGCAGTTATAAAAGCCTTGGAAATGATGGTTAGACGGCCGTAAGGTTTTTTCCCATAAAATGTTGACATCAGTGGAAAAATATCCCCTTAGTTGATGTGGCAGAACAGAAATCTGACATAGCGTACGAATGGCTTAGTTAGCATACGGATGTATAAACGGGTTGGTTAGGATTCCACGTATGTGTGACAGTGGGTGTTGATGTAGATGTTGGGCTAGCCTGCTGATTGTGTTGACAACTGTCTTCCGTGGAGCTCCGCAATTTTAGTGGCTCCGCGTCTCCAGAAAATTAGTGGCCGGAAACTTGACAGCGATGCCAGGATATTCTATGTCGTTGCTAGTTTTGTCTGGGCTTCTAGTGAACTATTGTTGGGCTAGGAACCTATTTTGCAGGGCCGGATGTTTGACGCGTGTTCGGCTGGGAGCTGTTTTATCTGTCAGAAATCTTCATGCCTCGCCGAAAAAGCTTTTAACGATGCCGGACTTCTATGTAAAATCCCACATTCATGGGGTCAGGGACTCCAAATTGTTTTGAAAACAAAGCCGCAGTTTAATTAAACAAACGAGCCTGCCTGTGTTATGGATGTTGGCTGGACTTGAGCTACGGTGGGAGTAAGCCGTCGGATATATGATACGGCCCGCCAGTTTGTTCAGTCTGATGCTAGAATTGGTATAAGGTGGCTGGAATTTGACTGTTATGCGGCCAGAATTATGATGAATGCCTGCTGAAAAATATTGGAATATTCTGTTGAACAAATACGAATATTCCTCCCAAATTGCAGGGCCGGGATGTGAGCGCTCAGTTCTGCAAAAAAAAATTCTCTGCTAGCCTGACTGGGAGGAAAAAAATTCTGGAAATTCCACAAAAAATTGTAGAAAAATAGCAGAGAATCAATTGCAGATCTGAATGAAATTAAATTGCAGATCTAAAATATCACACCCGAACTTGCAAATTGGGGCCTCCGGGTGCTGATTTGCAAATTTTTTTTGCCTCATGATCGACTTTGGCCTAGGGTAGGCAACTTTATAGCCGGTTGGCACCGAATCGACGTTCTGGATGCAATGGAAAAGTCCATTCTGACTCTTGACGCTCCCAATTATGCGGTACTTCAGATTCAGGCTAAGGTGCTGAAGCAACAATGGTCTCGAATGCCTATGTGAAGAGAAAATCTCCTAACTTTGGTACCATGTAAGAATTTTCCTTGGGGAAAATTTCACCCAAGAACTAAGAACTCAAACACAAGCACAATCGTAGACCGGAAAGAGTATGATCAGAATAACAATGTATTCAATTCAATATGCATAAAAGTACACTAGGAGTGCCTATATATAAAGGCCTCTGAAATGCATCTAGAATGCCTAAGAATTAGCATCATGATAAGTCATACAACTAGACACATGTCCACCAGATATGGGTTATCCTCCATTAAGCACGAAAGTAAGTATGATGATGATAGAATAAGCCTACAAGGGTGTAACACACAAATCAATGTTGTAGACAACATGTGCTAAAAAGGGAGTGCGAATAATTGTGTTGTCAACATGACAACTCAGTGAATGATGCAAACTCTAGTGTTGTAGACACCATGTGCTAAATTAGAGTTGCGTACTTCTGTGTTGTCAACATGACAACTCATAAAGGTGCACAAACTCCTAAATGTCTCACAAAATAAAATAATAAAATAATGCAATATAATACGATAATGCATTAACCTAAGTAAACTTAAGTAAGTGTAAATAGTAAATACGTATTTACACCAACAGTTTGATTGTCACTTCTCCACAAATAGTTGCATAAATCCTCCACCAATAAGAATATGCATGAAAGCCTCTTGAAGCGACATTGAAACCAATGGTCATGAACTATGTACGATTACCAATCGATTTGGATTTGGAAAATCCTTGACAAAATTACATTCTAACCCATTTTACGAGGTGAATTATGCCTAAGAACCACTTTTGTAAGATCCCCTAAAGGAATCACTCCCAATATGCCTCCAAAATTCTATAAATCAGAACTTTTAAACCATGGACAATTTATCAAGCAGTGTGTAAGTAGGCTATTTAGAAGTTTCAGTTGCAAATGTGATGAAATATACTTCTATTTTATGTTGTCAGTGCAAGATCTATGGAACCAAACATGAAAGGGGGCCACACACAAATAACTGAACTGAAATTCAATGCTTATGTTCACTCTTATTATATCAGATCTGAGCATGAATAATGCATTCTTGATTATTACCATTCAAATATGATTGCAAGGAAGAAATAATAAAGCATTTCTGGCCTTAGTATTGCACATTAAGCATTGGTGTCAACCCATGGAGATTTATTGTCCTTCCCACATTGTAGACTAACCTGCAGTACAATGTGGCTCTAAATCTTATTTTGAATTGCAATGCGATTCCTATGGAATTCCATGATGAATCCCTCTTTGAGTGATCTTGGGTTTTCATCCAAGTCATACAATATCTCAAAGGTTTTTCATCCAAGAAGATGATCAAAGAGAGAGCTCTTCAAAACAAATGAAAACAAAAAATCTCCAAAACAACTGAAAATAAACAAATTCTCTATGCAACGTATCCTTAGAGAAGGGTAAGGCTCCTTTACAAAGACTTCGAAACCATTGGTTAGCCTCAACTCTCAAAATCTGGGATTGAAACTCAGCTTTATTTTATCAACTTTGTGATAACTTACCAATTATGGTTTTGATGTTGGTGCGGGTGTGGGGACTATTGTGTGGATGTGAGAATTTTTTTTTGGAGTGGTGGTGAGGGATTTTGGGTGTGTCAATGTGTGTGTGTGTGTGCGCACGCATGCACAAAGAAATGCAAGAAATATACAAAATTAAAACCATTCAATAGCATGATACTTAACCATTGATATACAAATTGAAATAAACTAATTAGTAAATTACTCAAGTTCAAGATTCCAATGCAATTTGAATTACAAAATCAAAACATAGTTCATGATTCAATGTTGGTTAATCAAGAGTCATGACTCGAGATTCACTAATCAAATTTAGAGAATCAAAATCATAAGGATTCTCAAAAAATTCCACATTCTCATCATCTCCTTCTGCTGCAAGACTTGCAAGGTTATTTGAACCAAACATGGTTCCACTTGTGCTAGATGCATGTGCCATGATGTTATCAACATCATCAACTATCATTATGGTAAGAATATGAAATGTTACATCCAAGTTTTGCATTTTCAGGAGCTACATTTGAAAGCTTGGTTGACCCTTGTATCCATCCTCCTTATGTGACAAAAGATGCAAGTTGGTATGTATATAAACCAAGTCCTCAGCTTTCTTTGCCCAAACTATTGCGCTTTATTGAATGGATATAGGAGTATGTACTCCAATTTTGTTCAGCAGCAGAGGAACTTCCAACTTTGATAGTGTTCATAAAATTAAATAGAGAAATGAGAAACAAATTAACGAATGTTAAACACTAAATTATAGAATACAATCTTTAAAATAAAAAAAATAAAAACTTGTTAGAGGATCTTGATTGCAAGAGGTTGTAAATGCTTGAATGGTTGACCATACATGTACCACCATGTGATAGCTCCCATGTCATTTTGGTCCATTATTGCATATGGAGTAAGTTTTGAGCCCAAATTCTAGCTTCACCTTTTTGTGGAATTTCATCATCTAGGAAGGGTCTTGCAAATGAATTTTAGCATTGAGTAGCAACTTCTTCATCTGCATATGGTGCAACTGTATCCGAGAAAGCAAGTATTTCCTAGGTATAGTACCTTGGAGATGAGGTATATGCAAGGAGGTGCAATGGGGTAGTCATCTCCTATGAATGATGATGAATGATTGTTTCAACCTTATTGCATAAGGCTTCACATTCTGTGCGGTTATTCTCATGTGCTTTTATGGAAAGCTTTACCTTTTCTAGCATGTTGTCCATGCCACCATACACATTTTGCAAGCAAGGTGAATTTGTATCAGCAAAGTGTAGCATAGTTATGATAGGATTGGTGAAATCCAATACAAATTTCACACGAGCCCACCAACTGTCATCCAAGATCGAAGCCTTGGCCTACATTAATTAATGGTCAGTTTCTTGTATCTTTCCATCCACCAGAAACACTTTTTGCAAAAGAGTAGTATGCACCTTTTCAAACCTAGGACTAGTGTAATCAACTAGTGCTTTAAGGATGGTTGTGATCATTTCCTTCCAATGTTGCAATCTTTCCAAGTTGAAAGGAAGACCATCGGCAAAAAGGCAACATTCAATTACTTCATCAACAATCTCTCTTGCCTCCATTTTGAATGCTTGATCCAATGGACCTCTTTGGCGATTAATAACTTCTACTTCTTCCTCTTCCTCTCCCACTCGCAAGAATGAATGTTTGGAGTATACAACATAATTAGTGGGCAAATTCACTTTGCTCTTTTCAGATGAAGGTTGATATAAACTTGTTTTTGATTTGTTCACTAAATGACCAACAACTTCTTGTTCTTTTATAAATCTTGTTAATTGTGCATCACTCATCCTTTTTCCATCTTTGCTTCCTTTGCACATTGCTATTCCTTCACTAGAAGGGCCCATAAAATGAGCTTTGACCTAATAATAAGCTGTTGAATGGTTTACTATGACATACATTGCACTTCTAAATGTATGACCCACCTCTCGAAACTTGTGATAATCTTGTGGTTCATCTCCATAATGGAGATGCTACATTAATATTAAAGTTATCACTTTATTCACCTTTCCGTATTGCTGAACTTTGACTACCAGTAGTTGCTATTCTTGCACAATACAAACTATGAATCGAATAAGAAAATAATAAAATATAAATAAGAAATAATAAAATAAACTATGAACATCAAACTTGCAAGTGCAAAATGACATACAAAAATATGAAAAAAAATCGCTAATCTTGTTCCTTAAAGATAATAGGAAAACTTCAAAAAATTCATCTAAAAAAAATCAGTAAAAGATCTCATGAAAGGGATCAGAATAATAAATTAAATTATGAACATCAAACTTACATGTGCAAAATGACATACAAAATATGAAAAAAAAATCGCTAAACTTGTTCCTTAAAAATAAATACAAAAACTTCAGAAAATTCTTCGAAAACTTGAAAAATTCATCTCAAAAAAATCAGTAAAAAAGATCTCATGAAAGGGATCAAATGCTTACCTTAGAAGCTAAGAAGCCCTTTGTAGAAGCTATTTGGCACCCTACAAATGATTCACTTCAAAAATAATGACCTAGCTTTCAAAGTGCCAAAATGGAGACCAATGAGAAGAGAGCCTAACTGCGAAAAAAAAGAAGAATGAGCAATTAGTGGCCTCTTTTAGGGCCATTTTAGGGTTTTGCAGCAAAAAGAAACAAAAATAGAATTAAAAAGATCAATTAGATACATGCATATTAAGTCACTTACGTGACTGGGGTTCCAAAAAAACGCAGGTTCTCTCCTGATGTGCCTGGATGCTCTCTGGGTGTTGTCTTGCTGCTCTTGGAAGCATCCCAGGTGCACCCATGGTAGAAAGGCATGCTTCTGGGGTGCACCAATAATTGCTCCAAGGAGAATCTTTTCATTAATATAATGATAGTTTGACATGCAAGGTCCTTGTTTTACGTTCTGAAAATTGAAAACTTCTCATCTCGGTTCCAACAAGCTATAACCACTAAAGTTCTTGACATAAATTTCATTACAATATCAACCTTAGTAAAACTAATTAAGTTATAGCCAATAGAACACCTAACTTGCAAAAATGCTTGAAAAAATAGGAATCGTGGTTTGATAGTGCAAATGATGTAAGATGATAAACTAGCCTGACTTGGTAGCTTTCCAAAATAGACGCTCCCTCCAAGAATCTTGAAGCCCAATTAGAAGTCGAATATAACATCTAAGAGCATGGTTTAGCTCTTCTCAACCATTTGCCCTCATTGGAAGTATCAAATAACCCTTTGAATCACGCTGTGGAAAACTCAGAATGTCAGTGACAATTGCACTGCTAGAGGATTTGAAAACAATGACTAGAGTGTTCTCCCTTACTAGCTTTGCTTGTCTTCAAGCAATGATTCTCTATACCCCCAAGATCTGAAATCATTCTCAAAAGTATTGTTTTGTCAATTTGCTGCACCACTCTAATATGACTAATTTCAACAATTGTTAAAAATTTCGAACTCCACAATAACTTAGGTAGCCCAAAATTAAAAAACTAGGAATCGCCAAAAAGTAAGGAAATAACTCAACAATAAATTGACACGTTTGTCAAACACTAATATATAGTTTCTTAAAATATTCTGAAAAATACACACATACACCAACTTTGTAGAACATATACTAATTTGAGATTTCCATCATATATCGGTCGAAGTTTTGGGTTAAATACATAACAATTACTTGCAACCTCACTATTGTAGACAAAATAAATAATGGGAAAAGGAATGAAAAAAAACTCTAATTTGCATTTAAAATACAATGTTTCAAGTTATTCATTGGTTGACTTTTTGCTGACCATATATTAGAGAAAAGGAGGTGGATTTTAGCGATTTTTTCCTCTAAATGTTGACATGTGACATTGAAAAACTCAGCTATGATTTTTCATGTGATAAAGTACCTTGGTAAATACACCACCAAACATGAAAATTCTCGGATCCCAAATCTAAGTTTTAGAAGTGGACATGTCTGGATAAGTCCACCAAAAATAGCATCCTCAAATCATTACCAACTCCCTAAAATTGGACTACCCATGGTAGTCCTCCACCTCAATCCCACAAGTAATAAGGCCATCCATTTTTCTCATGACTTATAACATCATTTCTTTCTAGATTGATTACTAATGGAATGGCCAACTGCCACAATGCTAACTCTCTAACCTGTATCCCAAATTGGTGACCTATTGGAGAATCAAATAGGAAGGCCTATAGGATTTGGGTGCTTTCTCTATAGGAGAAAACACTTCATACCAATCATTCACCTGAATTTTATGTGTCGTTTGGAGCATCAAGTCACTGGGAGGTGGAGGAATGAAAAAAATTGCGCATATCTCACAATGCAATTACAGTGAAACACATTTTCATGGTCAATTGCCTATTAAGTGTAGATGAATCACACTCATACTACTCTACACTTGTTGTGTTATCATCACACACATCATCGATGATAATGGAACTACTATTGCCCCTAGTTATTGCATTATTCCCAACATCATATACTTTAACACGTTCAATCTTTATAGCCCTTGATGTAACTACTTGTACCTCGCTTCCTGCAAATGCTCTATATAGCTACTTTGCAAATGTGATGGCACAATCTCTACCTAAAAGCAATTGTAGGTAATTTGATTTTATCACTCCAATTAAACATCTAAGTGAACTAGAAGTTAGTGGGGAAATGACCTAAATTCCATCGCTCGGTTGCCCTACTTATCTCAACTCTTCTTAAAAAAACGGTGGGCTTCGTTTGTGATTAGGGCTAAGGTAGTGTGAGGGTTATCCCTGGCTGATTCTGTTCTCGCTAGCAAACTTCTCTTCGTCCGCCCTATCAACCCCACCCCCAAGCCCCTCTCTATAGGAAATTGTGGGTGGGCCCTATTTATGTAGCTGAATATATTGGCCCCGCCCTATTCTATGGCATGGGGAGGTATATTATCTTAGGGGTCCAATGGCATGTACCAAACAAACATTCCTACAGCTACATGCCTTCAACACACCAAGGCATAGGGTTTGATCCCTAATGAAAAAAGTCCTCCCCCTGGGCAATATAGGGCATTCGAGATTGAGATCAGTGCTAGTTCACTCTTGGTGTTTAAAGGCTCGATGCTAAGACTCCATCCCCAGGCTTGTTTCATCCCTCAGCAAAATGAACAATCTAGATGATGTTTTCAACGAATTTATTTGCAATATGAATATGAGCTAATGCTTGTGCAACTTCCTCCATTGAGAGCTCTTCTTCAAGACTTGTATGAAGTTTCCTCATCCACAATTAATTTACAATCAACATCGAGCTCACTTGTTGCAGTAAGGCGACAATCTCATTGCTGCAATTAGAACCTTCCCAAAGCTCATTAATTGGTCCTTATACATGTTGGTCCTCATTTGTTATATCTAAATATTGCATCTTACTTTGTGATGCCACAAAAGATGGGATATCTGATTGAGATGAAGAAGAATGTGACAAAATAAGTTTTTGAGTGAAGCTCATCTACATGATTTTCTGCTTCATTTAATGGTGCTAAGGTAGTCTCTAGGGTGTTCTTAGTGCTTGAGAGCACAAAGGTAGGATGGCCCATTTCTTCTTGCTCAATACCTCTAAGTAATCATTGCAAGATCGAGAGGTCATGAGCTGAAAGAAGATGTAGATAGTATGATTTCATTGTTTTCATCTCTCACTTAATCACTTGCAAATGTGGGAATTCTTCTTTGAGTCCCTTTTGTCTCCTCTCTAGTTCTTCCTCCATATACTGTTTTCAATTATCCTATATATGTCATCAAAATGTGTTAGAGCTGCAACAATTTTATGTTTCGAGAGTTTCAATTGTCTCTTCAAATTAGATTCATTTGAAGTATCCAAGTGTCCTTAATCACATATATCAACGCTGTCATTGCCATCTTTCATGTGGATCTTTGTAGATAAAGTGGGAACAACATGGTCAAAAGTAGATCCATCCCAAGAAGGACCCACAACATATATAGGAACCACTTCACTTGGACCAACATAAGCACAAGTGCTCAGATAAAATGTGGAGTCAACATCATTGGCTGATTTGGGAAAAATCTTCATATGAGCTATCAATATGCCTATCAATATGTGGAGTCGTCATTATTGGCTGATTGGAAAATTTATTGATATGAGCTATCAATATGCCCATCATATGCACTACTGTGATCAACCTCGTGTAATATATCTTCCTCCAAGCTTCCTACCAATAAAGTCGTGCAATCAATAACATCTTTCCCATGACCAAGTGGAGGCTGCAAGTCTCAAGCAGTTAGTTACTCTCTTTTCCATCCTCTCTTCAAATAGATCTTTTTTCTTTCCTTGTTCTTGCATTCTTTGCTCTTCTTCTTTCCCGTTGCTTTTTCTACCTATCTCTTGCTACTTCTTTCCTTCTCTTTTGCTGATATGGACTTGTGGATACCAACCCATAATCATCCTCATCTAGTATACCCATTAATTGTGTGAAGGAAAGAGGGTTAGGTATCTCCCTACGAAGAATGCAATACTTGCAGTAGCTTCCCATAATTGAATCATTGGTTGTCTTGGCACGAGGTCTATTCCTTGTTGATGGAGATGAAACTTTAGAATGCCCATCTTTCCTTAAATGTACATCATCAGAGCACTGCAATTTTGGATTGTTTTATTGTTTTTCTATTAAATTTGAAGGATCCTTTGTTATTTGCTCCAATCTGTAACCTTTTCCTTTGATGGTGAAGCAGGAAGTAAGTAGGCAACAATCTAACATCCTTAATTGTGGCCAAGGAACCAACTTGCTGTGTAGGCAACCAATTTGAACCAGCAGGCTGGTAGGATTTGGGCTTTCATACCACTGTATGATCCCTTAAAGGAATCTTGCCCAATATGCTTCAAAAATTATATCAATCAGAACTTTTCAACTATTTTCCTTTTTTTCAAACAGTTTGTAGGCATGTTTAGAAGTTTCAGTTGCAAAAGTGATGAAATATACTTCTTGTTTGTCTTGTCAATGCAAGATATATGGAACCAAACATGAAAGGAAGCTACATACTTATAACTGAACTGAAATTCAATGTTTATATTCTCTGTTATATCTTAACTGAACATGAGTAATACATTCTTGGTCATTCCCATTCAAATCAGATTGCAAGGAAAAATAGAAGTATTTCTGACCTCAGTATTGCACATTAAGCATTGGCATCAACTCCCAGAGATTTAAAGACCTTCCCAAATCATAGACTGACTTGGAAATTACTTGTGATCATTTCTGTAGCTGTTTTACATCTGGAAGTATAACCAGTCTATAGATAAATTTTCCCTTTGAGCTCTAATGGTAGATTTGTTATTGAACGTATAAAAAAACAGAGTGCCAACCAAAACCTAGGAGTGACATGCATAATAACCCTCCTTTGATAAAGTCACTCCCTTCCTCTATGAATGGTGCTAAGGTTAGGGGTTGAAACCCTGAGTCTACAAGTCATAATGCCACCAATGAATGCCTCCAAAATAATCTGAAAATCTGTAGTGCAATGTGGCTCCAAACCTATTCTAAAATCCAATGTAGCTCCAATGGATTTCTGTGATGAATCCCTCCCTAAGTGATCTTGGGGTTCCATCTAGATCCCCCAATATCTCCAAGAATTTGTGTACTAAATGATGATCAAAGAGAAAGCACTTCAAAACAAGTGAAAACAAATAAGTTGTCCATGTAACATATCCTTGCCAAGGTATGAGGTTGTTCTATAGAGACTTCCCAAACCATCAGTGAGCTTCCACTCTTAATGTGCGATTAAAAAATTTCTCTTCAAAAAAACTTTATTATATAATTTAAAATTTGCATTATTTTAAAGTTACTTTATTATATATTAAAATGGATCACTAGAGTGATAGGGAGGATAGGAATTGCCAACTTTGTGGCATGGAGAAGCCTAAGACAGAGACGCACTTCATCTTCTATTGCCCCATTTATTATGATATAGGAGGGAGGGTTTACTATCTTTTCAAGGGGTGTCAGTCTCTTTCCTCCTTCGAGTATACCGATCAACAATGCCTAGCCCTTTACTTTTAGGAGACCATGAGGCTTTGGTACCGTGCCATACAGAGTCAATTGCCTTCGAGAGTGACCACAAATCATCTCATCCCCTCCTCAGTGGTCTCCTTGGCTTGGGGTACTAAATGGTCGCTTGATCCCTCTACCCCTGAATACACCAAGTTTGTGAGACCTCGTCGGAGTTACTCTTGGCAACAACTCTCCAATTGGAGTGATCCTCAGCGATGGCATGTCTAGCTTGTGGTGAATGGCTGCCCTTGGTTATTTGTTGTTTGTAGTAATTTGTGCTTTTCCCTAACCACCGTTTCGTGAGCTTGATGTTGGCTGGCCTCTCTAGCTATGTTTTGGCAGTCCCTTTGAACCTCTTTGTAGTCTCTTGTTGGACATAAGTAGAATTATCATATCTTGTTAATTTAAACTCCATTGTTTCAAAAATTAACTTTTCATTAGTATCGAAGTTACCAAATTCTCTCTCACAACCCTCAAAGTTTGGTTCAATTCTGTACAAAGTTTGGTCATTGTCAATTCACTCCAAATTTGGCTACACAGCCACAAGTTCATTGCAAATTTTGTGAAAGTACCTGGGCAGAATTTGGAGCAAATTTGTTGCCTTGTGGCTGAACCCAAGCCAAGTCTGGTCTCAAACCAATTTTTTTTGAATTTTTTTTGAACTTACTTTAAAGTTTTTTTTTTTTTTTTTTTTTTTTGCCTAATTTGGCCTAGTCAACCCACCCAACCCTAAAAGTGACCACTAGAAAGGCCAAAAAGGATTGTTTTTGTGAATGAAAAAGAAAATGGCTTGTAGAGGAAATCCATATTGAGAGGAATCTCCTTTAAAAAGCTATGATATCTTTGAATGCAGGGCTTAAAATTTGAGTTTTAACTTTTGATATAACTTGGTTAGAAACCCTCTAACCAATACAAAATTAAAATTTGGTTAATTGCACTTATCTTTTGATCATTCCTTTCATTCTCAAATTGTCCCCTTGTTATAGAAATATGATCAAGGTCACCAAGAGATGGGGAGACTTGGAGGTCTCCAATACTGTTACTGGTACGGCAATTTTAAAAATTCGGAGACAGGGGGTACTTGGAGATGGCAATTTTTTTTAATAGTTTAAAGAGTTCGATACAAAATACACAATAGTAATACAGTAAAATTAAAAGACTAAAGTAAATAATAATAGTAATGTTACATTAATATAGAGTCAAATATTTCAAAACTTTCATAACCACATTATTGTATCTCACAGTCATATTTGTGAATGTTAAGACTGCAAATAGGTATATGCTGGTGGCCTAATTTAGTAGGAGTTGCTCAGGTTAGGCAAGGCCTATAGCAATATAAGGCAGGTCACTTTCATTTTGATTATGTTATAAGGATTTGGCAAAATGTTACCTTTTGATGTTCTTAGTCTTTTTTTAATTGATAGAGTGTAGATAGTTCTCATGTTCTTGATATGGATTGGAAATCCTAATATGCTAATTTCTTCATATATCGATTCAATATCTTGAGGGATGTGTTAGCACAACTTGCATTGCTGTCAAAATAGATTAGAATATCAGTTATGGTGCAAAAAGTTGGCAGAAATCTTAATCTGAAAGTGCAAATTGGATTGGCAATGGAAAAGAAACACATTCATTTGATACTTAACTGGTTTGCTTATAGTGACAAATTTTCTTTGATTGATAAAGTTTCAGGGTGACAGGCATAAGTCAATCTGTAGTTGGTTTTTTGTTTTCAAGTAGTGGTCTTCTGTTTTCTAGAATCTGAAAATACTTTATCATGATCGAAATCTTATTCATAAACCTACTCTTAATCAGTTTGATATGTATCTGTTGTGGCAATAGACCTAAATGTGCAGTTTTGTGTTCAGAATGGCTAGGAATGAATGCATCAGTTTGGTTACTAAAATGGCACCAAATGAATCCATCATTTTACATATACTGGTTGTATTAGATCGGTTTAAATTTTGGCTACACAATTAGAACTGTTACAACTGTCTTTACAATAAGTTGCAATTATTGTTTAATTCTACCATCTCATTCTTCAGCAATGGAAGGTTTGTTTTTGTTTATAATAATATGGTTGAAACTGTCAACCAATTCCTATATGGTTAAAATTGAGAACTGTCCAAACAGTTACTAACCAATTCAGAAGCTGTACAAACAATGGATAAAAACATTGGTCTTAATTTTTGCATTAAAAAACATTAAAATGAGGGCTAAAACACATAAAATAATTTGATATTATATTTTATGTTAATTTTTTATAAGGAGACTTAGGGGAGACTTCACTTTTTGGATTAGGAGACCCGGAGACTTCATTACCAACATTTTTTGAGGTCTCCGGAGACCCGAAAAGTCTCTGAGATGCGTCTCTGTCTCCAAGATGTGTCTTTTAGGGGGGGTCGGGTCTCCCCATAACCATGAATATGATCCATGCATGTGACCAAGCAACTGTATTGTGCTCTGCATGTATGCCCATGATGCAATTAATAACCTATTGAATTGAAATATATATTGTGTTGTATTTTGCTATGTTTCTTTACTATTAGCATAGTGGTGTGTGGACTAATTTGTTGTTGCATATATACACACACTTTTTTTTTAACATATTTTTTTGGACAGACATTCCTAAAATGAATTTGAACTCACCACAATTGTCTTGAATTAATCTCAAACCTAACTCTGGACTCAAATCCAAACTAGAGACCTAGATAAATATAATGATAAAAACACCTCTATTGTTTCAAAACAAGCCCGTCCATTAATTTAATGATAATTCGACACATAAGGTCCCCATCGTATGTGCCCAAGATTAAAACTACTCATCCCAATTCCAATTAGCAATAACACTACGGTTCTCTTCAAATAATTTTAATTAAAATAGTAACATTAATAAATTTAATTAAATTATAGCCAATAGCATAGTAACAAGAATCAGATTTGGCAAGCTAGTTTTGGGCTCGAGTATAGACTCAAATTCTAAACATGGCAAATTGGAAAACCCAAGAAATTCAAAGATTATTTATAATTTAAAACTATTTTCATGCATTATTTAGTCTATTAACATCAATAAACAATATTTCAGATTTGTAGAAGCTACTTTGCACATACAAGTTTGCATTGATCACATAGTTATAAATTCGAATTCATTGTTAAACTAGTTAACACATTGTAAATATAAATAGTGTCACTGTCAAATATCTATAATATTCAATATTTCACTAAGCTTCATAGGATTTAAATCGGGTTGCTTTACTATCTTGTTTAACTATTGCTTTCCACATCTTCCCAATCTCTATTCTTTAGTTTTGCAACAATACCATTAAATTGTGGACAGGCTCTTTCAAAGCATGGAGCTTTTGCTTTGTAGTAAGGTCATTGACCTTGACATAAATGCATATATCATTGTCTTTGTTTGATCTCTAGATTGATTATTGATAGTTGTACTTCATCTTTCCATTGTTATCTTCTTGAATACACTTAATTAGTAAGCGTTGTCTCAATTAATGTTGTGATTGTGCCTTGATCTTTGTAATATTCCCAAATTTTATTGTAATAATTAAATTAAATTGATTAATTCATTGGTCCTAGACTTAAATTATATAATAAAAGGACATTTGATTAATTATATATGGGGGCCCAAATTAATAAAACAAAAAATATTTGTATTCGGGGTTTCGATTGATTTATGCATATCTAGGGCCCATCTTTTATTTTTGGTCTTAGGTGTTTGTTGCCATTTCAATACTTCTTGTGCACCTCCAGAGTTTTTTGTCCAACGGGGTATTTATGACCATGGGTAGGATGTTTATGATATGCCCCTTAGTTTTTATTTTGTATTGTGAATTCCAATTGGAGGTGTCTGCTATTTTTGAACGTGGACAATCCTCTCTATTTGGTGAATGTAGTTTGGGTGGTTCACAACCCACCCTAGTTTGCCGTTGGAAATATCATACAGATATATTCCACTAGTGCACAAGATCAGACAACCGTCATCATTTGGCAACTGCTTTGTATCTACTTGGATCTTGTCTAATGCCTATGTAATATGTAACTGAAGTACTTCCATTATTTGAAGATTAATGCATTTGTGTTATTGGCTTTGGCGAGAATCATTTTGGTGTGATATTATTATCATCTTTCGTCATGTTCCAATCTCGGTTTTCAGCTAGCATTTTGGAACTAAGCCATCAATTTCTAGCAATACTTGATTTGGCATATGTTTTGTATATTGTGGTGTATCGCCAACATTCAATATTTATTTGTATCAAGTTTGGCATCATCTTTGGTGTTGCGCACTTATTCTAGCATTTGATGGATTCACTATTTTGTTCGTTCATCGTACTTCTCCATCTATACTCTACTCAAATACCACTCCCACTAGAACACCACTGTTCAGTTGTAATGTCCCCTTCTCTGCGCTAGACCTAATGGCGCCTTGTTGGTCTATCTTTCCATCCAAATAGGCTAATGACATTCGTTTTGAGGATGTCAGCAAGTCACAGAGATTTGTTTGGTTTCATTGGGGGAGATATTTAAGTGGGAACTCCTAAGGTTAAGTCACTTTATTTTATTAAGTAGATTTATAAAGTACTTTATCATTTGAAGTCACTTTATGACAAAAATGACTTGTGTCTAAAAGACAAAATAGGCTTTTATCCCACATTGTTTAGTTGTGATATCCCCATTTTGATATATAATTTAATAATAAATAAGTATTATATATTATTAAAAAGAGTAATAATGTATTTAAATTGAAAAATATAAATTATATATATATATATCATAAATATTATCATATAACTATACATGTATATAATAAATATATATACTTCTATATATATTAGATATTAAAATACTATATTATTGAATATAAATAATTAATATATATACACATAAATCAACTAGTGACAAATATATCTTAATTACTTATTAATAGTATTATTAATTACAAGGAATATGATTTATATAATTTATAATTATATTTAATATAATGATATATTATATAGTTATATTATTAATATAATTAATATTAATAATGAAAGGGCATGTCTCCTAGAGATACACACACACACACACACATATATAGGATATAGAAGGTCTAGAATAGAAATCAAGGAGAAATATTATAAAATCATATGAATATAAAAAGAAAAATAAATGAACGTCGAGAAAGGGAACATTACAGATCTATTTGGTTTCATTGGGGGAGATATTTAAGTGAGAACTCCTAAGGTTAGGTCTCTTTAATTTTATTAAGTTGATTCATAAAGTACTTTATCATTTGAAGTCACTTTATGACAAAAATGACTTAAGTGATTAAAAGACAAAATAGGCTTTTATCACACATTGCTTAGTTGTTCGCACCTTCTCTCACATCAAGGTTATAAACGCAAGTATCTGCATTAGGATTATAGCACCATGAAATATATCTATACTTTGAAAACAATATTGGTTGCTTAAATGTGACTAGCTATCTTAAGGATGAAACCCCTTAAGAAGTTGGGGAAGTTGGACGTAGCCCTGGTATCCCTTGTGAGATTACATCAAGTTTAGGTATGGAAGGAGCAGAATATTAGTATTCCATCAGCTCTCATATTCAATTGAAATTGATTGACAATTTTATTACATTATTCCTCTAGTCTTAGGTGGGCAAAATAGTGCATTTGTTTCATTCAATATCCTTCATGTTAGCTGTAACGTATCTTTGGGGAATTTATATCTCATTAGCAAGTAGAGGCCGCAAGACCAGGATCACTCTAGATGCAGCTAGGAGGAGTTGACATATCAGACTTGGCTATACAATCCCTGTTTGCACATACATATTGTAGTGTATGAGGAGGTAGAAGCTAAGTTGCAGGAGGACGGCAATAGTGTTGGACTATGATCACAGGAGGCTGGAAATATCACTACTGTGGCAGTCAATCACAGGTAGTACAATTGTAATTGGGAAGCACAGGGATCTTCAGATACCGATGGGGAGCTGGTATCGTCTTCATGGTCTAGTGTATTAATAACTGAGGTTTGAATGCTATACAAGGTTGTTAGAGGGATATTACGAGTCTTAACCTATCCACAAGGGTGGTATAGGTCTGATGCAAGTGAGGAGACAGTAGGAAGGGCAGGGAGGCCACAGACTAGGTCGCCATGCAAGTGCCGGTTCCAGTAGCAGGCATGAATATAGGGGGTGGTGGTGGTATTGGTAGTTTCAGAAACTATATCTGTGAAGAGCATGCCAAGTGAACAGTGCAAGCTACTAGTTAATAGTAGTTATCCAGGTTCCATTATTATTTTGCTTTGTGATTGTAAACCAATATGTTAGTGATTTGAACATGAATAAGCATGGTCTGATTTTTGTTTAGTAATTATATCGCCACATTTATTAATAGACAAAACGTTGTGCTAGGATTGTTGTAGATGTGAATTTAGTGTTGCGTTCTTTCGAGTTCTCTCATTGCATACAATTTCTTTATTCATATTTGCTGTATTTTTTGGGGTCGGATTCTTACAGTGGTATCAAAGCCATAAGTCCTACCAACTTTTGGGAAAAATTATTATGTAACAGGTTGGATTTAATAGGAATAATGTTAGACAGGCATGAACAGGTTTCGTCACATCTATCCGGAATAGGCAGCATCTTAAGATCAGATTGATATTGAGGACAGTTATTCAATTGACGAGCAGTTAATGTTTGGGACAAACCTACAAGGTGAACATGTTGATTAGGGTGAACAGGTATAGGACACTTGAATGGCTCATAATGAGAATGAACAAGAACAAGAAGTGAGAGAAACCTTGCAGGTTATTAGATATGGGCAAAATAATATCGCTACTGCACTTCAACAGCTTACAAGTGCTATGCAACAATTAGCTCTGCCTCACAGGGTAGCATCGAGTCATCACAGTGAAGTTGGTAGTGTGGTAGGATCACCCCGAGCTACTAGGGCCCCCAAGAATACTGACAAGCCTTTGATGCCTATTTTTAATGCAGAGGAAGAGGTAGCACCACCCACAGCACCAACCTTACAGTCGGATAATGTTATGGCTATGTATGATGAATGGAATTTATTCCCTGCTCTAGTTAAGCATAATTTGTTCCTTGTTCAATACTTGTATCAAAAAAGGGAGACAAAGAGACCACAACAAGACAGGAGGCCTAGATCATAGAATAGGGATTTGAAACATGCCATGAACAAATTATCTCTCCCTATTTTTGATGGCAGCAGTAAGACATCCGCGAGAGCTTGGATTCACACGCTAGATACCTACCTAACACTTAAGTACATGTCAGAGACAAAAGCCATTAGATTCACTACAATGCATTTAGAGGGATCAGCATATGATTGGTGGCATCATGGGTTGGTCACCTAGGATCATGGTTCCATTAAATCTTACGAGACTTTCAGCTCTAAGCTGATCACCTGCTTTTATAGGAAGGACATTGAGGTCTATTACAAGGATTTGGCACAGTTGCGACAGTGTGGATCTCTAGGTGACTTCATTGATGAGTTTTAGCGGATTTCGGTAATGGTTTTGGTAATGTTGTTTACTAAGGGGTTACATGACAAATATAGAGGTTTGGTTAAGGTCCATAAACCAAACACTTTGGATGATGCTATTAAGATTGCACATGATCTAGACTCACCCTCTTCGATACTACAATCTCCTAAGAAACTTTATATGGGGTCCACTTCGTTCTAAAATAACAAGAACTAGCACAAGGCTACCCCTCCAAGGTTGGACTGGACTTTGAGATACGGAATGAACTCAGGAGGAAGAAGCTATGTTTCACTTGCAGGAAGCCATGGACAACGGATCATAGATGCATTGGCAAAGGAAAAATACATTATGTCGAGGTAATCTCAAAGGAGGAGGATGAGCAGCAATGAGGAAGAAAGTGAGGAACGACCACCTAGAGAGAGAAAGAAGGAATCCACTCAGGGACAACCTCCTATCATAGCTTCCCTTTCCAGCAATCCCATGGGACATCCCTTTCATTTGAAGGAAGTAGTTAGAGGACAATGTATTGTGTGTCTTTTAAATACAGGTGCATCACATAACTTCAAAAGCACGTATTGGGTTACAAAGAGAAAGTTATAGATTGATGATACACCCGAGTTCAAGGTTAGAGTGGCAGGAGGTGAGGTGAGGAATTGAGGTGCACGGGGAAAGTGTCAGGACTTCCAATTCACTTTGATGACTTTCTTCTTGAGGCATTTTCTTGTGGTCGTTTTGGATGGATTAGATGCCAAGTAAAGAAGGCAGTGGTTGCAGATTATTGGTAGATACACACTTGATCATGATAAGATGCAGTTGGAATTCTTACAGGATGGCCGACAAGTGATCCTCAAGGCTATACCAGAGGGTAACCCAGGTTGATTTCAGCCCATAGGATGGAGGCTATTATGAGGCATGATGACATGGAGTGGGCAACACACTGTTTCATTTCCTCTAAGGCTACCTTAGACTCAGGGCAGCAGATTCATATTGACATTCAGCCAGTGCTTGATAAGCACAAGAGAGTTTTTGATGACATACCTCTAGCCATTCCCTCTAGATAGACATTTTGAGCATATCATTGAGTTAGAGGAAGGCACTAAATCCATCATCACTACACCTCATCGTCATCTTAGGCACTATACAGAAGAAATAGAAAGGATGATTAAGAAACTCTTAGACATGGGACACATCAGACCTAGCTCTAGCCCCTTCACTTCTTCAGTAGTATCGGTGAAAAGAAGGATGGTACTCTTCACATGTGTATTGATTACCATGCTTTTAACAAGAGGCTTATCAAGAACAAATATCCTATTCCTCGCATTGATGAGTTATGTAACAAACAGATTTTCATAACCAAAACAAAGATGTTTAAAAACTAAGAACTTCCAACATTCATAAATATACAATTGAATCCTTTTCACATGACATTAACTGCTTTTAACAATTAACTGAATTAACCATAACCTTATCAATGTTCATCTAATAATAACTATTTTAACGATTAACTGAAGATAACTGTATTCATGATCATCTAAAATAACTAGATTAACGATTAACTAAACATATCAGTATTCATGATCAACTGAAATAACTAGATTAGCGATCAACTAAGCATAATTGTATTCATGATCAATTGAAATAACTAGATTAACGATTAACTAATCATAACTGTATTCATGATCAACTGAGGTAACTAATTTAACGATTAACTATCCTTTCTTCATACAAGTAAATGCTTACCGAGAAAAGAAGGAATGAAACATACATGTATCATTTGGACGATCTTTAGTTGGTTTTGAAAGCCTCGGCTTTGGTGAGAGGAGAAGCATTGACATAGGCTTAACCTCCCAACCTACCATACTTATCCCCACGCATTCTATTAAATTAGAAAGGCCCTCCCTACCTCAAGATCGGGTTTGGGATGTTCTTAGTCCAACGACCTGAGCATCCTGAGGTTTAGAATGTCTGCACAATTACAAAATGGACATGCTTACATAACTAACGCTACTGACATCAAGTGATCATTAGATGGAAAACATGCCTATAAACTACGTTGGCCAAGGATTTCTGATGGGTTCAACGACCCGATCACCACCACTCGCCTTGACAACAGGTTTCATTACAAGGATGTGCATGAGCTATTAAGCTTATTTCATTTAAGTTATTCATGTCTGATTTCTCTTTTGCTTGCAAATTTATTCCACCTCTTCACCATTCATGGCCACACAGTCGGTGATTCCCAGGTGTTTTGGAAGTTTATGAGCATTCTACACTTTACACCTCTTCACCATTTCATGGCTATACTGCCAGTGAATCCCAGGGGTTTGGAGAGTTATGAGCATTCTACTCTTGATCATTGTTTATATCTTTTATCATAAATTGTGGCAAAATAAAACATGTTTTTAAGTTCATGTTAGTTTGTGGTGACCGATCAAGGAAGTACTGTACATACTTCATAAATTCTTTTGGGCCACGGTCGACGTTATGGCCGACATATGGCCGACATGTTGTAATCCTAAAGCAGCATAAAAATACCTGTATAAAGGGCTTAGGGTTAGGGATTATTTCATTGTAGTGATACAAAATTGGTTCTTGTAGCGGTTTTGAGCTATAAGGGATTATGGATTGTAATTAGGTTGTAATCACTAGATCGGACTTGTTGTTTGGTGGACGTAGCCCAGGGATTAGGTGAACCACGTTAAATCTTGGTGTCTTCTGTTTTTTTCTGTGTGATCTATTATTTTCTGATATTGGTTATATTTGTATGTAATTGTTATTTCTGTTTGTGGTTTAATCCTAACAAGTGGTATTAGAGCGACGTTTTTTCAGTTATCCTCTGCAAGAAAGTCTCACGGTTGAGTGGGAGCGATGGCAGATGAGGGTAAGCTGAGGGTTGACAGGTTTAATGGGCAGAACTTTGAGTTATGGAAGATGCAAATGGAAGACTATCTTTATTAGAAGGATTTATGGAAGTCGTTGGAAGGCAAAACCAAGAATCAAGGATCTATGTCAAATGACGAATGGGATCTTTTAGACAGAAAGGCACTTGGAAGCATTTGATTATGCCTAGCACCATCAGTGGCATTTAATATTACAAAAGCAAAGACAACAGAAGAGTTGATGAAAACCCTAGCGACAGTGTATGAAAAGCTCTCCGCTTCAAACAAGGTATTTCTCATGAAGCGTTTATTTAATAAGAAAATGGTAGAAGGTGGATATGTTGCAGATCATTTAAACGAGTTTAATACTATTATTAGTCAATTATCTTCCGTGGGTATCAATTGTGAAGAAGAAATTAGGGCTCTCTTGATTTTGTGTTCTTTGCTTGAAAGCCGAAATGGCTTGGTAATGACTGAGTAATTTTGTTCTTGGGTCTAGTACCCTAAAATATGTTGATGTGATCGGTGTTGTTTTGAGTGAGGAAACTCATAAGAAATCCTCAGGTGGATCTACATTAGGAAGTGCTTTGAATGCACAAAGTAGATGCAAAACGATTGAAAGAGGAAGTAATTTCGGAAATCATGGGAAATCAAGAGGAAAGTCAAAGGGGAGGAGGTCTCAATCGAGATGACTGAATGACTGCTGGTACTATGGGAAACTAGGTCATTAAAAGGAAGATTTTTGGAATCGAAAGAAAAATGAAGAAGATAAACTAGATGGAGACAAGGAGGCAAATGTGGTATGTAACAATTTGAAGAGGATGCTTTGCTTCTGTCTTTAGAAAGTGTTGATGATTCATGGATTTTAGATTCTGGTGCTTCATTTCATGCTACACCTCATAGAGATTATTTCATTGATTATGTTGAAGGGGATTTTGAACTTGTTTATTTGGGGGATAATGAACCCTGTCAAATTGTTGGAAAGGGAAAAATAAAGATTATGTTGCAGAATGGAAATCATTGGCTACTACATGAGGTAAGACATGTTCCAAGGCTGAGCAGGAATTTAATTTCAGTAGGGCAACTCAGTGATGAGGGTTGTGTAGTTACTTTTAATGATAAAAATTAGAAGGTTTTTAAAGGTTCCCTTGTAGTAGCAAAAGGTGTGAAAATAGGCACCTTATATCTTTGTATAGGTCATATTGTTCCTTCTACTTTAATTGTTTAAGAGAAAAATGAATGTTCAAGAACAATTGTTGCAGTTGAGTAGGGAGAACAAATAGCTGCTGTAGATTTTGATACAACATTGTGGCACAACAAACTTGGGCACATGAGTGAGAAAGGTATGAAAGTACTTCAATCAAAGAAATTTTTACCAGGTCTAAAATGTGTTAATATGGATTTCTATGAAAGTTGTGTGTATGGAAAACAAAAGAGAGTGAGTTTTGTGAAGACTGAGAAGGAAAACAAAACGGAGAAATTAGAGCTTGTGCATATCGATGTATGGGGACCGGCTCAGGTATCTTCCTTTGGAGGTTCTCATTATTATGTTACAATTATTGATGATGCAACAAGAAAGGTATGGGTCTATTTCCTTGGAAATCTGATGTATTTCAAGCTTTTAAAAAATGGAAATGCTTGGTTGAAAATGAGATTGGTAAGAAATTAAAATGTCTTAGATTTGATAATGGTGGCGAGTATTGCAGTCATGAATTTGAAGATTATTGCTCCACTAATAGTATTCGTAGACAAAAAGTTGTTCCAAGGACTCCACAGGAAAATGGAGTGGCTGAATGCATGAACAAGATTATAATGGAGCATGCAAGGAGCATGAGGTTGCATGTTGAGTTTCCCTTACACATGTGGGTAGAGGCTATCAATACTGTTGTATATTCGATTAATAGAGGTCCCTCTACTCCTTTGGGCTGCTGTATTCCAGAGGAAGCATGGATTAGTAAGAAGTTGAGTTATTTTTTTCTCAAAACCTCTAGCTATGAAGCATTTGCTCACATAGATTTTGAAAATAGAACCAAGTTGGAAGCTAAGTCAAAATGTGTATTTGTTGGATATGGCATTAATGAATTTGGTTGTAGGCTTTGGGATTTTGAAAATCATAAAATTGTAAGAAGTAGGGATGTCATATTCAATGAGAAAGTGTTGTACAAAGATCTGTTGCAGCAACATGAAAAGAAAGAAGATGATTATGTAGTGCTGGATGATACTCCACCAGATGATGTTCCAACCACTCCTCATGATGTGCAACAACCGCAACAACAAATACCACACACACCGTTGAATGTTAGACTTTCAACAAGGCAAATTAGACCTGCAAAAAGATTTTTTCCCTTTGTATTCAATTTTACTTATTGATGCTGGTGAACGTAAATGTTATGATGAAGCAGTCCAGGTGGATACTAAGATTCAACGAGAGTCTGCAATGAAAGATGAAATGGACTCTTTGCTGAAGAATAAGACATGGGATTTATGCAAGTTGCTTGTAGGAAAAAGCGCTTTACAAAATAAGTGGGTTTATAGGCTGAAAGAAGAGGAAGGAGGTAAGAAAAGATTTAAAGCCAGGTTAGTTGTAAAAGGATTTGCACAGAAAAAGGGAATTAATTTTGATAAAATATTTTCTCCTGTTGTTAAAATGACTTTTTGTAATGGGCACCCCTGGATGTCCCAAAAAAACTAAACCAAATTGCTGAAAGGAATTATGTCAAACAGTTTGCATTCAACTTCTTATTTCTCCGTTTAATGTTTTAAACCCCTTATAACTCCGGAAATCAAACGTTTATTTGTTTGTTGTGTTTCATGCATGGAATTGGTATCATACAACATAAACAAGAAAGAAACTACAATGATATGCAAAGTGGAAATGAACTGCTGCTAATAAAATGTTATTTTCAGAATTCATAAAACCAAATACATGGTAGATTTATCAACTCACTAATTACTTAAGCAGTATTGACATAATACTCCAGCCCATGCTTTCGAACTTGCTGCTACAATACTTTGTCCTTCAATCAGTCCGCTACCTTCATAATACCATTCCCTCAAAGCGACATAAGCGTCGGACAAGTAGTGAAGATGATATGAGCAAAATACCAAATCTGCTTGTAGCCGGAAATGCAACTAAACTGCCTAATAATGAAGCCAATAACAAAGAATTCCAAAGGTCAAACCCCAAGGGAATGACGTCTAGAATGTTACAAGAGAGGATAGACGTCCTCAAATGCCAAGAACGGAGCTGCAACTCACACATCAATTTTTTCTCATATTCAACCTGCCTAATGAAGCCACAAATGCTTCCTTTTATTCTATTTCCAAGGGTCCGCTCAACTCATATGGGCAATGTGGGATAAAAGATGTGTAATATATAAAACATATATTAAAATACCCCTTATGTCTCCCTTGGGTACACATCACCATAAAATAAATATTAAAGTAACACTTTAATATTTTACAATTAAATTAGACGTTACTTTAATAAAACTTCAGGCATTAAAATGTATTAGCAATCGGACTCCGAATAATGTGAGTGATAGCTCATCGGAAAGCTCTCACCGAGGAGTATCGAATCCAATCACCAAAATTGACTTGCACTGTGTCCTGCCGACTTACTAAAAATAGTAAGTATGCCTGAAACTGAGTAAATCAACTTCGTTTTGGCCCAAACTGGAAATGACTAGGCCAAAACACTCCAGGATCCCATTAAACCCTTCGTTAGCCTTCGGGACCATGTAGAACAAGGCTAACGCACACACACTTGGTCAATTGCTAAAATGGGGACATTACACTTTTACCCATACTGTTTCAAGTCTCGTGGCTATTGAAGATTTACATTTAGAGTAGCTTGATGTTAAAACAACTTTCCTTCATGGTGATTTGGATGAAGAGATATATATGACTTAGCCACAGGGATTTGCGGTCAGAGGTAAGGAGAACTATAGTGTGGAAATTGAAAAAAATTTTACATGGCTTGAAGCAAGCGCCTTGGCAATGGTATTTGAAATTTGACAGTTTATGCATGAGCATGTTTATAGTAGGTGTCATTCAGATCATTGTGTCTACTTTAAGAGGTTGGATGATGATAGCTACATTATTTTATGTTTATATGTTAACGATATGCTTGTAGCTGGGTCTAACATGGATCACATAAAGGGGTTGAAACGCCAATTAGCACATGTATTTGCTATGAAGGATTTGGGGGCAGAAAAACAAATCTTTGGTATGAAAATTTGCAGAGATAGGAAGAATAGGACATTGACGCTATCTTAGGCTAATTATGTTGAGAAGGTGTTGCAACATTTCTCTATGGAGAATGCTAAAGTTGTTAGCACACCTTTACCTGGTCATTTGAAGTTGACTAAGGTGATGTGCCCAAGACATGAGAAGAGGAGGATAAGATGTCCAAGGTACCCTATGCTTCAGCTGTAGGAAGCTTGATGTATGCTATAGTATGCACTAGGCTAGATATTGCACATGTAGTGGGAGTTGTTAGCAGGTATATGAGTCATTCAGGAATTGAGCATTGACATGCAGTCAAATGGATTCTCAGATATTTGAGAGGAACATCCAATAAGTGTTTACACTTTAGGGGCTCTACTACTAATTTACAAGGCTACGTTGACTCAGATTTGGCCGAGGATATTGATACCAAGCGGAGTACTACAAGTTATGTTTTTACTGTTGGTGGGGCAGCTGTGAGCTGGGTTTATAGGTTGCAAAAGGTCAATGTTTTATCCGCTATAGAGGCAGAGTATGTTGCTGCTACAGAGGCAGCCAAAGAGATATGGCTTCAATTCTTCTTGGAAGAATTGGGACACCCTCAAAAGGATAATTATTTGTTTACAAATAGTCAAAGTGCCATTCATCTTGCAAAGAATTCCGCTCTGCATTCAAAGACCAAACACATACAGTTGCAATACCATTTCATTCGGTCAATTTTGGAGGATGGACAGTTAAAGTTGGACAAGATACATACCGATGACAATCTAGAAGATATGTTGACAAAGGTAGTCACAAGGGAGAAGCTGAATTCCTCTTCAACTTCGGTTGGTCTTCTAGACTAAATAGGAATACAAGAACAACAGAGTCCAAGGGGGTTTGGTCCAGTGGGAACCTCCTGGCGTAGCGGCATAGCTAGTCCCCAAGTGGGAGATTGTTAGTTTGTGGTAACTAATCAGGGAAGTACTATACATACTTCATAAATTCTTTTGGGTCATGGCTAACGTTGTGGCCAACATATGGCTGACATGTTGTAACTCTAAAGCGGCATAAAAATACCTGTATAAAAGGGCTTAGGGTTAGGGATTATTTCATTGTAGTGATGTGAAATTAGTGCTTGTGATGGTATTGAGCTGTAAGGGATTACAGATTGTAATTAGGTTGTAATCACTGGATTATAATAATATCGGACTTGTTGTTTGGTGGACATAGCCCAGGGATTGGGTGAAACATGTTAAATCTTGGTGTCTTGTGTTCTTTTTTGTGTGATCTATTATTTTTTAATATTGGTTATATTTGCATGTAATTGTTATTTCTGTCTGTGGTTTAATCCTAACAGTTGAGTACCATTCATCCAGGTTCTTATCACACTTGGAAACTCTTCTTCAAGAGATACTTTTCAACTCTCTTCATGATGATTCTGGAAGTTATGAATTTAAGAAGGAAATTCATTATAAAAGACAGGGATTATTTACCAAACTAAATGATGTGATCATAGATAATGTAAAAAAGTTCCTATGCCTAGCTGACTGTTGTAGAAGTTGTATTTAAAACATTGGAAAGGTGATTCATGACCTAATAAGAATTCAGTACTATTTGAAGAACTTGCAAAATGGATCAGCTTCTTCCACTTGCTTGAGACATCACTTTCAATGCATAAAATCTTTGTTTCTCGGCCTATTCACTTGCACGGCAAGGAATGGAAATCGTACTACTTGAATAAACTAAACAATCGATTTGCAGGATATCGGTAGAAATAATCAATGGTAAAAATGTAAGGGTCGGGTGTTATGGAGACAAGGGAAATTTTGAAAATGTAGCATATAGAAAGAAGATCAGGCATAAGGAATATGGTCCCATCTCTCTCTCACGGCTTCCATATATGGAGAGCAATCGGGACTTCTTGGCTTCCGTAGGTTTAAAAGGTTATTTGTCATTTCAAATTTGCGAAGTGTTAAACTGATTGGAAAAGAAAGGAAAATAAAAAGGTTGGAAGAAAGAGTTGGAAAAATTGTGATTTGGTTTATTTTTTATAATATATATGTACGTACGTGCATGTGAATATATCAATGGGGTGACATCATTTTATTAAGTTATTATAATATAATGGTGCCATTTCATTTTTATATTTATATGTACGTGTATATATATATATATATATATATTATAATAATATGATGAAAAATCAATTAAAATCCCTTGGTGTACATTTTATATTTTAATTAGATTATTTTATGTTTTATTTGATTGTTTTCTTAATAGCTCATGCGGGTCTCACAAATGTACCCTGTGTTCAAGTCATTAGGTCCTTACCAAAGAAGTTTAAGGTCATACCTGCCAATCTTGATGATTGAATTAAGCGAACATCCCATTCCGATGATCTCGTTTAGCAATGCTTCCCCCTCTTACATCTTCTCCTACAATCACTCATGAAAACACTTCTACCATGATGACAATTCATAATAATTCCATATAAATATATAAAAGACTTTAAATTATTAATCATAATTTAAAAATCTAGCAACTACTAACATGAAATAACAATTAATGATTAACGACTATCTACATTAATATTTTATACAACGTATATAAATAACTATCTATTTCACATGATCATGAAAGAATAATCCGTTAAATTCAACGGTTATGAACAAGTTTAAAATTTGGTCAAAATTTTGAGATGTAACAAATTACTAGATGAACTACATGGGGTAGTATATTTCTCAAAGATAGATCTCAGATCTGGATAGCATCAGTTACGGGTTCATGAGGAGAATGTGCATAACACAGTTTTCCGATGTCACTATGCACACTATGAGTTTCTGGTTATGCCATTTGGACTCACTAATGCATCGGCTACCTTTCAAACATTTATGAACCATATTTTTAGAAAACAGTTGCGAAAGAGTGTGTTAGTATTTTTTGATGATATCTTGTTTTTAGCAGAACTTAGGAGGAGCACCTGCATCACCTAGATGAGGTACTTAGTATTATGGAGGAGCACTCATTGTTTGCGGAGTCAAAGTGTGAGTTCGGATTGATTGAGATTCTTTACCTTGGTCACGTGATTGGTGCAGATGGGATGAAGGTACACCAAGAAAAGATTCAGGCAATCCTTGATTGGCCACCATCGAGGAACGTATCAGATTTGAGGAGCTACCTTGGTCTTTTCTCTTATTATAAGAGGTTCGCTAGAGGCTTCTCATAGACAGCAGCTCCCCTCACTGATCTCACACGGAAGGGGGCATTCAGGTGGACTAATGATGCAGAGGTGACCTTTGATAAGCTCAAGAAGGTGATGAGCACATGCTCAGTTTCTCATGCCCTTTTGTACTAGAGTGTGATGCTGTAGGGAGCGGAATTGTGTAGTTTTGATGCAAGATAGGCATTTGATAGCTTATGAGAGCAAGAAGTTCAAGGTTGGTAAGAGACTTGTGATAAGGAAATGTTGGCCATTATGCACACTTTGGCCAAGTTTAGATAGTACTTGGTGGGTGGCAGGTTCACAATTAAGACAAACCACAACAGTTTGCACTACTTCTTAGGGCAGAAGGAAAATGAAAGACAACAAAAGTTGGTCAGCGAGATTCAGGCCTATGATTTTGACATCGAGTATGTCAAGGGTAAGAACAATGTAGTCGTTGATGTGCTTTCCAAGAGAGCTTCAGTAGTAGAATGTTGTGCTATATCTGAGATATTGGCAAATTGGAAGTCCCACTTGCTGGTTGAGTATTCTAAGAATACTTGAGCATGTCAGATTATGGATGGACAACTTTAGGACAGCGGGTACAAGGTAATAGATGATGTGATTTTTTATAAGGATAGGATCTACCGCATACCATAATCTAAACTCAAAGGAAAGATTATGGAAACCCTTTATGATGCACCATCTGTTGGACACCTAGGTTTCTTCAAAATCTATAGATAGGTCAGGGAAAGGTTTTCATGGAAGGTTCTCAAGGACGATGTCCTCCATCGTGTCAAAGAATGCTGGACTTGTCAGCAAAACAAGTCAGAGCATGAGTTTCTAGCCGGACTATTACAACCTCTTCCTATTCCAGCGCAAAAATGGGAGAATATCTCCATGGACTTTATTACAGGGTTGTCGAGGGTGCAGGGTAGAGATTCCATTTTTGTGGTGGTGGACAGATTGATTGAGTACACTCACTTCTTTGCTATAGCGGCAGATTGGTTAGCCTCTCAGGTAGTTGGGTTATTTTTTTGAGAGGTTTTTCATCTACATTGTGAGCAACAGGGATAGCAAGTTTATCAGCACCTTTTGTCAGGAACTATTCAAGTTGGCAGGTATGGAGTTGACACCTAGGACAAGTTACCACTCTCAGACAGACGGGTAGATTGAGATAGTAAACAAATGGGTGGAGGGTTATCTTCGAAACTATGTAGCAGGGCAACAAGGAGCTTGGGTTAGATGGTTATATCTAGGGGAGTATTGCTACAACTCCTACCACATGTCCATCCGGATGACTATATTTTGAGCTCTCTATGGCAGCGAGCCTTTGTCATTCTTAGATTTGGCTTTGCAAGACAGCAGGGCACCACTAGCTGGCAATTGGATACAGGAATAGCAGGACATTCTCAGATCTCTTTAGGAGAACATTCCTCAGGCTTAGAATCAACAAAAGATGTACGCTGGTCGCTGTTGGACAAAGCGGAGTTTTGAGTTGGGTGACATGGTTTATCTTCGTCTCCAACCTTTCAGGCAGAGTTCATTAAAGAAGAGTGGGCCACAAAAACTTCAGCCTAAATTTTTTGGTCCCTATTGCATTGCTCAGAGGGTTGGGGAGGTCACTTATGAGATGGACTTGCCAGATGACAGCCGAATTCATAGTGTTTTCCATGTTTCTTGTCTCATGAAAGCGATTGATCAGCATTTAGTACCCTCCACTGGATTTCCCCCACTTGATGAGGAAGGGACGCTAGTATTAGTTCCACCAAAGGTGATAGTGGTCAGAGAAAGGAAGTTGTGTAACAGGTCTATTAGGGAGTATCTAATTCGTTGGAAGGATTTACCATATGAAGATGCCACTTGGGAGAGCGAGTCAATCATGTAGCATTTGACACTAAGATTTCTTGAGGGCAAGCAATCTCGGGAAGGGAGGACTGTAATATCCCCTTCTCTACGCTAGACCTAATGGCGCCTTGTTGGTCTATCTTTCCATCCAGATACGCTAACGACATTTATTTTGAGGATGCCAACTAGTCACAAGGATCTATTTGGTTTCATTGGGAACTCCTAAGGTTAAGTCACTTTATTTTATTAAGTTGATTTATAAAGTACTTTATCGTTTAAAGTCACTTTATGACAAAACTGACTTAAGTGACTAAAAGACAAAATAGGCTTTTATCCCACATTACTTAGTTGTTTGTACCTTCTCTCACATCGAGGTTATAAAAGCAAGTATCTGCATTGGGATTAGCACTATGAAATATATCTATATTTTGAAAACAAAATCGGTTGATTACATGTGACTAGCTATCTTAAGGATGAAACCCCTTCAGAAGGTAGGGAAGCTGGACATAGCCCTGGTATCCCTTGTGAGATTACATCAAGTTCAAGTATGGAAGGAGCAAAATATTATTATTCCATCAGCCCTCATTCAATTGAAATCGATTGACAGTTTTATTACATTATACCACTATTCTTCAGTGGGCAAAACAGTGCATTTGTTTCAATCAATATCCTTCATGTTACCTGTAAGGGATCTTTGGGGAAGTTATACCTCATTAGCAGGTAGAGGCCGCAAGACCAAGATCACTCTAGACATAGCGAAGAGTTGATATACCAGACATGGCCATACAATCCTTGTCTGCACATACATATTGCAGTATACGAGGAGGTAGAAGCTAGGTTGCAGGTGGACAACAATAATGTTGAACTACGATCATAGTCTGCCAGCAATATCACTATTGTGGTAGTCAATCACAGGGTGTATGATTATAAGTGGGAAGTACGGGTATCTTTAGATACCAATTGGGAGTTGGCATTGTCCTCGCAGTCTGGTGTATTAATAACAGAGGTTTGAACGCTATACAACAAGGTTGTTAGAGGGATAGTGTGAGTCTTAACCTATCTGCAAGGGTGGTATAGGTTTGATGAAAGTGAGCAGAAAATAGGAAGGGAAAGGAGGCCGCAGGCCAAGTCACTATGCAAGGGTCGATTCCAGTAGCAAGCGTTTTCTACAAGGGGTGACGGTGGTATTCGTAGTTTCAGAAACTATATCCATGAAGAGCATGCCAAAATGAACTATGTAGGCTCCTAGTCAACAGCGGTTATCCAGGTTCCATTATTATTTTGCTTTGTGATTGTAAACCAATATGTTAGTGATTTGAACATGAAGAAGCATGGTCTGATTTTCGTTCAGTAATTATATCTCCACATTCATTAATAGACAAAACATTGTACTAGGACTATTGTAATTGTGAATTTAGTGATGTGTCCTTTCAAGTTCTGTCATTGCATACAATTTCTTTAGTCATATTTGGTGTATTTTCTGGAGTCAGATTATTACACCAACAGTGCCAGTGCTGCCCTCTACAAGCACCATACATCTATTACCCTTTGGTGCTTTGCCTCTAGTGTTTCCTTCCAGTGCTTTCCCCTTGGGTGCTCTCCCAAGGGTGTTTCCCTCGAGTGTTTCCCTTAGATGTTTTCCTTAGGTGTTTCTCTTCGATGGTCTTGCTCGGGTGTTTCCCCTTGGATGTTGTCCCTCTAGTGTGGTGCTCTGCTTTTGGTGTTTTCCCTCAAGTGTTTTCCCTAAAGTGATCTCCCTCGGGTGTTGTCATCGAGTCTTCTTCCTCAAGTGTTTGCCTTGGGTGTTTCTCCACTAGCACTTCCCCTTGGGTGATCACCCTTGAGTGTTGCCCTTGGGTCCTTCCATCAGGTGTGTCCCTTGGGTACTTTTCACTCGGGTATAGTAGTAGCTGATGTGTGGTGGAAGACATGGGTTTTTTCTTGGGAACATTACAATTTGTTTTTCTTCAGTCTTTTATGCATATCATTGTTTTGAACAACTGTCTCGTATCATGTGATAGTTCTTGATCATTATATGTATTGTATTGACTATTGTGATGTAGTCTGTTTATGATCTTTCTTGAAACATTGATTGCCACACATTTTATGGAGTGTGTGTTATTCATTGTCCCTTTATTTGACTATTGTCCTTCTTGTGTTTGCATCATGATAGTAATGTATCATTTTATGAAAATTGTTGTCCATGCTATGATACCACTACTAAACTTATGAAATTTTCCCTATGACTGTGAATGTTTCCTTATGCCTCATTATATGTTGTCTTTGTGTTTGCAGAGGATGGAATGACCTTCTAAGGTCCCAGAGAAGGGATATAAGCCAAAAAGAATCATTAAAAACAATTTTAAAAATGTTCATTTTTTACCTAATGGCTCATTTGGCCACAACAAAGTCCTGGTCATTGGAATCGCTGAGTAATCAGTGGCTATGGACTTTGCATCAGTATAAAGCCAAAATACCCTGGAGCCCTAATTCGGCTGATGATGCAGGAGCATTTTAGGTTCTTGGCAATGTTGCACCATTCATTTCATGTTTTGTTCTTGTTTACCTATCTCAATGATCATGTGTGCGGTCATTTGATCATACGTCTCAACTTGTGCAATCCTAAGGGCTTAAGGGAGATCTATTCAGGATTATTCCCCTACGATCATGTGTCATTTGGATTCCTTTTCGATGAGCACTTTAACTAATCATTGGGTTCTGGCACTTTAACCGATCAATGATTTTCCTAGAGTGACATGTGATTCCTGCATGTGGTCGTTTGAGATTCCTTGTGATGATTCTGGAACATGTATGGACCTATATCTAAGATAGCATCTTCGTATGTGTTCATGGTCCTGATCATTGATCCTATCTTTTGGGTTTGACTTGTGAGCTGTAACACGTTTCCTAATTATCGAAAAGTGTGAATCTTCTAGGCTGACCTGTGTCAAAGTGATTAAATATGTAATATCCTTGATGTATCACAGTGGTTGGAACTTGTTAGGGAGTTCTACAGGTCAAGTTCTTGTTTGCAAATGACCGCATATTGGATTTGTGTCTGTTGTAAGGCTACAACTGAGTAGGCCTTGTTACCTGACATATTGTAAGCAAATTACGATTGGATCTGAGAATAATCAATTGTATTCCATCATTTGATATTTCCTTTGTGTTATTGCTTCCCTACGTTACTCTTGCTGCTTGGCTGGACATCTCCATTGGGGATTCTCCTTCCCTAAGTTGTGTCAGCTCGAGACTTGCCGACTCCTTTAACACTAGCCAATGGTACACTTGACTTGCGAAAATTGTTGAAAAACATCAGGATGGAAATCTAACAGCACAAGAGTGATCCCAATGATGAAAGATGATAACTGAGCTGTATTTGGTAACTTACCAAATATAGATGCTCTCTCCAAGAATCTTGAAACCCAAACTAGAAGTCGGAAATAGCATCTGAAAGAGTTATTTAACTCCTCTAGACCATCCAAGCTCATCGGAAATATCAAAACACCCCTTAATTCATGCTGACACAATCTCAGAATGTCAACAACAACGACACTGCTAGCTCAGGTTTAGCTTTAGCTCAGGTTTGCAACGCTTCAGCTTGGCTTCCAACAACTCTCTAAAAAAAAACATTTGTTTTTATGCTGATGAAGTGAGAGGTCATTTCCATGTCACATGATGTCTGTTTAAGGCTGAAGTTCAACTTCCATCCAATAATTTTGCAGATTTCTTGAAATTTTTCAAGTGCCTTGTGTGCTAGTCAAAACACTTCTGGCAGAGTCGTGTTGCCATCTAAATACTATTGGCAAGTCTGTACAATTTGAAAAAGTAGTGAAAACATGTTATCGAGTGTAACACCAACACTTGGGTGCATCGGGATGCTGGGACAGAGGGCCTAAATTTCCGGACAACAGGGATACATATAGAACTTAGAATGTTTGTTATGAAATGCTGTTTCAGTATAATAAACTGAATTGAAATAATTAAACATGCAAAATTGCAACACAAACTAAAACCATTGAACACACAACATAGTAACATTAAAAAATCAAATAGAAATTCAAGCACCCGTCTCAATGGTAGCATTGTTGCAGAATAGCAGAGCTATGGGTACTCAGGTGCTCCAAGTACCGTATGTGGGGACATCCTGAGGTAGGTACTTTGAGGTTTGGGGGGGGGGAGAGGGGCACAGGGGAGTGAGTCCCCAAGTTTTATTCATGTTTTCATTCTTCAATCACCAGCCTAAGAATGGCTCATTGACAAATCTACTCTACAACGAAGGCTTCCTCGCTCTCAGATTCTGTAAGCTTGGGTAGTACGTGGGTGACACCATCTGCATTGTATGGTTTCCTGAGGAAAATTAGACAATCTTTACAAATGTGAGTGTACACTTAACCTGTAAAATCCATGCAACACTAGAGCCAAAATAAATGGCCTTTTAGTTTCTACTAATTCTAGAGATTACTTAGGCTCCCAAATACATAACCAAAACTGTTGCAAAAGTTCATAACACAACTATCTTTTATGGTGATGCAATATTCTTTGATGCATAGCATGCTTCTATATCACTAGATCATTCCGGACCTGGATGGTAGTGCATGGGAGCTGCCTGCTGATTAAGAAGATATATCATTTTGAGCAAGAGTTGCCACAAAGATGGATATTTACTTTGGGTTCTGCAAAATTGCAAATCCATTATAGCACTTGTAACAGCAATCCGCTTTAAGAATGGTTAAAAAACTTAAAACAATTTTTGTGGCCTTCAAGTCAATCATTGCCTCACTGATCTTTTCACAGTTCCCCATTTGTACCAACAAATGAAAGCAAAACTTAGAAAGCTATTCTAGAAAAATGAAAGCTCAACTTAAAATGTCCAAATGTTAGAATCCTCATATATTGATTCACGAATATGTTTCAAATATAAAAGTTAGATTATCCCTTACAATCTATAGATCCTTGAGGCATATTCCAAGCAGGTTTAATTATAAAATCTATATCTTCTATAGTGAAATTTACTGCAAAAACTTCATCCAACAATACAAGGAGCAAATCAATGCAATCCAAGTCCTCTCTTACTGCTCCAACTTCGTGCTTTTTGTCAGAAGAGAAAGGAAAATAAACCAAAAAAATATTTAGAGGGACGAGAGACAATTAGTATGGAGGATCCTTGTATTTAAAAATCAGCAGAGAAACTATTGCATATATGAACTCCTAAGATGGTAATTGCATATAGGATCATTATCAGTTAATTAGTAGGACAATTTGTAAGAGCACTTCTGGTTTCAACTATGTGTATTTTCACGTCAAAGATGAATTCTAACTTTGCAGTTTATGAAAGAATAAAATTAAGGAAAATTGAACTGATTGGAAGGATCTCTCCTCTCATGAATACCCTACCATCTTGCTATAATTTTCCCTCGCCCAAGTGATTCGTTTTCATTAGTGAGAGATATTCAGATGTTTTAAACCCTTTATATATACGTAGATGACAAATACATTTAAGGTTATAAATCTGTTAATCTAATTTATAGATTGTAAAGAGTTAAGAGCTAATTATTTTAAATCGTTGCATTATTATGACAAACGAAGCCGAAGACATGTACATATTCTAATGTCTAACTAATAAAGAATGCAATAGACATGCTATCTTTATGCTTTAGTTATAATTTTAAGGTCAGTCACAAGCAATTCTTAACTACAATTGGGCTTTGCTTCTCAGGTTGATAGACATCAGGAACACACAACGAGCAGATGTTTTTTCATTGTACAAAAGGATGGATCAAAATCAGATTTCTCGTACAAGAAATGCTTGAAAAACCTTGTTCAGGAAAAATTTCCCGACTGTGCAGAAGATTTTGTAAAAAAGTACTTTGAATCGTAGAGAAAAGACACAGTGGTAATGTCAAATCCTTTTGCTAAATAGAATGAAGCAATAGTGCTGTCTTTTCTAATGTTATAGAAACTGGTAATCAGTTCCATTATCAGAGGGGTTCTTCAATTTTTTTTTGTTAAAAAGAATGGAATGCTTTCTTTCAATGTTCCATCATGTAAAAACGGAATCCCTCTATAAATATGATGTTCTTCTTCTGTGATAATCTTCGTCCAGTGAATGATGTTTTCATTTTCATGTGCATTTAGTATTTACAATTTCCAGAAATTGCATACGCTTGCTCCGCTAAGTGTTGTGTATATGTAGTCATAATTAGCCAAGCATGTTTTGACAGACTATTAATAACCTGTCTTATAAATCTGCATTCCTTTGTAAACTGTTTCGAAGAGCGTGTAGAAATCATTTCAGTAAGAAACCTTCCTCAATATATAAATTTTTATTTGGCAGTGAATGAGATTCTGTAGATGAGATATGCCAAAGATACAGTTCGAAGGCAATGGTTTCCATTGTGTGCTATGACGAGAAGAGCATAAAAGACACTTTATTTTCTGGTGTCTAGGCCTATCTATGCACCTAAATCTGCAAAGTCCGGTTGCCTTCTCTTTATGTGGATGGGATAGGCCTTGCAGTAAGGTAGAGAACGCTTGTTAACTGATGACATGTCAATAATGAGATCCTGGGAAGAGATATCTAATAACTAGCACTTGTTTCAATTCTTTCATAATAAAAGCAGTAATTATTTGGCACTTAGCTTTCTCCACTTTGTAAAGGGTTAATCCAGGCATGTTGAAGGTACTGATATTTTCTATTATTGAATTCAGGTGTGCGATCAGTTTTGTTTTAAAGGTACCGATCGATATTTATAGAATATAGCGGAATATCTAGAACATCAATGTTACAAAGATAGATTCTGATTCTAAGGCATTAAAAGAAAATGGTGGCTAAAGAATCTAATCCTGGGAGTGTGTTAAAGACATACCTGTGGCTTTTTCTTCCAAGCAGTGTTGTCCGATTGGGATATTTTGGCGACCCTAATATATTGTATTTCCGTTATTAGCTTCATGTTTCAGTGGTTTTAAAAAGCAGTTTTTTAGTAATTATTAAGATATATCGCAATTGTAGAAGGGGTATTAAAATGCAAGCCAAGATAATATCTCAATTGTACAAGGGGTATTAAAATGCGAGCCATCAATTAGAGAGAAGGATTGAATTGACTGTACTCGCTAAGTTGTAGTTGCCCAACTCTTTTTGCATCTGTAGTGAAATATTAACGAGCATTATAAAAGAAATAATACGGACAGTTTGATAGGGCGACATCATGCTTAAAATATGCATCTTTGGTGTAGTCATTCAAACAAATATATTTCTCAGGAATTTCTCGACATACCAAAGGTAAAGACATTTTCAATTTCTCCACAGAATAAAGTGGGAACATATCGGGAATGACGAATTTTGATTGGCTCTTTCTGGTTGACTTTGAGATGGCTGATAGCCAAATTCGTTTAACAATGTTAATAAATAATCTCCACAGTGCGATACTGAACCCTTTGTGCAATAACACACAACTACGTTAAATATGATGCATTAATACCATCATTCTTCCCGACCAACAAGTCCAAGGGACCAATCAGTGTACATGATGTTAAATAGTGTTAAAATCAGTATCTTCCTCAATTATTCAGATTAAAGTTGGAAATTTCCCCAAAACCAAAACCTTGCCAGGTTTGAAAAAATAATTCCAAAAAAAATAGGCGAGTTTTAAGCAAAGACTGTAAAAAATTTGGAAACTTAAAAATTGCTTAAATTTAATTAGAGATGCATTTGTTTGCAAAATTCAATGAGAAGATGAGAACACAAAAGAAACAAGCTGTATCTAGATATATATAAAATTTAAATCTAAATTCGGTACATAATGATATTCTTGGGAGGTATGTTGATGGCTGGAAACAAAATAGTAAATAGTTTTTGCAAGACTGAAAGTATTAACATCATTACAATTACATCTCTAGTAAAAATGAAGAGAGGTAGAACTTGAGGGTCTAGTCCTCGAATTCTGCACAAGGCATGAGTGTGCCTCATTGCTTGATATGCTGTGACTCACGTTGTAGCTTATCCTAGCTTATCCTCCATCCTAGATGTAGCTCTGCCTCTAGCTTCTTCTAGCACTGACAATGACTCCTCATCTGACTCAGCCTCCTCAATGTTGTGTGAAACCAAATGCACCCCCCAAATCCTTCATGGTCTGTCTCTCAAAATCAATGACGCTAGTCTCTTCAAACAAGAGGGTCTATATCGCTCAAATCCATGAAAATCAGCGTGCAATTGTTTGAAAGAGCATTTTTCCCATTCTCAGCCAAATAAAAGTGAAGAAATGATGAAATGAAATTTATTTGGGCACTGTTTTGCCTTAAAGCACTATTTTGGAACTACAACCAATTTTTTGACGGGTCTTTTTGCAAAAACTTGGTGAGCACTCAGCCATTTTTTTGCTAAAAATAGTTGTAGAAACTTGCCAGTAGTCCATCTATGGTTGAGATACATCTGAAGTTTATAGGATAGCAATATCATGTCGTTTACCAGTAAGTTTTACTTAAATCATTTTTTAAAATATTGTTATGCCATCCATGTTAATCGATAAAAACTTCAAAAATAGTTGCAAAGCCTCCTAAAAATAACTATAGAAGATCTTGTTTCAATCTTCTATTAAAGACTCTACAGACGATTGCTTTCAAAAGTAATAATTCTTTGACAGGTACCAATACCACCTCTTTCATTTATAGAGGCATCTCTTGTTAAGAATAGCTTATGAGCTGGTTAGACAAGCACACCTCCATAAATAACTCTTTCCCGATAGATCTGGAGTTGTTGCTTGGCCATCTGTTCATATAAGAGTACTTCCCAATAAATAAAATTTGTCTTAAAATCTCAACACATTCTTGAAGTACACACCTCCATGCAGGCATTCTAATCTTGATTTCGCATATTGATATAGACCTGTCACAAGAATGTTAGTATTTCATATGCATGACTATGAATAGAAAACCGAACTCTCAATTCGCACATGTTTAGTGTCATGCAACAGACATCAACTATTGATGCTACTAAATAGTGTATTGATCAAGAATGAAACAGGTCTCAATGATGACAACATGCTTTCAATTAGTGATCTTAGGATGCTTACTAAATTGCATGGGTGATTAATGTACAAAATGCAATAATGATGACCACCACCTCACCTCAACTGATAGGAATTTATCAGTAGCAGTTGATATGTAATAATGAAAATTCACAAACATGGACCTTTACTACAGGTAACAAGTCGTAATAAAAAAGTTCAGACGCTGATGTCAAAGTAATATGTGAATATTTACAAATGAAGGAATGACAACAACATTCATTGATAAGTAGATGTGATAGCAAGTCAATGACGACTCTAATATTGTGGTGGGATGATAATGTCAAGTTAGACGATAGAGTAAATAATTTATGGCTCTATCTAGTATCTGTGACATCTCTTGTGGAAAGGAGCATGAGCGTGGAGCCTACATGACAAAGGTAGAAATTAGAAAATAAATAAAAGAGGAAACAAGTTTATGTTGCAGTATGCGTGCCTTGAGGAAGAAGAGGAGGATGGTTTGTAATCCCACGTGAGGAATAGTACCCATTTTCTAAAACTTTGGTGGAAGCCATTGGTAGGACATTAATGGAAGCATGATTGAAAAGCAATTTTGTCATATGCAATGGCAACCCAATGACTCTCAAAATGAATAGGAAGAATGGATGCTTCCAGAGGAGTGTGGCACTATGGATTAGAAGAAGACGAATTTGGATCAAAATGGTTGTCGGCCTTTCCAATAATGTAGATATTGGGGCCTCGAAGCTTGATTCGGCCTAGAAGAATACAAGCCGAGGCAGTTGTTTAGCAGATATATATTTTCAACGTTAACCTGGACGAGTACTTTCATTCATAATTTTCTTTTTAAAAAATATTAAATATATCAATTTTATTACGAGTCCTTCCCTTACACAACTGATTTTTTTTTAATATAATCTTTTTGTTGAGACTGACAAAATTCTGAAATAGATTTCTTTCTTCAAAGATTGATGTGAATCAATTCCAAGGTTCCTTTAGAATGTTTGCCAACGGCCTAGGTAGCTCAATTTAAGATTTTTACAGTTGTTCACAAAGAGACCCGTGTTGGTTCTAAAAGTGAATCTGTAAGATAGAAGACATAATGCCAATTTCAAAATAGTTTTTACATTTTTCGTTTTTATATGAATGCAGATTTTAGTAATGCAACTACAATGAATTTTCTAAATTTATCAAATTGTAATAAGTAAATGGCAATTAGAATAGGGTAACAAGAATTGTAAGCAAATTGTAGTAAATGTAGATCCCAAAAGGACATAAACCACCGTTGACTACTCTGCAAATAAAATCTTCGAGAAGATGGGGCCGACCCAAGTAGCATAGAGCATCATGACCGTAATGTGAATTGTGCAACCAGCTCCGAGATACGCGCACACGAGACTTGGACTTATTGACCTGAATGCTCTAGTAGAAATCTTCTCTCTAATCAGTTGACAGAGAAATTTCAGCAGTAATGAACTTTAGAAGTTCTAATGGTTGCATACATTAATCACAATAAAATAATTAGCTCTATTGTAATCACAAATTAGCAATGCAAACTCATAACAATGCTTTTCAAACAAGAAGAACGACACCATGAGTGTAAGCACCAATTGCACACTTTATTGAGGAAAGTGTTAGCCAGTATTATAATGCACAATTCTTATTTTATAGAGCATCAATCTGAAACTGTGATTCTCGAAGGCAGAGTTGCACATCTAAAAATATGAAAAAGTATGCACACGCAAAGTTTTCAAAGCAAAACTAATTCTTACGCAAAAGTTAACTCTTAATTAGTTGCTCGTTGGCTGGTACAAGTTTTTTATTCATGTATTATGTGCATGAAGCCATTACATGTCAAGAAATTTGAGGAGGAGAAAATAAGAGGATGTAACAAGAAGAAAAATTGGTTTTCAAAGGCCACTTTGAACTTGACTTTAGATTAAAAACCAAGGGCGCAAAAGAAAATGAAAAAAAGAGGGTTCTTATTTTTGCAAATATTAAAATGGGGCGTGTGTCGTGAAACAACAACAAATAGCCTCAGAAAAGGAATGAATGAAGGAGGCATTTCGTTATCAACAAAAGCACTCATGACTTTGTCTAGCAATAAACAAAATACAACTCTTCCCTCGTGGAAATGACGCACTATTAATCGTCATACTTTAACTTCCAACTTTCAAATCCATTGTGTTCGTGTATTCATTATGTTGAAACATAGAGGCAAACGACCTCACATGCAATAACAAAGACCAATCTTCACTAGCTGGCATAAACTGTAATGGCCTCAATCTAACCTTTTTCTCTATTGCAAAATGAGCCTTTCAACTCTGATAGAGATTTCTAGAGTCGCCCTCCTCTTTCCTCTTGACAAGATGTGAGAATCCATTCGGGCTCTTATATAGCTAACATCATTTTCTTTTTTTCTTTTCTCTTGAGATTTTGGTTTCAGTGACTTGGGTGAACCATTATGCTCAGATTTGGTCACTCTTAATTCTTCACTTGAACTCCTTTAGATAGGCTGAGAAAATGATTAGACTATGCTACCTTAATATTTTCTCCTTTTTCTCTTTTTTTTTTGAAATATCAATCTCTTTTTCTTTTTGAAATATCAAGGCAGTGCTTAGGTTGTGCTATCGAGGAGTTTTAATTTTGGAGACTTGGTTGACTTTATGATTTATTTTCCTTCTTTTAGTTCTAAAAAATCACAAGTCAACAAGTAGACCGAGATAGGTTTCAAGAACCAAATTCATTAATGCTAGCTTGCTACAATTAATTTCAACCACTACTCACCTAGGCAATCAACAATCCTTGTATCATGCTTAAGTATATATTGTGATGAGAATGATCAACTTTAAATTCCAATTTGATAATCGGTGTTAATATCACGAGTCATGATATTTGTATGAAGTTTCTTACAAGATAAAATCTTTGAGCACTTTGACTAAGAAATACCTCTTCCTTCTATCAAAGTTAGGATGGGTCACCTTCCTAGGAACAAAACTAATAAAATACAGATTCCTTAACTCGAAAGACAAATCTGCAAAAAATTTAAAATAAAGATTTAAAGTGTAGGAGTACAATTTCCACTCTTCAAGATCCGAAATAATGTTTGAGGAATTACCCCTTGATAAGAAACACCAATTGCCCATCAAGGAAACTCAAGCTGAAAGTATTTTGTCCTTAAATTTCTGTAATTTTATAAGTGCCAACCTACAAGCATTGAAAATTTGTGTCATTGCTTGACTTTTCCTTAGCTTTATCTCAAAGAGGAACTAGGTCGAAATTCCTAAACGCTTTTACTATGGCCCTCCTATCAAAACAATAGCTTGATGTTCAGTAATAAGCTCTAATGTCAAAGTTCTTTTCTCGTCTAGTTCTAAAATGTTCATCAACCTAACTTGGACCCTATTTGTAACATAACCTCTCATGAATTTCAAAACATGAATTTTTAGATTCATAAGAAAGACATGTTCTTGACCATAGACTAACAAGGGGAGGTGTCTACGACATTCTTGATCTATACTCTAGCAGTCCATAATGCATATTTCAACTGTGAATACCCAATTTATGGATTTTGATCAAGTAGACATTTAATAATAGTCATCAAACTTTTGTTAGTGGGCTCAACCACTCCATTGTGGATAATAAATAGATAAGAATTTAATTATTACCTAATTTTCAAATGTGCAATGTGTAAGAACTATTGAAGAAAAATAGGTTTCCTCATCACATACTACAGAAAGGGCATTCCAAACTTTGGCACGATTTGTTCATCAAAGAAGTCGGTGACAACTTGAGTGGTAAAATTGCAAAATTTCTCAACTTCAGTCCATTGTGGAATAATTTGTTGCCATAAGAATGTGCATGTGTCTCATCAACAACGGTGGATTAACCAGTCCAATGAAGTCTAGTTTCCAATTGGTGAAGGGATGTACCACATCAATTGGCCGCAATGGCATGACTAGATTTCTTTCTCTATTAAGACTTAAATATAACACACGTGCAAAAGAGCAGAGATGCTCTTGCATATCCTTGAATAACATGGGCTAGTAGTATCTCAGCGTTAAGAATATGATGTGTTGTAGCTTCAACTAAACCGTGCCCAGTTCCATATTTGTCATGAAGTTCTACCAACATACCTTCCATTTTATCATGATTTAGACATTTCAAATATAATGTCTCATAATTTTGTTTGTACAATTGTCCATTGTTCAGCATTAATGAATTGCACTTCATTTCTAGAGCTCTTCTCTATGAACTATCCATTCCTTCAGAGCATTTGTTTCACAGTAAGTAGTACACAATATCTTGATACCAGATATCTGAAATTACCCCTTTGTGTACACGTAATAACAACTCTTGTTATGTATCAAAAATTAACTTGCTTAACCCTGTCCTCTAACAGGTTTCATAGGTTAGATTTCCAAAAAGAATTCTGGAGCGTATCCATCTATTTACCTCTTCATTCACCCAGATTATTTTCAATAAGAAGTGGCTTTATTGCAGGATCGGGAACATACACTTTTCTTCTTAGAATATAATGCCTTAATTTCTTTACTATCTTCACTAAAGCAAAAGTCTACTTGTCTAGATTAGGATAGTTCAATTCATCATTTTTCAAAGAAAAGTTATTAAAGGTGATAAGCTTTTCGTCCTCATCATCCTTCTTTTGAGTAAGGATCCTAACACATGAATGTTCTTAGACAAGCAAGTAGAACTTGAAGGGTAGTGAATATACTGGGCTAACCATTAGGAGCGATGTTGCAATAGCTATATCTATCTCTTCAAATGCCTTCTTTACTAAAGTAGTCCACTCAATCCTAACATCTTTCTTTAGCATATCACTAAGAGGATGAACTATCTTTGTGAAACCACTTATGTTATTGAATGAAATTGATCTTCCCAAAGAAAGACTTCAATTCTTTTAACTTTTTAGTGTAAACAACTTCAAGATAGCTTCCACACACTCAGGATCAATAAAAAATATCAATTTTAGAGATAATATGGCCTAAAAGTTTTCTTTAGTGACCCCAAAAGAACACTTCTTTGGATTCAATGAAATCCATATTTCCTACATCAATTCATCAGTTTCTTTGAAAACATCATGAGATCATCCATGTAAATAACAATGTATTTGTTAACCAATCCCTTCAACACAACGTCTATGGCTCACTCTGAAATGTAGTGCCTACATTTATCAATTCGAAAGACATGTATGTATGTGAATGTCATTTTCATCCTATGTTCTTCTTGGATCATCACTTGGCTATAGCTAGAATATGCATCTAAGAAGTACATCATTTTAGAACAATTCAGAATTTGCACACCTAGTCATCTAGAGATGGAAATGGATAATTATCCTTTTGAAAAGACCAAATTTAAATTTCTAAAATCCACAAAAAGTCTTCTCTCCATTATTATGTATATAGGATCTAACAATTTTTGCACCTCCTTAATTAGTAGTTCAATGATTGGATTAACATGTTTTTTCCATTGATAAAATGGTTTTGCAAGCGACTTCAAAGGTATGTTATGTGTGATTACTTTGAGATTGTATGTTTTAAAATCTTTATAGCTTCATGCTTTGACACCTTTATACTCGATTAGCAATTAAATCATATTATTCCTTTCTTGTTCTCTACACATTTTGCGTACTTTAACCATCTTTAGCTCTTCTTTAGTGCCAAGATTGTACCTTTCACAATTGTTATTTCCTTCCTCTAGAGGTGGTCTCTTCTCACGTGCAAACTCGTCTTTATGAAAGATACTTTCCAACTTGATCATCCCTCTGGAAATAATACTTCTCTTCATATTTACCACACCATACTCATCCCCAACATTAGAATGAGCATCTCCTTCTAGTTCATCGTCTATTAGCTATTTTTGAAATACACCACTGCACATTATGAACTCCAAAATATGTTGATCATATTGGAATACTTGAAAATTCATTATGTTATCAATAATAAATAGAGCATCAACAAGCTCAAATGGGGATCTTTTTAGTTTCATTCTTTCCATGGGTTGTAATGCACTAGCTACTATAACCAATTCATCCACGACATAACTCCTTTTGGAATCAATTTTATGTTAAAGCTTGAAAATCCTTGACCAAATCCTAAACTCTCTTTTTGTATGCAAATGGTTTCTTTCATTAGAAGAGTACAATCCTCTAATCTACCTTATTATCAATTGTGAATCTTCCTTGACATCTAGCACTTTAATGTTTTCTAGAATGTCATAAGGAAACTTCATACAAGAGCTTCATACTCTAAAATTGATAGACAATGTAGAAGGACTTACCTTAAGGGTTGATTAGTTTGATGTCTACTCTAGCTCCTTGCTTGCATTTAGAACATCAAAACCTTAGTTCCCAAACTCCCTGATTTCTAGTTGGTTGGTACTTGAGCTTTGGTTTTACCTTAGTTTTAACATTAGCTTTCAGTAAGTTTTCCATTGTAATGGGTGGAGCAACACCATCGAAAGATGCATATGCATCGAAAGAAGACATCTTTTCATTATATGTTGGAGGATCATCATCATGGCTACTAGAAGATGACTTTACATGTTTTTTTTTTTCAATTTTATTTCTTTAACTACTTCTTTGAGCTAGAACACATCTTCATCATTCACCACTATAGATACACATCCTTGACCCTCAACATAACATCTTCATTTGATTGTAGGTACAAAATCATTGGGTGCATGGTAAGACGACAATCATCCCCAATAAAGTATGTATCACTATAAGATGCATTAATGTTTCCTTTGAAAACTGTTGTTGATTTAGAATTTTCAACAATCGTAGGAATTTCTTCATATTGAGATGTTTGAATTTTTGGAGGTCTGAAAATGTCTCTCGCTTGACAATTGTCTCTAGTTTTTGAACTTTCTACATTTTCAGATGTTTGACTTTTTGAATGTCCAAAATTTGTTGGGACTTCATACCAATGTTTGTAGAAAACTAGTGAATCTAAGTACGTTGTCCCATTTATCCTAGAACTCTTGATACAACGTCTTGGCAACTAACACATTTGAACTTTGAATATTCCTCGTAATGGATGCCACCAAAACTAAACAAGAAGAAGATACTTGGATCTGCATCTTCTCCCAAATATTTCAAATTCTTTGTCATGTTGTGTATGAGCTCTTTAAAGACTCCATTTTCAATGAAGAACTCTTGTAGACCTACAACTAAATTATCATTTGATATTTCTCTATCTTTTGCTTCAAAAGATAATACACAGTATGATCCCAAGTCTAATTGTCAAAACAAAGCCTCATTTGGAGAATTATATTCACAAGGCATTTTCTTCAACTTGGGCCCCATGTTGATCTTGATGTAATTGTTAAACCCTCACAAGGAAGCCATACTATGCAAAATATATGGAGAGCCATGCCCTTAGACACTTTGTTCATTCTTTGTTGAGAAGCATACTATATATTTTTGAGATGTCTTCTGTGTGTACATCTACGATGTCTTGGATGCATGGATCAGTAGTTAGCTAAATACGTACATCATTGAGCACACTGACCACTTTGACATCCATTTTGTTCAGTAGAATAAATTGAAAGAGGCATGATGATGCAAGAGGCTCCTAAATCTATCAAGAAATTGTGTAGATGTTTCCCAAAAATTTGAAGACTCGATGAGAATGGTGGTACCTCCTCTCTTTCCTTAAAACATAGTGGGCATTTCCTTAATTGTGTTAACATCAAAGGTAGTTGGCTTAGTATATTTCTTGGCCAAGAGTGATTCAATGACTTAGAAAAAGATTCCTTTTGGATGGGGAAGCTCTTTAGCATATCAAACATTAAAATATTAGCCTTAGTCTTCTTCAAATCTAGAACTACATTATACTTTTTGGAAGACCATGCTTAATTTCTCAGTATCGTGGGCATATTTTTGAATGTCAGGGCAGTATTAGTTTGAACCATAGGAGTTTTTGTATTCTTGATGGCCCATGGATCAAGAGTAGGATGCGATATGGGAGAGGTGATATCTAAGAGAGACTCTTTTATATTCTTCAAATTATACTTATTTTTTGTGTAGTGGTTAAAATGGAAGCAATGCATTTAACAATGTAGATAAACTTATTATGGGGTTTCCAAAATTAATTCAACATAACTCAATTTAGATTAGCAAGCCCTAGATAGGATGAAGGGATGTCATGGTAAATCCAAATTATAGTAAGGAAGTATATAAGGAAGTCTGCTTTCATCTAATGTTCATTAACTTTAAGATGTTCAATGTGAATGTAAATTGAACCAATTGATCAAATGATAAGAGTAAGATAGGTCTAGGAGCCAAATGTATGCAATCGACCCATTACAATATGAAAAAGGGTCTATGCTAAGAGATAAAAGAAAGGGTGGAAAACATACCTTGAAATATTTAACAGAAGATTTTTTTCTCTAAAAATCGTGGATATATAATAGTAATTGTGATTCTAGTTGTGTTTCTATGATTATGACAGAAAACTCTAAAAACAACAGAGCTTCAAGTAAATGTTGATCAAAGGAAAAGCTATCAGTAAGTTTACAACATGTGTGATATGTTCTTGGGGCTCGTAATAAATTTGACTTTGATATTTCTAAAAGCTCTTGGCAAGTAGTTGTTGAAGTTGATGAAAGATCAACCCCACAACTCCCAAGAATTGCCTACATACAAACACCTGTCACAGAAAGAGAAAAGCAAAAGCTATGAAGGTAGGAATTTCCATATCCATAGATGAGACATTATTGATGAGCAAAATGAGAAATTCTTAGTATCAAAAGTGAATAAATAAATTACAAAGAGATTAATCCTTATAAAAGGAGATCAAAACCCTAATAGGAATCTTACTAAGGTTGCATGAAAATAATTAATAAAAAAATTCATTATTATATGCCCAAAGTTTAGCTTAAGTAAAATAGAGATAATAAGTGACTTAATAATTAAATCAATTAATTTAATTAATAAGAAAATATTTAATTAATCTAACACCCTCCCTTAAAAAAACTTAGGGAGTAGCTAAAAACCTAGAAACTATAACTGAAAGTAAATTTGAGTCTTAGCAACAAAGGCCTAATGAAGTATCCAAGCACAATGAAATCCCTAAAAAGAGGAGAAATAGAGAAAGCCATATGGGAAAAATCCTACTCCAAAAAGAGATAGAAATAATGCTAAAAAGAACTAATGAAGGACTAAAGAAGCCTCCAAACTAGGGAATGTCCCAAAAGATAGGAACAAAAGGTGATCATAAAGAATATCGCTGAAGCATGAAGTTGCAAATACTATCAAATTGTTGTTTTGAAGAACCTCTACTTTATAGAACATAACCAAGTAGAGAAGACTAATTCTGAAGAGTCGATCAATTGAAAATGGAAGGTATCTTCATGGCTTCGAAAAAAAGGAATAAAAGAATGTCTATATGGTAAATGATCCATCTCACCGAAATGCATAGGTATCCAACTATTGCAATTGCCTACTACATATGATCAAATACTAAATACATAGCTCAATCCATCGAACCAAGAAAACAATAGAACCAACATAACCCTCCTATAATGTTGAGAGTTAAGACATGAACACTGAAATTGAATGGAATATTTCCTACAGAAAGAAGAACTAGGAACATCAAGAGTGCAAAAGAAGTACAAACATGTATAATGGCATGTGTCATTGAGACATCAGGAGGCTAATGTCATGGAAGTAACACTCACTTGACAAAGGAAGATAGCGAATATGGCCAACATGAAACCTCCCAAGGCACTTTATAATGTAGTGAATGTACCAAAAAAACAAAGATGTGCAAGATCCCAAAATGCAATAGAGTGCCACTTTATTTTAGTGTGTTTGCAAAAATACTACAAAAGGATGTCAACAAAGATCAAAATAGACAAAAGGTTGATACAAGAGATAGTACAACCCATGAAAAATCATCTGAAGAAACAAAATTGATCCTTTGACTTGAAACAACCAAGATATCCATTAGAATGCAAAAAAAACAAAAAATTGAATGGGAGGAGCCTAGAGCATAATCTAGAAAATAGAATGTATCGAGATATGTCAACCGGAGTGCAAAATAGAACTCTTGACTTTGAAACACAAAACATGGCACCAAACAACATCAAAGTCCAAATAAACTGCACCATCATGACGGGCTTAGAATTATCTTTTCGGCGATATCTAGTTTGCGAAAAATGTAATCCGGATGAGCAAGTTATGGCCAAAAAATCACATGTAGGTCAAAAAAGCACTAGAGGGCAAAATAAAAAATAACTGCCTTAGGATCTATGCCAAAATGCATAGAAAAATGTTCCCACTAGCACCATAAATTACCTCGAGAAACTTGAGAGTTTTGTCTTGACTTGCGAGGCAAAAATTATGGCATGCATGCAAAAAATCTTAACTTGTGTGCCAAAAAATATCAATTTGTGTGCTAAAAATCTAGATTTTCATGCTGAAAAATCTTGATATACATGTCAAGAAATAAAAAAATTGCCACCTTAGGAAGCGTGCCCAATCTGAATGCAATATTATTTTTCCTCAGATTCCAACTATGTCCAAATTGGATAAATTTTATATGAAAATAGGGGTTTTTGACTGCTATGAGCTCAACGATGATTTCTGTTTGGGCTCAATGTGACCCGAAAATCAATGACCCCCCAGATTGAATATAAAATAACTTTGAAAAATGAAACCCTCTAAAAGAAAAAACATAGATCTAAAAGCCAAGTCAGACCTCTCATAAACAAAATAGGGGTATGAAGTTCTAGAGTTTTGATACTATGTTGAAGTTGATAAAATATCAACCCCATAGTTCCCAAGAATCACCTGCATGCAAACACTTGTCACAGAAAGAGAGAAGCAAAAGTTATGGAGACTAGAATTCTCAGAGCCATAGATGAGACATTCTTCATGAGTGAAAAGATAGATTGTTATTATCAAAAGTGAATTAATAAATTACAAAGAGATCAATCCTTGTAAAAGGAGATCAAAATCTTAACAGGAATCTAACCTAAGTTGTATGATAATAATTAATAATAGAATTAATTATTATATGCCCAAAGTTTAGCTTAAGTAAAATAGAGATAATAAGTGACTTAATAATTAAATCAATATGCTTTAATTAATAAGAAAATACTTAATTACTCGAACAGTAGTTTTCAAATCCAAAGTCATAATTCTGATAACTCAATCCTACACATAAGAAAAATTGGATTTATTTTATTGGATGAGAGCTTGCCTTAGTCAAGCTCTAGAGTGAGGAATAAACCTTAAAATTGAAATGTGGATAATGATAAAGGAAATGTTAGCATTTAGTAGGACTGGATATAATAATGATAAATGCAACTACATTTGTAGATGTAATTGTATTTAATATGTGATCAAGTATACAAATGAAATAGCCTTGACTCAAAGAAACCAAAAGGAAATTGTGGAAGTCGAACATTATGAACGGAAATGTTTGTGACATGCCCTGATGAAGAATGAAGAACTTGAATGGAAAATATCCTTAGAAGCCAAACTCCATAACCACCTTGAAGGAAGAAGCTTGATACAAGAAAGAAATGCTAGATCTTGGATGAATGTTAATGATGCTTTATTTAAGTATCAATTACATGTTTATTCTTTCTCTTGATTTATTGTATGATGATTATGGATGAAAATAAAATGCAAAAATAAAGCAGATTGACCAAGGAAACATAATTAAATAATTTACACACATGAGACATTGAAAAGTTTAAGGGCATGAGCTATTAAACGTAGGATTCCAATTTATTTCTATGCATAAGATCACAAAAACAAAGCAAGAGAAATAAAGGAAAAAAGAAAGTAAAAACAACAACAACAATAAAAGAGACCTAAAATGGGTTAGAACTAAAAAACCCAAATCAACTTGTAAAAGAGGCCTTAGCGAAGGAAATATCTCTCCCACTAATATCATGTTTGGAAGGCTATTACAAAGCATAAACAATCACATAGGGAAAATAAAAGCGCCACAAGGGATGATATCCCTCATGATTCTATCATGCTACACACACACACACACACACACACACACACAGATATTATCTTACCCCATAAGGTTTGTGTATCTTACTGTGAATAACAAGAAGAAAAACAAAAATTATTGTCAAATGGTCTATAGCCAATTTGTGTGTCTAGTAGTCAATCTTGTACACTTGTCATTGGCTTTTACAAACATGTGTTTGTATTTGTTTACATAATGGATCAATTGTTTGGTATCACTAGGGAGTGTAAATATGTCTATGTTCTCTACGGATGGAGAGGATTTCTTTATATGTGTGTGTGTGTGTGTGTGTGTGTGCGCGCGCATGTTAACATGTTTCCCTAGGACGGGGAAATATCACTAATACTCATTAGGGAGTGGTTTGTTGTAATGTTAAAAAAGGGGCATAAATAATAAACTATAGTACAATGAGGATGTATGCATTCCTCCTTATGATGGTTATGTAGTTATAGGCATCATAAGGAAGATAATTAAGGATAACTGCTTATAATGAGAAGGATATATTATCTAAGTGATAATGTATGCCAAAAACTTAGTGGAGAGCATTGACTTTTGTAAGCTAAAAAAATAGACAATTGTGAAAGGATATGTTGATAATGAGAAGAGAACCTTGAAAGGAAAAAATTTTGTTAACAAGACATATACCTTGTCTAAACAAATATAACATTTTCAAGACAAAGAGGAGGAGGAGATTAAGAATGCACCTATTCAACCCCCTGTATCGAGAAATAAGGATTCCTAGATAAAGGATGAAAATTTTTAAAGAACATAGTAAAGAAATATTTTTATGATGGACATATTTTTTCAAATAAAGAAGAGATGATGATCAAGGACATGCACCTCTTATATAAAAGAGATAGTCATGATCAAGTCAATTATTTCTTATAGGAAAAGAATGCCACATGATAAACAAATGCCACTTTACTAAGAAAAGTTGATCCTTAGATAAAAGGATAAAGAATGTACTAGCTACCTTTCCCCCCAAGTAGAGAAGAAAAACAATCAAAATTGAACAATGGGAAGAATGAGAAGTCGTGTAAGATTATAAAACAAAATCTTGTAAGACATAAACATAAATAGTAAGCAGTGACCATAATCTAGCCTTGCACAAAATAAAACACACTAGATATCAAACAAGATGTATCATAAAAATGCCACACCATAGATAGGAAGAAGGTAGGATGTGTGATTCCAAACAACTCAATGTGCAAAATATATGTCAGAAAAGATATCACATATGAAGAAAATGATAGAAAAAGAATGATGATATAGATTATTAAATGACAAAAACTCAAATCCAAGCTATGGAAAGAATTGTTACACAGAAAAAATTGTGTTTAGTGTGAAACAAAATATTACATACATAAAAATAAGAATGTATCGTAAAATGATGAAAAGCTAGAAAGAAATCAAAGGAGGGTTGAAAGGATATCATGTTATATTTAATTAGTGATCACGAGAGGAACAAAAATGAGATAACAAATCATTGAGATAAATGAAAAAGAATATCCAATATATGCCCTTAATGGGAGACCCTTTACAACAAAGATGCACTTACAAGCATAAGATTGCACTTAGGATGCTAATCCTTATGTAACACAATAAATGCATGCAAGGGATAACATCAAACTAGAAAAGAATGTAAGTTCATAAGAGATATTAGATGGATTAAACAAGAATATAAGAGAAGAAGGGGGTACTGTGCCTCCCTAAGTGGTTTCAATTTATGCTAGACCTATTATTTCAAGAAAAAATAAGATTGCCTTGGGATGTTGATCTATTTGTAACACAATAAATGAAATATGCAAGAAAATATGTCATTATAAAAAGGAGAACAAGTCAAAAAAGAGAGAAAATATACCTTTGTATAGATAGAAACAGAAATAGGGCCCTTGCTCCCAAGTGAGGAGACAAAAGAATTGACTATTATGTTGCCCACAAATTAAGACAATGAGCAAACAAATGAGCTAGCAATGCCACATAGTGAGGAGAAACATAATAGAGATGTAAATGTATCAAGTAGAATGGTCATGACAAATATATTTATCATTGTCATTGCAATCATAGAAACATGCCATAAGCAATGAACTTTTAATATTGTAAATAATGATATTGATTGGTCTTATGAATTTGATAAAGTGTAGAAAAATAAGATCTTTTAGGTATAATTATATTGAAATGTAAAGAGAAGCTTTAAATATGCATACACTTATCAAATAAAGGTGTTTTATTTTAAAAGTCAAGGATGTTTATTTTGGTATAGGATGTTGGTGTGAAATCTAAAGTTCTCCAATCTAGAAGAGTTGAGAAGCCACCCATAAGGATCCTTATGATCTACAGTTGAATTTGTAAAAATAAAGTTATAATAATAATATTTTTTAACAAGATCTAAATTGATTTGAGGTGTGTTTTTAAAGTAATAAATAGAAGTATCAAGGATGTGATCCTCTTTCAAGGATGTGATCCTCTTGCACTTGCATTCCAACATTTAGGGTCAAATTGTAATGGCACACTCAAAATTTGACATTTTTTCGGTTTTGGACGTCATTAGTATTTGGACTGCGCCACTATATTTTTAAAGTCATAAATAGAAGTATCAAGGATGTGATCCTCTTGCACTTGCACTCTGACATTTGAGATCAAATTGCAATGGCACACTCAAAATTTGACATTTTTTCGGTTCTGGGCGTCATTAGTATTTGGACCGCGCCATCGGTATCTGGATGACAGCGAGAATATAACAAATAAAAAAAAAGGGGGAAAACAAGCTCATTTTAACATTAGCCCCAACTGGATGCCTTGAGTGAGCCGCCTTCAGAGCAACTGTAAGGCATGTAGTGAAGTTTCTTTAGCAATAATGAAGTCTAGCAATAATGAGGTCTATTATTGCAATTCTCCTAAGGATTTAAACTATACGATTGTGCCCTTCCTAAATCTATTTGTGGTATTGTTGTTTGCAGTTTTTTGAGACAAGATGATCCAGCTAGGGTTTACATTTCAGTGGAGACATTCTCATCAGGTATTGCCAAGTTTCCTTTATTTCTGCTGATAATAGTTAGATTCTATCTCTGAAATAATTCTTGAGTGCTGCTAGTACACCGGCTTCCACAATTGTAACATTCAATTGCTATTGGGTATCTTCGTAGTCGATCCAAGCCTGAAAATTTTGTCCGCTCTTGAGATTTAGTTGATGGAAATGGTCGCCAATCTAGCATCCTGTAGGATCAGGCTTTATAGACCTAATATCGTTCAGATCCACACCCACATGGTTGTTGTCTCTATCTTCGAACAACGGGCTTTTCGTGTATCAAACTCGATAGCAAACAGATGAATTTGACTGGTCCCCGGTGGTGGAGAGATTGAACAAACCGAATATTGAAGGTGGCGAAGCTTTCACCCATGTTTTTCTGGGCGTTATGATGGTCATGTCATGCCCGCTCCGTGATGGATCAGATGTATATGGAAGTATGTCGGATACGAAGGTTGTGTTGTATTGACGTATTGGTTTCAACCTTTCTTGATATTTGTATTGCTTCTCCCATTATTTGAGGTTCTAATGGGTTCACTCTATTCTTGAAGTCTTCAAGCCCTTCAACAAATAATGGTCTCGAATTATATTTTGTGTTAGTTGGCAGAATTGGAATGTAGAATAGGATTACCAATCCTCATAATAGTCTAAAATGAGCTTTTATCTAATCTCAAAAATATTTGTAATTGGAATGTCCCTTCCTACTCTCAATCTTACTTAAATCATATTTTACTTTGGTCAAGTCTGTGGTAGGTGTCGGTATTTTTTTTACTGCCTAAACTTTGTTAATCCACCTAATCTTCAGGGAAAATGAACAAATTTAGAGAGATGATTTTTTTTCGATTTAATCTTGCTGCTTAGAATTGTTAATAATCTGGACTGAACATGAATTGAATTTGGGGAAAATAGAAAATTCTTAATCCATACTGCTTAAACTTGTTCATCTGTTCTAGGTTTTTGACAAATTTACGGACAGCGAGCATGATAAATCTATGAATATCGCTTTCGAATGCAAATGAAAATCTATAGACATCTGATTTTTAGGTTTAATCATAAAGTATTTGATTTGATATAGGATTTGTTCAACATGTTTTTGTTTGTTCTTCAATCCAACTGACTGGGTCTCTTTTGAATTTTCCATCTGTCATGGATGTTGCTTGTTTTAAGGGTTTCAGTTGGCTTAGTCATGAAATGGTCTAATATCAGATTGAATCTTGATTAAATTTTAGTGAACCAAACACAATTGGGATTTCCATTTTCCATTTCCATTCCTATTCCTATTTTCTATTCTAATTTCCTATTCCTATGCTTGTCTTCTTCGGGATAGGTGGGGAATCATGACAGATTTTTTGTTAAATTCATCAACAAATTCCTTCATTGTCTATTGCTTATGTAGTTTAAGTTCCTTGAAGTAACATTTAGGATGTTATTGGTCAAATCTACTAATAAGCTTTTGAGAGAACTTTTCCTAGAAGGTTATAATTTGGTAGCCTAGGGAGGGGAGTTCATATTACAATAGTGCATGTGCTACATACCTTCTAAATGGAGGATATCGAACTGGAGAGCATTAACTTTGGTCATCGGGTTGAGGGAGAAATAAGTGTTCAACCTTAGTAGCCAAGCACAAACTGCAATATTTCCTAATCTGACAAAATTTGCAAGTGTCACTTTATTTACTTTATGTTTAAGGTCCTTATTTGGATGTCTCCTTGCTTTCTTAGGTGTCTTGTGTCATTAAGCTTCACAAAATTCATTAAATATTATGGGTTCTCTAATTTTTGGCTCAAGACTTGCATACGCTCTAGCATTGTCTATAGTTTTATTTATAGGCTAATTTATTCGTTCTTCCTTCCACAATATATCTTCTTTAGATAGGAAAGGTGGTTTGGGCACCCCAGATGTTGATAACCAATTATCATTCTTCAAGTGGTTGGAATTTATGTCCGTCCCATTTGAGGAATTATTATTGAGGTTATTGATTGAGTTCCCCATGTTTTGAAAAGCCTAAAGGAGTGCTTGGTTTGATTTTTCTAACCTTTCATTTTAGTTCATAATAGTTTTATTTGTTTGTTCCATAAAACTTCTTAATTCATTGGCTATTTCATTCATGGTGGTTATATTCTCTCTTCTTTGATTGATTTGCATTAGCTAATCTTCATAAGATGATACCAATATCATGTCCCCTAACAAATTATAGGATAATGTTGCTCAATGTAAACATAAATGATGTCCTATCATGTGGGAGCAATATTCATATCTACAATATATAATTGTTATGTGTTGATAAGTTCCATGCCGATGTGATATACCCTTAATTGTATTAAATTTTTAAATACTAATATGATGTATTACTTTCCTCCCAATAATAATAAAAGTTGTCTCTGATTTGCAATTATGTGCTTAAAGTTGAATTAGCAAAATAGTCAACTTAGGCCATCTTAGGTATGACATGCTCTAGGAGCTCCTAGAGTATGTCATAGCCAAGATGACCTAAATCATTGAGATTCACCTAAAGCGAGAGTTGTCGTTTCTAGATTTACCTTAGATAAGTATTATTTGTTATTTGATTAAAATAGAAGCTTTGAGTGTTGATGATAACAAATATAAATTCAACATTATTTTTGACATTGAATTTCATATTCTACATGTTTATATATCTATTTCTTCAAATATTACTTATTTGAAAGTGTATATCTAACCCTTAAAACAATTATATTGTCCTCTAGATATCAAAATTGGCAAGCTATATTGAACTTGACTAGGGTATTGAATACACATAAACTCTTATTAAGGCATTGTTGCAACTACTTGCTACCTTTGCCTTCCAAGAAGAGGTCTCCAAAACCATTTGGTTTAAAATTTTCTATTTGATCACACAAAGTACAATGAATATCCTTAAATCTATGAATAAAATCTCTGCAAATTAAATTTGTAAACTTCTAAAGCACGAGTATCATGCAGTACCTTTGCCAAAAAATATGAATTGAGACTATTTTTCCATTAAGCAATCAATGCATACAATACTTCAATTTAAGGGTCTCTTTCTTAGCCCTACACATATGCTTCATTTATCTTTGTTGGAAACATTTCGGCAGTGAAAATAAATTTCTTTGTAAAGACATCAATTGCTAGTTCCCATTTTAATCATCAATTTATTTTTAAAAAATGATTTTCCAATAACATAGTTTTCTTAATAGTGATTATTATCTACGTGTTTCTAGATTTGATCCAAGTGGATCTAGGAAAGTAAAAAAAATCACTCTCAAAATCTCTCAAATTCAGCATGAGTACAAAGAGCTCTAAAAATTGAACCTGATGCAACTTGAATGGGTAAAAAAGGAACTCGTCTGCAAAAGTTATGCTGGGTCAAAGCTTAGGTCAAACTGCAAACCAAGGGTTGACTTCATAAAAAGAGGTGAAATTGGAGCATTTCAAAAGTGGTCAACAATGGGTTTCAAATTAAAGAGCTTGTCAAGAGCTTTCCAACAATGTTTGTTTCATTGAAAAAAATATTGTATGTGGAAGTTAGGCTTGTTTGAATATAGAAGGAACATAAACATATCAATGAGCACGTCAGCATGCATCATCATCCCTGTCAACATGATGACGTGGCACCTTTGGAATCGGGTGGAAAAATATGTCTTGGTTGAGTTCAAAACACATACCTCCATCTTTTCATTCACCCCCTACACCATTGCACCATTCATGAATTTGTATATATATGAGGCGGCATTGTTCTTTTCAAACATGCATAGCGGACAAGACAAAGATTGGTTGGGTGTGGAGCCCAAGCCATCCCCACCATATATGGGGTAGTTAAAAAAGATATAATGTGCCGTAAACATAGCAAACTTTAAGAGGATCAACTTAAACCCTTATCAGTTTTATAAATCAACATATATTAAGGGGTTCTTATTTGTGAAAATAAGGGGTTGGTTTGTTTTGTTTAGATTTTATTATTTGAGGAGTGTTCTTGGTTTTATTTGAATGGATTGAAATTATAAAAGCTAAAATGAGTTAATAATTTGTTATTTGGTTATAAACTAAATAAAGAAATAAATTGGTATAAAAGGGGTTTTATTGTCCTTGGAAGGCAATTAGTCTTGGAGGAGAAATTATTGTGAGAAATTCTTGGAGAGAATTTTTTGTGAGAGAATTCGCAAGGCGTTATTTTACACCAACAATTGTAAAAGAAGAAAGAGATTGTGAAGGGTCAAAGCTTGGATTAGGTAAGAAAGTGTCTTTCTTGGCAGAATTAATAAAGCGGTCCCCTGATTGAGAAGTGGACCTGGAGACATAGTCATACTTAGACAATTTCCATATCAAATTGTTTGTGTCTCTTTATTCTCTTTCTTATTGTCTCATCCATTTAAGTTTCTTTTTTTATTATTCTCTTTTATGTACATTAAACATATTATTAAATTAATTGTTTAAGCTTTAATCTTCTTGTAATTTCAATGGTTCAATATACATAACACACAATTACTGCCTAGATCAGGGACTAAATATATATTTTGGATTAAGTTATAAAGCTCCTAAACCCTAGTTTACAGATCAAGTTTGGTATTAGATCTTGTTTTGTAGAGAAATTGCTGGTGGTGAATGTTAACCATGTTTAAGTTGAAACAAGGAAGGTGAACTTGTAGAATTCAAGCCAAAGATTGGGAAAAGAAGAAATTTTATATGAATAATGGCATCTAAACAAAGTCATCCTAAGTTCAATGCAAAGGTCTTCGAGCAAGCTTTTGTGGAATTGAATGCTTTCGTGGACATTCTTCTTCAAGAGAGGCATGAACGATAATTGAGAAAGGCGAACAAGGCTAAGAAGAAAAAAGAAGCTAAATCTTTGTCAAAAGATGACAAAGGCAAAGGAGTAGGAGGTGGTAGTAACCCTCCTAAACCTCCATCCTGATCTTCCTCATCCTCTTCTTCTAAGTTGTTTACTTCTTTTAAAAAGAAACATGTGAAGACACCTTTCTTAAAACTTGATGTGAAGTTTGATTTGCATGTATATAGTGGCGAATTGGACGTAGAAAAACTAGATAATTGGCTTAAATAGATTGAAGTGTATTGCAAGGATTAAAATATTTTGGATGAATCTTCTAGAATCCAGCTAGCTACTCTCAGAATGGGAGGTACTGCATTAGTTTGGTGGGAGAGTAAGATTTGGGGTGATCTTGCTACACATGGTAAAATCATTTCATCCTAGTATGAATTTACCTCTGCTTTAAAGAAACAATTTTATCCTTTGTGTCATATGCAACAAGCCATTATGGATTGGAAAAATCTCAAGCAAGGTAGAGGACAATCTATGCAAGAATATACACACGTTTAGAAAGAAGGCTTTAACTCTTGGAATTCTTCTTCATGCACAAGATACTTTGTTTTTTATTAAGTAAAACAAGTTTTAACAAGTCCCTGAAACCTAATAGGTTACAAAAGAAACAAGCATTAAGTCTTGAACCTAAACAATCAACCAATAAATAATAGGCCATAGAAGGCTAGGAGATCTTGAAAAAAGGAAACAACCTCTAAAAGAGCAAGTGAGCAATGGGTTTTGAAAGGACCTGAAACCTCGTTCAAAACAGACCATCAAGATTTACACTTTGGTCCCATCTTTTGAGAACGTAAAGACATATCAAATGAAGGATTGGAGGACTTGACTTTTTTTTTCCTTTTACTAATGTTCATCCATCCTCCACCTTCTCAACAACCTTCTACTAATTAGGTCAATCAACCCCACAACCATCCCCCAACACCCTTGCAGTAGGAGATAAAATAACTAAAGCACACCAACAATAGTGTTCTGAACAATAGTAGAAAAAGCGACAACACCAATCTGAATCAGAGCCGCCAAAGGGACATTATTCGAATCAACAATTTCAACAGTAGAAGAAGGGACATTGGCAACATTCTGAGTCACCTTCGTAGGGACAACATTTGAGTTATCAGAGACATCAACAAAATCCTCCACCAAAGAAAGATCATTCTAAGAAGAGTTATCCATCCCATCTACAACTATGCGTACTTTTTGAACTGTGTAGGGATCATCCAAAACCCCCAACCACCAAGAAGGTGATTTCTTTGATCTAACCTTTTCAAAGGAGCATCGTACAACGAGATGGCCGATCTTATGACATTTCCTACATCTAAAGGGAATTCCCTCATAATCAAGAAGTTGAATCCAAAAACCATTTGGAGAGGCCAACTTAATCTTTTTAGGGAGCCCCTTGGAGACATAATCTCCACAAGAATGTGAGCATATGTCGTCCTAAACACATTAGAAGACTCTGAATCAACCAACAAGAAGTCCCCAAGGGCCTCCCCCACAGCCTCTAGGACTAAATCCAACCAAAAGTGAAGGAGAAGATTTGACAACCTTACCCAAAGAGGAATCTTATTAAAGGATTTAGAAGTTGGGTAAAAATCCTTATACCAAGGTTTGGCCATCAAGGGGAACCTCTCCTCCTTAGAGAAACAACGACACAAGATGAAAATTCTATCTTCAGCATTTGCAAATTTCACAATAAAAAAGCCCCTTGCCATGGGGTAAATCTGAATTAAATCTGAGATGATAGGTTCCCAATATTTGGAAATCCAAGCATGCAGATCTAAAAGAGAGGGCCAAAAACCCCCAAAACAAAAAATAGCAGTTTTCGAAGAGAAATATGCCTCATATGTGGAGATCTCGTCAACAATTTTTGAATCTAAATGAAGCAAAAGAAAGTTACTTACAAAGATAGGGACAACCAAATGGAGCCCTGACTTCATAGCAAGACCCCCAATACCTACCTCAAAAGTGGCCACATCTGCATAAGAGATTGCAGATCACCCCACAACAACCCAAGACTTAGCATCAGGAGAATGATGAGCCATAATAGCAAGAGCAACTGGATCAACATCCACAATGAACTGAGCTACCGTAGGTGGACAAAGAGCATCCATAGTCGCAATCGGAGAATGAACAACAACCCCAACAACAACCAGAGGACATTGGGCAGGAGAAACCAAAGTTTGAAACCTAGCCTAAGCAATGCAGGCAGAAGCGAGAGCATGAGCCATTCTTCCTAATATGAGTTATTTTTCTCCACACAAGATACTTTGTTGAAGTATATAGGTAGAATCCATTCATATTAGAAACATACAATATTGATGTTTAGTCCTTCTAACTTTGATGAAGTGTGTGTTCAAGCAATCCATATTGAAGTAGGTGGAGGAAATACAAGTTTCAATTCAAAGAAGGAATTTGTTCCTCCTAAAAGCAACAAGAGGGGAAAGCAAGAAGCCATTGTGAAGAAAGAGGAAGTTGAGAGGTCTACATGTTCATATTGTCAGAAGAAAGGGCATGTGGATGCCAAGTATTGGAAACTGCATCCTGAGTTGAAACCAAAGTGGTTTAAGAAGGATTATAAAGCAAAACAAAAGACTATGGTTGTTGTTTAGGATCTTGGATCAAATTTTGATGATGAAACAAATATATCAGTTGTGGGTCTGAAAGGTAAAGCTTTCATTGGTACTAGTTTTACCACTAATGTTTCATGTTTTACTTTGAAAAGTCTTGATGTTTCTGAAGGTAGTAAAAGGTGATTTCAAAAAACACTAAAATTGACACATTGATAGATAGTGGATCCCAAGTTAATTTGGTTTCAGAGGAAATTGTTAAACAATTGAGATTGGAAACTAAGCCACATAAGAGACCTTATCCTTTAGGCTGGGTGTGCAATGATAACATATTGCGAATAACAAGGCAATGTAAGTTAAGATTTGCAATAACATCCACATACATAGATGAGGTTGAATTTGATGTGGTGCCACTAGACATCTATGGGATTGTGTTGGGTAGTCCGTACTTATATGATAGGAAAGCTGTCTTCTATAAGGAGCATAACAGGTATCATTTGTTTAAGGATGGGATTGAATACATTGTAAAGGCTCATCATATGAAGAATGAATGATCAATTGTAAATATAGAACATTTGAAAATGATTGTAAATGCAAGTAGCGAATTGACTCTCATGTCTACAACAACTAGTGAGGATCAAGTGCAAGCAGAACCAAGTCTTCAATCAGTGATGGTAAAAAAAGATTTGAATGATACATTTTCTAATGGTATTCTTGTGCAAAAGATCTAGATAGTTGATACTTTTTCCATTTCATCAGTTTATTCAGTTTTGTTGCTTCTCTTTCTACTATTTAGTACTATGTGGGTGTTGGATGTAATGATGGATATTGGTGGATGTATGGTTGTAAGAAATGATAATGTTGAGCAAGGAATGAGAAACAATCCAAGTAAGTTAAGTGTGAAACAATGTTACCATAAGATAAGCAAACTCCAAGAGCATACACCAAGATGGTTCAACAATGGAGACAAGGATTTATAAGGGGAAAGCAAAGAAAACCCCTTGTGAGTATTATGAATGAAGGCAAATGCCTAGAGAAGAGAGAGAGAGTGTGTTGGAGCAAAAGTAGCTCAATACAATAACATCAAGTGCTAAGAGTGAAGAAGAAAGAAGGAGGAGCATCTCTTATATAGAGATGAGAGAGGAGTTGGATTTGTAACTCCCATTTCTATGAATGCCACATTCATAATAGGTGTGTGCAAAGTGTCACAATCCTCTTAAGGAGGATAAACTAAATAAAGAAATAAACAAGAGTTGTCCTTACATGTGGAATAAAGGACAAACAATGACATGTCCTCCACATGTGTACAAGAGGAAAAACTACATTTAGGGACCCTTGGAATATCCCAATTAATATATCCAAGGAAAGATTAACCTTTCTAACACCCCCCCTTAATCTTTACTTGGGGAGTTTACATCAACGGGTTGTAAACCCAAATTTTTACGATGGAACTAAAATCTCTCTTTAGAAAGTGGTTTGGTTAAAATATCAGCCACTTGATCTTCTCCTTTACAATAAAGAAGAATAATTTGCTTGTCTTCAACTTGTCCTCGAATGAAGTGATGTTGAAGTGAAATATGTTTGGTTCGTGCATGATAAACTGGATTTTTTGCCAAGGCAATAGCACTTTGATTGTCACAATGTATAGGTGTAGGTGATTGTTGAGGTAGACCCAAATCATCAAGAAGTCTTCTAATCCATAAAGCTTCCTTAGCTGCATTGGTACAACCTTTGTATTCAGCTTCAGTTGAGCAAAGGGAAATAGAGTGTTCTTTTTTGCTTTTCCAAGAAATTACACCTGAACCAACAAAGAAACAATAACCACAAGTGGACTTCCCATCATTGGGATCTCCACCTAGATCGGAGTCAGTATAGCCATGTAAAATAAATTCAGAATTTGCATCATAAAATAATCCCACATTAATAGTTCCTTTAATGTACCTTAAGATGCGTTTAGAAACTTTAAAATGAGTTTGTTGAGGTTTAGACATAAATCGAGAAACTAAACCAACACTATAAGCAATATCAGGTCTAGTAAGAGTTAAATAATTTAAACTTCCTACCAACTGTCTATACAAAGTTTCATCAACAAAAGGAGTATTCATATCATTCATTAATTTAGTTCCTAATTCACATGGAATTGAAACATGGTTAGAGTCATTCATCTTAAATTTTTCTAAAAGATCATAAGCATACTTGCTTTGAGAAACAAAGATATCTTTAGGAGTTTGAAAAATTTGCATACCTAAGAAATAATGTAAGATACCTAAATCAGTCATCTGAAATTTCTGTTTAAGTTGGAATTTGATATCAGAAATCAAAGTGTCTGAATTAGAAGTGAGTATTAGATCATCTACATAAACAATAACAATAATAATATCATCGTTAGTATGTTTAATATACAAATTTGGATCATTCTGACTTCTAGCAAAACCTTGAGAAATAAAGAAAGAATTAATTTTAGAGTACCATTCTCTAGTTGATTGTTTAAGACCATAAATAGATTTGTTCAATTTGCAAACCAGATTTTCACTACCTTTCTTAACAAATTCAGGAGGTTGAGCCATATAGATTTCTTCATGTAAATCACCATTTAAGAAGGCACTTTTAACATCCATTTGATGAATGGGCCAATTCAGTTTAGATGCTAAAGCAAGAACTAGTTTGATAGTAGGCATCTTAGCAACAGGAGCAAAAGTTTCATTATAGTCTAATCCTTCAATTTGTGAAAAACCTCTAGCAACTAGTCTAGCCTTAAATTTACTAATTTCATTATTAGTATTCAACTTTATTTTGTATAACCATTTACATGAAACTATATTCTTGCCATGAGGTAATTTGACTAAGTCCCAAGTTTGACTAGCAAGTAAAGAATCATATTCCTCTTGCATGGCTTTTTGCCAATGAGGTTGAGAGTTAGCTTGATCAAAAGACTTAGGATCGTTAGAATTCATAATAGTAGTCATCAAAGCATAATTACAATAATTAATCCTTCTATGTTTAATTCCACCAGATCTAGAAATGTAATCATCACTTTCATTGATTAAGTTTTGAGCCCATTTAGGTTTACGTTTAGTTGTAATGGAATTATCACTAGAGGAAGAATCATTAGTAATAAAAGTATCATTAGTATCTACTTGAATATCATGAGGTGTAGGTGCAGAAATAATAGGTGGTACTTGATTTGAAGGATTAAGAGGAGGAGTAGGGTTGAGAGAAGGAGGTTGGTCCTCCACCAGCACAATTTTAGTGCCACTAAATTCTGCATCATGTGTAGTAGAGCAATCATGGACTCCATTTTCTGCAATACAAACATCTCTAGCAACTTGAACTTTGTTAGTAGTGGAATCATAAACACGATAACCTTTAGTGTTTTCATCATAACCAACAAATAGATAAGGAGATGACTTAGCATCTAATTTATGCCTTTTCTATTTAGGAGTATGAACATAAGAAATAGAACCAAAAATCCGTAAATGATGTAAATTAGGTTTCCTACCAGACCAAGCCTCTTCTGGAGTGATAAGCTTGAGAGCTTTGGTAGGAGTTCGATTAAGAATATAAGTTGCACAATACATGGCTTCAGCCCAGAATTTATAATGCAGATTCTTAGCATGCAACATGCCTCTAGCCATTTCAACAATGGTCCAATGCTTTCTTTCCGCCACACCATTTTGTTGTGGTGTTTAAGGAATAGTAAACTCGTGTTTAATTCCACATGATTTCAAATAAGAATGAAAAGCATTATTCACATATTCTTTTCCATTATCAGTTCTAAGAATTTTAAGTTTAAAACCAGATTGCCTTTCAACATATAACTGAAATTCAATAAATATATCAAGAACTTGATCCTTTCTATGCAAAAAATAGATCCAAGTTCATCTAGAAAATCATCAACAAAGGTAAGTGAATACCAAGAACCTTGGATGGAGGTATTCTCCATGGGGCCCAAAAGATCACTATGGACAAGATGCAACTTATGAGTTGCCCGCCATGATTTTCCACTTGGAAAGGGCTCCCTATGCATCTTACCACTCATACAACCTGTACAGGCAATCTTGGAAGGTATGATGTGAGGCAAGCCATCAACCATATTATGCTTTTGCATGAAAGTAATATAATCAGAATTTAAATGGCCAAGTCTTTCATGCCATATATTGAAGTCAATAGAAGTATGTAGTGAATATCATGAAGTAGCAAATTCATGGAATTTAAACAAATTGTCATTATCCATTTTAGCATGAGCAATCACTTTTAGAGTTTGAGGATCTATGATATAACATGTATCTTTGTAGAATTCAACTTTATAGTCCTGACATAACTGTGAAACAGAAAGCAGATTAGTTTTCAAGTCAGGTACATATAAAACATCATGCAATTTACCATTAGGAATAGTAACATCACCTAGTCCTTCAACTTTACAAGTCTGATTATTAGCTAACTGAATAGGAATGTTAGCAATATCAGGTTGTAAAGAATCAAAAATTTCTTTATGAGAGGTTACATGTTGTGATGCACCACTGTCAACAATCCATTCTAAAGGTCTACAAAGATTAAAGCTACAAGTAAAAGCATGACGAGGATTAAAACCAGTATAGTTACCTTTTTTATGATTTGAGTTTTGATTATTGGTACTATTATTCATAGGTTTTTTATCATTTTTCTTTTTAAAACAGTTATTGACAATATGACCATCTTTGCCACAATAAGAACAATGAGGTTTGGAATTGGAATGATTCTTTTGATTATTAGTATTACGAGTGTTATTATGATGATTGTTATTATTATTATATTTTGCATGAAATTTATTGTTGGAATTATTTGAATTAGTATTATATTGTTTGTGGTTATTATTATTATAATTAGAACAAGAATTAGTATTTGAATTTCTAGACACAAATGCATGTTCAGTTGATTTAAGGGTACCAAACTGAATTAGCTTAGCTTCTTCCTATCTTAATAAAGTTTGAAAAATAACATAAGTTAACTGAGAAGTTAAAGTAGGAATAGCAAGCTGTGCATGAATATTAGTTATAAACTGTTGAAACTGTCTAGGAAGACATTTTTTAAATAAGATGAATTAAACGAATGTCCTCTAATTGAACACCTAAGGCAATAATTTGACTTTTAAGAGAATCAAATTTTAACAGAAATTCATCCATACTTTTAAAATCTGCATACTTGAGATCTTCAAGTTGATCTTGCAACTGTATTTTGCGGTATTCATCTCCACTGTCATACTTGGTTTGCAAGATGGACCATGCATCATGAGCTTTAGAACAGTGAGCAATCAAGACATATAAATCTGGAATAATGGAAATACCAATTAAGCCTAAAGCTTCTTCATTTTTAGCTTTCCAAGTATCTTTCTCGTCTTGGGTAGCCGCTGAACCAGGTTTAAGAGAAGGATCAGTGGCTATTTCGAAGAGGTGTTTAAAATGAAAAATAAATGAGATATGAGTTTTCCAAGAATGATTATTAGAATAATTAAGTTTTATTTCTGGAATTAAGGTTGACATGATTACAAAAAAAATCCCTCGATTTGAGAATCAAATTTAAAAAAATGATGTCTTTTTATATATAAAATTAATTTTATATATATATATATATATATTTTTTTTAAAAGGTTCGAGTAAAAAAAATTATAAAATGAAAAAGTTACTTTTTTTGTTAAAAAAAAATAATGAACAATTCTCTTTTTTTTATAAATAAACTTTTTTTTAAGATTCCTTATAAAAAAAATTAAACAAATTTTTTTTAAGAAAGGTCTAACAAACAAAGCAGAGGTTTCAAATAAAAAAAACATGCGGTTAAAATGAAGAAACGGATAAGGATGGAGCCGAGTGGGTGGCGTGGCTGCGCAGGCGGCGGGTGACGCGTGGCCTGTACGCAGGCCGCGCCTTAGGGTTTACAGGTGTGAAGGGGGAGGCGGAAGGTGACGCGCGGCAGTCGGGGGTAGTGGTTCAGTGGTGGGATGTTTTAAAAAAAAAAAAATGTCTGTAGTTTGTCGTGCACGGTGTGGACGCAGGGTTTGATCGGCGCGGAGGGTGCGCGGTGGTGCAGTGAGTATGCGGCGGCGCTAATGGTGGTGGTCATGCGCGGCGGCGCTGTGAGTACGCGGCAGCGCTGATGGTGGTGGCCATGCGCGGTGGCGCTGTGAGTACGCGACGGTGTTGTGAATACGCGGCGGCCCTGTGGGTGCGCGGCGGCGTTGTGGGTGGCGCGACCGCCCACAAAAAATTTAAAAAAAAGATTCGCGCTATGCGCGATTAATAGAGATTAATGTAAGAAATAAGACCAAGGAACGTATAATAGTAAGAAATTATAATGGTATAGTATGAAAAAAAATTTAAAGACACCAATATAGATTATAGTATGAAGAAAAACAATATAGAAAAAAAAAAAAAAAAAATTTAAGGAGTAAGAAAATTATAGACTTATTGAGAACTTTACTCATGTAATACTGCTTGTTTTGGCGGCATGCCTTCCAAAACAAGAAAAAAAAAATTGAAATTTTATAAGAAAACCCTTTGGCGGCAAGCCTTCCAAAGAGGGTTAGTAAAAAAAATAATATGAAACCTGCATACACAAGATATGTTAAAATGAGCTAAGACCACAACACAAACTTCTTCTCTTAATAACGTCTCCAAATAAGGTGTGCTCCAATGAATGGCAACCTTCAACACAAAACTTAAAACAAGGATTAGATAGCCAAGCTCTGATACCATGTAAGAAATGATAATGTTGAGCAAGAAACGAGAAACAATCCAAGTAAGTTAAGTGTGAAACAATGTTACCATAAGATAAGCAAACTCCAAGAGCATACACCAAGATGGTTCAACAATGGAGACAAGGATTTATAAGGGGAAATCAAAGAAAACCCCTTGTGAGTATTATGAATGAAGGCAAATGCCTAGAGAAGAGAGAGAGAGTGTGTTGGAGCAAAAGTAGCTCAATACAATAACATCAAGTGCTAAGAGTGAAGAAGAAAGAAGGAGGAGCATCTCTTATATAGAGATGAGAGAGGAGTTGCATTTGTAACTCCCATTTCTATGAATGCCACATTCATAATAGGTGTGTGCAAAGTGTCACAATCCTCTTAAGGAGGATAAACTAAATAAAGAAATAAACAAGAGTTGTCCTTACATGTGGAATAAAGGACAAGCAATGACATGTCCTCCACATGTGTACAAGAGGTCAAACTACATTTAGGGACCCTTGGAATATCCCAATTAATATATCCAAGGAAAGATTAACCTTTCTAACAATGGTAAATTGTGTTAGTAATGCTATTTTAATTCTTATGATGTTTGTAATGAGTTAGATATTCAAAATTCTAGCAGGGTGCACAAGTGATACTAGACAAGTGAGGCGAACATGCCCTCACTTCTATTGTATTTTAAAATAGACTTTTGGAGGTCCAAAAGCTTCTCAGTGGGGAAGAATGGAGGGAAGTCAAAAACTTCACAGTCTCACAATACAAAGAGCTCTAAAAATTGAACCAAGTGCAACTTGAATGGGTGAAAATGGAGCTTGTCTGCTAAAGTTATGCTTGGTCAAATTTTAGGTCAAACTAGCAAACTAGGGGTTGGCTTCATTAAAAAAAAGGTGAAATTGAAGCATCTCAAAAATGGTCAACAATGGGTTTCAAATTAAAGATCTCGTCAAGAGCTTTCCAACGGTGTTTATTTCATTGAAAACGAATATTGTATGTGGAAGTTAGGTTCATTTGAATATGGAAGGAAAAAAAATATCAATGATGATGTCAACATGCATCATCATCCCTATCAACATGATGGCGTGGCACCTTTGGAATCGGGTGGAAAAATATGTCTTGGTCGAGTTCAAACCACAAACCTCCCAACTTTCCATTTGCCCCTTATAATATTCTACCATTCATGACTTTGTATATATATTGGGCAACATTGTTATTTTCAAACATGCATGGCAGATAAGACAAAGATTGGTCGAGTGTGGAGCTCAAGCCATCCCCACCATATATGGGGTATTTAAAACAAATATAACATGCCCTAAACATAGCAAACTTTTAAATCCAAATTTAAAAGTTTGCTAAAGAAAATCAACTTAACCCTTATCAGTTTTATAAATCAACATATATTAAGGGGTTGTTATTTGTGAAAATAAGGGGTTAGTTTGTTTTGTTTGGATTTTATTATTTGAGGTGTGTTATTGGTTTTATTTGAATGGCTTGAGATTATAAAAGCTGAAATGAGTTATAAATTTATTATTTGGTTATAAATCAAATAAGGAAATAAATTGGTATAAAAGGGGTGTAATTGTCCTTGGAAGACAATTAGTCTTGGAGGAGAAATTATTGTGAAAATTTCTTGGAGAGATTTTTTTATGAGAGAATTTTCAAGGTGTTATTTTACACCAACAATTGTAAAAGAAGAAAGAGACTATGAAGGGTCAAAGGTTGGCTTTGGTAACAAAATGTTTTGCTTGACAAAACTAATAAATTAGTCCCCTGATTGAGAAGTGGACCCAGAGATGTAGTCTTGGTCAGACAAACTCCGTATCAAATTGTTTGTGTCTCTTTAGTCTCCCATCCATTTAAGTTTTATTTATTAGTATTCTCTTCTATGTACATTAGAGACATTATTAAATTAAGTGTTTAAGCTTTAATCTTCTTGTAATTTCAATGGTTTAAAGTACTTAACACGCAATTGTTGCTTGAATCAGGGACTAAATCTTTATTTTGGATGAAGTTGTTAAACTTGTAAATCCTAGTTTATAGATCAACATTTCAAATCACACTCTTTGATCCATCATCATGTTTTTAGCTATATTGTCTCTAATTATTACCCTTGTATGAAGCCACGACAAAGTTCTAATATTCATATTAAGTGATGAATAAGCACTTTAATTATATGTTATTTGCCACCCAAACTCCCAACTCTTAGGTTATCCATACTATTGATATTGTGTATTTAGATATGGGTTCCAACGTCATATTTCCATTTCATTAATCTATATCCACATTTGTTGGGCATTGGTCAAAACACCAAAATAGTTTGTTCTTGTAATTTAATTTAATGTTATTAAATTAAATTTATCACATATGTATATATTAAAGGTCATATTATTTTTCATAATTTAATTTAATCAACATAATTATAAACTATAATTATATTTTTATTATTTATTTAATCTTATATTTTAACTCTATTATCATTACATTCCATTTTTGGAAAGTGGACATCACAAAATGTTTTTTGTTTTATTTGTTTATTTTAACCATTACACGTGTGCACATAGAGATTGAAATATAGTCATCTTCAAGGTTCCCACTCACACATGGATACATCCATGCACACATACACAAACACATCGAAGTTTTATCAATTGATTGAAAATTCAGTTATCTTCAAGGTTCCCCAGACCATGTTTTTGGAAATAACACACACATGCACGCGCGCGCACACACACACACACACACACACACAATGATACCAAAAAAATGCCAGTCTCCATATTTGTATCCATATACACCCATTTTTCATTTTCAGGGACTACAGTCCACTATATTGCTAATTGGGAATCCAATAGCTAAAGCCCCATAATTGAAATCTGCATGGTAGCGCCCCACCCCACACCACCACAACACCCCCACCCAACTAATACCTCTTTGCTGACCATCTAATGATGGCCTTCTTATCTATTTTTCTCAGTACCCAAATTGTAACAGTTGCTTGACGAAAATGGAACAATTTGGAAACAAGAAAAAACCCTTAGCGGGCTATGTAGAGGTCAAAATAAACCTGTGGAGATTTGTGTATTATTTTTCCTTTTTGGTAAAAGGTTAAAACAAAAGCAACACTTAATTCACCATGGGTTGATCTTGAGTTCTGATAAATCCACCAAGGATCACCGAAGCACACTCTAGAGCATCCCCAAATGAACCTAGATGTACTCAACACTAGTCCATCCCCGACCTTCGCCTCCTTGCCTCCCATGTCTCCATGTTGTATGACATCCCAAGTTAGCTCACTCCCCTTCCCAACCCACCCCCCCATTGTCACTTGTTCTCCACCTCCAACATTTATGAGGCCATCAAACTTATGAGATACAACAGGGCTGGTAATGAAGAGGATTTTCAGGCTAAGCTCTTCAAGCTCGGTACCACTATCCTAGGCCCTTATCTTTCTACACTCTTTAATGGAGTGGTTTATTTTTGTTTTTCAGACTCATGGTCGAGACATGTTATTCACCTGATTCATGAGTCTGGGTTGGACTCCAATCTTGGAAACTATATGACCATCATAATTGGGCATACATTTGCCAAACTTTATGCCACAACATTGAATACTATTTTATCTAGTGAGCTTGATAGGAGGAATTGTAGGGCTAAGGGTCAAGAAGGATTCAAGGAAGACTACCAGACCATGGATCATATCTTAACACTACGGGCTATTATCGAGGAGGCTCGGCACCACTCAAAGAAAGTCTACTATTGTTTTATGGATTTTTGTAAGGCTTTTGATTCCATCCCCAAAGCAGCCCTTTTTCAGAGACTTGGAGATATTGGTATTTCTGAGATCTTACTGACAACTAGCATGAGGTTATATGAGACAGTGGTTGGTAGACTCAGGAACACAGAGGCCATCTCTGACCCTATCTAGAGCACCATTGGGGTGAAATAGGGTTGCCCTCTCTCGCCCACTTTGTTCAGGATCTACATTGATGAGCTTGAGGCTTTTCTCAGTGACTCCTCACTTTCGAGTGATGGTTGTCATCTACACCAGGTATTGATCTCCATCCTTCTATTTTCTGACAATGTGGTTCTTCTTGATTCTTCTCTTAAGGGTCTTCAAAGGCTTCTAGATAGACTTGCATCTTTTTGCAACATGAGACAATTGGTTGTGAACCTTGAGAAGACTCGTGTTATGGTCTTCAATGGTCTAAAGACCTCACATCTCCATTTTCACTTCCAGGTTCGGGAAGTTGAGATTACATCATCTTTCACATACCTTGGGGTTAAGTTTTTTAGATCTTATTTCAGCTTGAGATCAACCATTCAACCTTAGATCAGAGAAGGGTTGGGTTCCCTTGCCATGCTTGAGAGACAGTGCTTCAAACATCACTTTCTGGACACATAGTCTAAGTTATCCCTCTTGGATTCCTTAGTAAGACCCACAATGCTCTATGGTTCAGTGGTTTGGGGTCCTTCCCTTTTAGACTCAGATTGGGCCATGATCAAGCACACCAACACTCTGCTCCTCCGTCAGATTATTAGATGTCATAAATCTACCCCCACAGTGTTATTTTGGTTGAGTTTGGAGCTCACCCATTCAGGCTTGTGCCATTTTTTACCTGATTTGGTTTCTCCACCATCTTCGTGGCTTTTTAGACTTGGCTAAAGTCCAACACAAATACCCTTATTTAGCCTGTTGCTTTTCAGTTACTATTGTAGACTTTGATCCAACCACTAGAGCCTATTGTTGGTATGCTTAGGCTACTAACCTACTGAGTTCAGTTGGGATTGACATCAACCATCTCCCTCCCTACTAGTTCTCATTGGACTTTCCTGCTCATCTCCTCCCCTCTTAGTAGGAGTTGAACGGGCATGTCAAACTTGAGATCTCCAAGTAGTATATTATCCGGACCTAGGTTGATCCTCCAGGGGGACTACGTCCGAGGATGGCTTTCTACGCTAAGCACTTAGATATTCAAGATGGGATTATTGTATGCTCTAAGTACTTACATGGATACTGGACCCATGCCCTATGTATCTCCCTTGGTTCATTCAGGGTGGGCTCGCACCAACTTTAGTATCTAGGTTGATCACCATATTTCTAGAGAGGATCAAGTGTGTAGACTTTGTACCTTAGCAGAGGCAGAATCTGAGATCCATTTCCTTGTCAGATTCCCCATACACTACGATATTAGAGGGGCATTTTATTGTCTATTTAGAGATTGCAAATCCCTCTCAGATTTTTTCAAGTACACACATCAATGTTGCATTGTGCTCGATCTCTATGAGTCCTTTCAGCTTTGCGACCATACTTTACAGCTGTCATTTCCCAGGAGTCAAACCCAGGCACATCTTATTACAACCTTCTTCTTGCCCTTAGCTCCGACTCGGGGTGTGAAGTGATCATGCAATTTCCCTACCATGGGCCATTCCAGATCTATGAGACCCCGCAAGGTACCTCTTCACCAGCTACACTCCTCTCGTAGCACTTAGCCTCACCATAGGGCCTCTGGTAGCTGCCAACCATAGCAATTGTTATTGGACTTCTTCCCTTTGAGGACACATACCCAATAGTTTTCATGATGTCTCCTGCCTTCATCTTCATTTATTGTACTTGTTCTTTTGTGGACACCATTTGGTGTTCTATTTGTCAGCTATCTTCTTGGTGTAAGCTTCCAGTCCCATAGTCCCAAGTTGTGGTCTTTTGTTGGACATTAATAAAATTATCTTATCTACAAAACCTTGTCAACATTCACAACAAACAACAACACACACTTAGACCACATTCAAACTAGACTCGGATCCAAGGGTAAGTCTAAGAAAATGGATACCTTAAAAAGTATGAGTTGGCATTAAGAATCACTACCAAATCTGATATAATTTGGTTCAAATATGGTTTCCAACAATTTTTTCGGTCCAATTAGCCTTGTCTAATTCAGTCCAGATCTTTCAGGTCTTATAAAAATTTATTTTTGTTTTTATTTCATGAATATTTTAACCTCTACAAGGACTTGAATGTTGCAAACTTGGCAACTATGGTATCAAGATGACAACGATTTGAGTTGAATGGCATGGTCAAGCCTCATTGTCTTATGTTTCTATGACTAATTGATGGAAGGATTAGGCAATTATTTATTGGGAAGCAAGAGTGCGAAGATTGCCAACTCAATTGTAAAGAGGAAGGAGGATTCAAAAATATGATAGGAGGTGGTTTTAGTATCTCTCTATTAACTTTTGAATATTCAAAATGGTGCCTTGAAGAATTGCACTATTTTCCGTATTATAAGAATGAGCACACTATAATATGCTTATAAATTTGTTGCAGTTTCTGTGAGCATTTTCTATCATTGATGGAATTTGTCCCTCATGTTTTATAGATCTAGGGCTCCTCCCCTTAAGTATCTTTATCAAACAATATTTTCTTACAATAAGAAACCCCAAAACAATGTTATCAAGTTTTCATACTTTTCAAGCATCTACAAATGCTCCACAAAAGGAAAGAAATGTTGATAACATTTTAAACAAAAAAATAATAATAAAGCAGAATTTTTAAGGTAAAAATATGAACATTATCAATGGCTTCATACCCATGAGATTATTCAACTCCATTAACAGTTCTAAATGTTTCAAAAATCAAAATTAACAAAACTTGGTCAATAAGTAAATAAATGAATATATTTCCTGACAACAAACCTGGTCCATATTATTTATAGAGTCTAGACTATAAAGAAACTTCATGAATCATCTATATGCAATTTATGTAAATTGCAAGTGGGGGCTCGATTTTATCACTTGCATCCACCTAAAAAACTTATGAGAATTTTTTGAGGAATGACTTTAGAGTCAAATCTAACAATGTGGATGCATCTACCTTTTTTCTTATGCCTTTAAGCCTTGGAATCACTACTTGAATTTAAAATCTCAAATAAGCTCCCAGCTACTCAATTACTTATGCCACAAGGACCAATTTTGGAAAAGGGTGTAAGGTCTATTGTAACATTAATTGCAAGACACTGGTATGCTTGTTCTTATTTTAAATGCAACCCTTTCTATTATTTTCATAAGAAAATAGATTTGTCAATTGTCCATCAAATTCCCAAAAAAATAGATGACACGCGTGATCAGCAATAGCAAGACTAGAAATGTTCTTGCAACAAGAAGTTTGAAGTCAACATTTTCAAATATTTCAATCTAGAGCTTTATGTTCATTGATAACATCACAAACTTACCATGCAACAAACTAGAAATTGACACAAGATTGCAATTGCATAAGATATTTTTTGATGAATAAGAGTCAAGTAAATAAAATATTTTACACACTGTTACATTGGCTACTTTACTATCTAGTTTTGTAGTGAACTTAGCTCTTGTTTTTAAGGTGAACTTTATATCTTCTTTCACTTTGATGATTTCTAGTAGAGAATTATGAATATACAATTAATCCTTTCTTTCTTCAAATTGTTTCCTTTTAACTAACTTTGCTACAATTTTCTCTCTTGTTTTCTAACAAATACTTTGAAATAGAAAACATATCATAAAAATTGTTCATTTTTAAGGTTTTCACTCATTTTTTTCTCTAATGTTAGTTCGTACTATGAGATGGTTATCATGACAAATCTAGCAAGTACAACCAATTGAAAAAGGGTACAACCATAAGATCTTGTGAACAAGGATCATGTTAGATTATATGAGTGAATTAGATCAAAAAAAGGAGACAGTTGTTAGATTGTGGTCCAACTTTCAAAGAGAAAGCAATGACAAATGTTATTGGCCCTACGAGCATTGTAAGAGCTTAAACACTAGAAGGCTTAAAATCAAAATAGTTAAGAAACATTGCAGAGACAATGGTCACATTGAACAAAGGTTTGACTATCATCCATTGGTAAGTTGTTCATTATATTGTTTTAACAATTAATAGATATATGAAATCACTTGATGATGAGATAATGATCATGGTTTATTTATGTTCATCATTTCTATATAGGTCAATTGCCCAAGTGGAGTAAGTGATATGAACCACCACAACCACAAAATATGGCTTTTGAAGTGGAGGAACATGGAGGTGTGAAGTTGGTGATCATGTAATGCTAGAAAACACATTTGAAGATGATGGTAAAAATGCATTGATCCATGACACATTTGGTAGTGGCGCAATTGATGATGATGATCAGGATGACATTGATGTCATCCATGATATACCTCTACTTGAGAAGGAAAAGGCAACCCTTTACAAAGGCTCCCAAATAACTCTTCTCTTTCTAGTATTGTTGTTGCTAAATTTGAAGGTTATGAATGGTTTATCCAACATAACAATTTCGTGTATGCTAAGATATGTCATAATAGCTGATAAAAGGTGAAACATGTGCCATTAATATTGTTTATACTAACAAAAAATAAATTTGTTGAAGACAGATAGGTGAGTTTTTGTTACCACCATAAAATATTCTCCTTTGCTCATATCGAGAATTATGTGCCACTATGAAAGATATTGGAATGGAGTATAAAGCAAAAGATGCTTGTCCCAATGATCATATTAGTTATCATAAAGAACATGAATTTGCAATAGAATGCCCTGAATGTCATATGAGTAGATATCAAGTAGATCGAATAATAAAAAAGTGTCTAGTAAGGTTCTTCGTTACATCCTCATTATTCTACGTTTGCAATGATTATTTGGGTGTAGTAGCATGACATAGTTGATGAATTGTCATGCATGCAATAGAAATCAAGATGACATTATTTAAATGCATTTGTGTGGTTTGGAATTTATGGAGATAGAGGAAAAATGACCACGCTTTAAAGAACCTTGAAATCTTAGGCTTTCACTAGCAATGGATAGTGTCAATCCATTTTGAGAGTTGAGATCTATTTACTCAGTATGGCTTATTTTTGTTATCAACAATAACATTCCTCCATGGATGTCAATAAAGATGGAGCACATTATGTTGGCAATGATTTTTCTAGGGTTTTTATCATTTAATAATTATGTATATGTAATTATCTAATGTTGTCATTCATTTAACTAGATAAGTACCAAGTTAAAGATCTGAATGTATATATTGAGCCTCTCACCAACAAGTTGTTGGAGCTATGGAATAGTGTAACTATGTATGACATCTCTAGACCAATTGAACAAAGATGTTTTCAATTCCATGCAATGCTTGTATGGACAATTCATGATGCCCTTGGATTGACACATTTATGTGGTATGTTATGGTGAATTTCAAGTTGCACACAATAATTCTAATTATAAAATTTAACATATTTAATCAAATTGTATCGTTGTCTTGTAGGTCTTCAAACAAAGAGAAAATTTGTATGTCCATTTGTGGTTCAAAGGTGAAATCTCATCATTCAATATGTTTAGGAAAGCAAGTGTTTGATGAGTATAGGCACTACTTTCATAGAAATCATAATTATCGAACTATTGAAAAATATCTTTTAAATGGGAAAGAAGAGACTACAAAGAATCTACGAAGGATGACACCTCACCTATGAAAGTTGGATTATAATAGAATCAATTGTCAAGGTAATGTCATTCCGCCTGATGGTTTATGTTTGTAATTTATATATTTATGTTGTGTTTTGTTTGTTGAATATGTAATTGATGACTATAAAGGTTGTCGCAGCATCATTGACAACCTTCCAAAGGGACTAAAATATTGTCCCAGATAATTTAGTAGGTTGCCCTACTACGAGAAGCTGCAGATTGTGCGTGTGTTTGGTACTATGCATATTACAAAGAATATAACAAAGACATTGCGGAAAATATTGGACAAAAGGCGTGACAAATAAGAAATTGTTAAAATTTGTAGTCACATTCATGAATTCAATCATGCAGTGAAAAAACTCATTGAATCAAATAGAAATGGTGACCGAATTAATATAAGCGCCCTTCCTTGGTTATTAACGTAGCAAAAAAGTAATGCTAGTAAAAGTTCATAAAAAAAAAAAAAATTTCCACAAGATTTGTTGTGATTATAAACACTTTCATATCAAAGAAAAGTGAATTTGAGCCAGAGTTGAAAATGCGTGATTTGCATACCTTCATCAAGGTAAGTCATGCTCTTCTATATGTACAATATATTTGTATAACTACATGTATTTTTCATTGTTATATGTTAGAAAAGAATGAAATGATCACTTTATAATTGTTCTAGTACATGCTACCCCTATCTCTCCTAGAGAACTTTGACAATAACATCAAACAAGTCATATACTATCTTGGGAAATACATGAGGTAAGAAGTGATATTTGCTCAAATTGTTGAATATATTTATTATATTCGTAAAAAAATAATTCGTGGTATGTAATATATTGCAAAGTCTCATACTTATATATTTTTGTGTATTGAATCTCTTGTAGGTGGTTGTTGTTTAATGAAATACATAAAGAACATCTAATGTGTAAAATGCAGAAGTGTCCACCTTTAACTTTTTTCAATACATAAGAGCACTACCTCATACACCAAGTTGAGGAGTTGAATTGTAAGGACCAATACAAGCTAGGTCGATTTGGATAGTTGAGAGACACTTGAAAATTTTGAAAGCTTTTATTCGACAAAGAGCACATCCTGAGAGTTGTATGGTGGAGAGATATATGGTATACCAGATTATGGTTTATGTTGAAGTTGATGAAAGATCAACCTTCAACTCCAAAGAATCACCTACATGCAAATGCCTATCACAGAAAGAGAGAAGCAAAAGCTATGGAGGCTAAAATTGCCAGATCCATAAACGAGACATTCTTGATGAGAAAAAAGAGAAAATGTTATTATCAAAAGTGAATTCAATTACAAAGAGATCAATCCTTATAAAAAGAGATCAATGCATAGTAGGTACCCAACCACTGCAATCGCCTTGCACATATGATCAAATACTAAATACATATCTCACTCCATTGAACCAAGAAAGCAATAGAACCAACATAACTCCCCTATAATGCTAAGAGGTAAGACATGAACACTGAAACTAAATGCAATATCTCCTATAGAAAGAATCAGGAACATCGAGAGCCCAAAAGAAGTACAAACACCTATAATGACATGTGTCATCAACATGTCATGAGGCTAATGTCATGGAAGAAACACTCACTTGACAAAGGAAGATGACAAATATGAAACCCCCCAAGGCACTTTATAATGTAGTGCAAGTACAACAAAATACAAAGATGTGCAAGATCTTAAAATGCAATAGAGTGACACTTTATTTTAGTGCATTTACAAAAATACTACAAAAAAATGTCAACAAAGATAAAAAAGAGACATAAGACTAATACAATAGATAATATAATCCATGAAAGTTCCTCTTAAACAACAAAATTGATCCTCAGACCTGAAACAACCAAGATATCTATCAAAATGCAGAAAAGCAAAAACCTGAATGAGATGTGTGTGGAGCAGAATCTAGAAAATAGAATATCTCAAAATGTGTCTTCCAGAGTGCCAAATAGAACCTCTAACTTTGATTGCATAAATTGACAACTGAACAACATAAAAAAGCCAAATAAACTACACCATCATGATGGGCTCAGAACCAGCTTTCTGACGATATTTTGTTTGCGAAAAACAAAGTCTGGATGAGCAAGTTACAGCTAAAAAAGTGTTGGAAAAGAAAAAAAATGTTGCCTTGAAATTTGTGCTAGAATACAATGGGATGTGTGCCCACTAGTACCAGAATCTACCTTGGGAAGCATACCAATTTTGTACCAAAAATGTTTCAATTTTTGTACCAAAATCTTGATTTTAGTACAAAAAGTCTTGATTTGTGTGCCTAAAATTCTTGATTTTCATACCTAAATATCACAAAATTGCCACCTTAGGAAGGGTGCAAAATCTTGGTTTTTGAACAAAAATCTTGATTTGCATGCCAAAAATTAGAAAATTAGTGTCTCAAGAAACATGCAAAAAAAATTCAAATAATCGTCACCTTGGGAAACATGCTGAATCTGGAAGCAATATTATTTTTGCCTCATATTCCAACTATGTCCAAATTTCACAAATTTTATACGAAAAATAGGAGTTTTTGGACACTCTGAGCTCAATGGTGAGGTCTATTTGGCCTCAAAGTGCGCTAAAAAAATTTGACCCCCCAAATACAATACGATTTTTTTTTTTTTTGAAAAATGAAACCCCTTGAACAAAAAGCATAGATCTAAAAGCCAATCCAAACTTCTCATAAATAGAATAGGGGCATGAAGGTCTGAAGCTCTAATACCATGTTGAAGTTGATGAAAGATCAACCCCACAGCTCCCAAGAATCACCTACATGCAAACACCTGTCACATAGATAGAGAAACAAAAGCTATGGAGGCTGAAATTGTCATATCCATAGATGAGACATTCTTGATGAGAAAAAAAGAGAAATTTTTATTATCAAAAGTGAATTCAATTATAAAGAGATCAATCCTTATAATAGGAGATCAAAACCTTATCAAAAATCTAACCTAGATTGCATAATAATAATTAATAATAGAATTAATTATTATATGCCTAAAGTTTAAGTAATCTAGACATAATAAATTACTTAATAATCAAATCAATATGATTTAATTAATAAGAAAATACTTTATTACTCTAAAAGTTTATGTTACTCAATATCGTCCTAATCTTACAACAAGGGCCCATATAGATTGCATGTGGGATCCTGACTCCATTAAAATATTTGAAGGGGAGTACTTAGTGGGGAAAGGTATATTGAGGAAAATGAAAGGTAATAAATTATAAGTTATTGTAGTTAATTAATTATTAATCTTTAAAATAAATCTGTTGTAACTTGTTTATTTTTTTTTGTATAGTTGTTGAAGAGTGAGATGCACTACATTTGTATATTGCAAACAATCAAAATTGGATGATGGTATGGATTGAATGATGTCATAATTCTACTCATAGATTAACATGTGAATGTGTGTCTTTATTGGCTAAAGAAGCTCATCATAATCGTGAGTCCAATGTTACACAAAGGGAAATAGATTTAGCATATGATTTAAGAGATTTTTAGGTACATATATATTTTTTAATCACCTGCATGTTTATCGACTCATGATGCAATAATTTTTACATGTTTGACATGTTATTGCAGGTGAAACGCCACAAGGGTATGTTATGCAATGGTTATAAATTTTGCATCAAAAAATTAGATGATATGAAGAAAACTTATGATTCTAGGATAAGTGCAATCTTTTAGTTGGCTAATGTTTCATCAAGAAATGACTTACACCCTCGAGAATCTCAAAATTGATACCATGAAATTTTGGAAGATATACATATGTGACTTTAATTGCTTCAAATTTTTTCTCTTCATCATCAAATGGTACAAACTACGAATTAATCAAAATGGTCTCAATAGAACTATTATTAAACATGACAATATATCTCCAATTATCAATACAAGATTTTCTGAGCCAGTTGGGGACAAGCCCTATGTTCTTCCAAGACAATGTGAGCAAGTATTTTACTCAGAGGTTTCACATAAATTGGGCTGGTCATTTGTTATTAGACATGATCCAATAGGAAAGTCAATAAAGTATAGTGTGATGGAAAAAAAAAGATACCGAGGAAGAAGTAGAAGATGACGTAGATAATTTGATCACGATCGAGAGTTAGTCAATGATGTTCTTGATGCAAATAATTTTGAAGAAGAAGATGATAATGATGATAAAGATGATGCTTCTACTTGATGATGATGATGATGACGACGATGACAAAAATGATGTTGACATTTTTGCTGATGATGATGACGATGACAACAAAAATGATGATGGTGGTGGTGATTATGTCAACGATGACAATGATCATGATGATGAGGTGGACGAAGAAGAAGACCATTGACATGAATGAAATGTACAATTATCTGATCAATGCTTATGCTCTTTAATATTTATTCTTGATAGAATGTACACTTATGCAATCAATGCTTATGTTATTTAATATTGATTTCTTGATAAAAATGTATAGTTATGTAACAAATGTTTAATTTGATTAATTTGTATTGTACCCTATAATGTTTTTAATTCATATATGATGCTTATGGTAGAAGTGATACATTCAGAGTTATTGTTGGTGTTGATTTCATGTTTATGTTTTGTGTGATGTTGCCACCCTTGGTGAAAACATGTGATTGACTATAGACATTGTCAACCCAAATTCTATTAAGGGTCCTTTACAGACAACACAAAGTAAAGGTAAGGAATACAAAATATATATAATGATTATGATGACCACATTTATTCATGTTGTCTACTATGTAATTTTTTGTATACTTATCATGATTTTTTAGCTAATGTAAGACAATTAAATAATGTATGCAAGAACACAAACCCCTTTCATGAGAATCTCACAAAGTCTAATGGGTCATCAGGTATAAGTCAATACACCCTATACAGATTCATGTCTTTTACCATTTATACAATATCTCTCTCATTTCATGGAGTGTAGGTACCAACAAATAGGTATTTGTCAGATGTGTCTTCCTTGAGTGAGGGAAATATGGGAATGGAAGAAGAAAGTGAGACATTTAGTAGGTCTAAATTAGGGAGAACAACTAGAGGTCAAAAAATAAAAAGGAAATTCAATAAACACATGAAAATTTTTATTTCTCAAGGGGGTTGTGTTCTTATGATGATGAGAGCAAAGGTGCCTTTGACGTGCCCCTTTGGTACCAACATCTACAGAAAAATTGGGTCCTTAAGGAACTTCCTCCAATAAACACTGATTTTTGTGTTTGAGAGAGGATATCTCGCATAGCAACCTCATCATTACATGGTTTGGGCCTACTTTCCATGGATGGCATAAACATCCCCTACAACAAAGTTGTCAAATTGATGGAATATGTTAGACCTTGTTAAAATTATAGTTCTTGGATGTAGATTGTTAGATTAAAAAAAAGTATGTGTAGGTATGCACTCTTGGGAAATTATATACAACACAAAGACAATGAACAAAGTAAAAGAGTAGCTATGTATATTGACGAGAGGCCAAAAGCCTTAGGGAATATTGTAGGCTTTATAAATAGTATGCGACATGCATCAACTATTAAGCAACCCAATTGTATTTTTGAGGCATACGAGGGAAACCACATATTTGTATGTGCGATAAAATCAATATGTGTAAGGGAAAACTTGCTTATCAATTATAATTTGAATCGCATAGATACAAAGAAAGCCACTATCATGGCCAAGGTGGTACATATTATACACCATTTAAACCAACTTCTACTCAATGACTCGAACAAACCATTAAATTATTAAATTTATTGACTAATATTTCTACTACTATATGTCACTCTCTTCCTATGTTGTAAACTTTGCAAACTATTAGTAATTTTCAAGATAGTTGAACATGCTTAGCACTTTCTTTTTTATAAATATTAGTCTAATTATCTCTTCTTTTAATTGAAGCTCTCTTATAATTGTTTATTATTCAACATAACTTAGAATAACAACATGTGTTTTAACATGTCTTAATGAAACTTTTTGAAACATAGGGCTAGAATATGGAGTAGCCACATAGACATGATGATGATGATCCTCCACACAATTCTTCTTCCCTGTAGGTAAACCTCATTGTTATTGTACAAATTAGATACAAGAGAAATGTTAAATAGTATCTTTTATTGTTTTATTTTTCTTCACTACATAGTGCTAATACTAGTGTTAGTAATATTGTTGTCATCAAATGAGCTTTGATCAGAGAAAGGGAAAAGAACATATAGTCCATGATGAGGAGTCATGTGAAGAGGACCCATTCACTATTAATTTTGCAACAACCCCTAACCTTAGGGCTGCAATTTAGAAGGTCCCATGTGACATTGGAAAAGAATTGGGTCAATTGGTATCTATATACCCTTTGACTCCTAAGTCACACAATAGATCATTTAAATTGATTCACAAGGCTGAAAATTATAGAGTGATTATTAATGTAATTTTTATTTTTAACAATAGTTCAATAATGGATTTAACTTTATGTTGTTTTATGTCACTAACTAAAATTTGGATGTGTTATTTTTACAGGTTTTTCTTTCTGATTATGTACCTCGATGTAGCCTTGATGAGGGTGCTTAAGGTATATCACATGTTCTATCCCCCACTTGTGTTTTCCACTGAATATATGTTCCTTGTTTTATTCTCTAAAAATATTATTCTTTAGGAACTGTTAATGATCCTATGGTGACGCTACCTTCGATAAGGAACAAAACCCCATATGTATTGTCGACTGCAATGTCGGCAACACATAGCATGGGCGCAAACTCTACTGCACCACCTATTAGCATGTAGATCCCTCTTTTTCTCTCTCATTTTCTATTTTTTAATTTCCATTGAAGTATTCTTTCTTGGGGGCATTTTGTAATATTAGATTCATTATATGCAACAAAAAATTATAGACATGAAGAATTTCCTAGATGTACCTATATTCATTGTATGGTAATAGTGAAGGATTGTGAGTTGCTCATCTATGATGATGATGGACTTCCCTTGAAAGTATCCAAGCTTCCAAGTACTTCAAAGATTGGTCATTTCTTTTACTGTACAATCTTATGCTCGTAATCAAATGCAATAACCCCTATGCAATCCCTTGCAATAACTAATGATCCTTTGATTATTTTGCAAGGAACAATATTTTTTATGAAAATCTTAATGATGAGTGCTTGCATATATTTGGGCCCACCATACATGAATGGTGGAACATTTATCTAAACTAAAACCTTAATCCACTATTTTGATTTCAAATCATTGATATAATAGTTTTCCTTTGATCCATTCATAAATCTAGCAATATATTATTTAAAAAAAAATCTTAGGAAAAGGTGGAACATGTCCAAGATGGAAAGTTAAAGGAAGCTCTTCTTGATAGTATGATAAGCTATTTTGGACCTCGTGCATTTGACAAAATTAAGCTCCTTGAGAAAGTAGGGTCTTGTTTAAGGCATTTAAGAGACCACTACAAGCTTAAATTAGAAAACAACCCTAAGTACATGTGCCCCCCCTACATTCCTGATTTAGAGCATCAAAATCTTGTTTTGGATGCGAGGGAGAGAAGCCAAAGGCATAATCTTGGAGCTCCTCCATAAGATGAGAAAATAAGGCATGTAAGGTTATAAAGAATTAAGTATGTACTAAATAATCTTTATATTTATATGATCTATTATATTTCAAAATTTTCATAGATTGTCCGGCACATTAAAGGCAACAAAGGAAAGAAAAAAGAAGAAGCATGGACAACACAAGATTGGCTATGGTGGTTACTCAAAAGTTGTTGCACAAGTTGTAAGTAAATGAAAAATCACATGCAAATATTTATAAATTGCAATCAATTCAATTTTGATGAAACAATGCAACAAAAATGCAAGGCGTGGAGTTTAGAAGAAAACTCTTTGAAGAAGATAAGAAAATACTCTTCAAACATGGCTATCAAGTCATGGCAAATAGGTTACGAGAAATCAATGGGAAAGGTTCTAGTGATGGATCCGTCACGGCAAATATGTCAACAATTTTTTGGAGTTGAATACTTTAATAATAGTGTATTTGTTGTTAAATTTCAACTTAAAGTGATTAAATTTGTTTTAAGTAAGCAAACAATGATCACAATGTACATGTGATTGGAATGCAACCTACCAATATTGTAACACCACCCAAGCATGGTGAAGTTGTTAGTTCATATGTGCATCGAAGTAGTCTAGGTATACATTTTCTATATGATTTTTATATAATTATTAATACAAGTAAACTCTGAATTAAAATTGGTGTACTAATACCAAATTTAATTGTTTTTGGATGTTTGGATTAATGTAACATTTTGTATTGCAGCTTTAGAGGACATGCATGCCACTATTCATGATAAGCATGTTGAGGTTGACACCGCTAGGCAAGATGATGTGGCTAGATCAGGTAAAGAGTCTCACGATTATGTTCTTTAAAGTATTGAAATACATGTAACAATTATAATAAAATGTAAGTAATTTAACCATTTTATTTGTTATTGTAGAGCACCCCCCCTCTGCATCATGAGAAAAGGACTAGGCATGTGCAACTGAGATCACGAGAATAACTAGAAATAAGAACCGTTGAGGGGGAAATGATGATATTGATGGCATGGATGTTCCTCTTCGAGATTCTAGGAAATCCAAAAAATCAAAGAAAAAAAGGAAATGATTGTAATTTATGAAACTTAATTGTTAATGAATGTTCATAAATTATATAATATGTTAATGAATATTGATGATTGTTGTGTGTCAATGAATCTTATGTATTAATGAATGTTATGTTTTACTTGTGGATGAAAGAATGAATGCATAATTTTAGATGTTAAAGGGGAATTTAGAGTGATGTGGAAGGGGGAGGAGGGGGGGGCGTGGAGTGGGGGGGAAGAATGAGGTTCCACCTTCACATGGTTGGTCCTGTTTAGTAGAGAATGTTAAACTATTCTTAAAACAGAGTGAAGCTCATTAAGGTTCCCTATGGCTGGAGTCATTGATAGGTCATTAGTTTCTCATATTTTTCCAATTCTTAGGTGGTTATTAGTTGTACAACTCATTCTTGCATCACTTTTTCATTTTCCTCCATTGAACCTCTATTCGATAATCTATCCAAGGTTGAATCCTCAAATATCATATCAATATCATTTTAAGCATGTTCAAGATGTTGACGCACTTTAAATGTGCATGGTTTTTTCTACTTGGTTAGCTTTGTGCACTTAAATATATGTTGGACACTAGAAAATCATGATTCTAGGTCTTCATGGATCTATTTATGATTTAGTAACTAGGAGCTTTTGTTTGATAATGTGCATCTTCTTGTTTTGCGATATTTTTCCTTACCTTTTTGTCATGTGCAATGAGTAGGTGTTCATGTTGTATGAGTATTGACATCCTAGTGACATGGAGAAACATCACTTTTTTGGAATATAGATTGGATTCCTTATATTGGGTGCACGGTTGTAGCCCATAGTTACATACATGCACTTGAAGAGAAGCCACTAACCTCTTTCTGAGAAGTGGTAATGTTAAATTTGACAATCATCTACATGCCAAAAATTTAAATCTTATTATAAATAGAATATATTTTTAAAAACAATTTAATAAATACCACATAAAATATCCATTTGAATTATAATATTTGGAGATATAAATCATCCTTTTTTTAAGAAATTAAAATAAAAAACTTAAGTTAGTAAAAAACTAAATAAATGGAGATAAAGGAAATATAAATAATTTTAGATGTAGTGAATTAAATTATAATTATTTTGTAGTGGATATCTATTGACATTTTTGTAGATAGATTTATTTAAGATATCTATACTAGTATAATATTAGATGATAAAATAATTAACATTATATTAATATTTTATATAGAAATATTATCTATTCTTTATAATATTAAAGTATTTACTAATAACAATATATGAAATATAATCATTTGACTTTATATTTTAATAATATTCAATTAATATTATTATTCTTTTATATTAGTGCAATTATACTTTTCCATTATATAGTTAATAAACTATATTATAGTTTATTAATATTTTAATTTACTAAATAATTATATATTATTATTAGATTCTCTTTTTTAAAACATATAATAAATAATTATATCTATATATTTATTTAATTATAATTTAACTCTATTAGTATTAAAATTAATCTTGGAATTGGGGACATTATAATTTTCCCTTTCCAAAATTGTTTGTCCTCAAGCAATTCAAAATTCTCTCCTTGATTTGATCTTTAGTCCTGCAATGACAATTTCAATTTGGGATTAGATAGTTATAAATATAAATATAATATCACAAGATTAGATTTCAATTACTAAGAATGATTCTAGGAAAACAACTTATCTTGATAAATTGTAACACTTTACCTTTACTAAGTGTTCGGACCTGCCTCTTTGGAATAATTCTCCAAGATAAGAATCTTGAAAATACTCTTTGCCAATAAGCATGGCATTCTATAAGAATGCCCTTTGCCCATAATAGAGACATTATAAGAATGCCCTCTACCACAAATGATGATGCTCACTAACAACATCCTTTGCCAAGAGTGGTGACACTCACTAAGAACACCTTCTGCCAAACATGATGATGCCTCACTAAGAATGCCCTCTGTCCATAATCTTGGTGCTCACTAAGAACACCCTCTACCAATAATGGCAATATTCAATACAATCACTCTCTACTAGGCATGGCAATGTTCATTAAGAACACCCTCTGTGGCCAACATTTGCCTAGAATGCCCTATGTGGCCAACATTCAAGAATGCCCTCTATGGCCAACATGAACACACAATGTCCCCTTAGGCTAACATTTAAGGATTCCCTCTATGCCCGAAATTCATAAAGAATTCCCTCAATGGCCAACATTTAAGAATACCCTCTATGGTCAACATTCATCATGAATTCCCCCTATGGCCAAAATTCAACATTTAAGAATCCCTTGGGTCTCTAGATCCCCTTTAGGAATCATGACATTCGTTATGAATACCCTCTTTAACTCTTGTACATAGTTTACACTTATTTTATCACATATCATCTTAAATGAACTCAATATACTTTTTATTCTTTTGCAGTGCTTTGAATAGTTATGACTGAAATTATATCAATCTTCTTTTCTCAAATTGAGACTTGTCAAACTTAGTACTATTATGTTATTTAATGTTGAATGATGCTACCCTTTTATTTGTGACTAGGTGATAAGTATTCCTCTAGTCTCCTCTTATACGATGATTCCATGCATATCATTCACCTTGCAAGATGGCAATATCATGCTTAGATTATAACATTGTAATATTCCTTGTTGGTTGCCTACTAGGATTTAGAACAAGGACCTCTAATTATTTCTTCTTAAGTATGTGATCCCTCATATCACTTGTAGACTTGTATAATTTCTAAAGTGTGTATATATATATAATTTTTTTGATTTATTATATTACTCCATATAATATTTGACTTTAATCAAGAGTCATTAACACATAGGAGAATCTTTCTATTTTAGATATAATTGTATGCAATTGATTTCATTCTTTGCAATTAGATATAATCTTAATCTAATGAAATGTTGTAGAAGGACAATACACCATATAAAATAATAATATGCACTTGGCCAATCTAATATTTTGTTTAGTTTCCTTATAACAATGGTAATGTGCTTTAGATAATTGAATTGATTTCTATAGGTGGTGCCTTGTATATTTCCATCAATAAGGAAGGATAAATTGGGTTAGGTCTAATAAAGCCCTTTGATTTGTTAGAGTGCTTGCACGAGTAACTTGGCTATAACTTCTTTCTAATAGTTGCCTAATGCTTGTTTGTGGTCTTCTTAGTTGTCTGGCATTCGTCATTTTCAAGCACTCATAAAAGATAATACTATTCTTGCTTACTATGCTGACTTGAATACTCATTTGCTATTGATTGAGATCACCTTATTTGTTTGTTTGTTTTTTCCCCAATTTCATTGTACCGTTGACTTATTATTATAATGAATCTTTGCCTCACATGTGTTTCTTTATGCTTGTTTCTTGTGTATCTGAAACTGTTTGACGCCTATTCCACATGGAATGATTTATATTTGATTAGTAATTAGAAATAACTCAAAATTTATATGATTTTTACATTGTCCAAGGCACTATCGACACCAGGCTTGGATCCATATTAATCAGTGCAATATATATGCAAGAAAGTTGTGCATTGTTGCAATTTTATATTGTGTGTGTTGCAATTTCTTTGAACTCTGAAACTCAGCAACCCTGGCCCTTTTATTCTCAAATTATATACCACTGGTTAGTCCGAGCGTAGACCTAATCTAGATTGCGCAAGTGGTAATATTTCATTGAATAGATTCTCTAGTTGTATATATCTGAACATTCTAATTCGGAATGTTTGGAGTGCCACATATTATGTCTGGTAACAGCGTTATGTAGAGTAGTTGGCACTTCTTGTATCAATGGAGGGAGTGTCTTCTTCTATTTGATCTACAACTATAACTCTGTACACAAACACGTTCTAGGATACATATCGCTGGAAATTTGTTCTTCTACATTATCTCCTATGTTGAGTATAAATTGCTCTCTATTCACTGCGCCTGTACTTCTTTTCCACGGCCCCCTATTAATATTCTCTAACATTGAATTTAAAAACCTTATTTTTTCCTATTTCTCAATGGTTGTGACTATTCTCCATTGTCACATTATTATAATTCTTTAATACTCTTATATATTATATTAATCATATATTTAATGATTATATAATATTAGATGATAAAATGATTAATATTATATTAATATTTCACATAGAATTATTATCTATTCTATATAATATTGAAGTATTTACTAATAACAATGTATCAAATATAATCATTTGACTTTATATTTTAATATTATTATTATATTATAATATTCAATTAATATTATTATACTTTTATATCAGTACAATTATACTTTTTCATTACATAGTTAATAAACTATAATATAGTTTATTAATATTTTAATTTATTAAATAATTATATATTATTATTAAATTCTTTTTTATTAAACATATAATAAATAATTATATCTATATATTTATTTATTTCATTTGTATAATTGTGAATTAACTCTATTATTATTAAAATTAATCTTGGAATTGGGGACATTATAGTTCACCCTTCCCAAAATTGGTCGTCCTCAAGCAATTCAAAATTCTCTCCTTGACTTGATCGTTAGTCCTGCAATGACAATTTAATTTTGGGATTAGATAGTTATAAATATAAATTTAATATCACAAGATTTGATTTGAATCACTAAGAATAATTTTAGAGAAAGAACTTATCTTGATAAATTGTAGCACTTTTCCTATACTAAGTGTTCCTCACCTCTTTGGAATAATTCTCCAAGATAAAGATTCTCCAAAATACTCTTTCCCAATAAGGGTGACATTCTATAAGAATGCCCTCTTCCCATAATGGTGACAAATGCTTTCTGCCACAAATGATGATGCTCACTAACAATGTCCACTGCAAAGAGTGGTCATGCTCACTAAGAACACCCTCTACCAAGCATGGTGATGCCTCACTAAGAATGCCCTCTGCCCATAATGCAGTTCTCACTAAGAACACCCTCTACCAATAATGGAAACATTCAATACAATCGCTCTCTACCAGGCATGGCAGTGTTCACTAAGAACACCCTCTATGGCCGACATTCGCCTAGAATGCCCTCTGTGGCCGACATTCAAGAATGCCCTCTATGGCCAACATTTGCACAATGTCCCCTAAGGCCGATATTTAAGGATTCCCTCTATGGCCAACATTCATAAAGAATTCCCTCTATGGCCAACATTTAAGAATACCCTCTATGGTCAACATTCATTATGAATGCCCTTTGTGACCGGCATTCAAAAATGCCCTCCACAGAACACATGAGTCTCTAGATCCCCTTTAGGAATCATGATATTCATAATGAATACCCTCTTTAACTCTTGTACATAGTTAACACTTATTTTATCACATATCATCTTAAATTATCTCAATATACTTTTCATTCTTTTGCAGTGCTCTTGAATAGTTATGACTGAGATTATATCTATCTTCTTTTCTCAAATCAAGACTTGCCAAACTTAAAACTATTATGCTATTTAATGTTGAATGATGCTACCATTTTATTTGTGACTAAGTAATAAGTATTCCTCTAGTCTCCTCTTATATGATGATTCCATATATATCATTCACCTTACACTATGGCAGGATCATGCTCTGATGCCACATAATGTCCCTTGCTAGTTGGCTACCAGTATTTAGAGCAAGGACCTCTAACTTTTAAACTTGTATCATTGCTAAAGAATATATATATTTATATGCTTTTTTGATTAATTATATTACTCCATATAATATTTGACTTTAATCAAGAGTCATCAACAGTTATGAGAATCTTGCTATTTTATGCAATTTATCTCATTCTTGCTTGTTAGATATAATCTTATGAGGTGTTGTGGAAGGATAATACACCATATAAATAGCGCACTTGGCCAATCTAATATTTTGTTTAATTTCCTTATAAAATGGTAATGTACTTTAGATAATTGGATTTATTACTATAGGTGGTGCCTTGAATATTTCCATCAATAAGGGAGCATAAATTTGGTTAGGTCTGATAAGACGCTTCGATTTGTTAGAGAGCTTCCACAAGTAACTTGGCTATAACCTCTTTCTAATAGTTGCCCAATGCTTGCCTTTCGCATTCTTAGTTGCCTGGCCTTCGTCATTTTCAAGCACTCATAAAAGAAAATACTATTATTGCCTACTATCCTTACTTGAATACTTACTTGCTATTGATTGGGATCCGCTTGTTTGTTTGTTTTTTTTCCCTCCAATTTCATTGTATCACTGACTTATTATTATAAGGAATCTCTCCCTCACATATTTTTTTTTATGCTTGTTTCTTGTCTATCTGAAATCGTTTGATGTGCATTCCACGTAGAATGATTTATATTTTGATTAGTAATTTATGCGTATGCAATATTAGAAATAACTTAGGCTGTATATGTTGTTTACATTGTCCAAGGAAGTATTGACACCAGCATTGGGTCCATATTAATCGGTGCACTATTTATGCGAGAAACTTGTGTGTTAACCCTTTTATTCTCAAATTATACACCCCTGGTTAGTCCAAGTATAGACCTAATCATTATTGCACAAGTGGTAATAATTTATTCAATAGATTCTCTGACACAGTATACATCCAAACGTTCTAATTCAGAATATAGAAATATTATTTATTCTATATAATATTGAAGTATTTATTAATAAAAATGTATGAAATATAATCATTTGGCTTTATATTTTAATATTATTATATAATAATATTCAATTAATAAAATAAATTTTATATTAGTGCAATTATACTTTTCCATTACATAGTTAATAAACTATATTATAGTTTATTAATATTTTAATTTACTAAATAATTATATATTATTAAATTCTCTTTTATTAAACACATAATAAATAATTATATTTGTATATTTATTTATTCCATTTGTTTAATTGGGAATTAACTCTATTATTATTAAAATTAACCTTGGAATTGGGGACATTACACCCTTGTAGTTTTTCTTCAAAATTATCAAGGTCCACTCCTCTTCATAGACTTTAAAATAGAGCTTTCCTCTCTTGCATGCCAATGCATCATCTACGTGCACCCTTTGCAGAAGGACAATCTTTCTATTTATTTCACTAATTTGATCATTCATGGAACAATCACATATCCCTTGGCTCTATTTTGAGTGTAGTATGCCATTCATTCTTATCATGGTTGCTCTGTTGCTAAATTCATGACAGTTGCTCTCTCTCTTGAAACACATAAAGGTTTTTGCATTATTTTGTAAATGTGTTTCTCATCATCTTTGTTTATCATTGGCATTAATGCTACACAATATATCGTATTGCCTTGATCTAGTCATTGCTCTATGTTTTGACCTATTGTAACATTGTATGAAATGTTTTTAATCCTTACTTTTATGATTGCAATCTAACAGTCATTTGATGATTACCTTTTGCATTTCTTTATCGATGAATTTTATCATTTCACCTCTCTCTTATCAAATTTTAGGAATTTTAACAATGGATTCTTCTCAAAATTTGAAAATTATCATACCTTGAATCATATCTCTATTTAAAAGCAATCCTTAATTATTGTAATCCTACTATACTCCCCTAATATCTTTGTAACCTCTGACTCTTTATTTCCCTATTACTATGAGTTAACTTATTCCAAGGCCTTTCAAGCCACTATGGAAGATTTCTAAGGACCACATTGACTTTTTAGAGACATCACCCATTTGATTGAAATTCTTAATAAGAGTCTTTGACTCCCTTTCGAGTCATGAGATATTGAATCTTGTGTTACTAGGCTTGGCCTTGTGAAGGTGAAAAATCGTGTTCCTTCATAGTGAATGGTCTTTGTCTTAATCAGAACCTAGATCTCAATAATTTTTGATAAGTAGGACATATTTTCCACAAGTCAAATTGTGATATTGCTATCAAGCATTAATTATGTATTTTTTGAGTTAAAATCATTGATCCATGTTTCATGAGACTTAGGAAACATGGGTCAATGAGTTTGCATCAAAAAATGCACAATTCCTAATAAAAATATCTCAATATTTGTTATTCTCCTTCATTATTTTCTCACAAATGCAAGTCACTATTATATTTTATCTTCCATGACATGTATCATACTAGTATTGTATTATTCTCACTTACTATTTTCAATATATTCTAACAATGAATAGTCACTTTGAAAACTATTAATAAGTGTTATATAGTGACCAATTATGAAGAGTAGTGCATACTTCTTTGAGAAAGTGAAAACATACAGTCAACAAAATCATAGAATGCTCCAGACAGTGTATCTAGTGAGCCTCATGATAAATAAACAACTATCCATAATCTATGTTTATAACAATGTCTTTCATTTCTTTTATTAAAAACCTTATCATGAAGGAACATAAAAAAGGAGATGGATAAATCTACGATAGTAAACTCCATCTTACAAAGGAAATGATAAAGTAGAAAATATTTATGCATTTGGGGTTTATGGGTTTGTTGAAACCCGACCTTACACCATTCATTCTTGCCTAAAATCCATTTTCTTCCCTTTGTGACTATTGTGCCTAAAAAGAGATTGGACCATGTGCGATGTTGTTAAACACCCCTACCATCTAATAATGAGGAGGGCATATTTTTTTTGGTTGAAGATCTCCTCACTCAGGATGATGTTAGACTTTTTTACACTTTTTGCATGATGGACACCTACATGTCAGGCTTTATTGGGTAAGAGAAAACCTTTGAATTCTATGAAAAATGAGAGGATGGCAACTGTTTGATGAAATCATCATTCTAGATAAACCCTATTCATGACCATTCAAAATATAAAATTGAGCTCCAAATGAGCTCTCATCTTACCGATATTGTCAAGAATTTGGAAAAGATCACTTCTTCATGGTAACACCTTCAATTTTATTTTGGGTAGATTTAATTTCTATGTATGTTTGGATGCTTAACTCTTGTCCACCATATTGTCTTTGTAGGTTCTTAGAGTGTATTACAATCATCATTCATTCATATGAACACTATCAAAAAATTGAAAGGTATGTCATTCCTACCATCTCATATGAGCATTGGTTGTACTTATCTTTTTATTTGTGTTGATTTTGTTGTTTTGGATATTATGTGTGGGTTTCAAAGACACTAAAAATGATATAACTAAATGGGAAAAGAAGTATGTGAGAATTTAGTTTGCTAACCTCTCAAAATCCACCAAATAAATTTCAGCACAATTTTACACCTCTCAACATGCTTATTTATTTCTCCTTTCTATCTCGCATCTAAATTTTTTCCAACAAAAATAACCAGTTTGGGTACTATTTTTTAACAATATTTAACCATTTACAATTACACTTTCTATTAGCATGAATATTGATGGTATTCCTTTAGGGGAGTATCCTAAGCATTGCTAGAACACTTGGGGATAGTGTTAGCATGATTGACATGTTGCATTCACGATAGTTTTTGTCATTGATGTCAACATAGTATTGTTTCTATGAAGATTGGAAGATTAGTAGACAGAGAACAAGGTTGTACAGATGGAGTATTGATGAACTAGTCAAGTGCAGTTAAGGATGTGAGGTCAAGTGTAGTTAAGGATGTGCTCTATGTTGTGTCCTAGTGAAGTGGTTAAATGTGCATGGAGAAAGTCAAAGACATGCAAAATATATGCTTTATTTACATAGGACTGTATACAGACAGAGTAACTAAGAAGCAATTTTTGATGTTTGGATTATATCTCCTAACAAAAATGAAATCATGATAAACATAGTTAAACAATGATAGAAGACAACCTAATGATGACGTTTGCGAGTGCGCAAGGTCAAAGGTCACAAATGTGAGAAGTTTTAGATTAAGGTAAAAGCAGTTTTTGAAGGGGTCCCAAAAACCTTTACATCAAAAAGAAAGATATACCATGAAGCTCTACCAGGTTTTAAATGGACCTGAAACTAGCAGTACAATTAAAACTAGGTCAAGCAAGGACCTAAAACCAATAGAAGTGATCAAAAAGAGAAACCAGCGAGGACACTGGAACCTGGAAAGAAAACAGACTAGTAAGTGAGGCAACTAGAGAAGTCTCCCAGACCAGGAAAATCACCTAAAATTGCTGATCAAATTTGTTCTTCTAGTCACAACTTCCTTAGAAACATTCTTTCTCCAACGCTTTTTCTTGAAGTAGGAGAAACTCGGGCTTTCGTAATCTAACAAAATCTTAACAATATCTAGATTATGAATACTGTTCAACCCCCTAATATACCAAGTAATGATTTTCATATCTATTTTTTAGGGCTAAAATCCAGAATAGTTGCCTCCCCGCCATCAGCAATATTTTGCAAACTTTCTAACTCTCTGGTTTTCTTAGTGGTTCTTCTTCCAGATTTTTCTGGAGGACCAACATCCAGTTTCACCTTGGAATGTTGTTCTGCTCTTTTTCTAGATTTATCTTGAGTAGAAGCAAGAGAATTTATCTTGGTTTGCTGAACTATTTTGTTGCTTCTAGTCTCTACCCCTTTAGTAATGTTCTTAATATCAGCTATTTTTCTTTGGTTTGATTTATGCTTTGAGTTATCTCCTTTTTCAATCACAACATCTAGGGGAGGAGGTTCATCCAAAGGAAGGTCATAATTAGCCTGAGATAAAACCTGGAACTCCCTGGACTGAGAAAAAGGAAGATCACCCATCTCTGATTTATTTCCAGCTTCGGCCAAGAATTCACCTTGCTCTAGCATGGATTTATCTTCTAAATCTCTCCTTTGATCTTCTATCCTTTGATAAATAACAATTTGTTTTGATAAATCTGCCAGATCATCTATTCTTTGCTCAGGCATTATGGTATTAGAATGAAAACCATGTCCTTCTTTCTCAAAGATTGCTTTCTCAAATGAAGGCTCTTTATCCACCTTAGCATGTGATGATTTAGAATCTTCTTTGGGTTTCCATACTTTCTTTTGCTAGATCTTGGTCTTTTTCCCATCTCAAACACTATTCGAATGCTTTTTACTTTTGGAGGTACAGTTTTTAACTAGATGCCCCTGTTTCTTACAAGCATAGCAAGAGTTAGGCAGATCTTCAAAAATAATTTCTTGAGTCTTTTTACCAAGTTTGGATATTAGTTCCACCTTGTCTGGGAGATGATTCAGGTCACCCACTTTAATATAAAGTCTGGCACTTTGAAGTTTGGTTCTAGAAACTATAGCATTATCCAATGCCACTAATTCACCAAAAGAATTAGCAATATCTTTAAAAATGTCCTCATGCCAGAATTCTAAAGGGAGACCAAGAAGTCTAGCCCAAATGGAGGTGGTTAAGAAAAAAGAATATGAAAGATCCATGTTAGGCTCCCATTTTTTAATTGTGAGAGAACATTTACCAAAAGACAATGGTCCCCCACAAAGAACCATATTCATATCTTCAATGCAATTGAAAATAAAAGAGAAGAATCCATTCAAGTAAAGACTATGAGTTGACGATAATTTGTAATTGCAAAAAAATGTAAATTTTCATAAAATATTAATGAGGTCAAATTATAATTAATTGGGAAAGCCTCAAGGTCAACTCAAGGAATTATTTTGAGGACATAGTATAAAGGAAGGTATTTTTCTTGTTTGTAAGTATGCATTTTTTTTGTGATCAAGCGAGTAAGAGAAAATTATTTGGTAAGTGCGAGTAAGTGATCCAAGGGATCATTGGATGCAAAGTTGGTGACCCGGTATCAAGATCAGACGAGGTTCAATTTTGTCAGAGGAGTAATAAGGAGCTATACATTTTTATTATTCTACGAGGAATAATATAGAGACTAGTTGGATAGTAAGTTCAGTGGTCTTTCCCATGAAATTATTTGCATAGTGAGCCCATCTGCCTTCTACGATTCCTAACAGGTTTGACACAACACCTAATAGGGTTGGAATCTCCTAATAGGGATTCAAAGTATCCTGACAAGGACTAATATATACTGAATGTATTTCATTGACTCCTAACATGGTCTATCCTCTAACAAGGAACTTTGATAATAGTACATCATTTTATGGGTACCATCCCCATTGGGATTTTTCCTCTGATCAAGGGTTTCCCTAGTTAACATATTTGGTGTTACTATGTATGAGTATCTTCTTATCGTTACTGATTATATTTTTCACATGCTTAAGGAATAATAAGGTTGATAAGTGTTTTAATTGTTGAAAATTTGATTCAGCCCCCCCCCCTTCCACCTCAGTTATCTTGGTGGACTTTACTTTCTAATAATTGGTATCAAAGCATCATGTCCTTGAAGAAAAAGATTAATGGATTTGAGAGATCAATGGTGGGTCACTTCAGAAAAGAAAGTCCTAAATTTGATAGAGCTAACTATGACAAAAGGAAGGAGAAGATGAAGACTCTTTTTCTATGTATGGGTCTAGGATATCAGTTGATGATAAAAAAAGAAAAGGAGATTGTGGTCCAAGAGAACAAACTTGACGAATGCAATGAAGTTGAAAGAGATTTTTTTATGTGCAATATTATACTTCTAGAGAGGCATTATTGTTAGCTCTTCCTGGAAATGAATACAATTAGGTAAAACCATTAGAGACATCTCATAAAATTTGGATAGCTTAGAATTTACTTTTGAAGGTGATAAGCATGATAAAAGAATTAGATTACATAATTGGATAATTTTGTTCCAAGATGTTAAAATGATGGAAGATGAACCTATGAGAAGCTATGTTAGTAGAATATCTGAAATTGTTGTAGGAATTAAGCCTTGTCAAGGATCAAAAGAAGAAGATGAGACTATCTAGAAGATTTTTGAAAACATTGACACCACCACTCAGACAAACAGTGCAGATGATTGAGCAAGTGATACCTTGCACTAAGAACTTTACTAGAAAGACTTTACTTGGAAGGTTGGAAGCAACAAAAGTGATCTTGAAGCAATCGAGAAATTTTCCCATTATGAAAACAACTTTTAGTGCATTAAGTGTTTTTCCTTCTTTATCAATGAGTGCAAGCACTAGTGGATACTATGCCAACATTAGTAGATCCAACTATGAAGAATACAAGAAAATTTAAGAAGGAATAGCCCTACTTGTAAGAAGAGAACCAAATAGTACAAAAGAATTTAAATGTTAGACTTGCAATGACTTTGGTCACCATGCTTTTAAGTGTCCTAAAAGAGAGAAAAAGTATAAGAAGAATTTCAAACCTAGAAGACCTAGAGATTGTTTGTATGAAAATGAAGATGATGAATCTAAGAAAAATTTTCAAAGTGAAAGTGATGATAAATTAAGATTGGTGGCTAGAAAAGAAGAGAATTCTAAAAATGAAATTAGAGAAGAAAAAACCCCAGTTTCACAAGTTGAAAAGAAGTCTGATTGGATTATAGATAGTGGATGTTCACATCATATGATTGGAGATATGAATAAGTTTTTAAAGTTTAGAAATCATGATGGAGGAATTGTTAGAGTTGGTAACAATGCACTTGTCACATCACAGGAATAGGATCTATTACTCTTGATAGAAAGACTAATACTAATGATGTTTATTTTGTTGATGGACTAAAAAGCATAACCTACTAAGTGTTGGACAGTTATTGATAAAGGTTATTATTTACAATTCATAGAAAAGACTTTCATTATCAAGGATAAAGATGGTAAGTTGATTGGAATTGGTACAAGATCTAGAGGTAATGTGCTTCAATTGAACCCTATAGAAATGACTTGTTTGGTTGCAAAAGTGGATAATAGTTGGCTATGGCATAGAAGGTTTTTTCATATAAACTTTGATAATATTGTGAAGGCTAGTAGTACATTTTCATTAGAGATTTACTGATAATCATGAAGCCTACTAATGTTATTTGCAAATAATGTATTATGGCTAAACCGAAGAAGATTTCCTTAACTAGCAAGAAGTTTACTACTACAAATAAATTGGAGATTGTTCATATAGACTTAAGTGGTCCTACCAAAACAAGAGGATTCTATGGAGAAAGGTACTTTATGATTTTTCTTGATGATTTCACTAGTATGATGTGGATAACATTTCTTAAAGAAAAGTCTGAAGCATTTGAAATGTTCAAGTTCTTCAAGAATATATTTGAGAATGAATCTAGTATAAAGATAAAATGTTTTAAGATCGGATAGAGGAAGAGAGTTTGCTTCTAGAGAATATAACATATTTTGTGAAGAAAATAGAATTTAAGAGACAGTTATCATTACCCAAACTCCTAAGAAAAATGGGATTGCAAGAAGAAGAAATAGGTCTATATCAAAAGCACCAAGTTGAATGATGGATGAGAATGATGTAATCAAAACATTTTGGAGGGAAGTAGTCAACACAACAGTATATGTCATGATTAGAGTATATATTAGAAAGTTACAAGCAAGACTCCTTATGAATTATGGTTTGGACATGCATCATCAGTAAATTATTTTAGAATCTTTGAGTTTAAATAGTCATCACAAGGTCATGAGTCAGAAAGCATTAAAGATATCTTAAGTTGCGACTGTACAAATAGAAGGAAATAGTTAGAAGAAATGTCAGTGTAAAATCATAGAGGATTAGATAAACTATGAAGATTAAGCTATGAGGATGCAAAAAGACAGAGATAGTTAAGAGTTAACAGCAGGTGCATCTTTGCAAGTGAGTTAAGGAAACCTTAGGTTAATGGAGTGAGGCTGCAAAAGCTTATAATCATGCCTTTGTAGGGTCACTTGTTGAGTTAAAGGTTTAAGCCACAAAGTAGTGCTGAAAAGGAGACAGCCAAGTTAAAACCCTATTTGCATGATCACATGGTTAAGTCATGAAGGAGATTTCTAAGTTGTAAAACCACAAAAGATGCCCAATAGTTAGTAGAAATTTTTATCGCTAGCTTGCAAAGGTCTAAGCAAAGTGATAAATTAAGTTGTGATCAAGTGATAAGTAATCATGCAGTTAAGTTTTTACACTATCACAACATCACTTGAGGTAATGAATGAATCAAAGTAAAGGCCCTAAAATGGCGAATGCTATGGATTATGCTATCACAAGGTTTAACTATAGTTACAAAATTAATGTTGTGAATTTGTGAAATGAGTTCAAAATAGTTAAGGTTAAGTACTAGTGCAAGTTCACAAGGGTTTACATAATAGTTAAGATCAAAGCTGTGAAGTTGTAGAAAGAGATAATGGTTAAACAAAATAGTGATCGTATCTTTGTAGGTCAAGATTTAAGGCAAAGAAATAATAATGAAAACATACAAACAAAGGAATTGTTACAATTAAAAGTATTTATCATACTCTCACATGGTTCCATAAATAGTCAGAGTATTAAGTTCTGATGTTGCAAGATGAAGAAAATATTAAAGAAAAATGCTTGGCACAACATCGCATGGTTAGAATGAACATCTTGTCTAGTGGTTGCGAAGAAGCAATAATAATAAAATATGAAGCATCGTGCATCAGAGGCATGAAAGATGTTAAGGGATAAATGATAGTGAAAGTGCAAAATGTTATATAAAGAGTTCATATTGAGATCGCATCGGTCAGAAAGGTAAAGTAAAATGAAGCTGCAAAGGAGCAAATAAAGGAAATTGCAACATCACAGCTATCAATTTTAAAGACATTTATCATAGTTTTAAAATAGTCATGTCTAAGCTGGAAAAAAGGAAGATGAGTTGGAAATATGAAATGTGAAAAAGAGTAGATTATGCCAGCTTTTCAAGGATTGATAGGTTTTCAAGTTTACTGATCTTAAATGCCATTAATGTCATACTCCCATTATAAAAACATATAAATTATTAAGGGCACAAATATTTCCTTTACCAATTTCATAATTGCTTAAGTTTTCTAAGAGAATTTTGAATTAAAGAGTGATTTCCAGTGATTTTACATCATTTAGTATACAGAGTTGATTGAACTGTTTGCAAAAATGGCTCAAAAAGGAGAGTTGATTGCACAAGCAATAATTGAAGAACCAACATCACCAATAAATGGCCCTAGCTTGTTCGTAGAGGAATGGATACATATTTTGCCAGGTTCTACAAATGCAGAAGCTACAAATGATCACTCTTTCAGGGACCCATATGTCTTTTGTAGAGATGTAGAAGTTGCTAATGCGAATGGATATGAATGGTTTTGGTATTTTTACAAAAATGGAATAGAGGAGATACTAGACTGCAATCCTTGGGTAAGAAATTTGGGCAATTTAAATCATGCCAGAGGATTTTGTGGATGTAGACTTGGTGAATGTCTTAATTAAAGACCACAATCTGATCAACAAGTCATTTCAAAGAAGAGATAGAAGCATCTTCCTAGCCTTAGACAAAGAGAGATTCATCAAGGCATTTAAACAAAGAGGCCCAATAACATTGCCTATTAATGTGCATGAGCTAACTGATAATTTTGAGAAGCATAAGAATTTTTACATGGGTAGAGAAATGACAAGACATATCCATTTGATTCATAAAAACAAAGGAGATATTCCAATAAGAAGTGGAGAGGATCATAACTCTTGAATTCATCCAGAGGTATTTTTAGAATATTGTTTATGGTTTGAACAAGGTCCTAGGTTTAGATGGACCAATAAATGCCTTGGGTGGACATTATGTCATGGCCCTGAATATTCAAGATCCTAACAAAAATGTTGGGTATGATTATGTAGCATACAAAATTGATAGGATACGTGAGGAGATCACTGCTACTTAGTAAGGTTAGTTCTGGAGAATTGCATATTCCCATACTAGTCAATGATCATGCATTTGATTATATTCAAGAATGATGATGTGTTTGATCAAAGCTTCTTTGAATCTACACAAGAATGGGGAGAAAGGATACCAGTATAAAGATGAACAACATTATGACAAAGGTTTTGTTAGTGAATAGATTGTCCTCCAAAGAAATAAATACAAATTAACCCCGAAGCCCAAGTAGGAAGACTCAAAATGCACTAATAGTTGGACAAATTATCATGGGATTGATAACCTTCCTCTTAATTATTTGGCTACAACTCCCCATGTAAGATCTCCAATGAATTCACAAAACCACTTACAAAAATGCTTTTAACCCGAAAGCAAGAAAGGAATACAAACATCTACCTGTATATACATAAAAGATGTAAATAATCTAATCTAACAATAAAGTAGAAAAAAAAAAATGGCACATACTCCTTTGTTTCAGACCTTCCATTACAAATAAAATACTTGAAGAAAGTCATATCATTCTCTTTCCAATACACGAATAACTAAGGCTCAAATACCAAAGATTATCATGTATATAATTGTGTGAGATAGAATTATACTCATAAGAGATTGGATCAATTCATAGATTGATCTCAATCAAAAAATAAGTATCCAAACTCAAAGATTTGGCATACAAGCATTATTTTTCTTTGAATATCAAAAAGATGACAAAGATCTAATTACTTTTTTCCTCACAAATTACAATCTAAAAAAAAAAAAAAAAAATCTTTCCCCTCTGCAAATACAAAATAAAATTAAATACATAAACCCCTCTGCCTGTAGCCCAAAGTCTCCAGCCAAAGCTAAAAAAATGGAACCCCTCCTACAAAACAATGCACAATCTGTTTTTTTAGAAAAGAAGATCCCCCAACATCTCTCCAACATTGCAATAAATATCTTTAGTTTTTGTTCCCGTTGTGATAACTATTTTTGGAAACTCCATCCCATCCTTTTCTTCATAAAGTCTTTATCAGTTATTAAAACTAACTTTTGAAACTGAGCGCATTACATTTAAATTTTTTAATAGTTTGCTTTTTAAAAGCCCATTTGGAAATTCTATTGTCTTTACAGTGTTTGTATTAATCAAAACATTATAAGTGGCACTTGTCTTTCAAATATCATATTTATTTTCACTTCTTGAATGCTACGGGTTGAAACTGATGACTGCATGTTTCTATACCGACACTTCACTCTCATTCTCCTTGGATTAGTATAAGGATATCAATAAAAGTGATGAGTCACATTTTTAATTATCCCTTCTGGTTTGGTTGCCAAAATATTTTTAGAATTCATGGCCACTTGGCATTTGAATGATCTAGTCTTAAACAAAATATTCATGATGTTGGGAAAATAAGAAATAATTTTGACAATAAAAATAGGTCTGATTATGGGGGGCATAACTAATTATTGCACCATTGGATCTTTCTGATTTTCAAATATGTTGGCATAATCCTAACTTTCTTTATTTCCCCTGGAGTGATTTGTGAAATTATGCCTGAGTCAAAAGTTATAGACCACTATGTAAGGGTCTATATAACTGTCATAAAATCAGAATTATAAAGTGTCCAACAAGAGCCTTATATTTATTATCTTTTCTTGTGTCAATTTGGTGGATTTATAATGCATTCCAACCATCTTCAAATCACTAGGTTCTTCATCATTATTTTGTATGGAATATTCAAGACCTACACTTCTGAAACAATGAATGTGGCTTTAAGTCTAAACTTGAACTTTGACCTTGAGCTCACAGACTTGAGAAGATCTCCAACATATCCCGTGCATATGGGCTCTGTGTAAATAGTTCATGATGGGCTATCAAGATTCATTGAATGTTTAAAGACTATCAACTACCTTAGTGTCAACTTTAAAACCCATTGTCGAACTATAACTGAAACAACATTTTACCAACAATCGAATTCTTGTCAAGTTATTTGCATATTCCCCTTTATTATGATTTGATCAACCTTTTAGTTTTGATTTGTTGACAGCTTTAGATATCATAAAAACATCAAACTTTTGTGAAATAACCAAGCCCTAGCTTTCATGACTGAGAATCCATGGTATTATGATCATCATGGCTTCTTTGATCTTTGATCAATAAATAGGGCTGCTCAAGATGTTAACAAGCTTTCAAGAAAATACTATGTTGCAGGGGATATTTAGACTTCATACCTTCTATGATCAAACTCAACTTCGGTTTTGAATATGGAGTAGTGCATTCCTCACTTTACATGGTGCATCTCTGAATTGACTTTATACTTTTGAACTTTAAAATTTGAGCTTGAACCTTGATTATAAACCTGCATCTTTGAGCTTTTGAATTGAATCTTTAGTCTTCAAAGCCTTAGTCTGCACTTTCTTGAGAATGTTGAACTGACAAAATCTGAACTTGAATTATGAACCAAGACTGAATTCAAGTTTTAATTTGAACATGGATTATTAACTTTTTGAGTCAACCAATCTACATCTTGAACTACTTCAAACCACTAAATCACTTCGAATTGCTTTGAACCTTGGTTCAAAGAGGTTCAAGACTCCACACTAAAAGTTTAAATGTCGGGTCTATATTGGGTACCAACAGGGGCTCTAACTATAGGACTGGTTTTGATATAGAATTAGAGAATTCCAATGATCTTTGGCAAAAGACAAGTGCCTTATCCATTGGACAAATAAAGTCACCAAGAAGAGAAAACTCAGAGCTGCTTGCAGAGAAGGCAAAGGGGAGCAGGGAAAAGCCAACAAACCAAAACACCTAAATTACCAGCAAGCACAAAGCCCACACATTATTCAAAGTAACACTATGCACACCAAAAACATATTTACAAAATATGTGCAAAGGTAGGAGGAGAACCTACTGCGAAACTAGAAGTAAGAGAGAGTTATGTGAATCCATCTACCGATTAGGAGAACTAGGAGCCTTTCCACGTCAACAAATCATACCTCAATAGAGCAGCCCCACACCATTTTTGTCTAGCAACTTCTTCAATGCCAAACCTCAAGTTAAAAGCACACATGAATATGTTGACCCAACACTTCTTCTCAAACAGCCATAACTCATCATAGCACTCTTTTTCATCCAAGAAATGATCTTCCACATTCATCAGATCAGATTTCATTTCGGATTGAAAAAAATGAAAAGTAGAAACCTCATCAAGAAGTGGTGTACAATGTCTGAAAATGATGTCCTCAAAAGTTACCTCTTGCATATGACTTTTAATATCATGATTGATTTGTAGGTAAAGAGATGCCTCATCTAACATAGGATCAATCCTCGAGTATGTGATTTCTTCATCTCTTTTGAGAAACAAGTTTTCATCAAGCATGCAACCCATTCCATCTTCTTCCTTTCCCTTAGTGCCATCACATTTTCCAGCACTACTTCCACAATCCAAATCAGAAAAACCATAAATAGAAGGGAAAAAGAAAAGTTTACCATCGAGTGCTTCATGTTCAACTTGATCTAGATGGATACTTGAGTCATTATGAGAGGGTCGATCCGGTTTGAGGGATGATAGAAATTGGTGTATGATTTCTTCTTCTTCAATGAGAAGAGTATTCTTTAGTGTACTAGCTGAGTCATCATTATATAGTTCATCCTTAAACATATCAGACCTCTCTAGAGGCTGATTACAAACCTTTAAACATGAGGGCTCATCTTTATTTTTCATGTGAATAGAAAGTTTACTTTCAAGTTGCATGTTATTCTGAAATTTTCTACAAACAAAACATTCCAAAGAAAGATGACCACTATCACTTTCCTCTATTTCATTAAAAGTGAAAGACTGATACTTCGGCAACGTGCTGTTATCAAATTTTTCACAAATATGAAATTTTAAAATGAGATGACTATCATCACTTGCAAATCTGAAACTTTCAAAACATGGAGAGAAAAAGGATTCAGGAACACCTTTATCTATGTTTTCCTAAGTGTCAACATGATCAGCATGAACATAAGGGTTGCGAGGAGTGAACTAAGATAATATTACTGGAGATTCATCTTCTTCAACTGAAAACTCTTCTTTATCTTCATTGTCACTACTGCCACGGTTTCCATTTTCATCTTGAATTTCTTTATTTACCCCTGTCTGATCTTCATGAAGCTGCAACATTTCTTGAAGTAAGAAAGCCTCTTGCTGCAATTTTGTTTTCACATTCAACTCTTTGGCCAAACATTCAAGCACAATAGAATACCTTTGAAGACAAATTTCAGCATCATTTTTAAAATCAATATTAACGATAATACCTACTGTTGCATTATTCTTGCAACAAAAGGATTCTAGAATAGAGCCTTTTTTAGTACACAAGTACAAAGAATCATTATTCTTACCCTTTTCCATGACATTTAAAGGTTTATCCTCTGATAGGGCATTGCTAGAACACATTCCAATAGAATTTTCAGGAAAAAATATGACCATCATGACCCTCGTATGTGAAGCCTTCTACAAAAGTTGAAAAAGAAACTTGAGGCAAGATTTCATCATTATTTCTTACCCTTTGTAATGCCCCGCCAAGGGATCCAAAGAATTTCACTAAGTTTACCAAACAATTTTTTTTTAAAAACATGAAAGATAAAACATTCACAACACTTGCGGAAGCAATAGAAACAATTCGAATAAAAGTACACATAACATAACATAACAAGTTACATTATTTAAAGATACCTTAATGTTGAATCACATCTAATCATAACTATTCATCTAACATCACATCCTTATGAAATAACAATGATACATCCAATGTTCATAAACAATATTACAAGTGTCCTTTCTTGTAATTACTTTTTAGATTGCTCAATCATTCACTGTACATGTTACAAGGTATAAAAAGGCTTAAAAGAATAAACATCCATATAAATACAGTACATCATCATACTATCTCTAATCCATGATAAAATAACATAATGAAACCACATGTCATACATGATACACCATCACAAGAGATATAACATCCATCATAAAAGATAATCATACATCTCAAACATAAATAACTAAGTGCACGGTTCCTCCCAACCGTAAATAGCATCATTAGACCATCGTGGATCCTAGCCATCCCTCCGTGCATAACATCCCAAAGTACCAAAGAGATCATCGGTATTATCATAGTAGGAATGTCACTCCTAAAACATACTACATCATATGCAGAAAATAATCCAACATGCAAAGTAAAGCATAAGATAACATTATCTAACATATGCAAATCATCAATGTAAGGAACATACCAGTAAATACATTCATCATAGAGTATAACATCTATCACAATGATCCAAGAACATAATAAAGATAAATACCAACCAGGAATACTCCAACCACAGTGTCTCGAATGGATCTCAAATGATAAGAGTGAAAAAACACTACCACCTGACCGCATGGAACCTAAGTGGTTCACTCCCACTGTGCTGAGGAGATAATCTCAAGTCCCAAATAGGCTATCCAAATAACATAGCATAAATCTCTATAAGTCCAAGAATCTTAAAATTATACTAACTCAAAGGTTCCATCACACAAAATTGACATCTAATTCCTAGAGGCACACAATGACATGTAGGAAACCTACTCTGCAAGTGAGAAAGTGTCATCGCACTTATCACGTACAAGTTACCCTGACAGTTAGCTAAACTCCACAGGTCCATACTAATCTCATGCAGCCACTAGTATCCTCTCATACTGACAAGGCATACTACGAAATGCAAGGTCGCAACCATGCGTTCTCACTACTCCCATCCTAGCCTGTACAAGCACTCAAAGCATGGGCGAGAACATCAAAAAAATTATCTTTTTAGGTTCATTTAATCCCCATTTAGTTTGTAAATGTTATCACTTATTAACCAAACTTACAATGAGTTACCCTGGTAGCCACTTAGGGCCCCGGGCCCCATTGCAAGCCACTTCCTGACACTACAAGTAGATTACCTACCCTAAGCTCATGGAATCATAAAATCACCATAGTCCTGTACAAGTGACTGTAAAGAAAATTCAAAAGATAATCCATAAAAAGAATCATCAAATATCCACAATATAAGCATCAAATAACCACAATAAGAATCATCAAACTTCCATGAACATCTGAAAAAGCATCCATAGAAAATCATGACCACAACAGTTTTCTATTGGCAACTGAAGGCATCACTGATAATCATAAGTATCCATTAGTTCTCAATAATCAATATAGATCACAATATCCATTGGTTCTCAACAAGCAACCAAGAATATCTCAAAATCATACTGATCGAAGACTCCAAAATGGTTGAGTCAAATATGTCACAACATGACATCATCAAGAAATAAATCAACATTTCAGTCTCATCATGGTGACTAGAAATTAATCCAAGGATAATTGATCGATGACCCAAAAATGATTAGCTCAAGTATCTCATACACATACATCTTAGCTTCACACATGAAGACTGATGCACAATAACAATCAGTAAATACAAACATTTCATAGAGCATGCAATCATATTACCATGGTTGGGTTTATAAAGATCGAGATCAAAAAGATCAACATGCCATCGCATCTCATAACCCCCGAGCCTCTGGTAACAACCTAAGATTGGTCAACACTAGTCAACCCAAAACTCAAAACAAGAAGCATATAGAATACACGATGCAAACACATGTTTTGGTTTACTAAAATCTCATAGTTGAATTAAGTGTAGAGGTTTTTTGTTTTCGTTTGCAAGTATACTTCAAGTGTATAGGTTTACCATTTGACCTACACGTCAACCCATTTGTTCCCCGATAGCATTATCCTTCCATTAATTTAAAAAAATATTCTAAGAATACTTAAGGATAAATATTTACTCATTAAACTGATCATATTGACTTTTGATTAACTTGTTCTCTTTATTTAACTAAGATCCATATTACGAATTGATTAACCTTTCAACTTTTCTAGGATCACTATTCATTATAAGAACCAATTACTAGTCTTTGAATAAGAAGAATATAACTTTATTAAAATGATCAATTAAATCATTCAATAAACATAGGTACGCAATCCATGACTTTTATCATTCTAATAATACTTAATTAAAGCTTAATTAAATATTATTAAAATTTAAGCCTCTTAATAAAGTCATCACTAATAACCATTAAAATAACTAAAGTCTTTATTCAAGTTATTAGGATAAGACTTATCAACTTCGATATAGATAATCTACAATCTCGTTAACAGAATTATATCAATTAAATCTCTATTACATAACTTAATTATTAATTAAATCTAATTAACTCTCATTAATTGATTGCATAACCATAGCAACGTTCCAATTAATATCAGTTGAAAGTCAACTATAATTCAATATTCAAATGATCATATTAATAATTTAATAATAATAACTTGTTAATATCTAATAACAAGCTCTATTGGAAATCTTATTAATAAATCTATAATGACCACATTCGTCATACTTTCAATGAATACTAATATTCCCTTGATAAAACAATTAAAACTCTATTATCAATTAAATCTAATTAATTTTACGATTAAATTAACTAGTAGCTATGTCAATAACTACATGATTATCAGCTGATAATAGTTTCGTTCATTAAGAGTCAACTATGTATCATTCCATCAATGTTCAAATTATTACTTTACTAATAAAAAATTATAATAAATCCCCAATATTAATATCTCAATTAAATACCTCCTATGTTGGTTGATAAATAAATTAATTATACTTCTTCTACTATTAATTAATCTTAATTAAATTAGATTAGTTAATAAATCATATAAAACTAATGCATAAAAATAAAATTCTACTAAGGGAAGATTGCAATAATATCTTTAATTCATTCATGCTTTGATATATTGTTTTTGTGAAGGTTAAGCATAAAGAACTCTTGGTTATGAAAAATGGAGAAATACCTGTCCTTGAAAAAAATAGTCCTAGTACGAGGGCCATATCTTCCTAATGAACCGTTGGATCGGGCTGAAATTGAAATATGTTGGAGAGGGCCAAGTTGCGCCAATTTTGACTAGAGTGATCAAATAAATTCGATCACAATAAAAAATTATGAATGACTGAGTTAGGGTCTATCCAAGGGGCAGTGACAAGGCAGTTTGTGATGAATTAAGAATTTCTCTTAAAAGGTAATTGTTCTCTAAATTTACCCATTCATCTATCTAATAGGTTTGTCTGTATGCATCTTAAAATATAATTTGATAGAAAGATTACATCTAACCATTCAAATTTTCAACTTAGACTTTCTATTTTAATTTCAAATCTTGTCTATCTAATTTCACAATATAAATTCGAACCCAAACCCGATTCAGATCTAATTTCTTTCTTAAATTGAAGCTAGGGTTTTCTATTGTTTTCTTTTCAACCAAATAAAATATCTAGATTTCAATTTCAAATTGTAGATTCAATCACAGAGAGTATTCAGACACATATAACAAACACGATGAAGATAGGAAGAGAAATAGTGCAAAGAGAGTATGCGAATATCACGGGGTAAAAGCACAAACCTGTGTCACCTTTTATAAAGAAGCGTGATATCAGAATGTGATAGTTCAACATTAGTGACAAAAAAAATAGTATTTGTGTTTAAAATATGAAGATGATGTAAACTAATGAAATGTATAGAATTGGATGAATTTTATGCCTATAATTATTATAATTTTTTTGAGTAAGAATTTATTCATTTTATTTTATTTTGAAGTCCATTTTTTAACTGTAAAAAATATAGGGTGTAGTTCCCGTCAAACAAGTATATGCAAATCATGTTTTTTTGTTCTAATTTGAAAATATCTTATAGATGACATGTATAGCTAGTGCACCAAAAAAGAAATAATTATTTTTTATGTATATTTTCTTTGTTATAAGTACTCAAGTTCGACCTTATCGGAATCCAACAGTTTTATCCTCCTGTCAAAACTTTCCTATCAAATCTATACCTTCTTGAAAAAAAATTACATATTTGTGAAGAGGATTCTCTCCTCTAGAGATAAATATAATTTTTTATTTATTTTTATAAGATTTACTATTTTTTTCCTTTTTTTGTGGGAGCATCTTCTTAAATGTTAAAATATCAACTTATAATACTTTGACATTATAACATATTATAACTAATCAAAACACTCAAAAATTTATATAATGATGATATTGAATCTGAGATCTATAAAGTGGTATTTATAGTTTTTGAAAAAAATTGAGTTTTGATAGAGAAATAAGATTTGAACAAAATAGGTTTTGGTATCACAAATGGTGACACAGATTTGTGCTTTTACCCCATGAGTGCACCTAGACACCGATGTTAAATTTTTCATACCTCAGAAGTCCATAGAAAATCTCTTCCTTCTCCATCATTTGCAATTCCTCCAAGATCCAAGCCCACCGAAAACCTCCAAGTGACTAGAAGTGCTAGAAGGAGCATAGAAGCAAGTAGAAAATCAATGAGCATGTAGAAGCATATGAGCTTCTCAAATTCATGTAAATTTGAAGCTTGAAGCTTCCATTTTAGCTTGTAGCTTGTAGCTTCCATTTAAGCTTGTCCAAACATACTAGGAGAGACTCTATTTAAAGGCCTCTAAGATGCATCTAGAGTGTCTCTAGAAACAACTAGAAGATAAGCATGACAACCAAGCATGAGTCTTCTCCAACCTTCTAGATGAGTCATAAGCTTGTAGACACCATGTGCTCAAATAAAATGCTAACTTCTAAGTGTAGACAACTTGTGCATTCTTAGAGTGCAAACTCCTGTGTTGTCTACATGACAACTCTCGAGAATTTGTAAACTCCTATGTGAGCAAATAATGCACATTAATTAATATTTAATTTACTCTTTCCAATTTAATTTATTTATTTTTATAAATCTCATGCACTAACTTTAATAATTCCACTTTTCAATCTTAATATATTTATATTTTAATCACATGAGATTTAGAATGTTTTAATAATTTTAAATACATTTTCCACTTTTAAATTTCATTTTCCAAAATTTAAAATATTTGTAATAATATTATTTAGTCATTTATTTAAAAATGAGCTCCAAATATATTATTATTAAAATAAATATTGTCACATTCCAAATTTAAACTTTAAACTTTTATTTTTAAATTTAATTATTTTATTTAATTAATTTCTCAATTAATTAAATAAAATAAATATTAAAATACCATATTAATTTTCCATTTAATTAAACCATTAATTAAATCTTTTAATTAGGCTTAATTAATAGAAAATACATCAAAGACTCATAAGGTAAAAATATGAAAACCCATCATAGCCAAAATACATACAAAATCAAACCAAGGGTTTAAATCATGAATTACGTCATCTGACGCATCCAGAGGGTACTCAACTCGGATACTTGTCCTAATTTTTTAATTAGAACAAATGGCTTAAAGGGTTGGGATTTGGACTTGAGAATTTATCTCCCCTCTCTTATCATTGAGATAATGTGATAGGGTATGCTCATCCTGGCAATTCAGGGAAGTTGATACCTGGTACCTGCGACTTGCATAAAAAATACGCATGTACAAGCACAATATATACTAAACTAAACAAGTAATGGCAGGAAGTGGTGTATCGTGTAGATCCTGACTAGCAGGTGACTACGACTCCCTTAACCACATCAGACATGCCATACAAAAGCAAATATGCAAAGCAAACACGCACACCATACACATGCAAGTATGGGGTAAGTATCCATAAGAAAACACATATGATAATAAATCATCATTAATAACTGAACACACTAAAAATAATCATCATGCATACATGAAATGCAAAATTTAAGTAATCTCATCACATAATAAACTGAATCCATAGCATAATATCTGATAATCTCAAAAGAATGTTGTTAAGCAACAACATAAAACTAGCTCTAAAAGAGTTCAGCAACAATAACAAAATGCGAACTAGGGGCAGGCACTACACCCTTCTCCCATAGTTGTCACATATACTCTCATTCATTGAAACTAGATCAGCATGAGGCTGGAGTAACTCTGGCTAGACTTCTTGGTCATTCATGACAAGTTGATTGAAGTAGAAGGATAATACTGAGAGAACCGAAGCTTCTTCTTCATCTACTTCCAAATGTTTCTTCAACCGAGACACTTTCTCCTCAAGCTCTTGCAAGTCTTTCAACTTGTGAAATCACATGCAGAGGCTTTTCCATAGCAGCCAAGATGAGGCATCATCTTCGAGACTTATATTATTTTTGACACCCTGAGAAATGATTTCTTTGAAGCTTTCCACAAATTCATGTAACACTTTATCATCAATTTGATAAAGTTCTGGGATAGAAGGGTTTGGCCTTGATCTTCTCATGGATTTAATATCTGGCATGGTCTTCATTGAGTCGCCAATCTCTTGCACATGGAGATAATCATAAAACTGAGGAAACAAATATTAGGCACTAAATCTTCGTTTCTGGATCCCCAGAAGAGTTGCCAAAAATATGTTAGTGAACAGATTGTCCTCCAAAGAAATAAATACAAATTAACCCCAAAGCCCAAGTAGGAAGATTGAAAATGCACTAATAGTTGGACAGATTATCATGGGATTGATACCCTTCCTCTTAATTATTTGGCTATAGCTCCCCATGTAAGATCTCCAATGAATTCAAAAAACCACTTACAAAGATGCTTTTAACCCAAAAGCAACAAAGGAATACAAACATCTACTTGTAAACACATAAAAGATGTAAAGAAGCTAATCTAAGAATAAAGTAGAAAAGAAAAATGGCACAAAGTCCATTGTTTCAGACCTTACATTATAGATAAAATACGAGAAGAAAGTAATATCATTCTCTTTCTAATACACGAATAACTGAGGCTCAAAGACCAAATATTATCATGTATGTAATTGTGTGAGACAGAATTAAACTCATAAGAGATTGGATCAATTCACAGATTGATCTCAATCAGAAAATAAGTATCCAAACTCAAAGATTTGGCATACAAGAATTATTTTTCTTTGATATCAAAAAGATTAAAAAGGTCTAATTGTTTTTGTCCTCACAAATTACAATTTGAATATATATATATATATATATATATATATATATATATATTTCTCCTCTATAAATACAAAATAAAACTAGGGACATAAACCCCTCTGCCTACAACCCAAAGTCTCCAACCATAGCTAAAAGAGTGGAACCCCTCCTACAAAAAAATGCAAAATTTGATTTTTTAGAAAAGAAGATCCCCCAGCATCTCTCTAACTTTGCAATAAATATCCTTAGTTTATGTTCCTATTTTGATAACTATTTCTGGAAACTCTATCCCATCCTTTGCTTCGTAAAGTCTTTATTAGTTATTAAAACTAACTTTTGAAACTGAGCGCATTACATTTAATTTTTTTTTTTAATTTTTTTTTAAAAGCTCATTTGGAAATTCTACTTGTCTTTATAATGTTTGTATTAATCAAAATATTATAAGTGGCACTTGTCTTTCAAATATCATATTTATTTTCACTTCTTGAATGCTACAAGTTGAAACTGATGACTGCATGTTTCTATACCAACACTTCACTCTCATTCTCCTCGGATTAGGATAAGGATATCAATAAAAGTGATGAGTCACATTTTTAATGATCCCTTCTGATTTAGTTGCCAAAATGCTTTTAGAATTCATGGCCACCTAGCATATGAAAGATCTAGTCTTAAAAAAAATATTCATGATGTTGGGTGGATTAAAAATAATTCTGATAGTAAAAATAGGTCTGATTACGAGGGGTATAACTAATTATTGCACTGTTGGATCTCTCTAATTTTTGGATATGTTGGCGTAATCTTAACTTTCTTTATTTCCACTAGAGCAATTTTTAAAATTATACTTGAGTCAAAAGTTATAGGCCACTGTGTGAGGGTCTATATGACTGTCATAAAATTAGAATTATAAAGTTGCCAACAAGAGCCTTATATTTTTCATCTTTGCTTGTATCAATTTGGTGGATTTATAATGCATTCCAACCATCTTCAAATCGCTAGGCTCTTCATCATTATTTTTTATTGCATATTCAAGACCTGCACTTCTGAAACAATGCATGTGGTTTTGAGTCTAAACTTGAACTTTGACCTCGAGCTCACAAACTCAAGAAGATCTCCAGCATATCCCATGCATCTGGGCTCTATGTAAATAGTTCACGATGGGCTATCAAGATTCGTTGAATGTCTGAAGTCTATCAACTACCTGAGTGTCAGCTTTAAAACTCATTGTCAAACTATAACTGAAACAACATTTCACCAACAATCGAATTCTTGTCAAGTGATTTGCATATTCCCCTTTATTATGATTTGATCAACCTTTTAGTTTTGATTCATTGACATCTTTAGATATCATAAAACCATCAAACTTTTGTGAAATAACCAAGCCCTAGCTTTCATGACTGAGAATCCATGGTATTATGATCATCATGGCTTCTTTGATCTTTAATTAACATATAGGGTTGCTAAAGATGTTAACAAGCTTTCAAGAAAATAATGTGTTGCAGGGGATATTTAGACTTCATACCTTCTATGATCATACTCAGTTTCAACTTCGAATATGGAGCAATGCATCTCTAAATTGAGTTTAAAATTTTGAACTTGAAAAATTGAGCTTGAACCTTGATTCTAAACCTGCATCTTTGAGCTTTTGAACTGAATCTTTGGTCTTCATAGCCTTAGTCTGCACTTTCTTAAGAATGTTGAACTGACAGAATCTAAACCTGAATTATGAACTGAGACTGAATTCAAGTTTTAATCTAAACATGGATTATGACCTTTCTGAGTCAACCAATTTTCATTTTGAACTACTTCAAACCATTGAATCACTTTGAACTACTTTGAACCTTGGCTCAAAGAGGTTCAAGACTCTACACTAAAAGTTTAAATGTCGGGTCTATATTGGGTACCAATAGATTTTATCCATACTCCAATGTTATTTCCTTTTACAATAATTTTGTTCATCCTATCTTTAAAATGATAGAATTAACTAATGAAAGAATCCCTAGGAATATTAGAAAGAGCTCAAACCTAAAATGTGTTTTGATGCTAGTGAACAATTAACACATGTTGGGGAAGTGTATTTTTGTTTGAAAAGTATACTATCATTAGAATCTATGGATGCCCTCAACCACTCCACATTTTTCTTAAATTTTGTTAGAATAAAACCATGGATAGAAATAACAATTACATACAAATATAACCAATAACAAAAAAAAATAGATTGCACATAAGAGAACACAAGACACCAAGATTTAACATGGTTCACCCAAACCCTGTGCTACGTCCACCAAATAGCAAGTTCAATATTATTAGGATCCAATGATTACAATCCTTATTACAATTTGTAATCCCTTACAACTTAATACCACTACAAGAAGCAATTTTTGCATCACACCTTATGAAAATCCCTAACCCTAAGCCCTTTTATACAAGTATTTTGTCTTTTGAGGGTTAAAATTAGTTACAACATGTCAGCCATAAAATGTTGATAAAATAGCCCCCAAAAAATTTCTTAGGGGCTCTACCCCAAACCCCCATCAATCGTGACCTATCGACCCTACTTATATTAGGGGTTGTTGCCCCCAAACCAACACTTAGGGCCCAACCTAGCTTCGAACCCCATTGAGAAATTATGGAGTATATATAGTACTTCCCTAATCAGTTAGCACAATCTAACAATCTTCCACTTGGAGACAGATCATGTACCTATGCCACTACTCCATAAGGCTCACGTTAGATCAAACCACCCCAGACTTTATTGTTCTTTTATTCATGTTCAATCTAGAAGACCAATCGAAGCTAAAGAGGAGTTCATCTTCTCCATTGTTACTACATTTGTAAACATATCTACTAGATTGTCATCTGTATATATCTATTCTAGCTTTAACTGTCCATCATCCAAAACTGATGGAATAAAATGGTACCACAACTATATGTGTTTTTTCTTTGAATGTAGAGAAAAATTATTTGCAAGATGAATGGCACTCTTGCTATTTGTAAATAAATAATTATCCCTCTAAGGTTGTCCCAATTCTTTCAAGAAGAACTAAAGCCATGTAATCTCCTTGTCTATCTCTATAGCAACAACATACTTTACCTCTATGGTGGATAAAACATTAACCTTCTACAAATGAGAAACCCAGCTCATGACTACCCCATAAATAGTAAATACATAACATGTAGTACTTTGCTTGGTACCTATATCCTCTGCCAAATTTGAGCCAACATATCCCTGTAAATCAGTAGTAGAGCCCCCAAAGTGTAAACACTTAATGGATGTTCCTCTCAAATATCTAAGAATCCATTTGATTGCATTCCAATGGTCATTTCTTGGATGACTCGTATACCTAATAGCGAATCCCACTATGTGAAATATCTAACCTTGTACATACCATAGCATACATCAAGCTTTCTACAACTGAAGCATGAGGTACCTTGGACATCTTATCCTCCACTTCTTATGTCTTTGGACACATCTCCTTAGTCAACTTCAAATGACCAGGTAAAGGTGTGCTGACAGCTTTAGCATTCTCCATAGAGAAATGTTGTAACACCTTCACAATATAATCAGTCTAAGATAATTTCAATTTCATGTTCTTTCTATCTCTATAAATCTTCATACCAAGGATTTGGTTTGCTACCCCAAAATCCTTGATAGCAAATACATGCGCTAACTGGCATTTCAGCCCCTTAATGTGATCCATGTTAGACCCAGCTACAAGCATACCATCAACATATAAACATAAAATATTGTAGTTGTCATCATCCAACCTCTTAAAGTAAACATACAATGATTTGAATGACACCTACTATATCCATGCTCATGCATACAACTGTCAAATTTTAAATACCATTATTGAGGTGCTTGCTTCAAGCCATGTAAACTTTTTTTCAATTTGTACACTAAGTTCTCCTTACCTTGGACCTCAAATCTATGTGGTTGAGACATATATATCTCTTCATCCAAATCACCATGAAGGAAAGTTTTTTTAACATCAAGTTGCTCCAACTGCAAATCTTCAATAACCACAATACTTTAAACAGTGCAAATAGAAGTCTTTTTAATAACAAGAGATAATATCTCATCAAAATCAATGCCCTTTTTCTATGCAAATCCTTTTACAACTAACTTGGCTTTAAATCTTTTCTTACCTCCATCCTCTTCTTTTAGCCTGTAAACCCATTTATTTTGTAAAGCCATTTTACCTATAGGCAACTTGCATAAATCCCATGTCTTATTTTTCAGCAAGGAGTCCATTTCGTCTACCATTGCAAACTCCCACTAAATCTCAGTATCCACCTGCACAACTTCATCATAACATTTAGATTCACCAACATCTATTAGTAAAATAGAGTATAAAGAAAGCGAAAATATTTCGAAAGGTCTACTTAGCCTTGTTGGTCATCTAACATTCATTGTTGGGTATGGTATTTCTTGTTGTGGTTGTTGCACATCATGAGGAATGGTTGGAACATCATCTTTTGGAGTATTATCCAGCACTACATAATCATCTTCTTTGTTCTCATGTTGTTGCAACAGATCTTTGCACATCACTTTCTCATTAAATATGACATCCTTGCTTCTTATAATTTTAAGATTTTCAAAATCCCAAAGCCTATAGCCAAATTCATCAATGTCGTATCTAAAAAATACACATTGCTTTCACTAAGCTTCTACCTTGGTTCTATTTTTAGAATCTATATGAGCAAATGCTTCACAACTAAAGATCTTGAGAAAAGAATAACTCACCTTCTTACCAATCCATGCTTCCTCTGGAATACCACAGCCCAAAGGAGTAGAGCGACCTCTATTAATCAAATATATAATATTATTGACAGTCTCAACCCACATGTTTAAGGGCAACCTAGCATGTAATCTCATGCTCCTTGCACGCTCAATTATTATCTTGTTCATGCGTTCAACCACTCCATTTTCCTATGGAGTCCTTGGAACAATTTTCTATCTATAAATACCATTAGTGGATCAATAGTCTTCAAATTCATGACTACAATACTCACCATCATTATCAAATCTAAGACATTTTAATTTCTTACTAGTCTCATTTTCAACCAAGCATTTCTATTTCTTAAAAGTTTGAAATACATAAGATTTTTGTCTAAGGAAATAAACCCATTCTTTTCTAGTTGCATCATCAATAAATGTAACATAATAATGAGAGCCACCAAGGGACGATACATGAGCTCGTCCCCATACATCTGTATGCACAAGCTCTAATTTCTCACTATTATTGTCCTTCCCAGTCTTCACAAAACCCACTCTCTTTTATTTTTCATACACACAACTTTCATAGAAATCCATATTAACACATTTCAAACTTGGTAAAACTTTCTTTCAATGAAGTACTTTTATACTTTTCTCACTCATGCACCCAAATGCTATATCAGAATCGATAGCAATAATTTATCCCCCCTGCTCAACTACAACAACTATTCCTAAACATTCATTTTTCTCTGAAACAATCAAAGTAGAAGGAACAATATGACCTATATAAAGATATAAGGTTCTAGTTGTCACACCTTTTGATACTACAAGGGAACCTTTTGAAACTTTACAATTTTTATCATTAAAAACAAATACACAACCCTCATCATCAAGTTGCCCTATTGAAATTAGATTCCTACTCAGCCTTGGAACATGTCTTACCTCATGTAGTAGCCAATGATTCCCATTCTGCAACTTAATCTTAACATTTCCTTTTCCAACAATCCAACAAGGTTCATTATCCCTCAAATAAACAAGTCCAAAATCCCCTTGGACATAATCAATGAAACAACCTCTATGAGATGTAGCATGAAATGAAGCACCAGAATCAAAAACCCTTGAATCATCAACACTTTCTAAAGACAGAAGCAAAGCATCCTCTTCAAATTTGTTACTTATCACATTTTCCTCCTTGTTCCCTTTTGGTTTATCTCCTTCATTTTTCTTTCCATTCCAACAATCTTTCTTCTTATGCCCTAGTTTCCCATAATACCAACACTCATTTGATCCTCTCGATTGAGACCTTTTCCCCTTTGACTTTCCTCTTGATTTCCCATGATTTTTGGAATTATTTCCTCTCTTAGTCATTCTACCTTTTCTTTGTGCATTCAAAGCACTTTCTGATGTAGATCCACCTGAGGTTTTCCTATGAGTTTTCTCACTCAAAATAACACTGATCACATCATCATATTTTAGGGTATTAAATTTAGAAATAGAATTACTCACAACCATTACCAAGTCATTCTAGCTTTCAAATAAAGAACACAAAATCAAGAGAGTCCTAATTTCTTCATCAAAATTAATACCCATAGAAAATAACTGACTGGTAATATTATTAAACTCATTTAAATGATCTGCAAAAGATCCACCTTCTACCATTTTCATATTTAATAAATGCTTCATGAGAAATTCCTTGTTTGAAGCAAAGGGCTTTTCATGCAATTTTGTTAGGGTTTCCATCAACTCTTCCATTGTCTTTTCTTTTGTAATGTTAAATGTCACTGATGCTGCTAAGCATAATCAAATGCTTCCAAGTGCCTTTCTATCTAAAATATACCAGTCCTTATTTGTCATAGTTCCATGGTTCTTAGTTTTTCCTTCCAACAAATTCCATAAATCCTTCTGATAAAGATAGTCTTCCATTTGCATCTTTCATAATTGAAAGTTTTTCCCATTAAACTTGTCAATCCTCAACTTACCCTTGTCTTCCATCGCTCCCACTCAACCCTGAGACTCCCATTCTGAACTATGAGACTTTCCTGTAGAGGATAACTGGAAAAAAAAAAAAAAAAAAAAAAAAAAAAAAAAAAAAACCTCGCTCTCATACCACTTGTTAGGATTAAATCATGGATAGAAATAACAATTAAATGCTAATAGAAACAATATTAGAAAATAATAGATCACATAGAAAAGAACACAAGACACCAAGATTTAATGTGGTTCACCCAATCCCTAGGCTACGTCCACCAAAGAGCAAGTCTAATATTATTAAAATCTAGTGATTACAACCTAATTACAATTCATAATCCCTTATAGCTCAATACCACCACAAGAACCAATTTTTTCATCACCATTATAAAACAATCCCTAACCGTAAGCCCTTTTATACAATTATTTTTATTGCTTCAAGGTTGTAATTAATAATTACATGTCAGCCAAAAATCTTGAACCTTGACGAGAAATTATACAATATGTACAGTAGTTCCCTGATTAGTCACCACAATCTAACAACTTAAGGGGTACTTTCTAGTAAAACTGCCTTCTAGGTAGGAAATTTGGGAATTTTTCTTGGTAGGGTCTTAAGAAGTGAAGTTTGAAGTGGCTCTTGAAACTTAGTTTTTGTCGTTGTTCCATCTTCTTTTCTCGTTCTTCCTCTCAATTTTCTTGACATGTAATAGCTTTATACACATAACAAACAAATAAGACTCTATGCAAACTAGTTAGAAACTAGTTAGGAGTTAGTTTTGCATATAAAAACTTGTCTTTATATAACTTTTCATATTTTTACCATAGGAAAAACCCTACCTCCAAAAATTTCAGGTAGTTATTATTTTGCTAGTACATCATCTTGGGAGGTCTTTTGACAGAGGTTTTTTTGGGAGTTGGGATTTTTTTCTTTTAGAGGTGGTTGATCTTCATTTGAGAGATATTTTCAAGTTTTTTACAATAATGACGAAGATCAGATTGGGTTTTCAGTTGAGGAGAGAGAGGATTTTCTTCAGTACAGATGAATTTTGAGGAGAAACATGGCACTTGAAGATCATATATTCCTCTTTTATTTCTTCTATATCTTCTTATCTTTTCTCTTTGTACAGGGATGGTTCCAGTTGCTTGAGAAAGATTTGAGCCTATGATTCCACTATTTTCCAATAAGTTTTTTATGTTTGAGCAACACATTGTATAGTTTCTTGAGAAAACATAATAGATTAACATTGAGTCTTTGTAGGGTTTCTTGTACCTTTTGAGTCATAGTTCATTGTATAGAAGAGATGGAAAGGGTTTCCAATAAATAAAATGTTATAGTTCAGATATCTCCATTATAATGCTAAAGGGTTTTCAATAAATAAAATGTTATTGTTCAGATATCTCCATTGTAATGCTATATGATTTTCAAATGAATAAATCAACAATTTAGTGCATTTGGTGTCTTTTTATTGTCTCTTTGTCTTACTTTGGTTCAATGAATCAAGTAAGTTGTGTAATGAACAAAAAAGATTGATGAAGTGTCTCATGTATTTGATAAGTAGGTTGAATCATAGTGCTATTAAATATTGTTGTAAGCAACATTTCTCATATCTAATGTTATGTTTGAAACTCTATTATGCAAGTGGTATTGTGTCTCATATTTCAAGTGCCTAGTGGAGACAATGCATTGGTCTCGATTGGAAACTTTGCATATGTTTAGTTTTCTTTTTTCCACAGTTCTATCTACAATATATTTAGAATCAATCATATTTCCCTTTATGTTCTAGAGCTTGAATATTTACCTTTACTTATTTATGGGTTGAAAGATTGTGTAATAGTTGTTATGCCTCTTTCCTTACTACACAAGTGTAGAAGATTTAAGGTCATGACTTCTTTGTTAGGAGTAATCTTGGGGGTATGTTCTTGAGTTTTGTAGAGCTCAAAGAGTAGGAGGTAAAGTTTCCTTATTAGTTGGTCTAGGTTCTTATCAAATATGTTGATCATGGGAATTAGCTAGTCCTTACGCATAATTGTTGAAGTCTCTTGGAAGTCAAAATTATGTTAAATTGGGAGCCAACATAGGGTTTTAAATGATAAGAAGATTGCAATAAATATAGATCCTTAAAGGATAGAATCTATTATTAAATTCTTTCTAGAATAAATATTTTAAGAAGATGGGAAAAACACACATAATCTGGAGCACTACAACTGCAACTTTGTAGATGCAGTCATGAAATGAAACTTTAATAGATGAATAATTTGTCATAGCTCTTTAAATTGCACAACCAAATTTGATGTATGTGTACTCAAGATAAATTGATGAGAATATTCTATTATAAATAATCCTTCTAATTAGTCACAACACAAAAATTACAACAACAACAAACTCCATAAATTTTAATGATCGCATACATTAATCACAATAAAATAATTAATCCTATCATAATCATAAATTAGAAGGGAAAAATCATGAAAATACAATATTCAAACATGAATAACCATACCATGAATATGAACATCAGTTGGACACACTTTATTGAAAACAGTTCTTGCTAGTAATACAATATACAATTTTTCTTTTCTAGAGGAGTACCTCTAAAACCAAAATTTTCAGAGGTAGGGTTTCTTCTATACTAAAAATATGAAAAGATATGAAAACACAACTTTTTATAAGAAAAAATAACTCCTAACTAGTTTCTAAGTAGCTTGCACAATTTTTAAAAAAAAATTTATGTGCATAAAGCTATTGCATGTCAAGAAATTTGAGAGGGAGAAGGAGAAAAGAACAAGATGGAATAGCTACAAAAACTAAGTTTCAAGAGCCACTTCAAACTTGACTTCTTAAATATCACTCCTTTTTCATGCATGATATTATGTCCTTGTTTAAAACTAGTTGTTAACTCTACAACATCTTATCTCGCCTCGAAATTCATATAAAATCCTTCTAATTTGGAATTGGCAATAAAACAAAAAAATGTTCCAATTGAAATCATCAAAACTCGTCTACATGTTAAAAAAATTTAATGCAAAATTCTCCTAATTGCTAGGCACTTTTTATAGTTGTCAAATATCCAAAATTTTGGAGGTTCAAAATCCTTCAAAATTGTGAAAAATTGCTAAGTCTAAAACTATAAAAATGAATTTTGGGTATTGAACCTCTTTACTCTAGAAGTTCCCTTCGATATTCAAGCTTGAGTCTCTCAATGATTCCCATTATATCAAATGGGTGTGACATGTCCAAGGGTTGAAGATTCTTTTGAAACTTTCTAACTTTATGTTCTAAAGCTTCATATTTTTCAAGCTTCCCAACAACTTTCCTTATGATTTCTTCATTATTAAAGAGCCTCCATAGATCATCTTCTACAATGACAAGTTGAATCACCATATCTATGTGGTATAATTGAGTCTTTTGATAATCTTCATAAATTTCTAAACTCACCTTATTGAAATGATGACCCCCTCATCTATTTTATTATATGATTCTCTTGTTATATCATCAGTCTCTATTAACATTTGTAACAACCTCTTTTCACTAATACCGATTGCATCGATACAATAAGTCAATTTATCTTGTCTAGTTCTTTTATAAAGCTTTAGTAACCTTTAGAATCTCTTCCTAGCTATGGGCATGATTTAAGATGTTATTCTCAAACTCTACCAAGTCTCTTAGCTTGGATTTGTTCTAAAAAATGGAATGAATAAACCAAAAAATAGTCTTTATGCACTCCTTCACAAAGTTGGAAAAATTCTACCTCTAGATTATACATAGGAAGAAATGAAATAATCTCTAGTTTGGCTTGCATTTCAAGTGCAATGTTCAATATGGCATCTTGATTAGTAGGATCAACAAGACCTACTACCTTCTTGAAAACAATGCTTAAGACCTCATATTAATTTAGAAGGGTCTGATTATGTGTTTCATATGTATCTATGCACTTAAACAAGTGGTTCACTCCCATCACAACCAAATTATTTCCTCCTTCAGGGTTGGCTGACAAAGTTTGATCTCCTCAATCTTGTAATCCTTTGGTGTTTGTTCAACAATGCTACTCTAAGGAGGAGGAATAATAATCCATACCTACCAACTACCTAACTTCTCTGATGTCACATATGACATTCTTTGAGCCTCTACACTAATTGTGGGTAGTTGGAAGGACTGTCCTATCAAAGTCATGTCCATGCTTCCTCAGTCATATGGATGACTGACCTTGGATAACCATTTTGGCTTGGTCAACTAGTATAATGATTTTTGTTTAACATTCCCTCCCACTAGTAGAAGGATTATTTTATTTCTCATATTTTCTTTTATCTTCTACTTGTTCATTTATAACCTTTTCCTCCATCTTTTCATTTTCTTCCTCTTTTTCTTATGAGGTGAAGGTAACACTCCCTTTAATGAAAATAATAGAATATGTATTTCTTTGGATGCCTATTGTTTCTCATCAAGGGTAGTATCAATCTATTTCTCTATATCATGCTTCTTTTCTAGAGGACCTGAATAAATTCTTCTTCCTTCAAAGGAGGAGGGATTAATTCCTCTATAATAGGTTGTACCTACGAAATAGTTTGGGAACCATCTCCCTTAGGATCATCAATTGTCTCTTCTACCCTTATCTCTCCTTCCTTAAAGGTATTCTCCTTATTCTTCTCTTTGTGAACTTCTCATGTGGTTGCCTTCTAAGGCATTTCATGTGTTTTTGCATTTATGTTTGGAGCCGGTGCCTCTTGAATCTATACCTCTACTATAGGATCCCTAAGGTGACCTCTTTTGCAAGGAAGAGTTTCTACCTATTGGCTCTTATTCTTTATGATAAAATTGAAATCTTAAATATCAAATTCATCCATCCTCCAATCATCCCCCGTGTCCTTCTCACCCTCAATAGACTCATCAATGGTGATGTGATAATATTATGATTGGGGATGCATAGCTAATTGACACTCTATCCTTTTCTCTTCGGTTGTAGGTACAATCTACCATGTTCTTTGAATGAGAGGAACAATCCTTTGAATCTCCTTCCTCCTCCTCAATAATGTATTTGTTAGAACTTTTACTTTGATAGATATAAGAGCCAAAGAGGATGATGAAAAACTGCAAACCCTCATTATCGTTAACCATCATTTATTAATGGTTACCAAAATATGAATTTCATAATTATCATGAACCATCATTTGTTAGCAATAAGGTATTATGGGTAATCATATTACATTGATATTAAATATGGCATCCAAGTATTGATGGATAATTATTAGCCATCATTGATAATCACCATTTAATCAAAAAAATTATTTATAATTATTATGTATCAGGATTAAAAAGATATATAACCAATATAAAAAAAATGTAAACCACACGAAAGAGAACACAAGACACAAATATTTAAAATGGTTCACCTAATCCCTGGGTTATGTCCTCCAAAAATGAGTCCAATATTTTTATTATCTAGTGATTTCAACCTTATTAGAATATGCAACCCCTTACAGCTCAATACCACAACAAGAAGCTACTAAATCACCATTCATTATAAAATCCCTAACCCTAAGCCATTTTATATAATATTTTTGTCACTTATAAAACCTGGGATAGAATAAGTTGAACAATGAAAAAAGATAAATCCTAATGCCTTTTACAATAGTAAATTCATTTTTCGCGCTGACTTTAGGACCTTGCAAGGGGTGCTACCCCTTGACCCTACCTTGGGTACTACCCAAGGACCCTACAAAGGGTATTTCCCCTTGACCCCTAGAGCATAGGGGTGTTGTCCCTAAACCCCCATAGTAAAATATGGGGGGAAATCATACTGAATTAAGTGGGGGGAAATTAAGCATCGAGTCTAATTAGGCTCCACCAAACAACATTATGAGTAATCATAAATTATTATTTTCATCAAACAATAGATCAACAATGATACTTGATCATGGATAATACTGATAATGACTATATTCTCATCAAGTATTATGATATATAGATATATGAACAATTTCTACAAAGATGCACATCTATACAATATAATACAATGATTGAACATGTACTTGAGAAAATTGGAGAGTGTGTGTGTGTGTGATATAAAATAGGTGGTATAATGGATGTGATTATAAATACATGTATATGCATGTATATATGTATGCACATGTATGAATGTGTATGCACATATATCTGTGTATGGCTATGTGATGGCACATCGTGAATGAAATACATTTATGGAAACATGAAAAGAATGTTGATGACTAACTACTATGCAAAATGCACAAATATACACATGACATTTAAGTATTTTTATTTTCATTTTCCTTATTTATAATTTTTTTTATTGATCAAAGAGATATCACATTATGGCTTGTATTAATGGCTCGGTTTAGAGTTTATAACATGTTTGTAATTATGCTTAAGGTTATTATTCTAATTAGGGTTAGGGTTTTGTTTATGATAAGGGTTTCAGATTTAGGTTTATGTTTATAGTTATAGCCAAGGGTAAGGTAAAGTTTTAAAGCATGATTTTAATGATGGCTAGGATGAGAGTTTGCATGGGGGCTCATATTTATGGTTAGGGCTATGATTATGGTATAGGATTTAGAATTATTATTAAGATTAGGGAAAGGGTCTATGTTATGATTAGTGTCATGCCTAGAGAAATCTTTTTTATTAGGATTAGGTTAAGGATTAATTTTTAAAGTTATTCTTAAGATTAAGGTTGGAGTTGGGGTTTGGTTTTTCATTTTTTATAGTATTATCACTAGAGTTGGGGTTGGGATTATGATAAAGGTTTATGGTTTGAGATTAGGATTATGGTTAGGTCAAAGGGTTTAATTCATGGTTAGGACTATGTTTGTGGTTTGGTTAGAATTTCCATCAAAAAAATTTATTGTTGGGTTTAGATTTAAGGGTTTAGATTAAGGTTTTTGGTTTAACATTTGGGTTATGATTAGGTTTACAATTTATATCGCAGTTTAGATTATGATTAGGATTAGAATCTTGATTAGGGTCACATCTTACTTTGAAACACCTTTATTATCACTTTGAACATATAACTATTATTCCTTTAATGCACATTTATCTATGGTTATTATTTATATTAATACCCAATTAAAATCAGAAACAGATGAAAAAGAACCATAAATTTAAAATTTGAATATTGTTAATTAATTAATCAACATTCAATCTTTATATTCCTTTTATGAATATTATTATTAATTGATTCCTTCATTACTCAATTATTATATCTCGCATAGACATTGGCTCATGATTTTTTCTATTCATTTTGGCCATACCTTATTTTTTTATAGAATATGATCTTGTTTAGAGATTGGTCACAAATCCATATGAAAAATATCATATGAGTTGATTCCTTAATTACTTAATTCATTTTATCTCCCATAGATATTGGTTCATTCTATATTCAATTGATATTGGCCCAACTCATTTTTATTGCACCAATTTTGTTTCTAGAGATTGGCCATGACTCCCTTTCAAAATTACTTGAATTTTGCATGCATATGAGGTAGAGATTATATTTTGAATTCAAAATCATCTCTACTTTGTAATTTAAAAGTGCTTAAATACCTAAGTATATTGTGTGGTGTCTTTAAGTGATAAAGCCTTTATAAGTAAACATAAGCGTTCTCATTGTAGGTAAAACTCTTTGATGTGTCTATTTTATATTCTATTTTGTACATGACAAAAAAAATTAACATTAAAACTTAAGAGTTATAGTTTAATTAGTACAATTGAATATATGTTCCTTAGATTATCTTAAGTATTAAAATTCATGGTTTCCATAAATAAAATAATGTTCTAAGTATTTTGATTATTTAAATCTCTTTTCTTATAACACTTTCTAAAAAATAACATTAAAAATTAAATAATTGACTTTTTTTTAATATTATAATATTATAAAAAGATCCAAAATTATAAAATACTTGTATTATGTATTGTTTCTTAGTAAAAGGAATTAGCTATATTTTATTTTATTAATTATAAAATTATTTTTATAATCTTCATTTTATGTAAGGAAAGAATGGAGTAAAGTGAACCTTCAACCTGTCTAGGGCTTATTTAATCTTGATACCATAAAATAGAAATGAACCACTCTTGACTAATAGGGTAAGGAGATTATTGACCTTAATATGTATGCTAAGTCATAAAAGAGTTTCAAAAATGAGAAAGCTTCATAAATCTCCTTGGACCCACAAGTGCATTAAGAGATATAAAAATGCTCCTTTACAAGCCCAAGATTAAAGAATAATCTACATGTAAAGGGTCTAACTAACCTAATTCTATAAATAAAATAGCTCTACAAAATCAAAGAGCCAACTTTCATACTATGGTTTCTATAATGGTTTGGAGTCAAAGATGAAAAATTTTAATCTATCACTTTTCCCATGGCATAGGTTAGTCAGTACATATTAAACAAATCTTATCATTAGTTTAATTAGTTATCAAAGCAATAATTGCATTAGACCTACTAAAACACATTAAGTTGGTGACAAAAAAACTTGTTAAATAAATGAAGCACACTCATAGCAAAAACTAATCTCTTTGATCAATCATATGTTAGACAATATCATTCAGTCATTAAATTATACCTAATGATTATTTTTAATTTGTACAACCCTAGAGAATCAATTAATATCAATCTAAGTAAAAAAAAATTGACTAGAGAGTAAGAAAAGGAAGTATGTTAATATCTAGTGATAAAAATCACCATCTTGGCATAGAAGGACATTTCTCTTTCCTCATGTTTCATGCGGATTGGGGTATCCATCATAGCTAAAGCTACATGCTCTAGTAATTTTTAAGGATAAAGAAGGAAAAGCCCAAAAAAAATTATTTAATAAGCACTCTAATCCACAAATCCCATCTAAAAATGACCCAAACATCATGCTATGATGAAAAATAATTGCAAAGCTCACTATGATCTCTACTATTCTTTCTAACTACTACCACATAAGTTCTTATATAATCTACACTTGGTAATAATGAGCCAGTAAAAATACCATGGATCCCCAAGATGGGAGAAATTAAAATCATGCCTAAACCATTCTTTACTTTGACCAAAACCTATGTATTCATTATCTTTCCTTAAATGATAATATGATTAGCTATTTATGGAAAACATGATGGAAAGAGGCTAAAAAGTACTTATGTCCCTAAACCACCTATAATAATGTAACATGGAAAAACTAAACATCTACTATCTTGTACATTACCTTTAACATATTCTCTTATATTATGGTGCATCTATTTTCTTATTGGCCCACAAAGGAAATTGAATTTTCTAATTTCCCTACATGGTGGTGCTTAATAATATTTTTATTAAGGTAGTTTCATCTATCTTTTATCTCACATTGGTTTTGATTGAAATATCTTGGGTAGTAAGTTCCCATATAAGCAAGGAATATGGACATTTTTAAGCAATCTCTCAGTGGGAAGCTTTTAATTGAAATCTCTTAGTTTGAAAGATCTTAGTTTGTAAGATCTCTGTTTGTAAACTCTCATATTGTAAGAAGTTGAAGTTCTCTCATATTGAATAATTTGCAACCTCTCTTATTGAAGAAGCTACAACAATGATATCATCTTGTTGATGTTGTAAGGATTTTTAAGTATTATGAATGCATGCTTTGTGAAGCATTTTTTCTTCTCTTTATCTTCATTTTTTAAAGTCTTTTGTTATGAGTTGGTAAGGGTGGTGTGGCCCTTTGTTATATCATGAAAATTTTAAAACAATAATTCTCAAAATAGACTATCAACCAAAAGTTACATTTAATAAATTAAGCAGATCTTTTTTTTCTTTAGTGGTTTTACTTTGTTTTCAAGAAAAATGAGAAGAGTTGAAAATAAAATAAAACTATTTTCTCTACATCTTTATTATACATAATATATTTTAAGTTGATTACAACTAATTAATATTTTCAAGGAACATTTAAAACATATAAGATGTATTCAACATCTAATTTTAATATATAATTTCAATTAAAATATAAAGTTAGATATAAAAGAGGATTAATATAGTCTAGTAAACAAAAGAGAAGGACTAAACTACTCTATTTAAGAGCATTCTATAAAGTGAGATAATAATTGTGTGTTATTTTATTTGAGTATTGAAGATTCAATTTGATTTATATATGTCATCATGTAAACTAAGTTAAGTAGGGTTTTGGTTTATTAAAGTGATTTTTCTATTTTTTTAGCAAAGTAAAAAACATTTAAAATGAGATTAAACTTCTTTCTTTTTCTCTGTCAATATTCATTCAAGTAATATATTTATAGCTAACTCTATTGAGAAAATATAATTAATTTTTTGAGAATTGTTAATTAATTAATCAATATTCATTCTTGATTCTTTTTTAAGATTGAAATTATAAATTGATGATTAAATTACTTAATACTTTTATCTATTATAGAAATTGACTCGTAATTTTTTCAATTCATTTTAGCCCAACACATTTTTATAGCGTATGGTTTTGTTTAGGGATTGATTATGATTCCAAAACTACTTGAATTCTACTTCCATCAAAGGTGGAGATAATATTTTGAATATGAAAGCATAATAAAAAAAGAGTTTAAATGCTTATATAATATTTTTAGGCAAGAGGAACCAGAAGGTATGCTACCTATCTTCAAGGGTCCACATGGATCTCCACATGGACCTCGTACCATTTTTTTATGTGCTACCTTAGCTAGCCTAATTTACAACCCCAAATCAAAAGTTAAATTTAGTTAAAATGGAATTTTCATGTATTCAAACATAACTAGTCAAAGGTAGGCCAAAATTAGGTTTACTAGGGTGGTCTGGTGGCATTTAACCACTAAACCACCTTATCGACCACCTTTACCACTAATACTTCCTATGAACACCTTAACCTATAACATGCAACTACATTTTCTATGCATCAAGTCAAATTAATTTCACTTAAGGAAGTACCTTTTAACATCATCCCTCTATTCAATACACTTTCTTCTTTGTGGATTGAGACACCTGATATCCATATCATTCCCACTTTGTCTAGAGCCTTCCATCAACTGGGAACTGAAATGTGATCAATAGAGAATTTCAAACACGAAATGTCACCATTATCTTCTCGATTATGAATCAACTTTCACTTTAAAACTCATTAAGTTGGTGACAAAAAAACTTGTTATATAAATGAAGCACACTCATAGCAAAAATTAATCTCTTTGATCTATCATATCTCAAACAATATCATTAGTCATAAAATTACACCTAATGATCATTTTAAATTTGAAAAACCCTAGAAAATCAATTAATATCAATCTAAGTAAAAATATTGACTAGAGAGTAAGAAAAGGAAGTATGTTAATCTCTAGTGATAAAAATCATCGTCTTGGCCTAGAAGGACATTTCTCTTTCCTCATGTTTCATGGGGATTGTGGTATCCATCACAGCTAGAGCTACATGCTCTAGTAGTTGTTAAGGATAAAGAAGGAAAAGCCAAAAAAAAATTCTATTTAATAAGCACTATAATCCACAAATCCTATCTAAAAATGATCCAAACATCATGTTATGATGAAAAATCATTGTGAAGCTCACTGTGATCTCTAGTCCATTCTAACTACTTCCTAATAAGTTCTTATAATTTACACTTGGTAATAATGAGCTAGTAAAAATACCATGGATCCCCAAGATGGGGGGAAATTAAAATCATGCCTAAATCATTCTTTACTTTGAATGAAACCTATATATTCATTATGTTTCCTTAAATGATAATATGACTAGCTATTTACGGAAAACATGATGCAAAGAGGCTAAAAAGTCCTTATGTCCCTAAACCACCTATAATAATGTAACCTTGAAAAGCTAAACATATATTATCTTGTACATTACCCCTAACATATTCTTTTATATTATGGTGCATCTATTTTCTTATTGGCCCACAAAAGCAATTGAATTTTCCAATTTCCCTACATGGTGGTGCTTAATAATATTTTTATTAAGGTAGTTTCATCTATCTTTTATCTCACATTGGTTTTGATTGAAATATATTGGGTGGTAATTTCCCATATAAGCAAGGAATATGGAAATTTTAAAGCAATCTCTTGGTGTGAAGCTCTTAGTTGAAAGCTCTTAGTTCGAAAGATCTTAGTTTGTAAGATCTCTCTTTGTAAACTCTCAAATTGGAAGATCTCTCATATTGTAAGAAGTTGAAGTTCTCTCATATTGAATAATTTTTGATCTCTCTTCTTGAATAAGTTATAGCAATGATATCATCTTGTTAAAGTTGTAAGGATATTTAAGTAGTATGAATGCATTTTTTGTGAAGCATTTTTTCTTCTCTTTATCTTCATGTTCTAAAGTCTTTTGTTATGAGTTTTGGCCCCTTTTCATATAATGAAATTATCAAAACAATACTTCTCAAAATAGACTATCAACCAAAAGTTACATTAATAAATTAAGAAGATCTTGTTTTTCAATTAAGTAAATTTTGAATCAAATTCAATTAGTGGTTTTACTTTGTTTTCAAGTAAAGTGAGAATAGTTGAAAATAAAGTAAAACTATTTTTTCTACATCTTTATTAAACATAATATATTTTAAGTTGATTACAATTATTAAAAATTTCAAGGAATATTTAGAACATGTAAGATGTATCCAACATCTAATTTTTAATATATAATCTCAATTAAAATGTAAAGTTAAATATAAAAGGGGATTAATATAGTCTAGTAAACAAAAGAGAAGGACTAAACTACTCTATTTAAGAGCATTCAATAAAGTGAGATAATAATTGTACATTAGTTTATTTGAGTGTTGAAGATTCAATTTGATTTCTATATGTCATCATGTGAACTAAGTTAAGTAGGGTTTTGGTTTATTAAAGTGGTTTTGCCATTTTTTTAGCAAAGTAAAAAAATATTTAAAATGAGGTTAAACATCTTTCTCTTTCTTCTTCAATATTCATTCAAGTAATATATTTTTAGCTAACTCTATTGAAAAAATATAATTATTCTTTTGAGAATTGTTAATTAATCAATCAATATCTAGTCTTGATTCTTTTTTAAGATTGAAATTATAAATTGATTCCTTAATTACTCAATACTTTTATCTCTTGTAGAAATTGACTCGTGATTTTTTCAACTTGTTTTGGCCCAACCTATTTTTATAGCATATGGCTTTGTTTAGGGATTGATTGTGATTCCATTTTAAAACTACTTGAGTTCAACTTCCACCAAAGGTGCATATTATTTTGTGAATATGAAAGCATAATAAAAAAAGAGTTTAAATGCTTAAATAATAATTTTAGGCAAGAGGAGCCAGAAGGTACACTACCTATTTTCAAGGGTCCACATGGGTCTCTACATGGACCCCACACCATTGTTTTTATGTGCTACCCTAGGTAGCCCAGTTCACAACCCCAAATCAAAAGTTAAATGTAGCTAAAATGGTATTTCCATTTATTCAAACATAACTAGTCAAAGGTAGGCCAAAATTATCATTTTGCTGTGTCGACAAGGATGTGCATATAGACATTAAGTTTAGTAGGTTTACTAGGGTGGTCTAGTAGCATCTAACCACTAAACCACCTTATCAACCACCTTGACCACTAATACTTCCAATGAAAACCTTTACCTATAACATGCAACTACATTTTCTACGCATCAAGTCAACTTAATTTCACTTAAAGGAATACCTTCTAACATCATCCCTCTATTCAATACACTCTCTTTTGTGTGGATCAAGACACCTGATATCCATATCATTCCCACTTTTAACTGGGAGCCAAAATGTGATCAATATAGAATTTCAACCACAAAATGTCACTATTATCTTCTCGATTATGAATCAACTTTCACTTCAAAACTAATTTTATTTTGGTTTTTAATTTTTTTATTTCCATTTTCTTCATTTTTCTCACTTTGTTTGTGAAGTGGTTGTAGGAGAAACCTTTATCTAGGTGTGACATGCTCAATATTTTGAGGTGAAGGAGGTAGAAGCCCATGATTTACCATTTGTTTTTTGACAAAGGTGAGGATATCATTCCTAAGGAAATGTCTCACCAATTGAGTCAATGTAATCTATGTTGTTTAATCGTGGTTGTTTTTTCCTAACACTAATCTCCATTATCTATTTTTTGGATGTATTTAGTTACTCATGAGTGTTATGTGTTTCTTTGTATTTCTAAAGATGATTTATTACGTTTATTAACACTATTAACTTAAAGGGAATCATACTCATGTGTTATAATGTCATTCAAATTGCATGTTCATAGTGAGAGAAACTCAAATTATATAGGTTGTTGATCATTCCTATTACATTGTGCCTCCTACTATGCACACACACACACACACACACACACACACACACACACACATATTAGTATTCATAATTAACAACTATTATTAGTTTTAATTTTAAATGTTAGAGTTTAGGGGTATAAAAAAAAATCTTTATGGGTTGACTATGACTATTAATGGATTGCACTACTTTTGAGGTTTAAGGGTTTAATAAGTTATTTTCTACACAATTTAACAAGTTAAGACTATTTTTTATTTTATCTACTAAAATTTTCCATTTCTAGTACTTTTGGTTCTACTATTGGTATTTAAATTATATGGTTTTCATTTATTGTGTATGGCTATGAGATTTTGACTTTTACTAATTTCAAGATGTCTTTGCAATTCATCTTTTGTAGGTGTTCATTTTTTTTTGGTTTGGAGGCTTCTATTTTTTAAAAAATAAATTGTTATATCTTTTGGTCTTCTTTTAGCAATTGAGGTCTAGTTTTTTGATCAATTTCACTCCTAAGTGATATATAATTCATTTCAACTTATTAGTTGTAGAGTTTTAAATTTTATTGTTAAGGGTTTTCAGTTTCAGTCCAATGTTGAGGTTGAATGTTTAATGTTATTCAATTAATGGTTTTAATGTGGTTATTAATTCCTTTTTACTATGAAGGTTTGCAATTTCATTTTTACTTTTGAGAATTAAGGATTTGAGAAGTTTTTTTAATTGGTATTAATTTAACTCCAATGAATAAATAATCATTTTTAATTTACTAATTTTAGGGTTTAAAATTTAGTGTTAAGGGTTTTCAGTTTCACTTCCAATGTTGGTGATTAAGGGTTTAGTAAGTTATCTCATTAATAATTTCAATGTTATTATTAATGCTTTTCAAAATTATTTTATTTTATTATTTTTGCATTCTCAATTTACTTTGAAGGGGTTTTAATTTCCATTTCCACTTATTGGTATATGATTTTCATAAGTTTCCCTTTTTTTATTCAAGCTCACTCGAAATGAAATGGAATTCATTCAATTTATTGGTTGTAGGGTTCCAAATTTAGTGTTAAGGATTTTTAATTCCAATTCCACTATTAGGGATCATGATTTTAATAAGGTATCTAACTAACTTTTGGTTAAAGATGGAAAGAACTTTCCATTTCAGTGCAAATGGGATATACATAGGCATTTTTTCTTGCATGCAACTTGGTGTTTTAATGTGATTGTTAATTCTTTCTGAATTCCTTTCAATTTATTAGTTTTAGGTTCTAAATTTTAGTGTACTAGATGTTTTGAATATCAATTTCACTCCTAAGGGATATAGAATTTATTTCATTAAATTAGTTGAAGGGTTTTAGATTAATGTTAAGGGTTTCAATTTCAAATTTTGAGGTGAAGGGTTCAATAAGTCATCTTTTTTATGGTTTCAGTATGATTGTACAAGCTTTCCATTTTCCTTTGACATTATCTATTTTAGTATCACAATTCTAGCATACTAGATGTTTTAAATTTTAATTCTAGTATTAGTAATTAAGGGTTTGATAATTTATCTATTTTTTAATTTTAGCTTCACTCTTAAGGGATATATAATATTTCATTTTAATTTATTGGTTGTAGGGTTTCACTTAGTTTTAAATTTCAATTTTAATTCCATCTTTGGAAATCAAAGGTTTAATAAGTTATCTCCTTGATGGTATTAATGTCATTGTTGATTCTTTTTTAATTTATTTCAATTTATTATTTTTATGTTCGCAATTGTAGTTTAGGAAATGTTTTCAATTTTAATTCCAAAGTTCAAAATGAAGGGTTTAATATGTTAGCTATTTTGTAATATTTAGATTTCACACCTAGGGATGAAATTTGTTTCAATTTATTAGTTGTAGGGTATCAAAATTAGTGCTAAGGGTATTTCAATTTAAATTTCCTTCCAAATTTAGGGATCAAGGGTTTAATAAGTAATCTACTTGATGGTTTCAATGTGATTACTACTTCTTTCTAACTTCTTTTCAATTTATGAGTTTTAGGTTTTCAATTTTTGTGTATTAGATGTTTTTAATTTCAATCCCACTATTGGGAATTAAGGGTTTAATAAGTTATCTATTTTTTAAAGTTTAATTTCACTCAAAAGGGGTATTGAATTCATTTCAACAAACTGATTGTAAGGTTTCAGATTTAGTGTTAAGGAATTTCAATTTTAATTCAAATTTTGGAGATAAAGGGTTTAATAAGTTGTCTACTTGATGGTTTCAATGTGATTGTTGATTTTTTAAATTCATTTCAATTTATCAAATTTAGGTTCTCAGTCATAGTGTAGTAAATGTTTTTTTTTTTTTTCTATATCCAATATTAGGAATTAAGGGTTTAATTGTTAGATAATTGAGAGGGGCGTGAATCAGCTATCCTCATGCCCTTTCAAACAATTCACCACACTTATAAAAATCTTAAATTATTAGTAAACCAACTCGATGATTATAGTAAACTTAATCTTCCATATGCATCAAACTAATTTCACTTGCAATATTAAATATTAGAAACATTAACCGAATTACAAAAATAGTAACAACTTCAACATGTAACATCAAATAATATGCAAAACATAAATAAACACTTTGACACTATAATTTTTAACATGACAATCTAATTAGGGTAAAACCACCAGGGACTAGTTACAAAAAAATAATTCACACTTCTGAAGTGAGCTCAGTTAAGAGTCAGCCCTATTAAAGGTTACAAACATACTGCTAGGTGTGACCCTCTTAGGGGATCTTCACCTAAGATCATCCAGACCTTATCACCCTTCAATGAGTGGCCTATCTAAAGGACTTGCAAACATCCAATAAATGTCACCATACAAATGGATTTACAAATTAAGGCTACTAAGTCCACTTGGTTAAGAGATTTTATATTACAATGGTTATAGAGGAATAGTCAAATGATTTATTAAAATTGGCAACTTATTGTGCTTGATCAAATCCCCATTCTTCTCAATATATGCGCTCAGTGATTGGATATCACATAAACACTAATTTGTTATGCATGGTAGTCTTTCAAATTCTTGAAACAACATTGATTATAGAGATAACAACATTGATTGATGCATTTAGAAAACAAAGAATAATTGTACTAGTATCAATGAAAACCTAAGTTTATGAAGAGTAAATAATGAAAATATTTTAGCCATTAGCTCGCAGTGTGAAAGACACAAGCACGATGAGATACAAAGTGGGTCAAGGATTATAAGCATAGAAATCTTGGCGTACCAAGCATCTAATTGTGCAAAGACAAAGAATTTCATTTCAATGTACGTAATCCAATTATACTGAATCATGTAGTTTACTGAAAAGAATTGAATTTATCCTAACTGAGAGGCACCGAATGACAAAGACAATAGAACAGTGAATATCCTTGAAACATATAAATCATGTACAAGTAGTTATAGTTGATAGAAGTTACTGTTATCTTTAAACATCATACACTTAGTAAGAAATTAAGTGTGAAAAATGAGTCAATTTAGACTATTTAACACTTTTATCTAGCAATCAAGACTTAATGTACCTTCAAATCTAATTAATGACGTTCTTATTGGCAGCCATGCAGGCACGTTTCCTCTGCTGTGTTTGGAGCCTGCGCTTGAGAATCTGGCATGGAGTGCAGTCACATGTGGATTGGTGTTTATATCCGCTGGGAGGCTGATTACACACAATACACACGCAGTCTGGTTTGTGGCGAGGGTGTTTCTTGGTTGGAGGAGGAGGAGGAAGCAAGAAGTTGTTGTTGTTGTTGCTGCTGCTGCTGCAGGAGCAGCGGAGGCAGTGAATTCCTCCGCCGCCACGTGGGGTGTCGTCAAGAAGGAAGAGGTGGAGGGAGGCGATGCAGCCGCAGTGGATGGGCTTGTTGCAGAGCTTACAGCGACGCCAGCCGGGGTCGTCGGAGTGGAAGGTGTCGCAGAAGGTATGGTGATGGAAGGAGGCGGCGCAAACGGAGCAAAGCGTTGCAGCGCCGCCAGAAGCGAGAGGCCATCCGCTCCCCCCTCCTCCTCCTCCCACAAGCGCTCTGCCGCACTTCACGTTGTAGCAGCACGCTTCTTTCTCCATGCTTCCTCCTCTAAACAACCACGTCTCTCTCACACGCTAATCCTTATATAGCTGTTAATCTCAAACTCTATTTTTATTATTTTTATTTTATATTTTGAGCCCCGCTTTTTCCCTATTTATAAACTTTTCTACAATATCTCACCTTAATACGAGATAATGCATTCTTTAAACTAGCGCCAACTCTAGATCATCCTAACTATATCTTATCTTGGAGCTCAATGTATGCTTCTTTTTTTATTAAAATGAAATTAAAAAATATTGTTTCGCTCTTGTTCTATCTAATAAAACAATTCTTAATGCCTCTTCTTATTTTTTTAAAGCACTATTAAGTGTGTGCATGAATTTGTTTTAGATTTAATGATATATTTTTATGTTAAAATTTATGTATACTTACCTCCAAAATTTTCATGCAATTGTTTAATTGTTTATAATAGTGAGTGTATAATTTTTTTAATTATGTGTAAAGTTATGTATAACAATTGAATCTAGAGATTTTTGTGCAATTTTTTATGGATTATAAAAATATAATAAAATTAATACTAATAAACTAGTTATCTTATATAAAGAATTAAGAGTTACATGTTTATTAAATAAGGTTAAAAAATAGAATAAGATAGTAAAAATAAATGTATATTTTGTTTATTTGAATAAAGAGGAGTTTTAGTTGGTTCTAACTAATCACCACTTATTCATTTTGTTTGATATTCTTAAAATTAACTTTAATTTTTTTTTTTTTTAAATATTTTGAAAAATCTTAAATCTAAAGTTTTACTCTCTATTTTACAACTACTTAACGATCTTATATTTCATGGTTGATTTTATCAATCAGTTTTTAGAAAATATTATGAATCAATTCCAATAGTTTTGTATACACTAGATTGCTATTGGTTCATCTTGGATGAGTCATCAAATAATGAAACAAACCTCATTTCTGTAGTAAATTTCTTTTGTAAGAGGTCATCCCATAATGCAATGATGAGTTGCAAGCCTATGTTGAAACAAGTCAAATGTTCAAATCCCTCAAAATACATGTCCTTACATGCACAAAATCATCGATGTCCTCGTATGACAACATAGATATACTATTTGTTTGCCCTTCAACGGTTGATCAAGACTTGGAGACATGAGAGATATATTGTGTTGGGAGTTATAAGGAGTGTTACCTTGGAGGGATAAGGAGTTGTGGTGGAGAGATAAGAAGACTAAGTTGTATCTTGGTGTCAATTGATATTAGCAAGATTCTAATAAAAACAAACTTAGAAGGTGTTAATGCTTAAGAAATGGTTACTTTTACCAAAGGGATGGGATCTCCTAGATGTGACCTAGCTCCTATAAAAAGTAATCATCGATAAAAAAAATGTTTTGAAGATAAGTTTATGCTTAGTAATCTATATTCAATATACAAATCTATTACCTCTTTTCTTGTAGATGCACTTCCTTCTTTACTAACAAATATATTTTAATTTATATTATAAAAAAAAGGCTAGAGGAGTTACACTCAGTATACTATATCAAATATAAAGAGTCTTTTTTTTTTTTTTTAAAGAAAAAATGGCAAGCCACTATAATATTTTATTAAACTGATTCAAAGAGGTTAACTAGGAAAGAATCGGTAAGAAAACCCAGTCTCATCCCTATAATATACATAAAATAAGTATTTGGAGAAATAGTTACAGAGGATGAGATTATTATCTCTCACCATTACATCAGGATCAGGATATGAATCCATACAAAATTTTAACATTCATTACATACAATAGGATTATCAATATCCAAGTAATATCTTCAACAAAAAGGATCAAAAATAGATATTCATGAAATTATCCTAAAATGTCGTCCAACCTCGAAGAAATTTACTATCACTATCATGAATTCCTTCCCAAATAGTCAGATTTCCACCTTCAGAAGACCCTTGCCCACTAGGATGGTGCCCCCAGCCAGAACATGTGTCTGAAGTGTCATGGGACCAACCCAAATTAGAATTAGCCTTTAAGATTGAATCCCAAATAATCTGGTCATGTAGTTGCAAGTTAACTATGGCTGCATTCAAACCCATGGAGTTTGATAAATTAGAAACCCTTTGAAGGTCAATCATGGCATGTCCCACCTTCCTAAAAATATAAAGAGTCTTTATGTATCAAGGGCCAATAGTAATTAGAAAATTCTCAAAAAAATGCAAGTTTTCTAATATCAATTAAATGAGTTTAAAATTATTTAGTTAATCATATTAATTCTTCTAAAAACTAATATTTTTATCATTTAATGATCCTCTTCATATAGATTAAACAATTGACAGTATTTAATTAAATTAATCTTCACCAATTAATTAAATTCAATTACCTAAGTCTTATAGTTTAAATAATTACATTTAATTATTCAAATTAACTAATTATACTTCTGAATGAAATTAATTTCCTAAATTAATATAATTTCATTCTAATTTCTAATTATTTCAAACTAATTCCATTTTAGCTAATTTCAAACTAATTCCATAATAATTTCATCATTCTTGGAATATTTGAATTTTAAATTCAATTCAAAAATCATTTAAAATAAGAAAATCAAAATTATGAGAAAAATCAATTTTCTAAAATTTGAAAAATCTCCTCAAATATGAAAATCATTTTCTTTTCCCAACTTGCATTTTTCTGAAAACTTCAATATCCAAATTATCTTCAAACCCTATGTTCTCCTTTATTTTTGAAATGACATTAGTTTTTATTGTAAATATATCTATGTTTTCAAAAAGTTACCTAAATCCTTCTAATTCCTAATTATCTTATTTTCTCATCTTGATTTTATCAAATCGATCTTGACCATCAACCCAAACTAGAGTTTCTATATAAATGATCTTCATTTCATAATCAAAATCTCAAAATCTAAGTCTAAAAGTCATTTATACTAGTTTATTATCAAATTGTCGCAATTAATCATTTTTAGCATTTGCTTGGATCTCGTGAGTCTAAGAGTGAGCACTATCAAAATAAACTCTAAGAACTACTTCAAAAAGACTATAGAGAATAAAAAAGAGATACTATGCATTTATTAGAATAATTTGATTTAATTTATTTTTTTAATTATGATGCTTTATTTATGTTTTTCTATGGGTTTTTTTGTTTGTAACTTATTTAGATTGATTTCTTTTCTACTAATCTTTCTACTCCAACATTAATGTCTTCTTTCAAATTCCTTAACAAATCTACCTCATTCTCTAGAGTTATGTTTGGAACACTCTCCCTTATCTTCTTCCCTTTGTGATATTCATAGAACATTTTACATCATGGTTGTTGGAGCTAGAGTTGGAGTCGTTGCTAGAGCTAGTACTAGTGTGATTGCTAGCATTAGGGTTATGCCATCCTATGGTGGAGCTACTAGTTTCAGAGTGGTTGGAGCGGGGGTTGGACTGGGTTATGTTTCTAGTGTTGGTACAATTTTTGGCGCTAGTGCTGGAAATGCCTTTATTACTAGTTCTAGCCCTAGTTGTAGACTGGGGCTAAGATAAACACCTCTCTGTTGGATCTAGTGTGGGTGTCCCATCTATTTGTGTGGATGTTGGTGCATGCAAGGGTGTTGGAATTAGAGTTTTTCTAACTATTGGTGTCATTACTCGTATCAGTGTGTCTGGTCTTGGGTTCAGTGTTGGTGTTGGGGCTAGTACAATTGTTGGTGCTAGGGTCTCTGGTTGAACTTCTTCATTTGCTACTAGGGTTCCAGCAGGGTCTTTGGCTCCTTCACTCCTATCTATAGACCTCTCTCGATCAACTCAGAGGAGGATGTGATGAAAGAAATTGTAAATGCCTCTAAGAACCTTTTAGATTATGTTATGATTTGTTTCTTTCAGGGGCTTTGGTCGAGACTCTCATATTTACATGAGTGGATTTCTACAAAGTGGGAACCTATTTTATCAAGCATTTCCCACACTTTTCCCATGTGGCTAAGGGTTTTTTTATTGCTAATTTTCAGGAAACTAAGGATCAAAAAATGTTCCTTTGTGGCCCTTATTTTTCTTGGTCAAATCAATACCACCTATTGATGGTGAAATCATAGCATCCCAAAATTTCCCCTTCTTCTGAATCTTTTACTAAGTTTCTAATTTGGGTTCGGGTCCCCTACCTTCTTTTTCATCTTTGCATTAATTCTATAGTAGAAGATGTGGGAGATTTTATTGGAGGTTTCTTAATGATTGATGAAGACTCGTCAAATATTTTGTATTCCACTTGTGTATTAATCCTTGTTCAGGTAGAAATTTCTAAGGGTTTTACCTAAGAAAATTAATGTTGGGATATTTAAAGGGAGCAGCTAGATTTTGACTTTGGACTATGAAGGGATTTCATTCATGTGTAAAAAATGCTACAATATTGAGCATTTGGCATCTCAATGAATTCTTTAGAGGCTAAAGCCAAATAAGGCTTCTTCTTGGTGGAAGGGATCTTCTTCTTAACATTATAGTGTTGCTAACAAGTGTGTTCTAGCTTATCCCATCATTGATCCTAGTGTCTCTATAGGTTGTGATGTGGCTTGACTGGTTGCTACTATAGTTGTTGGATTTGGCATTATTTTTGTTACAACATATTCTACTAGCTTGGTTGGTATTTATGGCATGGATGTTGTTGCAGGTGTTGGTATTGGCTCTGTTATAGTAGGTTTTGGTGGTTTCCTCGATGGCACAACTAGTATTTAGTCTTTGGATGATTCTTTATATTTCCCTACTACTTATGTGAGTTTCCCTATGTTGGCAATGGTTGTCATCAAGGTTTCTACCAATGTTGGATCTAAAGTTGTTGCTCCTTTTACTAGTATCATTGCTACTAGTTCTATCAGGTTTGGTTCTCCTACAGTAGAACTTCATATTCTTGATTTGTAGAAGGCAAGTGCATTAGTTGAGGAGGGGCAGATCCCAGTTATTGGAAAACAACATAAGAATTCCTCTCCTCATTTTGACATGAAGCTTCACACCTAAAAGAAGGGAGGTAAAGGAAAATCCTAGTGGATTCCTTCTTTCTTTCTTTTTCTAGTTGAGGGTTTCTTCCCCTCGAGGTAGATTGGGTCTTCTTTCCTTTATTCTTTTGATCTACCTGTTATTTTGGTCCAATTTTGTATGGATACTTTTTTTTCCCATGTTTTGGTTTATTGTATTTCTCTTGGGATTTGATCTAATTGGTAATGTTTAATTGAATTTCTTCTCGTTGGTAAGTTGTAAAGGGTTTAAGTTCCTTCAAAACTTTCTTTTAAATTAATTGAAAACCTCTTCCATTTAAAATTGAACAAAAATTACTTGAATTCTTTTGATTTCACAAAAAAATCATCAGAAACAAATGAATTTTGTTCATCTAACTTTTTATTTGCACGAATATTTATTTTATTGATAATATATTCATTTATGTCAAACTCTTCCTGAAATATTCAACCTAGAAATGGCATCTTTCTCGTGTGTATAATTCTCCTTTATTTCCTCAATAGTCATGTCCAACAACTGTTTCATTTTCTCTTTGAAATTTTACTGTATTGATCTCAATGATTTCTTGTACTTCATCTTCCCTAGGTTTTTGAATATATTTGTTGTCTCCACGAGACAATAAACATAATCACTAAGGGTTTGTTTCTTTTTGTAAGAATGGATATACCATCAATATCATATTGTTTCCTAGCCACGTGCTCAAATAAATTAAATAATTATTTTAGCTTATTCTAAATCATTTTGTAGGCTCTAGTTGACACAATAGTAAAATCATCAAATGTGAGTGTCCTTTGACAAAATAGCCTACTTGGGGATTCTTTCAAAGTATTGGGAATTTGTAATTATTAATTGTCTCATGATTTCTAAGCGTGAAATCCTATTAGGAATAGTTTTTGGTAACATATATGGAGCTTCCTCAAACAATAAACTCTAGAGTAGGTGAAACTGAGATGTACATACCAATCTCTCTAGTTACAATCAACAATATTTCTATCATCAAATTTCCTTGGTCTTAAGAACCTTTTGATCTTTGTACAGATAGAGGGTTCACATTGGAAATTATACATTTGGTGAATAGGTTTTATAAACCATTCTTCAAACTTGATATAGTTCAAACTAGTGTACTTAGAGTCCCAGACCACTATCCACAATTATACTGGTTGTTGGTTTCCATCCTTATCCAAGATATTGAATTTGAACTAGGGTGGCCACAACCCTTTTGAATAACCATAAAATAATACAAGGTGCATCAATAGGGAATAATGCATTAACCTAGCACATTCATCACTTTGCATAGATAGAAGCTCTTGATGTAGATTCTAAAAAAAGTAAGATGCATAATCAACTAGCTTGGGTTCATATGTGTGTATGTTTGTTGTCAACACAATTAGCCTCAAATCCATTAAATATGGCACTTCTTTGTATGCTATTTGGCTACATAACAAACACTTAAATTACAAAAATGGTCTAGGCACATTCATGTTGAATGAAGGAACCCCCTTGTCTATCAATGGGTTAGCTTGGTCATTTATCTTTTCTTCGTGCAATGGTGTCTTCCAACCTTTGTAAGTGGCGCACATTTTGTAGTACTCCTCTTCTAACTTTTGTAATGACAAGGGCATATTGCATATTTTATATATGTTGAATAACACAACCAGTATATCAATAGAAATTACAATAAATAAATTTCCCTAGCCATCCAATATGCATCTATTTTTACTATCATAATTCTCCATTGGTCAGTAGTTTGAGAAATTACAAATACATTAGGCATTACCAACTTACTTTAATTCATGGCCCAAGGATTGCAAAGGGGAACCCTTTTTTTACTCCTCAAATAGTCACATAAACAATTTGTAACCCCTTACCTTAGTACATATATCCCCTACAAAATTTCACTTGTCAAGCTAATTTTTCTCTGTTAGAAAAATTTTGTTTTGATTTTCTTGACTTGGGGCCTAGAGCATTCATTTGGTAAATTATGTCCAAGTTTAATCTCCTAGTTGACACCTTGTCGAGCTATCATTTGTTTTCTTGCTTCTAGATTTAGTACTTTTGATTGGTCTCTTCTTGTCAAATGAACTTGAGGTCTCCATGTTCTCATTTCTACAAATTCAAATTTACTTCTACAAAATTTATTATTGTTCCACAATTCAATCCACTAAAAAATTAACATTATATATGCCTAATCAAAGTAAGAATTTTCAAAACACATATAGAGATTAATTCATTACCTCTACAAAATTTAGTATTGTTCCACAATTCAATCTACTAAAAAAGTTAACACTATGTATGCCTAATCAAAGTAAGAATTCTCAAAACACATGTGGAGATTAATTCATTACTCATGTGAATAATAGGTCTTCTTGATGTGTGGATTTATTGTGAATCCCTTTGAAATTAAGTTGATATGACAATAGTCATCCATCGGTATAAGATTTTTTGAACATTACTTTATTTTGGCGTCATCATCATAACTTTTTAAATGCAACTTTTGGTGTATTTATCGGCTTAAGTCTGACTAATAGAGAATCGAGGTAACCATTTTATCCTAACTATTGACATAACACACCTTGATTATCATTTTTCACATTGGCATATGTTCTTCGGTAAGGCTCATGCATCTTTTTTCAACATTTCTTATTGACATCACATACTCTGGTGCTTTTCTTTTTTATCAACATAACCCAACCCAATGAATCCATCGATAATTAAAGTAGCCCAGAGCTAGTTTCCCCACAGTGCAAATATGCTCTGATAGATTCCTCGGCATAAGTCGCTCTAATATGAATATCTTGTCAATGTTGCAGTCCATTGCTGCAGTGTATACTGACAAGTTTATCGAATGATGGGGACACAATAGCTTGGTTTGGTCGATTTAGCATGTTACTCTGAAGATCTCCATCAGAGAAAATGCTTCTGATACTCTATTCCTCCATTCTTAAGTCAAATCATTGGCTTGAGCTTCCTCGATTAATCCATCGGCACTCGGGGCGACTTCAAACTTCTTTCTCTGATAGCTCATGTTACTCTAATGAGTTTTATTAGGATGTGTTTCTTCTATTGTTTATTCTACTATTGGTATCTGCTTAGCTCAACTGTTCTACATTTTTTCTCACATGCAGCTTATCGGGGTATATCTTTGTAATTGCTAAGTTTCTCTGATATTAAGACTACACCGATATAACTATAGAGAAATACCAATGTTCTGATTCAAAGGCCATAATTCCTAATTCTAGTTCCTGAATTCCATGCCAGTACCCAGATTTTACCCCTGATGGGATGAAATTTTAGGGCTGCACCACATATAGAGCCAATATCCTATCAATTATCCATATCATTCAATCCCTCACATAGAGAAAAACTATAGTAAATATTCTTATAGTAAAGACAAATGACATTAATCAGGAAAATACCAAAGAGTATCATAAGTATGCCAAAATGGTCTAAGTTTATATAAGATTGTAAGAGCAAAATATAAATAAAAGCCAATGCAAATTTGTGTGCTACCAATACATTCTCCATTCCACAAAATAAGTAGGTTTTGCATGAAAATCCTCCAAATTAGTAAGAGATCAGATCATTATTTGATATGTATAGAATTACTAAGGAAAAAATAAATAATATGTGAGATCTATAATTACTATTTAAATTAATATTAATATTTTAATATTAAAAACATTTACCATAAAATATTTTATAAATAAGGTAAGAGCCTACAACGCATCGGCAAATTGTGAGCCTCTCATCGGAGAGGTCTTGAGTTCAAATCTATTTGAGATTAACACATGATAACAATTAATCTAACAATAATAATAAAATGTATAATGAATAATCTAGAGGCTTCAGCCGATTACCTATCAATATATATATCTTATAAATAAAAAATAAAAATTTAAAAATTAAGTACAAATTATTATTTAAATTTTAAAAATCATTTAACAAAATTTTTAAAAATAGTATGCTAAATATTTTTGATATTATAGATATTGATATTATACATTCAAAATAAATAATAATAATAATAATAATTATTATTATTAATCTAATAATTGCATGTAAATGGGCTTGGTTGACAGCCAAATCTAATTGGGGTAAGTGCACCAAGATTCAATTAATTAAGTGGGTTCATGAAAAAAAATTTAAATTTTGCATAGCCCGTACAAGTTATTTGAATATCAAAATATTTGTGGCTTGGTAAAATCTAGCTTCAAATAAGGAATTAAAAAATATAAAAATCTCCTAATAACTGATGCAAGTTATGAAAAAGAAGAAATTGTTTTAAAAAATGAGCTAAATCCTATTTGCATATAACCCGTGCAATTTTTGTAGAACTGGAACTTATACATTTAGTTCTACATAACCCAAACGGGTTTTGTAGAAGTAGGAAACAACAAGGAAGGACGCGGAGAGAGAGAGAGAGAGAGAGAGAGAGAGAGAGAGAGAGAGAGAGGGGGGAGGGGGAGAGGGTGAGAGACATGAGGTAGAGAGAAAATGAGAAGGAGAGCAAGGTGAGAGAATTGACCAAGAGAAGTGTAAACTAATGAGAGAGCTGAGATCAAATTCATGGAGGATAATAAGGGCTCAGAATAGACAAAGATGGTGATGAGGGAAGGAAGGTGTGTGTGTGTGTGTGTGTGTGTGTGTGTGAGAGAGAGAGAGAGGCATGTATAAAAATATAAAAATCTCCTAATAACTAATGCAAGTTATGAAAAAGAAGAAATTGTTTTAAAAAATGAGCTAAATCCTATTTGCACATAACTCGTGCAATTTTTGTAGAACTGGAACTTATACATTTAGTTCTACATAACCCAAACGGGTTTCGTAGAAGTAGGAAACAACAAGGAAGGATGAAGAGAGAGAGAGAGAGAGAGAGAGAGAGAGAGAGAGAGAGAGAGAGAGAGAGAGAGAGAGAGAGAGAGAGAGAGAGAGAGAGAGAGAGACAGACAGACAGACAGACACATAGGAGGAGGAGGAGGGGGAGAGGGTGAGAGACATGAGGTAGAGAGAAAATGAGAAGGAGAGCAAGGTGAGAGAATTGACCAAGAGAAGTGTAACCTAATGAGAGATCTGAGATAAAATTCATGGAGGTTAATAAGGGCTCAAAATAGACAAAGATGGTGATGAGGTAAGGAAGGTGTGTGTGTGTGTGTGTGTGTGTGTGTGTGTGTGTGTGTGTGTGTGTGTGTGTGTGAGAGAGAGAGAGAGAGGCATGTATGTATGTATGTATGTACATGTATAGTTATAAATATGCATATATTTATACTTAAAACATATTATATATGTTTGTTGATTCATATTTTTAGTGAAATGGTGGACTTATTGCTAGATAACCAACATGGGATATGTTATTTTAGCTTTTTTGAAACTCGGGCGAATTTTTTATAGTAAAAACATCCAAAATGGGGGCTAACCCAAAGACAAAAAAGCCCAGTTGAACATCAACTATAAGTCATTTCCATCAGATTAACCTACACCCTTCACTAATATCAAAAACCCCCCAAACTAAAGTATTTCTATATCTAAAGCTATTGCATTTATGGTTATCAAAATACCACAAATACATATAAACCTAGCCCATTTAATCCATTTGGGCATAAATTAAGTCCAATAAGTATTAAGATAAAGAGCCCCATAGGCCATACAATAAACTTTAAACATAAAGACACAAAAAAAGGCAAGAAACCAAGAGTTATCTCTCCTTCTTATCTTTAGGATCTCCAACAAGAGCCACAACCAGTCATCTGCCAGGAAGGCATAGAGAGAATGGGTAGCCTCCCTATTAAGTTAGCATGATTGATCTCCTCCTTCTCATCCTGGAGAAGATGAAGGGTAGTGGCCACTAAGTGCATGACACAAACAAAGAAGCCACCCTATCAAACTTGTCATCTAAATCCTCATTCTTCTTCAATAAGGAAGTGATAGTTTCCTCCATTCTAGATAAAACATCCTTTATCGGAGGATGATCAACAAAGGTTTTTTGAGGCATGGAACTACCCCTCTTCTAATTATCTCCTACAAGTTCATTGAGTTGAGTCTCCTAGTCTTCGTAGCCACCAGATTTTGAGTTTTAATGTTTAGATTTTTAATAAGGGAGATGATAGTCCCTTGATCACCAACTTCACCCCCCACCATAGACTTAGGGGTATGAGCTTAAATTTTAAAGGTATCTGAAACATGAGAAGGCATAGGGTTTTCTTGACCACCAGTAGGGATATTTAGAACCTTGTCTTCACTGGTTGTATCCTCCTCCTCTAGCTGATCCCCATAATTTCTCCTAGTCACCTTTCTTTTAGGTCTAGGATGACCTTTCTTCTCAGTATTCTTAGTAGAGTCTAAGCTAATGTGTCTATCTTGATCCAAAGTGGTAGAGGGAGTATTTTCTCTCAATCTCTTACTGTTCCTAAGGATTTTCTCTTTACCTGCAACTCCAGTGCTATCCACATCCAGGACCTCAATTTTCTCATATTTAATCTCCTTAGGGGTGGATCGAGGACCTTTATCATACAAGGTATGGAAAAAATAGGAAGAAGCTTGGGGTAGAAGAGTTTTTAAGAGGGGAGGGCACAAAATTTTGCACCTAAGGGTTAAGGGCCTTATGAAATATGTAGAGACAAAACATAAGAGATTGGTGTTCAAATGGTATAGCTCTTGTCCTCATCTCTTTTCTTACACACATTCCAAACACAATATTCAATAAATTTTTGGCATGGTAAGAGGGTTATTTTACATGTTATTTTGCACATCAAAACTCATACAAGTTTTGGCTTGGTAAGAGGGTTGGAAAATGAACATAAGGCTTGCAAGCTCATTTTTCCTCCATTTTTCTCCCTATACACATTTTTTCATCTTCCAAGAAAATTTCTTGACTTCGTCATCATCAAGTTTACAAATGATCATGTGGATATCTCTAAAATTACCACCATAATCTCACACGTTTTCTCATATTTTTGACCATATAGATTTTTCAATTTTTGGATGACATAGTAAACTTTAATTTTCTTTATAGCCTCTTGATAGTCCTCATAGACATGTATATCTACCATTTTTTTATAACTTTTGATCTGCTTGACCAAATTCAAAACAAATCACATAGTAGTGTTCCACACTCAACTTTATGCGCTTTTAAAAAAGGTTCAAATTTTTTATTATTTAGAAACAAGTTATGCCTAGTGCATGAACATGTACTTGATTTTTAAGATGCAATAACTTCAAAATATCATAAAAATAGAATGATCAATAGAAAATTACAAAATATTCACTACTTCTAGATCTCAGTCTTACCTATCATCCTACCATTTATGATTTTGCAAAATACTAAATCTAACTATATATTTTGTGCACTGCACAAAAACAACTATGTTATATATTTTCAAAAAAAAACCAAGAACATTTTTTTGTGCATGAGAGGTATGACCCTCTTAATCTTATCCATTTTAAAGAAAACTTTAGTAGTTTACAAACTAGATTTAGAGAATTAAAAATTTTATTCTTTGCACAGCTCCTACTTTTTAGTGTCTTTTTGCACACAATCCTAGTGCACTTACCCATTGTGTAGACTAAACCTGAGGAAGGGTGGTGGAAAGCTAATTACTTTGACTGGGCTTCAAAGGGAATCCTAACCCATCAAGTGCACGATTTATAATTTAGGATCTGAAAGATAACATCGTAGCCTTAGGTGGTAAGAGGCTTGAAGATGAGACCAATAATGTGGCAAAAACATAGGCTACATTGTTGGTAGTCAAGGTGGTAAGAAGTTTAGGTGTGGAAAAATTGCATCTTGAAGGGGAATCAAGTAAGTTATTATTAATGCAATTACCAAAGGTACATTAAATACTTGGCATTTGTAGAATTATGTAGATCCCATTAGAGAAAAGTTAGTCATAATGAATGACTTTAAGATTTTACATGTGAAAAGAGATGTCAATAAAGAAGTAGATACTTTATCTAATTGGGCCCCATCCTTTGCAAATAAAGGAGAAATTTGAATTGAAGATTTCAAACATTTGAAGGTTTAAAATAGTTAAGTAACAATTAAATAATAACATAGAAAAGAGCTTTGACAATTGGCAAGTTGATAGAGTTGATAACAACATTTTATTGAGGTAGAGCATTTAAGTTAGCATGTTGGTCAAACTGACACTTAGGATTAAGGGAGGAAATTTCATTTATGTGGGGGAAATCTTAAAATTTTGATAAATCTCCCCAAAATTTTGTTATTGTTACAAAGCAAATATTGAAGTCTAGTGTAGAGTTGTGAAAATGGAAACCTCATTCACCTCTATTGCTACAAAACAACAATAATCATTTTTATCCAAGGATCACAAACTAGTGAATAATGTAGCTTTAAGTTTGAGTGACATATCTAGTCAGGCTAGAAACTAGGATGTAATGGACACATAAGTGTAAACAATCCTAGCATGTGGTTTATAATTAGGTGAACTGGTGGAGAATGCTCAAATGATAATTTGAGCCATAGTGTCTACATAGACTTTCTCGACTTGGATTCCATTTTGGTGGAGAAATGCCTAGAATGTGAATGAATTTTAGGGATGACCTGATAAATTTGAGATGGTGGAGGACACTAGATTTACCTTGTATGTGTGGAAATTTGAGGAGAACGAGAACATACGAAGAAGCTCATAGAGGATGGATGGTTATGATATTATTGCTAATGGTAAGACAACTAGAGGAAGAGATTGAATGAATGAAGTGTAAAGCTAGAATAATAGAGGTGGAGATTCCTTGGAAGAGACATTCATCTTGAAAGGGACAAAGGGGAGGTGCACCTTGAGATGAGGTGATGTAAGCAAGTGATGGAATAGTTAGAAATAATGCAAATGATGCGTCAATAATCCAGAACCCACATGCTCCTTAGTATTTTCTAGTGACCTTCTTTTTGTTACAAAAGTAAAAGTTCTAGATATTTTCTATTTCCAATCATGATACCCCCTTCAATGTTTTCATCATTTTTTCCTTTTTTTGTCTATTTTTTCTTACACATCATTTTTTCCCTTTTTTGTCTATTTTTTCTTACTTTGTCATTTATAATATCATGGTTAAAATGATTATATGTATGAGGGGTCATGAAAATTTTATCTCACAATACATAAGCTTATTTAGAATGCGTGAAATAGGAGACAAAATGATAGATATAATAGATAGTATGGTGGGATTATTAAGGGTGGTGGATAGAAGATAATAGGATGGCATTCCTCCCCTAAATTTAAAAGTTGACCGTCTACGGGAAACAAGGAGAGGATAGGTTGCATAATGATGAATATAACAAGTAATGTAAATAAATTTTAAGAGATAAAATAATGAAAACTAAAATTGATTTATTTACCAACATGTGCATGTTCAGAGAGACCAAGGTTGGAACACAAAGCAACTGAGAAACAACCACCTCCAAAATGGATGAATCAACAAAAAGGAACTAAAAGAGGCATCCAAAATGACAACACCATAAAAGAGCACCATCTAATAGAAATCACAAGAGAGAATAGCACTAAAAGGAACCAAAAAGTGTGATAGAGACTGCAATGTGAGGAGCCACCATCATCAAACTAAAGTATTGAAGAACAAACAATGGGTAGCACATTCCACTTAAACACCTCAATGGAACATAGAGCACATACTATGGGTGATCAAAGTTGTGAGGACCACACTAAATAGGAGTAGAGCTTCAAGAGTGAGTGACAAGAGGCACCAATAGTGAAAGAACCACATAAGCAAATGAGTGTTCCTAGAAACAATGTTTAGTAGAAAAACCAAGAACACCAAGAAAGCCAATTTTCAATCACTCACCACTTAATATTGGCACTGTAAAAACAATTTTCCCCACTAAGAATTTATTTTGTAGTTAACATCCATCGAAAATCAGTTTTTAGATATTAACTAGCTAACAATGCCCAAAAGTTTTCATTGTTGGATCTTTTATTGCTTTTTTCCTCTTTTTTCCATTTTTTTTTTCATTTTTTAATAACCTCATAGAAAGACCGAAGAACAAGAAATCCTTACATGGATGATGAAAAATGATACCATCCAAAACGCAAGTTCCATCCATGACCCCACAAAAGACATTATTGAAACTAGATTGCAAAAGGAACTAGAGATTATCACCAATGATAACCATAACATAATTGGAACCAAAAAACCACTACACTAGAAACAATATTTATCCATGTATCTCATGCCACTGAATCTAAAAACTACTTAGGGAACTTTAGAACACACTAGGACATATGGGTAAGAGAATTACTCACAAGGATGATGATCCTCACAAGACATAGTGCTCCTATAATGATAACCATGATCACCTAGCATGAAGTTGTGTTATCCAATCCTTTTGATGAATAAGTCCATTTCATGAAATAAATACCTTCATTATCAAAGACAAGGTGGTGGACTGAAATCCCAAGGATAGTCTCTAATGTGTTCGTAAAAATTCAGAGAGGAGGAGACACATATTGACGAAGGAGTATTTGTAGATCATAGCTCAACAAAATAGTACCACATTGTGCATGAATCTCATAGACCCAGTTGCATAGTTTCCTCCATGTGATCAAGCACCCGAGAAAAAGAAAATCCCATCTCAAGGTGTTGAACACCTTATGTCATGCTTGTGATTGTAATCACCTAAAAATGGTCATCTAGACTATTAGCCCCCTTTTCAACATTTTGGCTAAATTAATTTAATCACTTACCTAAGCCAAATTGCTAATAATCAATTTATTTGATTATAACCTATAGTTTGACTATGCTATCCTAAGTTCATTATTTGATTAAAAGAACATGTCCCCTTTTAATTAAATAAAAGACCCCATTCTTATAACCCACTTAAAGTGCACACATAAAGTCCGTTTTCTATTTTGCAATTAAAAGAAAAGGCTTTGTGACTTTTGTCTTATATGACAAGTCAACTTATATTCTATTGGTTGATTTGTGTGTGCACATGGATCACTCCTATTTTCGAATTCCACCGTTGATCATCCACCATCTTCATCTTGATCTCCACCGTCCATACATCTTTAAAAGGGAGAGAGCTTTCCCCCTCAATCCATCCATCTTTTGAATATTGTTATGCTGCAGGTTTTCTAACAGGTTTCTTTGGAGCTTTGTGGAGAACTTCTCTTCCTTGTCTACATTCTCTCATCCATGGCATTTTAGCTTAGATTCATGTTGCATGTTAGTTTAGCTTCTATTTTGCAATAATCTATCTCACATAGCTTAATATTTGGATTGTAACACTCTCATCCATGCTTAGAATAGCTGCATTTTTCATATTCATTCTAGTTTAATCTTTATTTGCATTGCATCCTTGAGGAACTCCTTGGGACATTTGCATTCTTGCATCTTGTCTTTGGAACCTCCCATTGCATGGTTTACTAGCAAGAAGAGTATCTCTAAGGCTCATCTGAGAGCCTTCTTATTCTTGAAATATACTCTCTTGCACTCCGTGGATAGGGAGCTCTAAGCCGGCATCCAAGCATTCCAACTCATGGAATCGTTTGGATAGAAGGGTTTAGAGTGGGACACTTTCGAGTGTACATTTTTGGCGCCCACCGTGGGGCTTGAATCAATTTTTAGCTCCATTTGCTTTCATTTCTTATCTCTGGTTTTTTACAGTAGCATATTGGGTCTAATCAAATGCTTTTGTAGAATTATCACTTTGGTTTTAAGGCCAAGCCATAAGTAAATTGGTTTGAAGGCCAAAAACTTAGTTGGTTTAAAGATTTGATCATATCTTTTAAACCACTTGGAGTTTGGTTCTGAAATTTTTTTTACAAGTTGGATATATGCTCAAAATGTCTCAATCCAATTTTTAGAGCATTTTAACATGATTTTTGGGAGTTATGAGTTTTTCTTTATTTTTCATAAAAAGTCGTTTCTGATCGCAAATTAGCGATTTTTTTAAAAAAACTTACATTTTCAGAAAGATTTTTGAATTCTAATGGGGGTTCTTTCTTTGTGTTTTGAATTTTGAGATCGTATTAAGGACAAAAAATTCAATTTGATAAATTTGGCCTGTTTTGACAAAATCAATCTCTAGGGAGCAAATGAAGAGATTTTTTAAAATTTCTTGTATTTTTGGAAAGCTCTCTGATTTTTAATAGGGGTCTCTTTTTTTCATTTTCATTTTTGGATAGAAAATCATAGCAAAAAAGTCCAATCTTGTTGACTAGGTCAAAACCAAAGAGTAAAAATGAAAGCATTTGTGATTAACTTGCACTTTCTTTGCATGTACTTGGTTGGAGGATAAATTAGATTTTTGAAGCAACTCACCACTTTTTATTGCAGATTTTTATGTTATTTCACACTAACTTTTGTTGCTAACAAGTTGTGATTTCAGGTTGCCATCCTTGTGAAAAAAATTGAAACATTGCATAAAAAGAACGCATGTCAAAGCTTCAAATGCACAAGGGCTACTAACGATTGTTTGCAGGGCTGCCCAAAGCATAAAAACCCAAATTTCTTGCTTTTTTGTTTTCATGTGTGGCATTGAATAATTGTTCATTTTTCATAGGCACATAAAACTTGTGATTGGAGTCTTTTGGTAATAGGAGAGTATGCTCTTCACCCTTGTGGTGAATCAGAAATCTTGACTTGCCATTTGGTTTCAAAAGCAAGGGGTAACTGAATCTTCTTGGCGTGTTTGGGAGAAAATGATTGGAATAGGAGAGTATGCTCTTCACCCTTGTGGTGAACCAGAAATCTTGACTTCCAAAATTTGATCCACTTTGTGTAGTTAGAATCCTTTAGAGGGCCTGCTCTCGGACAACCTAAGAGGAACGACCCAAGTGGGAACAAGCCGATTACCTGGCTCTTCCAACCCACTATAAACTCAAGGCTATCAAGGATACAAAACCTTGATAGACGTAGTGTTTATCTTCGTCTAGTGTGATCGCTTATGGGATTTCGACCATAGGGAGATCACTAGGCAAGAATGCTTAAGGTACTCTTGTGGTCGCGAGATCAGTTACTCATCGCAAGGTGAGGTGTCCCGTAATTGGGAGCAAGAGGAACACTATGAACGAAAGCCCTATCTAAATATCCTAAGTTAGTAACTACCTTTTTTAGCCGCTCAACTTCTTGGTGCAAGGATTGATCCTAGTGGACTACCCGGATCACCCCAAGATTTACACTCACCATATGTGTTCCCTTGGTTGTGCTTATGGCACTTCCATGACAAAGCCAATATCTCTTGTGGGCAACCACTTGGTGTGAGGCGAAGGAGCATCAAGCATGGGCCAAGTTGTTGAGTAATGAACCATGACTTCTAGGTAGATATTGCTTGATGTGTTCTCGAATGTGGTATACTTGTGAAAATCTTTTGAAAATACACATGACGATAATTCTAAGAAATTCTTTTGAAACGTCACATATGCTTGTATCATGCAAGGTTGCTTTGTCCCTTGCTTGATTGTTTGAAGACTACTCCATGTGTCACTATCTTGCTTGGAAAGAAATTGCTTTTGAACATCAAACTTGCTATACTATCAACTATTGTCAAACTTTATCAACCAAGTCAAAACATCAAATGCAAACATTTTCTTGTGTTTCTTGCTAAGAGGAGTCTCATTATTTGACTTTTCTTTTATATGTTTCTAGTGCTTGAACATGCTTAAAGTGAATCTTTGGTCTTAGTGCTCATGGTCTTCCTATCTTCATGGTCTATGTTTGCTTGCTAGTTATCTTTTTGCTAAAATGGTTACCTTGATTTCTTGACTACACTCTTGGGTTGGAGAGTTGTTCACTTGTCACCCCGCTTGCTCTATCTATTTGGTTAATTGGGCATCTTGCCTAGCTATTGACTTGAGTCATTCATGTCGTAAATTTCTTGGACATATTGTTTGACAAGTCATTTTAATCTCTCTCTAATATCTTGGCAAGTGAACACTCTACCTCCTATAGTTTCAACATCAAGTTATCTTCTAGGCTCTTTTATGCTTGGCTTTGCATCTACCACTATGGAATTCAAATCTTGTGCTACCAAACCTCAACCAAATCTAGATGATCATGATATCCTCCATGTCACTAAAGAGTTTCAAGATCTATATGCACAATACAAAGAACTAGAAGAGACAAATGATCTTTCTTACCTTCATCTCTCTAAGTGCATGATGAAAATGAAGTCTAAACTTGAGAAAAGGTTAGAGGAGAAGATTTCATCATTACATGAATCTTCCTTAAGGTCTTTACATGCATGTGAGTCACCTTCTTTGAGGTCATCCTCTTCTTCTAGGTCTACATGCTCTACTTCAAGACATCAAATGTCTTCATCTTCTAGATCTAAAGACCTCTTTAGAGGACGAGCAAGTGATACCTACTTTGAGCCTATTCCAAAATTTCATGATAGACCTATCTTTGACCAAGATAATGATGAAGAAATGAATGCATTATATTCACTTGAGAAACAAAAAGAAGATCCTAGACATACTTCTAATAGAAATTTTGCTCCCTTGGAAGATTCTTATGATGACACTTTGCAAAAACTTCTTGGCAATAAGATCATCATGTTACCTAAGTCTAGCTCATATGGAAACCCATTCTTGGATACCTATTGTGCCTATCATCAATCTAATGACCATGCTATTTCTGATTGCATTGAGCTAAAACATAAAATCCAAGATCTTATTGACAATGGAATTATTGGAACCTCTAGTGACTCATGTGTTGAGGATACTTCTCTTGAGCAAGATTATGTTGATGAACCTATGTCTAGTAGTGGCTCCATTACATCTTCCACTTCTTCCAACACTCATGCATCTCCCAACACATCAAAGCTTTTCAATATGCCTCCATCAAATAAAGAACCTAATGCTTTCCACATAGATTATGTGTATCCTCAAGGGATACCTCTAAAAGAAACTCAAGCTAATCTTCACTTGGATGCAAACTTTTTCCATGCTACTAATCCTAAACATCCTCAACCTTCATGCACTACTCCATTCACTCTTCATTCTCCCTTGTCCTTAGAAGTGGCTCCATGTCAAGAGGACTCTCAAAAAGAAAAATCTATAAATGTTAAGAAAGATCAAGATCAAGCACCCTTTCATCTCTTTCAAGATTTTTCCCCTCCATATCCTATATCTTGTCCACCTCCTAAGTATGATGAAGATACCACTTCCATTATCTCCCTTGAGCTTACTGAAAATTATGAGAAAAGTTCTCTTCATATACTATCCAAGGCTACTTGTCAAGATCAAAGGATCTCCTCATGTTCTACTTCTTCATATCCACTTCAAAATTGTGCTCAAGCTTCAAGTGCTTCTATTAGAAATGTTGTTCCTATCAAAGGTACTCATGAGTCTATTGATGGATTTGACCATGTTGCTCACTCTAAAGATGTTGATATCCCTTCCCACTATCCATTTGCATCTTCTAAATCTATCCTTGGTCCTTATCCATCTAAACTAAAGCATTCAAACCTTCCATCCATATTGGGGCCTTATGTTCCTCCATCTCCTACATTCACTCATAGCTCATTCCCTAGCTCTCCTATATTACCTCAAGATCAACAAAGACACTCATCCTTGATGAATTTTCACCCATCTATACATCTAAACCAGTCATATCAGCCTTATTCATCCACAAATTCCAAGTCCTTTGGAAGTGAGAATAAACATAAGAATCCATTGAAAAAGAAAGATCACTATGTCCCATCTAATCAACATGTGAATGCTAAGAAGGAGAAAACACAAAAGAGACTACAAAGGTCTACTATTAAAAAAGCTAAATCAAAGAAAATATGGGTTCCTAAACCCATTATTGAAAAAATGTGTTTTGAAGTATCCAAAGAAAAATCTAAAGCTATATGGATTCCCAAGTCTCTTTTAAAAGACTTGAATATTGAAAATACTTCAAATTTGACATTCAAGCTTCCAAAGGCTTCCATTCCATCTTCTTCCAAAAATCTTTCTAAAAATATTTCAAAGCCTTCCACTTCACTTTTTTCCAAATCTTTTCTACCACCTCATACATTTAAACCTCAAGATACTTCATCCATGATTCCTCCATTGTTCCAATACCCTTCAAGGTGTGTGTCAATGTTGATCTTGTCCAATATTTCAACTACCCACATGAAATCCTCTAAAGCTTACACCTCCTTTCTATACATGAACTCTTATCCTCCATATATTCTTCCTACTACCATTTCCCTTTCATCACCCTATCAACATCTTTGAGCATACCTTTCTATGGTCTTTTCTTATCATGACTTATCTTTCCTATAGGAGCACTATCTAAATTCAAAAAGCTTGAGCTCTTTCTAAAAATTCAAAATAGAAAAAACGAAAAAAAATGAAAATGTGCCTTGGTGAAAACCACTTCTTGTGGCACCTTGGTAGCAAAAGTAAAGAGAAATAAATTTATCCTATGGTGAAAACTACTTCTTGTGGCACCTTGGATAAGTACCATGATGAAAACCTGGCAAACAGGCATCATGCGTAATTCTTCCATCATCCATCTATCCCCTCTTCTCTCTTTGATCTTGACAATTTTGAGCTATCTTTGCATATTGGCTATCTTATCCATGAGATTTTCTATTGTGCTCTCCCATTCACTCATAGCCTCTATCTTGAGCTTTATTCTTATTGCTCTATCCCATTGCTATACTATCTAGTTGACCCCTCGATCTTGATCATAATAAATGAAACATGCTTCTCATAGGTCTCTTGACATGGCTACTCTTTTGGACTACACGCTTTCATGCTATCTTACTCATTAGCTTCCATCGCTTATCTTATATGCTATCACACTTGTTGGCTTCACCACTTATCCTACATGCTATCTTGCTCATTTCTTCCATTGCTTATCCAAAACATGCTTCATATGACTATTTCACCTCTTTCCCTAGCTTGGGTACTCTTGAGGAGCCAGCCCTTGAGGATCACTTTCACTTGCTTCATACTCCTTTCTTATCTATCTTTGTCTATCCACCAACTTTCTGCTCCATCATGTCCTACACCTTGCTAGACATTGGAAGAAAATAATGTGATCTTGCTTGAGAACTAGTAATTTCTAAAACCTTCTAAAAAATCCAAAAAATCATATATGATGCTGAAAAAAATTCTAAAAATTAGAAAATGTCTTGAAAAAATGATCATCTTAGTGAAAACCTCACTTTGATGTATCACCAAAAAAATAAAAAAAGTCCTGAAAAAAATCTGTCAAGTGGTGAAAACCTGGAAACAAGCACTACTTGAAACCCTTGCACCTATGTCTATCAATCTCAATCATCCACTTTGCTACACATTTCCTAGCTTGGAATTGTTTCTTGTCCTCATCTTGGGGGCATAGCTACTTAGCCTATTGAGGTATTCTTGTGCATTAGGGTTTCTTTGACAACTCACAAAATGGTGTTTCTCAACACTACCCCTACCCACTTTGACATCAAGTGTTTTTCAACACTTTTCAGATAGTTTACCTACAGTCTTCGATGTCGTGATATTTCTCACTATCAGAATCAAGTCTGGAAGAAATGGCCAAGTGACTTACACACACGCACTTTAACACCTAAACGACTGAGCTATGTTGATCTTTATCTACTTTGTGTGCTGTCTATGATGATTTCTTTGCCATGTATTCCCTCCCTAATAGTCTTTCAAGGATGTCATTGACTAGAAGACTAGGGGCATGGGACATATTTTCTTGATTTCTGCTTGTGGGTATACTTTTGTTTGTCTATAGTGTTGTAAGCATTCATGCTTGTCCTATTCAACACTTTGACTTATAAATGTATCATCCTTGATTGTTTTGCAAGACTGCACTAAGGGTTTATCCTGGTGCTTATGCCTTGATACAGGTGTAATCTTGCTAAATTAAACTTAGGGAATCTAATCGTGTAGTTATCTTGACTTACATGTCTCTGATGCTTAGATTGGATTTCCACATACCTATCTCATATTGATCATATTCATATCCTCATAGTTATACTAGTGATGGTTGTATGATCTCATGATGTCCCTAATAAATGCTCAATGATGAAATTAAGAGTCTAAATGTTATGCGCTTCTTGCTAGTAAACCACTTTGCATATTAGCTTGTATTTTAGGTTCATTTTCTAGCTTAGTCTTGCATTCTTGCATATGGGGAGAGCTCTCTCTTCATCTTTTCATGGACATATCGGCTAACTGCTTTCATATATTTCTTTACTTTCTTCTTGTTCATGTCTTTTCACCTTCTTAATCTTTCACTTCATCTCTTTTCTATCTTATCATCACATTATATAAATTTTTGACCTCTTCAATAATTTCAACATCCTATATTCATTTTCGGGATCGAAATCTAAATTCGAGTTCATCTTAATGGTCAAAATCACATTTTAAAATTTTACCTTCTTTGAGCAGTTAGCTGACCTTTTGAGGTCTAATCTCTAAATCATCACTGGGGCATCTTCATTTCTTCATGTCTTCATCATTTCCATACTTCATATCTACTTGAATTCACTGTTTCATGTCTAAAATCACCTTTCTACTCAATTTGACCTAATTTTTATGCTATATCCTTCAAGATCAACTCTAGTCAAACTGGGGCATTTTATCAATTTCTTATAGTCATTCTTGGGTTCTAATCATCTATCTATCATCTTGGACATTGCTATATTCTAATTTTCTCATTTCTAGCCAGTTTTTGCATCCCCTTACCTCATTTCAATTTCGATCCCGAGGGGGCATAAATACTCTATCACTACTTAGGAGCATTTGTTTGATCTTCTCACTTGCTCTCACTCTATCCACTTTTCTAAGTGTTAGAATTCTTCTTGAATTCTGACATCATCTTTTCCCTAGTGTTCAGTACTACCACTATCAAGCTGTACATTCAGGACTTGCTATCTATTTATGCATTTCACTCTTCGGAATCAGACATCTATATCTACCACTGCCTACTTGGCTTCTATTTTCTTTGACATAATGTGTTTCCAGATCGATCACGCATTAGTCAAAGAGGGGCAAATGTAATCACCTAAAAATGGTCATCTAGACTATTAGCCCCCTTTTCAACATTTTGGCTAAATTAATTTAATCACTTACCTAAGCCAAATTGCTAATAATCAATTTATTTGATTATAACCTATAGTTTGACTATGCTATCCTAAGTTCATTATTTGATTAAAAGAACATGTCCCCTTTTAATTAAATAAAAGACCCCATTCTTATAACCCACTTAAAGTGCACACATAAAGTCCGTTTTCTATTTTGCAATTAAAAGAAAAGGCTTTGTGACTTTTGTCTTATATGACAAGTCAACTTATATTCTATTGGTTGATTTGTGTGTGCACATGGATCACTCCTATTTTCAAATTCCACCGTTGATCATCCACCATCTTCATCTTGATCTCCACCGTCCATACATCTTTAAAAGGGAGAGAGATTTCCCCCTCAATCCATCCTCATTTTGAATATTGTTATGCTGTAGGTTTTCTAACAGGTTTTCTTTGGAGCTTTGTGGAGAACTTCTCTTCCTTGTCTACATTCTCTCATCCATGGCATTTTAGCTTAGATTCATGTTGCATGTTAGTTTAGCTTCTATTTTGCAATAATCTCTCACATAGCTTAATATTTGGATTGTAACACTCTCATTCATATTCTAGCATAGCTGCATTTGACATTCTCATTCTAGCTTAATCTTCATTTGCATTGCATCCTTGAGGAACTCCTTGGGACATTTGCATTCTTGCATCTTGTCTTTGGAACCTCCCATTGCATGGTTTACTAGCAAGGAGAGTATCTCTAAGGCTCATCTGAGAGCCCTTGAACTTGAAATACACTCTCTTGCACTCCGTGGATAGGGAGCTCTAAGCCGGCATCCAAGCATTCCAAACTCATGGAATCATTTGGATAGAAGGGTTTAGAGTGGGACACTTTCGAGTGTACAGTGATCTCAAATATTGAAGCACAAGGGAAACTGATATGCGCTAGATAGCTAGCAAGCTCGCACAATGTTAACAAAGCCAACATAGTGTATTATGCAATGCTAGTGTAGAAAAACAACATCAACTAGTATTGGTGCTAAGATCATCTCACCACAACAAGAGACCTATAACCATATTCTCAAAACCAAGCATATCAAGTATAGTAAAGCAATTTTATCTAATTAATAACCTTGCCATTAAGTGGGTAATGCATTTTTACCAGTGATAAATAGAGTGATTAATACAAATAAACACTTGAAAAGAACAAATAAATATGATTACAATGAATTATACCAATGTCAATCAACATAGGAATACATACCTTGATGTGGTCATAGAATCACACCATGAGATATATCATAAGCATCAATGAACATTTATTAGGAATCAATCAAGAAATAGAAAAGTCAAGGGATTCCCCTCAACTTAACTTCATACTGCAAGGGCATGAGAATATGAAACCAAAAAAAAAGAATAAGAAAAGATTTCAAAACTCAATGGATATTCCCCCTAGCTTAATTTCATTTTACAAAATCATGGAGTTATTAGGACAATCCAAGGAATCAAGGAATAGAATGGCAGTACAAAGAATCACTATAGATGTTAACACTTTGATTCTTTTGGGAATGAATAACCATCCATTTGCAACATATTTTATTTGGCCATTAATGCATAAAATCTTGTATGATTGTGCTTAATCAATTATTGGTCCCAAATCAACAAGTATGTGGAATCCACATTTTAACCATAGGCCTCCACATATCGATATGGATATGTATAATTTAATAAAATATAAATGTTGGAGGATCCAAAAATACATTTGTGGAATGAGGAAGGCATATGGTTTAATATTACTTAGTGTATGAGTAATGTCCACACATACATTTATGAGCCCAATAATTAAAATCGACTCAATTTGAAGTATGGTCTCATGTGTATGTATTTATGATTCACTATGTAGAAAAGAAGAACAAAGTTGATTAAATAATGCAATAAATTATATTGTTCTCCAAATGCAATTATTCCAAAATCACATCCCTTATGTGCATCAATACATTCCAATGGTAATTGACCAATTTCAAGCACATCATTAGATGGCAAAGGGATCCTTGAAAGTTGATATGTAGTTTTATCCATGTTATTATGAAGCTTATGAGGAAGAATTATAAATTCCCTTTGTAGATATGGTGGAGTGCAATGTGAATGGGATAATAGAAAGAACTATGGGAACTAGGAGGACAGGTAGAACATAGATGGTAAGGATGGATATGGTGGAATATAAGAGGGATATACGGGTTGTTGTGAGCATGCGTGATTACATTTATTGTGTAAGGTGGATAATTATATTTTGAAGAAATATTTTGTCTTTCCAATGCAATAGAGTAATCCATACCTTGATCTTCTTGATTTTGAGTTTGAAATTCTTTATTGGTTACAAGAAAAAAATTTCCACTTTCACTCTTATTATGGTGAGACTTACAAATAGCTTGTACCTCATTCACCATGTTCTCATGGTTGTTGGAGAATTTGCACTTATCATCCTTCCTATAACAAATAGAACAATAAATGGTCAAATTTTTGTTCTCAAAATCAAATTGTTGTAAAAAATCATCAATTATTTGCTCTTGTTCAAACACAAAAAAATATTTGGACATACTTGTGACAAAGAAAGATCAAGATTGTTTAAGTTACATTCATTAGGTAGAGAAGGTATAAAAACATCACCTTTGGTCAGCACAATTCCCCACTAGTTTCTTCTTTTATTTTTAAATTTTCAAGCTGGGGTTTGGGGGTAGCAACTCCTAGTGGGGTCAAGGGGCAACACCCCTTGTGGGGTTTGTGGGCAGCACATTTTGCCTCTTGTATTCCCTTCAAATTTTGCATTTTTGAAACAATTTTCACCCAAAATTGATGTACTTGAACAACCTTGAAAATACATCATGTTTAACATTTTTTCTTCAAAATATCCTTTTCTTTACCAATAACTCACAAAAACTATTGATAATGTAAAATTGAATCTAATTTCTAAGACCTACTTGCAAACTCTAAAACAATGCATCTATATGATTTACACAACACAAATTTAGATTAATTACTTAAGCAAGGCTAGCCATGCAAAATATTTCATCCTAACACATTGTTCCTAACTCAACTCATCAAGCTAACATGCCTTTGACACCTTTTCTCGATAACAACGCCAAAATGATAGGCCAACACTAAACAAATAATTAAGAAATAATTAACAATTTACAATGAAATTCAACTTGGTCTATATGTCAATCTGTGGGTGTAATCTTGTGAAAGGTGTCCAGACAATATACCATCAAGAGATGCTAGTTATGAGATGAGGGATTATGAATGCAGCTATAATAGATGAAATTGAACCAATGGAAAACCAAATAAATCCTAGTGATAGGAACTGTCATTGCTAAGTGACAGGAAATCTTCTTGAAAACAACAATAATAACGACTATAACAAATCACAAATCTAATGAAAATTAATCTAGAAGAAACAACAAAACGACATGCATATAACTAATCTAATACAAAAATTTACTACTGCAAATCTTATGTAGCTTTAATGTTTGTCTCTTGAGGAAAATATGGTAGCAACTTCAGAAAATGATAGGAGCTATTAATAATCTGCATAAAAATAATGATAATTTCCTATACAATTCAAGAATTCTCAATTTGAATAGATTTAGTTAAATGAATGAGAACTTGATAAGCTATCTTACCTAATTATGATATTAATCATATTGTAAATGTACTAATATGAACTAATTATTGATTTAAAATGAAACCTTATTCTATGGAAAATCCAACACACCAAACTTAAATTACAGAAATCATTGGCATTATGAGTACTGGGCCCTTCCTCCTCAGCTTGCTGAGTGATGAAATTAAAACATCTCTCCCTTAAGTAGTCTTGATCATGCAAAGTTTTATATTTCTGATCAATTTTTTTTTGCCATATAGATTCTCTGCTCAAGCTAATATATATAACTCGAGGTAATGACAATATCTATCTAACATGGTATAAAATGACATGGTCTATTTTTGACCTATGGCCAAATAGTCCACATGAACCTTGGAATTGATCATTGTTACAACTAAAGATAAATATAAGAAATAAATTGATCATTGGTTATTATGTCCTCATGATATTTGAACCTATATCTCAACTGTGAGATATTTCCTTTCAATTTATTACACCAACCACATACGACATTTTCATGTACAACTGACAAACTAAATAATGGAATGGTCTATATAAGCCCTTCAACGTTGTCCACAGAGAAGAAAACAACCTATTTCAATATTATAGAATAGGAAAGGTAATAGTTTCTTCCTTTGTGTGATATACACATCTGCCAACAAAAATATGAGATAAGGTGGCACTAGTGTAGAAAATGATATGGTCTGCCTTCCACGTTAATCACAGATGATCTTATGGTATGTGTTCATTGATATTAACTCCACGTGAGTAGATTCATTTGTCTAAAAACATTGAATCATGTCTAGCCACAAATTAGTGAGTATAAATCATTCATTTGTGGGCTCTTCTCTATTTCTTGTTTTTTATCAATACACTTTTACCTTGATTGGTTGAATCACTAGAGGCATTCACAATATAGTGATATGAAGGAGAGTGGTGACATTACAAGTCTAGTCTATGTGGCAACAATAATCTAGTAAATATTGGAGGCATATGTGAATAATATCCATAGAGAGAAACCAACAATTCACATAGTCAACTATTGGTTTAGCATGAATAGATATAACCATTGTCACCTTGGAAGCTTGACATAATATTTCAAAATGATGACAAAAGTAAAAGTTCCAGACTAATAGGTGATAGGAAGATCTTGCATGGAATGTGATAGGAAGATCAATACACTTAAATGTGTATGCTTACACAACTGCGCTCTACAACTTGTTGACACATTATCACCCAGTTTTGAATTGATTCCATGGCGGGTCCTAAGCCTTCGAATCCTCCACCCTACCCAGATCTGCAAATGGTGCTTACGTTATGCAAGGATTTGGAGGACACAACAGATAGATGTGGGTCCATGGGAGATGTAGGGAAGAGTTTTTCTGACACTGTTGCTTTAGGTAGTGGTTTCCTCTAGATGGTGGTCAAAAGCTGGCATATGGGACCTTGAGTGGATGGAAGAATGCGCTTGTGGGTTCCTTAGTGGCTAATGTCTCTACGGAGGATCCCAAGATTGCCCATGGCATAGATGGTCCTGTGATCTCCCTCCCTGATAGCTTGGTGGAAAGCATGACCTCTAGCCTCAAACTTTATGTTGTAGGTAGATTCATTGCCTTTAGACCCACAATCAAGATGGTTCGTAAATGGGTGAGTCAAAAATGGAAAGTGGGTAGTGTGGGCATTTTTTCTATGCCCAGTGGCCTCTTCTGTTTCAAATTCACGACGAAGGAGGATATCAATCTCATACTTTTAAGGACTTGGTATTATGGGAAACATTATCTTGCCTTAACAAAGTGGCATCCGGGCTTTGATGTTAGTGTAGAGTTAAATAAGCTAACTCTGATATGGGTTAGATTACCCGGATTGCCCCTTAAATTCTAGGATGAGAAGATCCTAAGGTGGGTGAGGAATTATTTTGGTCACTTTGTCACAGTGGATAAAGTGACTATGCAAAAATTACGATTGCTTTATGCCAGATTCTGTGTGAATGTAGCCTTGAATCGAGCACTCCTAACTATGGTTACTCTGAAGACCAAATGGGGTGAGAAAGTCTAGCCCATTAAATATGAGAATGCGGGCCTATTCTATCAAAAATGTGGTCAATTTGGACACCTTATAGTTGATTGTAAGGCCCAAATGTAGAAGGATAAACAAAAGGAGGGTTCCCTGGGTATTCTTCTGGAAGCTATGGGGGAACTGTCGAAAGTCCCAAGACTGGAGGGGGGAACTGCTGATACACAAATTATAGAGGAGATCACAGAGTTGTCCACCCCATGTAAAGACCAAAAAAGCATACTGATACTGGGGAGTAGGAAACTTTGGAGGATAAGAAGAAATTGGAAGAATACCCCTTTAGATGAGAGTTGGAGGAACTATTGAGTTCACCCATGGGGGGACTTAAGGAAGGAGATTTTCTGGAAGAAGGAAAAATAGTGGTGAGCCACCCTCTCCCTTACTTCCCAAAAAAATAGGAAGGTGAGAGCCTACAAGAACTTATGGCCATAGAATGTGACACCCAGGAGAGGGTTTGTACCCCCTTAAGGATGGTTAAAGCTTCCATAGTAGAGATTGGAGCTAGAGTAATGGCAAGCATTGACAAGGATGAAAAGGAGCTTAGCTCCACCTCACCATAGGAGGGGGATAATGGGGAATGGGAGGTTCAGAAAAAGAAGAGAAGAGTGGGGGAAAACCAGATGTGGGGGCATGTGGGACAGTTGGAAGACCATCTAGTAGAGTAACTAGGACAAAACAAGCAGCAAGGGATGTGGCTAGTGGTAAGCAACTTACACTAGAGATCGTAACTAGAGGTAAGAAATGAAATTCCTCTCTTGGAATTTAAGGGGGTTAAATAATCCCCATAAGCAATATACTATAAAACAGTGCATATATCAAGAAAAAGTTGAATGTGTGTTAATACAAGAAACTAAGATGTCTAGTGCTAATTTTCATAAAAATTTTAGCCATGTTTGGCTGGGTGCTGCTTATATGCATATGGAAGCTAAAGGACCCTTGGGGGGTATTGTTACTCTGTGGAACCCATACTCCATGATGGGATTGAGGTTTGGAAGGATAGAAATTTCATAATAACTGATTTCCAAACTAGTATTCAACATTGGGGGCTCATCAATATTTATGCTTCTAATAGCAAGATAGGGAGAAAGGAAACATATGATAAGGTGGTTAAAATTTTAGAAAAAATGAAGGATAAGCAAGTAATGTGTATGGGAGACTTTAATAGCCCCCTTTACCATTCGAAGAAATTAGGAGGTAACAAGGACTACCCTGAAAGCTTGCAAGATCTTAATGATTTTATGAGCAAGATGGACTTTGTTGATGTGGAATTGAGAGGGAATCCATTTACTTGGACCAATAATAGAAAGGGGAGAGACCTTATCTTGGTTAGACTAGATAAGCTAATGGTGACAGGGAATTGGAATTGACTTAGCAATTCCCTTTTGGAGAACCTCACTAGACTGCTTCTGATCATTCCCCTTTAATCTTTTAGTGGGAGGATGGTTTAAAAAGAAGGACAAAAAATTTTAGATATGAAATAATGTGGCAGTCTCACCTAGAATTCAAAGATAGAGTTCAAGAATGGTGGACTATAAAGATAGACAGTACTGCAATGTATAGACTAACCTAAAAACTTGATAACATAAGGAGAAATGTTAAGGGCTAGGCTAAGAGCTCCTTTGGAGACTTGTTTAAAGTCAAAGGAAAAGTGGAGGAAAAACTTTAAAAACTCCAAGGGGAGATTGTTGAAGGAATTAACCTAGAAAGTGCTACTCAAGAAGAAAAGGAATATAGAAAAAAGTGGAAGGATATTATTTTGAGGGAGGAAATTTTTTGGAAACAAATATCAAGAGTCCAATGGTTAACTAAAGGTGATAAAAACACTAATTTTTTCTACAGGTCAGCCTCTAATCATAAAAGAAGAAACACAATTAGTAGGTTGGAAGGTGAAGGGGGAAGGATTTATATGGATCAGGAGGAGATGTGAAGACATGCGGTGGAATACTTTAGGAAGGCTTACATTAAGGATAATAAAGCAGGAAATCCAGTGATCAGAAGAAGCTTGATTAATATGATCCCACAGGTACTGGGTGTGGTGGATAACAATCACATTCTATGAAACATCATGGAGGAAGAGGTGAAACATGCAGTGTTTTCTTTGAAAGTGTATAAAGCCCCAAGTCTGGACGGTTTCCCTCCAGCTTTCTTCCAGCATTTTTGGGAGGTGGTTAAATCTGAACTGGTTTGGGCTACCAGAGATTTTTTTAGAACTGGGAAGATACTAAAAAGGATCAATAAGACTTTTATTGCTTTAGTCCCTAAAACTTTGACACCTTGGAGCCTTCTGGATATTAGACCTATAAGCCTATGTAATACTATTTATAAGATATTTTCTAAAGTCTTGGTTAATAGAATAAAGCCTTTTTTGGAAAAAAATATTGGTGCTCCACATAAAGGATTTGTTCTGGGGAGACAAATCCTAGATGTGGTGATAACCACACATGAGATCATTCATTCAATGGAAAAAAATAAAAGACTTGGAATGGCCTTCAAATTGGATATCTCCAAGGCTTATGATAAGGTTAAGTGGGATTTTCTCTATGATGTGCTTGAAAGGGTGGGGTTTAATGAAAAGGTTATAAATCTAATTAAGATGATGATTGGCTCGGTCTAGTACTTTGTTCTTCTAAATGGTTCCCCTTGGGGAAATTTTGGAGCGAAGAAAGTCTACGACAGGGTGACCCACTTTCCCCCTATCTTTTCATTATGGTTGCTAAGGTCTTAGGGAGGTCTTTCTCTAAACTAGTCAATATAGGTTGTGTCAAAGGGGTGAAGCCTGCTACTACTACTAACACTAAAGTCCTGAAGCAATTTGTAGACAACACATTCCTTTTCGAAGAATCTTCAATTATGGAGGCTGAAGCTTGGAAGACTACTCTTCGCAATTATGAAGAGAGTTTAGGTCAAAAAGTTAATTACCACAAGAGTAAGATATATTTTCTTAATAATTATGCTTCATTACAAAGGAGGATTAAGAACATTTTGAGCTGTTAGTCTTCCAACCTCTCAGATACTTATCTTGGCCTACCGCTAACTACTAAAGAGGTGATTAATGACTTCTGGAATACTATAGTGGAAAGAATTTAGAAGAAACTTACTACATGGAAAGGAAAAAATTTAAGCAATGCTGGAAAATTACAATTGCTCTTGGTAGCACTACAAGGTATTCCTACTTACTTCCTGTCCCTATTCAAAATCAACCAAAATATGGCTAATAGGATTGAGAGAATACAAAGGAATTTCCTCTGGTCAAGAACAGAGGAGAAAAGTAAATTGAGCCTGGTCAACTAAGAAGAGGTGTGCAAGCCAAAGGAGAAAGGGGGGTTGAGAGTAAGAAGACTTTGTGACCTTAATAAGGCCCTCCTTACAAAGATTGGCTGGAGATTGGGAGAAGATAATACTGATTGGTGAAATATTATGAAAGCTAAGTATCTGTCAAATTCCCCTTTCAATTGGAATCTCTTCAATAATGATCTTCCAGGAGGCCACAAAATCTGGATGAATATTGTTAAGACTAGAGGATTGCTGAGGGAAGGGACAAGGTGGATAGTGGGGAATGGTCATAGCATCAAATTCTGGGAAGACAATTGTGGATGGGAGGGAAACCGCTGGTTTTTAGTAAATTGAAAAGACTAATGGAGTTACTAAAGGAAGACATGGGAAGGAAGGTGGAAGACTATATTGATCAGGGGAGGAAGTGGAGGAAATTATATAAAGATACTTACTCCCAGGAGGATATTCAACTTCTCAAGGAGTAGGAAGAGCTGATAAGAGCACAAAGACCCCCAATTCTGATCCAAGAGGATACAAGAGTTTGGGATTTAACTTTGAGTGGTAACTTTACAGTCAAATCGGCTTATAAGCACCTCTTTAGCAAGGACTTCTGTCCACCATCATGGAGTAATGTTTGGATTAGTAACCTTCTCCCTAAAATTAATTTTTTCTAGTGGATGGTTCAACATGGCAAAATTTTAACTATAGACAATATGAAAAGAAGGGGTTTTTATATAACAAATCAATGCTATCTTTGCAAGGAAAAGGAGAAGAGTATTTCTCACCTGTTCCTTGAGTGTCAATATGCCTTAAGGTTATGGGCTATGGTGTGGGAGAGATTTGGTCTGAATTGGGTTATGAAAGATAACTTATGTCAATTCTTGGAGAATTGATGCTATCCCTTCTACTGCCCAAAATTGGACTTTCTGTGGAAAATTGTTCTGCCATATATTTGCTAGCATATATGGAAAGAAAGAAATAATAGAATATTTTAGGAGGAGGAAAAACCAATGGAGGTGGTTTATGGAATAATGGAGAAATTGCTAAGGGAAAATATTAGGGTTACCAAATGTAAGATACCAAAGGAAGAACCAGGTAGGCAAGAAGGTCAAATTGTTGAAACATGGGGTATTCATGAGGATTTTTACCTTTTTGATAACTCAAAAATGTTAAGGAGATAAAAAACGATATGTAAACCACCTACCATTACACAATTCAAATGCTAGAGGAGGTATAGGAGTAGTGGGTGGAGTGTTTCGGGATGGGAATGGTGATGCGATGTTAGTCTACACTAGGAAGGTGGGGAATGGAAGTAATAATCTAGCTGAGGCAATGGCTTTGCTTTGGGGGCTTTAGCTAATTAGAGAAATGCAACTTAAGGAAATAACCATAGAGGGGGACTCCAAATTAATTATTGATTTGGTTAATGGAGTGTCCCAACCGGGATGGAATATTCAGACTATCATTATGGGCATTAGGCATATTTTAGAAGGGATGGAAAGTGTCCACCTGCAACACATCTATAGGGAAGGAAATAGGGTGGCTGATGTGGCAACTACCATGGGGTTTAAATTAATGGTAGTCACATGCTAGAGAAATATGGAAAATCTAAATGAGGATATTACATCCTTGGTATGCAAGGAAAGAGGGGGGAGAATCATTTAATTATGGCTATTAAATTTAAGACTGGGGCCAAATTTGGCAATCTTTTCCTTGAAGAGTCGAAGCATGCTAAATTTAATAAAGGTTTTAGGGAAATGAGGAGAAGATGTGGCCATACTAATGGAAAAATAAATGAATGCAATTTAAGAAGAGTGTCATTGCACCATTATGGTAACACATTGCGAGATTCAAATTACTTCCCATTTGAAAGTACGAAGGATATCATTATTTAGATTGTCAAAGATTTGCACGGTGTTAAAATTATGATGTTAAACAAGCACGATTCCCATTATGAATTTGCATGGGATTTTGAAGTTTATTGAGCATGGGCTTGTATAACCTTTTCACTCATAGTTGAGAGACTCAGGGTTGATAGTATTCGTAGTGTTTTCGTAGAAAAGGAGGTTCATATCTGCATCACTGAAGTGGGGGAACTAGAAATTGGCGGGGAAGATATAGGTGGAGATTTGAATAGGCTAGAGCCCACGAAAATTGAGAACTTCAAAGATAGGATGGCTACCTGGTTTCTGTTAAAGAAGGGGGGTTTTCTACCTTACATGCAATCGATGACAGGGTATGACGAGAATTGTTCCCTCTAGTTCGTTAATGGGTGGAATGACCACAAGGTAACCATTAATGGAATCTCATTTCAAGTTAATAAGGAAGTAATCACCATGGCTACTGGTCTTTCAATGAAGGGGAAAATTGGAGAAAGGCCACTAAAACCGCTAACGAGGCCAGTATGAGAAATTTTTTGTGGAGAATGAGGAACCAGTATACTACAGAGGAGGATTTAAGAGGGATAGGTTGCTAGCTTCGTGGGATGATGTTTGCTTGGTTCTCATGAAATACCTCACACTGGAGGGAAGGTTTGGTGTTTACTACTACTACCATTTTCCCTTATTGAATCATTTTAGAAATAGGGATTTTATTTCTATCCCATTTTTTTTGCTACATTCTCTAGAGGATATGGTCAATGGTGTTAGGGAAAAAAGGAAGAAGGGGCTTAACTTCACCATTATCCACCAAGGCCTTATCTTTCACTTGTACCAATTCCATCTTGCCCTTTGCCCCCCTAGGGTGGTGGTGGTTGATAACCAATGCCACTAGCATAATTCACCCCTGAGTACCAGTACTGGTACTAGAATTCATACCTCGCGACCCTCCCCTAGCCATCGAAATAAGAAAAAGAAGGAACTTGATGCGACTATGGAACAAAAGGCCAGTAATATGATTAAAGTGGAAAAACTAGTGGAGGTGGAAGAGGAGGGCTCAAAGAATGAGGCAGGCGAAAAGGGTAGGAGGAGATCAGGAAGGCTTGCCTAATCCCAAGCAAAAATCTAAGAGATTAAGGGTTGAGGAGGTGGAAGAGTAGAGCTTATAAAATAATGAAGAGGAGAGGGAGGAGGAGGATAACTCTGATTCCAAGAGAGAAAAAGGGAAGGAGGAGGTAGAAAAAAGTGTTAACTCTGAGGACAATTCTATTGATAATGCCTAGATGTCTGCAAAAAATACTCAAGTGTCGGTTGGAAATGTTGTTACCATAGAGACTACCCATGTTTCGACTAGCTTCACCCTGCAACCCATTACTTTATGTGAAGATATTAGTAAAGTGGACACCTCCCCCATTACCATTTCCTCCCTAGTCAAGGAAAAATCTAAGGTTTTTACTAACCCAAGGGTTTTGCAAGATGATAACTAGGTGAGGCGGGGATGGAAAATAAGGAGGAGACTAAGGAGCAATTGGAGGTGTATGCCAAATTGGACAAGAGGGTTAAAATTTTAGAAGAAAGGTTTGTCGCCTTCTCTAAATTTTCTCACTCACACTGCTGCCACCACCCTCCAACTATTGGCATAAGAGAAAGAAGAAGCATGAATGGACATGGAAGATCATAAGCTTCTTTTTAAATTCCTTGCTGATGACTAGGTTGGGGTTTTTTTGGATGGGAAGGGAAAGGAAAAAACTAGAATTAAGTTTTTTAGTTTTAAGGGATCCTTGGATCCAAGTTGTTTTATGTTAATTTGTTGTTATTTGTTTTGTTGGTATCCAGCTGTTGCTTAGACTTGGGTTGGCCTTGTTGTGCCAATAGTTTATATGATGAACTTAAGTAGTATAACAAACATTATAGACTTCTACTATAGTTTGTTAGTCTCAGAATGGTTTTGACATTTGAGTGCCAACACACTTAACCACTTTCTACATTGGAGCCGAGCACACTATGTATGTCGTGCCACAACATGAGCTGAGTCAGGAAATCCAATAGGTGTCGAGTGATCTTCAGGTGCCAAGTAGCCTTTAGGTGCCGAGTGACTTCAGGTGTCAAGCATGATACAAGTGCCAAGTCACAGACGATGCTGAGCAAAACAAAAATGCAACAGGAGTCGAGTAAGCCAGTTTGTTATGAGTGTCAAGCATCAGGAATCAGTAAGTGTCGAGTAACATAGAATACAAATGTGAGTTTGTAATTTCACTAATTCAAATGTAAACTATTTTCATGATCAACGTATGAAAAATCTCAAAGGATTTAAGTGATAAGATTGAATCTTTTCTATTTCCTATGCAATCTACATGTAGCCAATAATAAAAATGGAGAAGGCATGCAACCAATAAGAAAAGTGCAAGGAATGAGTGGGAAACAGAATTTCAATAGAGATTCAATATGGATCGTAGATCCATATCTAACCCTAAGTCTTCGAATGTCTTTATAAGGAAGACAAAATCTCATTGTATGTGGATGGAAAAAGGAGTGTATGGGGAAATTATACTAGAGTTCAGAGTAAAGAGTAAAAGACTTAGAGGAATAGAGTAGCAGTAAAATATTTAGTTGATCAGAACAAAGAAAAGAAAAAAAAAGAGTATCAGATCTCAGAGGATCAAGATCAGAGAAAGCAGATCAAGTGCATGTATTCAGCAATCAAAGGATTGTAAGTTATTAGGTTTATTATTACTAATACTCTCTAGCAATTGTATTAGAAAGGAAACCCTATGTTGATAGGTTAGCTTAATAGCTATTTTGTAGATCCTTTAAATAGGTGATTAAATCCTTTAATAGGGTAACACTTCATGTAATTTTTTTGTAAATCCTTTAACCAGGTCACTATTGACACAGTGTAAAGCTTTTAACAGGGCAGGCCTTTAACATGGCAGATCATCAGAAGTGATCAAACATTACTGCTACAGTAATTTTGTGGGTATCATCCCCACCCCAATTTTACCTTCTTATTCATGGAGGGTTTCTGGGTTACCAAAATCTCAAGTGTTATGTGGTGGTACATGTTTATTTTTCATGATTGTTTGATATGTTTATAATGTATGCAATCTACTTTCAATTAAAAGTTTTAAAAGGTCAAAGTACAATACTTCTGATTCATCCCCCCTCTCAGAAGCATTCTTCCTATTTGAATATTCCAACAATTGGTATTAGAGCTAATTCCTCTCAAGAAGAAGCCTAACAGCTTGGAGGAAAAGATCTAAAGATGGAAGTTTTCAAACTTGGAAAGATCATTGAGAACCAAGTGATAGATGTGCATCTTGCTCTACACAAGGTAGAAGAAGCTAGAGTGGAATTAAGAAAACCCTTGAAAAGAAGGAAAGAGATAGCCATAGCTGAAAATGATATAAACTATAGGGAGATTGATACCACACAAGTGTTTGCCAATGGAGACACTAAAGAGTTTGATGCAACAATAGTAGAACTGATGGAGAAAAACAAAGTTCAAGCAGAAGAGATAAGATCTCTTAAGATGGAACATGAATCATAGGCCATAATGTTATGTGAAATTACTAAACAAAAGAAAATAGCAGTTGATGATAGAGTCATGATGGAAGATGACAAAAGAAATCTTGCAAACAGACTTGAAGAAAAATGTACTAAATTAACAAGGATCTCAAACATGCAGATGGATACACTTGCCCAAATGATGAACCTTCATCATGAACTCAATATGAAAGATATTGAGATCTCTACTTTGAAGATGCAGAATGAACAAATGCATAATGAATTGAACAGAGAAAAAGAGGTAGCAGAGAATCTCAACAATTCAAGTGAAGCCATCAAGTACTTTGAATAGTTGATGAAATTTCCAAGATCTGCCCATGATACATCAAGACTTGGATACAAAAGCACTGAAGTTGGAGAATCATCAAAGAGTGGCGAGCAAAAAAGTGACAAAGGTAAGGATTCTAAACCCACTTGTCATTACTATAATAAAAAGGGGCATACTGCTAATGTTTGCAAGAGTAGAAGAATCAATCAACCAAACACACCCAAAAGCAAGAGTTACTATCACAAGTGCAACATGCAAGGACATATGACACAAGATTGCAGATCCAAAGTCACAAGGACACAAAGATTTGATGGATATTGTCATAATTGTAAGAAGTATGGACATAGAGCATTTGAATGCAGATTAAAGCCTATGTGGACATCAAATCATCCAGCAAAAACAAAAGGGAATGAAAGTCACTATCATTGGGACTATAATACCAGGTATAGCTTCATTATTGTCAGGAATATGGACATATACCCCAGAACTACATAAGAACACATTTCAAGGGGAACTATAAAAGATGGTTGAACCAAACCGCATGTTTCAGTTGCCTTAAAACTAGTCATATCAGAAGAAATTGTCCTACAAGGTCAAAGGCACCCAAGACTGAAGTAAATAAGGGCAAAGGAAAGATTGATGTGGAATAAATTAGAATAGACATGAAGAAGACATAGCAGAAAAAGAATGAATCGAGTTCATCCAATGGAAGGGTCACTTCACCCAAAAGGTCAAGTGATCATTTCTCATCCAATTAATCACAAGATGAGCCTACGAGGCTGATACATATAAGGAAGTATCATACATCAACCCTAAACCATGAAGAAGCAATGCAAAGTATAAATCTGCATGAGACAATATGCCAAGACAAAATTTTAAATGATGATGCCAAGCTGTCTTTGGATGCTGAGTTCCTAATAGTGACCGAGTTGATAACTGATGCTGAGTTAAATAACTCCAATGGAAGTCGAGTGAAGTGGAAATGTAGTGCAAGCCGAGTAATGTTAAAATCCTTCAGAAGCCGAGTGGGTAGTTGAGCATTTAATGTGATGAAAATAGGGTATATTATCACGATTTCAATCATTCTTCTTCATTGCGATCAAGAAGCAAAGAAGAGAAAGAGAGTGGAGCGACTTCATAGCAGAGAATCTAGAATTCCAAGTAGATTCCAATCTTTTACAATGCATTTTCATCGATCTTGAGGTATTTTCATTTGTGTCAAGCTCCGCAGTTTTATATTTCTATGTAAAGGAAACCCTAGTTTGCACAAATGGCTTTGACCTCTAAGAAAACCCATGAAAAAGAGTCGTTTGAAGTCCAGCTAGTATCTAATGAGGTCAAGTAGCTTGATTTTTGCCCTATCCCTGAAGTTGCATACAAGAACGACCCAGCTGGAGCCCTTTCTCACACACCCCCAAAAGTTGTAATGGTCCAGGACGTAAGAAGATGCTATAATTGTAAGATAGGAGCCATAGGAGATATGGAAATAAGGGAAGCCTACGAGAAGTTGTGTGTAGATAGAGTTTTGAAAGATGAATACAAAATTGTTGAAAGGAAGGGTTTAACATGAGTTTTGAGCTTTCCCACCATATTTAAGACAAAATGGATCAGACTTGTGTTAAGTAGAATTCATGATGGTAGTCTCTGGCTAGAAGATGTTCCTACCAAGATCACGAAAAGAATCATTCATAGGGTAACTGGATATCCTACCCTAGATCAGTTCAAAACCTTGAGAAGTGAATCCAAGGAGGTTATTGAGAAACACGCAGGTGCCCAGTGGAATAAAAGAGGAATGACAATTCACACCATTTAAGATCCTCTCGTTGAATTTTTTATTAAAGTTATTGCCCATAAATTCTATCAATCTAGTAGACTCAATAGTGTTCCATGTATTGCAGTAGATGTAGGCTACAAATTGGTGAAAAAGGATCATACTTATGATCTTACAAAACTGCAACTACAATAGATTAATAAAAACCTAGCTGCTATAAGAAGAGCAAAGGGTGCTCAATGCAAATTTGGAGCAATTCTAGTTTGTATATTCTTTTATGTTCAGATTGAATTTCCTTCTTTTGGTAAAGTTACATGGAGAAATGATAGAACTATCATATCCCAAATTAATGAATATATAGAACAAATGGGAGACAATTTTGAACACTAATGACAAGCTATTTTGAGGATTTCAAGAAATCCATGAAGCAAACCAATTTGCTTAGTAGAAAAACATACTAATGATATATGCTTCTTAGTTGACATTGATTTTACCTATATCCAAGCAGTAATTGCAAGGGTGAGATGGCTAAGATCATTTTATTATGAGATCAACATAGATGAAGCATCTGCAACAATAACTGCATTATTGGCAGAAGAGACAGACAAGAGTGCCCCACACTTTGGCACTTATGATGTGGTAAGGTCAAAGGTAAATATAGAGTTAAAGACTACCTCCACAATGAAGAAGAAAGATAAATTGATAAAGAAAATTAAGAAGAAATTTGGTGAAGGAATTGAGGCTGAAGAAGAAGAAGAAGAAGAAGAAGATGATGATGATGATGGTGAGGATGAACAAGAGCAAGGCCAAATGGAATTAACTCAAGGCCTAGGTGAAGACAAGGAGGAAGGTTTTGAGGAAGAAGAAGCCAAGGAAGAACCAACGCAAGTTAAGCCAAAGAAAAGAAAGGCAATAGTACAGTCTCCAGCATAGCCCAAAACAAAGAAAGATGCCAAGTCAACTCAAACCAAGCCACAAATACCAATCACAAGGGCTACCACAAGGGCATCTTCACAAAAAGCCAAGGAACAAATCAAAGAGAAGAAGAAGGCTATTGAACAAACTGGTAAAGCACCAAGAAAAAGAAGAAAATATGTAGCACAACTAGATTCTGATGAGGAGGAAAGAATAGAGTCAGAAGATATCAGCCAATTCAGAGTGGTAAGTCATCCTCCAAAATCAGCCTTAGATAATATCTGTGAAAATATTAAGAATGCAGATTTTACTGATTTGAAAAGCATTGACTTCAACAAGCTTAGTAAAGAAGAGAAAAACAAAATAGAGGAATTCGTATATGCCATGATGGCTGAATTCAAGACCACACCTCTAGAGCTAGACAATACCATGCCTATAGAATTATATGAGATAATTGAAAACAAATGGCATCATTGTTTGAAAATTGAAAAGGACATAAGAGAATCTACCTTATCTCAGGTGATGCCTGACCTAACAAGAGGTCAAATAACAAAGGCTAATAAAAAATATAGTGGAAATTTCACACCAAAGCATAGAGCCTTTGATATCTTACAAAATAAGATTGAAAATGTAGTTAGTAAGTCAACAAAAATATGGAAATTAATATATGGCTTGACTACTGTCAAAGATGGAGAAAAAGATCCCATTGAGGGACAAAACATAGAACATGAAGAGCCTAGTGAGAAGGAGGAGGAAGAAGCAAAGAATACAGAGAAAGGAGAAGAAGAAAAGAAGGAAGAAGAAAAGAAAGGAGAAGAATAGAAGAAGGAAGAAGAAAAGAAAGGAGAAGAAGAGAAGAAGGAAGAAGAAAAGAAAGAAGAAGAAGAGAATAAGGGAGAAGAAAAGAAAGATGGAGAGGAGAAAGAAATAGAGGAGGAGGAGACACAAAAGCAAGATGAAATAGAAACAGCTAAGCAGGAATAGCAACAAGACCAGAGTGTGCAAGACACACAATTGACACCCTCTAGCCCTCCTCATGTACCCATCACGCCTACAAAAACTATAACTATACAGGATGTTCCTAACACTTCTACTTAGAACATCAATCCATTAATTGCAAAGGATCTCAAAAGAATCCTTGACCAATCCACACAACAAGCAAAATTATGTACAAATCCAGTATTGGTCATTGTGGATGAATTACAAAAATTAGTAGAAAACACAGTTAGAAATAAGGTGAATCCACAAGAATGATCTTCCATCATCTCTACAGCTACTAGTGGTCAACTTCAAATGCAAACAATTGTTTCATCAGGAATAGTTGACACTACAGTACAGAAGCCGAGTGCAACAGGAGACAAAGAAGTAGAACAAACAGGATAGACTATTACATCTGATCCTATAGCACAAACACAAGGTGCCCTTCCAAAAATCTCTATAATTGATCAAGGTAGTACACAGGAGAAGGAAGTGGAGGAAACCCCTAAAGAGAAGGAGGTAATACAAACATTGATAAATTTGCCTACCTCAAGAACTCCTTCACAACAGCCAAGTAATGATGCAATGCCACTGCAAATATCAGCACCAGGATCAAGTACTAAAAAATTTGCAAGGGTACTTCACTATGGAGACCTTGAATTAGATGAGGAGATAGTCATACCAAGTTATGACTCAAAAACAATAAGCATTGATCAAATCAATGAGGTGCAGGAAGCATTAAATAGAAGAAAGAGGCAGTAGATACTCAGGAAGGAGTATAAACAAAAGCAAACATTGCATGAGATTAAAGACATCTTTATGGAGCCTTCAGTTTGCAGTCACCAGATGAGTCAAAGCATATAATGGAGCAATTATCAGATATTGTTGACCAGGTGACAAATGAAGACCAAGAAACAAATGTAAAACTTATGGAATGGTCTGAAAGGAAATTCCAAGGGAAAGTAAATGAGAAAATATCTAGTGAAATTGCACTTACCCAGGTTGAATTGGCAAAGATGATTGACAAAGTAAAAAAGGTACTTGAGAATGTATTCTCATTGTACAACAAGTTGTGTGACTTTTCATACTTCACACAGGAGACAAGCCAAAGAATAATGAGCCTGGAGAGAAATCTGAAGATTTCAAGTATGCAATTACCCCAAGGAGCAGCTCAAAGTGAGAAGCACTTTAATCAAATGCTTCACACTCAGAAAGAAGTAGTTGTGTTAATAGCAAAAGAGGCCACCATCAAGGCCAAACTGATACAACTCCAATCCTCCATTACCCCACATTTGGAAGTACTCCATTAAGAACAGGTCTATGCAAAAATTATTCTCAAGAAAGATCCTAATCTTTCTACTTCCGATGGACTTGTTCACCTTGCTGCAGAGACTGCCATCCAGCACAAGTCATTGAAAATTGCTTTGCATAATTGGGATGCAGCTCTCAGGATGATTATGGAGGTAAATAGCACATTTTTGGCAAAATATGGTCTTAACCCTTAAAACCCTTTGACATAAGTGTCAAAAAGGGGGAGATATTATAAGATGAATGGGGGAGACAAGATAATAGGGGGAGACAAGATAAAAGGGGAGCATGATATTCAACATAAAATTTTGGTTACCAAGATAGTGTAGATAATGGCACAATCAACTCAAGGGGAGTTACAATAATTTTGAGGTATATATATTGTAAGTTACAAAATTTTTATCAAGTTTTCTTTAAACCTCTATATATATACTGAGCAGATTAGTGAATGTACTCATAAGGTCAGATAAATAATGCTTAGTTAAGTGTTTTTGTCACTCATGTCAAAGGGGGAGATTGTTAGTCTTAGAATGGTTTTGACATTTGAGTGCCAACACACTTAACCACTTTCTACATTGGAGCCAAGCACACTATGTATGTCGTGCCACAACATGAGCCAAGTCAGGAAATCTAATAGGTGTTGACTGATCTTCAGGTGCTGAGTAGCCTTTAGGTGTCGAGTGAAGATCAAGTCTTGAGTGACTTCGGGTGCCGAGCATGATACAAGTGTTGAGCATGATACAAGTGCCAAGTCACCACTACTACATTTAACATCATTTTTTGACCAAAAATTTTGACCATCAACTAAATAAATTTAGGGTGGTCGAAATGTAAAGGCAAAAATTTCATTTTTTTACATATAAGACCCGTGTTGGTCAAAATTTTGACCAACACAAGGCTTATACATTCGCAAAGTTTAAAAAACATTTGCCCAATTACGTTTTTTGCGCCCAATTTTATTTGACATTTTTGGAGCATTTTCACATGGTTATCTCTGCATTTTTGCATGGTTTTCTCTAAGCCCAGTTTAGTTTCAAGTTTTCTCCACCCACTTGATTAATGATGCTTGCTAGCCCTAGGAATAATATGAAAGGGAGCCCTGTATTCGCATCAATATAGGGGGGGCAGAATAGTACTTCGAAACTCTCAATTTTGTCTTTCTTTCATTCTTCCTAATGTGCTCAACTTCAAAAGTTGTTCCATTCATGACCTCCAATCATACCTGCATCTCTAGTGGTCGAGGAGAGGGATTTCTCTTCGAGCATATTTCCATAGGTACATGTGTATTTTTTTTGTAGGTTTTTATGATAATATTGAAGATGGAAGTGAATACTATTACTATCATTATTATTTTTTATGCCAAAGTTCAGCCATTGTTGTGTAATATAAATGGGAGAGTCTCCGCTCAAGTTTTTTTTCTCAGTGATGTTTTGATGATAAGTGTTAAAAAGAGTCTAGTTGCAAAAAGAATGTAATTTACTTGTTGTTTCATTTTATTGAAAGTGTGTAGATGCATATTTATCATTTGGAATATTGGTCTATTGTAACAACTATTATACTTTTTGTTATAGTAATGAAAGAAAAGAAAGGAACTGTATATGCAGAAACTGTAGTTGTAAAAGCTTAGAAGAAATAATAATGAAAAAAAATTTGTTTTATAAATATAGTTGTGTTGGTATCATATTTTTCTTGTATTTTTGTTTTAATAATACATAATTATATTGTATCATTTAGACAACAGTTTCATATTCAAAAAAAGAACAAAAAGAAAAAAAAAATCGAGTGTGTTTCTCTCTTCAACTCTAGAACATTCAACTTAAACATCAACACATAAAGATAATAATTTGAAATCTGGTGTGTTTAGTGCTTGGAGTTGTACCCTCAATACCTAGGCCATGAGGGCTATAAAACATGATATTCATGTGATTCTATGTTAGATGATGATGATGATAATGAATAATCACCATCTACTACTAGCTCATGTAGTGATAAAAGGTCTTCAATGCACCTCTAACTACAAGTATGTCATGGAAAACTTGTGATGGAGATGACTCCTCAAACTAATAGACTATCATGGAAATTTTTTGATGAAGATGACACCTACAAATACTAGACTATCTTCAAAACTTATGATGAAGATGGCAACTAAATTTACTAGACTATAATTGAATTGATGTACTTTGGATCCTTCATCGAAAGTCTTTGTCATTTTGTTAGAAGATGATTTATCTTCTAGTTCAACCAAAAGAATCTCTCTCCTATATTTCAACATTACATTTAATTGTTGCATTTCAATTAGGTCTTCTTACAAGGGTTTCCATTTGGATGAATAACAAACTTGTTGGTGTTTTAAAACTACTAAGCAACAAAATGCTTAATACCAAGATGACAATACTCACACAGTCTAAAGACTAGCTAATTCTTATTATCAATTGTATGTGCACACCATTTGGGCCAAACTTCTACAAAACCAAGGGTGGTTTTCTACTCTTTTGGCTCTGCAAAACCAGGGTGGGTATACCCAAGGATGATACAAGACTAGGAAAATTGTATGAGAATTATCTTAGTTTCATTCTGATTCTCATCTCAAATTCTCCAATACATGTACAATTCTTGATATTTTAACAAACACATCCCATATAACAGATATGGCCAAAAATCTTCTATAGGTCTGTAGATGTTCTCATCAATAATGGCTAACTAAAGCTAAAACATTCCATGCAAACAAGTAGAGGCCAACTTTGAAGATCTACAGGAAATAAAAGTAAAGTTGATTATAATTCTGCATTTTGACAATCATGTGTGACACATTTCTCTTTTAGCTAGATTAAATTTGATCAATGCCTAATCCATTGGGGTTCAGAGTCTACTACAAATCTTTAGATCTAATTTGTTTCCTTACAACAAATTTTATCAGCAATTCTTATCATAAATCGTCATTCAAAATCCTTTCCACTACTACAGCAACCTTATCAAATTCATCAAAGCTTTTACTTAATCCATTGAATTAACAGCCATGATAAACAGATATACAACCTAATTGAACTGCATTCAATTGCACAAGCCTTTACTTATACAACATCAAGATAACCAAGTAATCAAAAGGAGACAAAGTTCAGAAAGAACTCATATGGGGACAGTTCATAATTTGTATTCATTTTACTTGAAAATTGTATACAATTTACAATAGACTCAGAATGACCTTCAAAAAGAAACACAGATCATTCTATAGTCATGTATTCTCAAGATCTAACAGAGAAAATACATCACGAATTTTTGCTCAAAAATGGTGGACCAAAAATAGACTAAGTGTATCACTTAGCAAATAGAATTTGGACCTTTTCTCTTTCCCTGGAATTTCACTTATATAGTGTGAAATGCAACAAGCTTCAGGCTAAGAGAAACTAACAGGTGTCTTTTACAAGGAATATCTACATACACATATCACAAAATGACAAAACTATGGGTAACAAAAGATATTGAAATCAAATCATTCCTTTCGGTGGGTCAGAATCTGTTACATGTTCTGATGTTGCTGAGTTAGCTATTGTTCTAATTTATCTTCATATGTAACTACTAAATTAGCCAACGATGAAGCTTGTTCTGATGAGGGCACATTAACCTCCACCTGCAAGCTTCCACCACCTTCACTCTGCATGGTAAGGACAACTTCTACCTTTTGCTTTTCTTTAATTGTATTGGCATCTTGTGGTCATGGTTCTGCAACTGAAAGTGATAGGTTTTTCTTGTCTTCTTCTTCTGATTGGGTTTGAGTAGTGATGGTATCAATGATTTGGACTTCCACACCCTGCACCTCATCACTGTTAGTTTCATCTACATCAAACTATTCACTAGAAGTCATTTCTGCCATCCACCTGTCAAATAATGTGTCATCTGGCCAATTGAATTGCAAAATATCCTTTTATTTCTTTATTATATAATCAGCCTCATTATCAATATCAACAAATTCCTATTTTAAAGAATCAAAGAATATTTTGGCTTTCACCATTTCTTCTATTGTGGTGGCCCACCGTGCATGCCCTGTTTCATTTATGACTTGATTCATTCTTAAACAGAATAAATCATCAAGTTCCTTCACCCATTTCTCTTTGCTTTTCAAACTATTTTTCTTATCTAGGGCATGAGGAAATAAATTGAATTTTTGGCTCTTATATTTGTCTAAGTAGCCTATTATTATCTTCTGTAAGTGTATCCTTTTGCTATCAAAATTAGCAAGATTAGAAACAATGTCAAAGGTTTTATCAATCTGATCATGAGAATTATTTATAACAGATAGAGACAATAAGGTTAATGCTTTCTCCCTTCTCACCCATTTGTTCACAATAGGCTTTAGAGCCTCATCATCTGCTTTTAACTCCTCCCATATGTTAATCACCCTGGCCAATTGATCATGGATTAGTGGGCATTCAACCTTGTCTCCTAGATATGTAAGAGTTGTTCTTAGTTTATCTTCATATTTAGATTCCAGCTCTACATGTAAGGCCCATAGTTTACTCTTTTCTTCTTCAAAATCCTCAGCAGTGTAATACTGTGGCCCTTGGGGTGTGTTTGGTATTTCAATGAGGGGGGTAGATTTGAAAGGTTCAATAGGGGGGCTAGGGTATGTTATTTTAGGCCTGGTGGATTTTCTCAATAGCTTGTTCTCAAGCTCAACTCTCCTTTTTACCTCTTTATTGTAGGCATCCACAACTACCTCATATTTACTTTGTAATTCAAACATTTCCTTTTCCTCCCTTTTAGCAGTAGCCAAGGAAAACTGAGAATAATCCACATTCATGTGGGCTTCCTGTACGTGTGAGGTATCAGCAACTCTCCTCACAATAATATTCCCTATCAGTCCTGAACCATCAGGCTGTGTTGATACAATCCTAGATCCTCTTCTTAATGAACACATAACAATAGCAGCTTGATCATCACTAAAAGAAGTCCCTACAAATTCCTTTTTATTTGGGTCTTGTGACTCCAGTCTATTAGAAACAGAGTTGAAAATCAATGCATCTACAATATCCCAATTAGGCAACAATAGTATGTTAGAAGTTTTTACCATTTCATTTCCCTCCTTAGGGGTAATGTTCTAGAATTCTTGCATCATTTGCTCCTTTATTTGGTTTTGGATGGAGGCTTCATCCATTTCTGGATGCTCTGTTTTCATGTTCTTACATCTTTCCTCAAAATTATGGATGTTTTCCCTCCAAGAAAATTGATGGAAAGCCCTAGACCTTATAAAACTGTCATCTAACAAAAATTGTTGGTTGGCTTGTTCCAAAACAGGGTCCAATTCCCTTCCCTTAAAATCAGCTACAGTCAGCTCGAGGCTTGGCACAGGAGGTTCTTGGGGGTTCCCTTCATTGATTTTTGCTTGAGTGACAAAAACTCCCCCTTGTGATCCAATTTGTTCAATTTGCTCAATAGTGAGCTGCTCCTCCCCGATTCTCAAAGGGGTCTGTGAAGGTGAATACTCCTCAGCATGAGAATCCTCCTCTCTTATTATTTTCCTCCTCTTAGGGGAGGGCTTAGTAGGCCTCTCTTCTAAAACCCGACTAGTGGACTCAATTATTTGTTTGCCTTTGTCCATTGTATTCTTTTTATTTTGAACAATAGTATATCTTGACTTTTTTTGGACAGTTAATTGACCTGCCCTTATATTGGGAGTAAAACCCAATCTTCCCATTACTTCCCTGGCCTTATCCGAGTAGAACCTAATAAAGAATTGCTTCTTTTCATTCATTGCCTCTATTATTTCAGAAAAATTATTCATAAGTTTTCTCATCTTATCTACATTTGTAACTGCATCATCCAAAGGACTATAATCTGGATCAAAACAATGAATGAAATCCAAAATTTTAGAAAAGACTTTCCACTTTTCTTTCCTAGTCTCTTACTCCTGCAAGGAGTACTCATTCCTTATTAAGTCTTCAGGAAAATAAAATTCATGCTCAATTTTACCAAGCTTAATTCTCTACCTTAGAGCCAAATGATAAAATCCTTCAGAATCACAAAAATGAGGATGGAAAGTGGCCATCTTATAAGGATTCAAAATCTTGTGCAGAGAAAGCCAACCTCCTTTTGTGATTACAAAATGATGAGCCACTGTGCAAGTAGGAAAAATTGACCCCTTTTGTCTTTTCAATAGAAGGGCTTCCTCCACTCCTCCTAGCTGCCACAATATCTCAGCAACTCCTACCTTCAAAGGCACTTGGTAGGGTAGTACGTGAGGGCTTCCTTTAAAACCATATATTCTAAATACAGTAGAAACAAAATATGGAATGACATCTCCCCAATTATGTGAAACTTTCAAACCACTTGGGTTGTCCATAGGCCTAATGAGATTCATTAATGCTTTGGGGATTTTGGGATTGTCCCTTAATAGGAGGCATCTCAGCTTTGAAGCGAAATACCTATCAAACCTAACAAAACTGGCATTCTCTTCATCCCAAGTCATATCTGCACTCCTTAATTGAACTGGTAATGCTTCCCCACTCTCTTCTCTTTCTACTTCCATTTCTTTACTAAAATATGTTACTCCCTTGAATAAGAACATGTGCATTAACAGAGAATAATGGCCAAAAGTTTTTTCCACCTTACCCTTAGCAATTCCAATTAGTCCAATGTGAATCTCCTCAGCTAAGTAAGAAGAAAAATAAAAAATTATATCCACACCAAAAGAGGAAATCTGAGTAATCATATACATAAAATCCACAAGCATGAACTCTTTTTCATCTCTCCCAAAAACTTTACACAAGGACCTATATATTTCTATAGCCCTAGAATTGAAGTATGCCCTTTTGAAAGGCTCCCTGGAGGATGTTGTTATTGCTAGCAGTGTTCCAATTCTACCTATGTCTGTGCTCAGCACTCCTTGCCTAAATGCATCTCTCTTAGACATATACTCATTTTCTAACCCTTTCAAATCAATAGGCACATGATAATTAGTGACAGGCCCTAAACTGAAAACTTCCCTAATCTCCTCTGCGCTGATTGTAATCAAGATTTCATCATCAGTTCTCCTCACTACCCTAAGGGCTTGGTCGTAATTCTTACCTATAGCTTCCAAAAGATCATAATCCATGAAAACACTGGGAACCACCGCTTTCCCTAGACCAAAATTCTAGATGTTGGCATGTGGGGCAAAAAGGTTCCTCTCTGAAAACCATTTTTTGAATAAAACAAGACCAGTCTGTGAAGTTGTTGCATCCCTAACCTAGTTTCCTTTGTCATACAGCCCATCTGCTATTTTTAGCCTAGGGTTTAATGAAGTTAGCCTCTTAACTTCTATAGTTTCAACAGTGGAAGAAGGGAGCAGTTCAAGCAAATCATCGTGGACATTCCTATCCAAATAGTTCTCTTGACCAAAAAATGCTTTCTATTTTGGAGCCATTTTAATTAACTCTCGAAGGAATTGAAACAACAAAAGGATTATAACACAAGTACTTACTTTGAATTTTGCTCTAGTTCTTCTCAGTGTTACTACAATCTTTCTGCAAACAAACTACTTCACAATCTTACCGAATCCAGCACAGTCTTCTCAACAACTGTTTCTGCTTAGAAATGCTCTAAATCTTTGTTCAAGTACGGTGGAATTAATAAAATATTTTATGTTATACTTTATTTTTCTTCACATGTGAAGCTTTCATCTCTCATAAATGCACAGGGTGGCATCACCTTCTATATTCAAATTTACACTGTGGATTTACGAAAAATCCTACAATCCAGGGATGCAAGCAAAGATGACTCATGTTCATCTTGACAAGCTGGCAGTCAACCCAATGAAAATTTTCCATGTGTACCTTTCCTTTATTGTTGGCACCTCTAAACTGGACCCACAAAACTCTGAAGACATGTGTCACTTAGGCGCTATCTCTCTATACATAAAGAGTGAGCACCTTGCCATAGCGAGATAGCGCCCGTCATTGATCCCAATTTGATCATGCGGATGACGTTTGATGCATTGCTCAAAAGAAATATGGTGGGGCCCTTGTTGCCATGTCTCTATTCGTAACCTTCATGTAACTCGCCATAGCGAGATAGCGACGATCATGGATCTAAGATAGATCTGACGATCATAGTCTTTCATATATTTTGTGAATAGGGCGTGGGTCCAATCATTGATGACGTGATGAAATCCTGGCTATATTACCTGCTGATTGGGGCCCATATTTGTTTATTTCTCAGTTGGGCGCTATGTCACTAATGGTGAGAAGAACAAGTTCCTGATAGCAACATAGCGAATCCCAGTGTCTTTGTTTTTCCCGATGTATACATGTAGCCCATTAGATGCCAGCATGTTCCAAAGCTTTATAATCGATATCTGATGGAGTACTTTCTAGGACCCACTTACTCTAAAAAGTTTCCACAGTACTACTTTCCATCTGGGTGCTATGTCGCTAACAGCGAGAGACACCAATTCTCCGATAGCGACATAGCGATTTCTGGTGACTCATCAAAATTTAGGGTCAGAAAAATAAAGGTGAGTGAAGTCATAACTACCCTCGTTAATGCATTTGACACATAATAAAACATCACGTGCACCACGTAGCCTGAAAAAACTTATGATCATCAAAAAATTTAAAAGTGACCACCGACCATTATTTTTGGTGAAGGCATCATGTCGCTAATGGCAAAGTGCCCAATTTCTCCGATAGCGACAAAGCGACTAATCGAAAAAGATAAGATTTTTGTTAATGCCTTTTGTACCTCAATGTTGTAATTCCTTTTTAGGTTCTAACATGTCTGTTATAAATGTGATGAAATATCTCTGAAACAATACAATCTTCGATCACCGTATTTCCACTTGACGGTACCGCTTTTCAACTTAGCGGTGGTCGCTATGCCGCTAAGGGTAAAATACTTGTATCTTTTCATAGCGAGATAGCAATTTTTGTAGATCTTTTAGGGATCAGGCAGTCAGAAACACAAAAGAAAAGATGTGACTCAGGGTGTGAAAAGTTTGAAAAGGATGGGAATCTTCGCATATTTTTAGTTTCGCACCCGAAAAATTTAAAAGAAAACAAGACCTAGGGTTTCGAAAAAAAAAATTCTTCAAAGACCTACAAAATATGACTTGGCTAGAAACCCTATTCACCATAGGTGGATCCCAATCTAAATTCTTCTATACCTTGGACAAAGGAATTCGATTATGCAAAAATTCAAACCAAAAAAACTATCATGGAAAAATTGTAACGAAGATGCCACTTGCAACTATTAGACTATCATACAAAAATTGTGATGAAGATGACATTAAAAACTATTGGACTATCATGTGTACAAGTCACAAAATGATTCCACATATGAAATTAAGTGTACTACATAGGATAGTGATGACTGAATTTTCATGCCCTCCAAATTTGGTGGTTGTAACATTTATACCAAATTCATTTGTGGGATACACACTCTTGATAAGTTAGTTAGCCTTGCAACTAAGGTCGATGGGGAATGTTGACACATGCAACCTGAGCATGAGTTTGAATTTGGTATTTCCTTGGAGGTATTTACTTATTTTCCAAATAGAAGGTATCATCTCCATTTTGTCTGTCATGATAAGTTGTCACAGGTTTTTTGAATGAATTTATTTTCTTATGTGTATTTCTTCTCATAGAATGAACAAAACTTATTAATGCTCCACCAAAAGCCATAGAAGGAACAACAATCTAAAGTTTGGGCTTGCCACTACCATGATCTCCTCCCTTTCCAAAGAACCCCAAATAGCAAAAGCAAACAAACAAATTCAAGACCGTTTAAGCTTTACCTAATAATAATATTCCAAGAGTCCAAGAACAACATTTGACTACAAGGGTGGTGACAAGAAGTGTGGGGTAGCATCCCTTCAGACCATATAAATTCTTCTACAGTTCATGTTTTGAATGCCATAAAAACATAGAATTAAAATTAGAATCCATGGTTTGAATAATATAAAGTCTTAGAATCAATCAATACAAAATCCATGGTTTGATTGCTATGAAAACTTAGGACCAGTACTAAATTTCATGCTTTGAATGCAATAAAGACTCAGAGTAGTCATATAATGTTTTGTAACTCAACATTTCACTCTTCCCTGGAACATCCAATATAAAACCCTAGGTCACATTGCACTCTTCCCTGGAACATCCAATATAAAAGTCAAAACTCATAAACAAAAAATCAATCAATTTCATTTCTAGGGCTTTTACAATTCCTCAATAAAGTTTGACTCATGAGGCTTCACCAATATGTCACTTTAATGACTTATATAACTATTTTTTGTGTTTGAATTAAGTTATGTCATTATTAAAGGCATACTTTTCCATTAAATATAATGGCTCCTCAATATTACTTTATGAAGATAAGTAATAAATTTACAATATAACAATTATAAATAGCTTTATTACTGTTACTATAATTTTAATATCTCATTGATTACTCATCATCTCTTTGTCTCATCTGAACCAGTTGGTCAACCATTGCTTCCATCGCACAACCAACTGCCTTACTAAAAATATTAATGGTTCTCTCTATTAACTCCTAACCTACTATAACTAGTAATTCCCTGAATATTTGATAAAATCAGTAGTGCCAAGGGTCGTCACTACATTGAGATCGGTCTAGGTGCCTTGCCAAATGTAGAAATGTTGGATACATAACTTACTATAAATTGTAAGTGTACCTAATTGAAACAAACGAGGAGCAATCGTAAACACTTCTGTACTATACAAGGGAAAGATCCTCTTGTTTTGCCAGATGGGGCCCTCTAGCCATCAGCCTTAACATACGAGGGCCAATAATAGGTCAATCCAAACATAAACCATGGTGAGCTAAAATGAGGACATTACACTTTATAACCAATCCTACTTGTCAAAAAACACATAGGACACTTCAACAAACACTTTGACAAGCCCTCTTAACTTCAACGAGCTCTATTCATCTTTAGAGATCCTATTTTTCATCACCAAATCTCCATTAAATGATCTCTAACTTCTCATGGAGTTCTTATATTAGAAGCTTCATACATAGTATCACTTCCATCATCTGCAATAGTTGGTGATAATCCAGATGTAACCAATGCATGATTGCCAACTAAAGAAATACTAGAGCCAATGTTGAGATCTAGTTTCCATGTTTTTTTATCAATGGGTTAATCTATTGAATTATTAGAAAATTTATGAGTCAATAAAAAAACTCATCAAATCAAGCTCGGTGTTATTCTATAGTATAACAACAACCATT